>CM033643.1:213662665-214262665 GCA_019512145.1 Engystomops pustulosus
TGTCACAGTACAGGATAATACACACAGCGATGTCACAGTACAGGGATAATACACACAGTGATGTCACAGTACAGGGATAATACACACAGTGATATAACAGTACACGGATAATACACACAGTGATATAACAGTACAGGGATTATACACACAGTGATGTCACAGTACAGGGATAATACACACAGTGATATAACAGTACACGGATAATACACACAGTGATGTCACAGTGCAGACATAATATATACAGTGATGTCATAGTACAGGAATAATACACACAGTACAGAGATAATACACACAGTGATGTCACAGTACAGACATAATATATACAGTGATGTCACAGTACAGGGATAATACACACCGTACAGAGATAATACACACAGTGATGTCACAGTACAGACATATATACAGTGATATTACAAAACAGGGATAATACACACAGTGATGTCACAGTACAGGATAATACACACAGTGATGTCACAGTACAGAGATAATACAGTTATGTCACAGTACAGAGATTGTCTCATGTATTTATTTAGGTAGTGTGCATTGGTTTGGCCAATTCCTGGCCGCTTATTTTGCCATCTTCTTGATTTGGGATTTGCCCCAATTATTGTCTGAGGACTTATTGTCTGTTTTGGTGGGTTTATCATTCACACTTATACATAATAATACACACAGTGATGTCACAGTGCAGAGATAATACACACAGTGATGTCACTGTGCAGGGATAATACACACAGTGATGTCACAGTATAGAGATAATACACACAGTGATGTCACAGTACAGGGTATAATACACACAGTGATGTCACAGTACAGGGATAATACACACAGTGATGTCAGTTCACAGCACAGAGATAATACACACCGTGATTCACAGCACAGAGATAATACACACAGTGATGTCACACGTACAGGGATAATACATAACAGTGATGTCACAGTACAGGGATAATACACACAGTGATTTCACAGTAACAGCATAATACCACGTGATGTCACAGTACAGGGAACAAGACGATTGTACTTTCAAAAAGATCATTCTGGACATTTTACTCTACATTAGAAGCATCTTGTTTTCTTTTTAGGATCCCACAAGCCTTGACAAGAAAAGCCCTCTACAATTATGAGTTTTTCTAAGATAATGGCTGAGTGACATCTTAAATTAAGACATCGTATGTTTCCTGTTTTTTCTTCAGACATTTGTATTTCAACAAAACCCATATTTGTTGGGTCTTGAATAAGATGTAGAAAACATACAAAATCATTGTGCCATAATTTGCCTACTTTAACCATAATTTTCCATAGATACTTTTTCAGTAAATGTTATTTATTATTAGAATGATCATTATATTTTTGTTTACATTTTTTTGGTGCACATTCTACTTAAAATTTTATAATTCCAACTATAAAACATTTTTTTAAGTGGGTTAAAGGTGTTTTCCCAATTTATGCTATTGAGACATATATAGTATTCAGATTAAATTAATACCGTTATTATTTTTTACTATTCCTGTTTTATTTTTAATTTACTATAATTCTATTTTATTATTTGACTATATTATATACTATTATATGCCCGCCCCCCCAACAGAGGCTTGAATTCCCAACCACTCTGTGATGTCACCTCCCTTCCGCCTGGGAAGGAGGTCCAGGCTTGCATAGTTACGGACATCTTTCTTTTCGAGGTGATCCCTGTGTGTCATGACTCGCGAGGACACTGGGATCATGTAAAGAGGAGCGGAGGTGATATTATATGTTTTTTAAATGTTTTTTTGCGGTAGGTTTTTCTTAAATTCCTTCCTGGGAAATCTGACACTGGGTCCCCAGCCATTAGTGTGTCCTCCTCCGGCCTTGGGAACCACATACAATAGAAAAGAATAGAACCTGAAATCTAGTTCCATACTCACGGTAGGAGTGTTGATTTTCTAGTGAAGTTTACCAATAATCTTTATTTATATAGAGCACACAGTTCCAACCAGCACAGAGCTTTGCCAAATCGTTCACTGTCCCCAAGAGGTTTCACAATCTAATCACCCTACCATAGGTTTTTGATTGTGGGGTGGAAACCCACGCAAACACGGGAGACTACAAACTTTTATAGATGTTGACCCTGGGACTTGTACCCAGGTCCCAGCGCTGCAAGGCTGTAATGCTAACCACTGAGCTAAACCAACCGTATTATTCAAAAGAAGTCACCTAAAACTACCATCAGGAATCTACCAGGTCGAGCTGATCGAGGTTTCCATATGTTTCTAAGCCCTATCTATCTTTACTTTACCTAATCCCTAACTCTTTCTAAACTAAGATACCCTTTGCCTACCTAATATATTATTTTTGGCCACAGGGCTACTGAGCATGGAGCAGCCTCGGCCGCTCCTCAAACTGCTGCTGTAGACGGCTCATTTGGTGATCTGCGCAGTAGCTCTGGCTTAAGACCCAAGAGAACGCGCCGCTATACTTGTGCGGTCTGAAGCGGAGCTCCAAGGAGCCGGGACCCCGCGGTAGAAGTTGAGGGATGAGCAGGTAGAAGGGATTGCAAGAGGCTGCATAGCATGAGTGGCCATTGCTCCCACTGCCTGGAGAGCTACTCCACTCCCGTAGTCTCAGAGATTGATACATTCAGAGGGCACGCAGGTTTTTAAGAGTGTGGTGATCTGATCACAGGTGTTGATCAATTTTAGTTTACTTAGACTGACCACATGACTAAGAATAAAGCTCGACTCCTGCTTCCAATCCTGTGTAGTTATTTTCTCGCGCTGTAGGATAATAATCAAATTCCGTAGGCTTTACAAATGAATGTTCGGATCACTGATCGTGGGAAATTTCCGAGTTTCAAACCACCACAACATCTGATATTACTTATTTTTGTCCATTGTAAACAAACATACCTTGAGAATGCTGTAGCGACACTGATGCAGAAAAGTATCCTTGTTTCTCCCGAAGTGGTTTTGCACAAAAACAATTATAAAATTCAGCTTTGGAAAGGCTGGGTGCATGCAGCTGCTACATAATCACATTAATGGAGCTTCCTGAACTGTCCTGACAGGTTAATCAACCTGAGCTGGATGACTCATACCGCTCTGGTGGATAGTGCGGCGATTGATACTTTGGTCCCTGTCAGGGCACACCTTGAATACAGCATTCTGTAATCAGTGCATATAAGGTACGAGGAGAAGGACGAGCCCATTATCATAATTTCATAATTGTTTTTTTCAGCAAACCACTCATCAGGGATGAAACAAGATATGTTTTCTGCATCATTCCGCTTCAAGCATTCTCAAGGTATGTGTGGGTTTTTGTTCACAATGCATGAAATCAAATGGTAAGATTTCCTTTATGACTGTTCAATAGATATGTCATCATACACTAAAAACTTGAAAAACAATAACCCTTGGAAAGACGGATGAAATAACGCATCTGCTGAGAATATTTGGAATTTCCCAGTCAATCGTGGTCCACATTTATTAAGAGAACCCGTCATGCGAAATAACCCCCTAACTCAATATATTTTCATACACGCCATGAGAGAAGCATTGCGCTCTATCCCTTCATTGTCCCCTCTACATGCCTGTAACCTAAGCAATGAGGTCCTAAAGCTGTAAAGCAAATGACCTGTGAATGTCCATGAAGGCATTAGCTATCAAGCTGTCCACTCTGTTCTGAGTGGGAGGCACAGCCAACAAACCCCAGTGCTTGACCTGACAAGCCTGTATAATGAATGTATCTGTATAATGATGTCTTCCTTGTGCTGGTGGCCACGCCCCCTGCAGCCTGTGTGTGTGTTTAGGAAGATACAGCAGCTCCAGGCAGCCTGTTGTGTGTGTATAGGCAAGAGATACAGCATCTCAGCAGCCATGTTAAGCAGAAACAGTCAGATCATTATAGCTGTGTTGTGTCTCTCACCTGTTATTAGGAGGATGCCAGCCTGTCATCAATGGCACACACACACTAGCCCTGCTTTACTAAGAAGACATTACACACCGCATGAGCAGGGCTGAGGGGGGATGGGTACAGGGGTGACATCACTCACTGCCTCTGACCCTGTGATCACCTCATTTACATGATAAAGAATAGATGATTTTACATGAATACTGTATGAAATAACTAGATAAGGCTGGGATGGTCCTTGTGAGCGCTCAACAGGTAGGGTGACAGGACAATGACACAGACCTGATGAGGTGTCCTTTAAAGTGGTCTGCACATTTTTCTGTCTGACTTGGCACTAAAGAACATGTCAAACTGCTTGCACATGTATTAAAAAAAGTGTTCCGCCCTTTTGGGTTGTGGCCTCCAGTTTGGGTAAGACAATAGAAAACATCTGCACCTAAAGTGGCTGTTACTACTTTACTCGCTACTACTGCTTTGTCGGAGTTTTGCGCCACATTGATTACGGATTCTGTCTGCACGCAAAATTTTGCAGATGAACAAGTGCACTTAAAAAATGGTGCAAACTTCCCACGCGTGCAGGGGCGCCAGATTAATAAGTTTTTCAATAATCTGCGCCCCGGCACACTCCACAGGCAAACTGCACATAGTACAAACTGCACATAGTACAAACTGCACGAGTTTGATAAATGTGGACCCCTGGTTAGGCATGGAGCGGTAACGGTTAAAGTGAAATGACATTTGTCACATTAGCAATGTATGTCAGCGCTGCTTCAGATGTGTGTTCCTGACCCTTCTATTCCCTCGGGACCGGTTTGCAAAACAAAACCGCAAACCCGTTGAAGAGGTATAAATGGGGCAAAGTCCCCGTATTCCTACAATGGACGACTTTATATCATTCAAGAATGCCACTTCACGATGTGGTAGAACAATAAATCGAATGGTCCATTTCTTCATATCAAGTTTAAATATATTATTACCCTCGTGAGATTCCAATCTTAAGGGGTTAACTTGCCTGATACATTCCCCGGGCAGTGAATTCCATACCAAAAAAGCACCATATAAATCAAAGGTAACAAGAACAATGTAATTAATAGGGAGGGAGAATCCTGCTGGTATAACCACACAAACAAAATATTTATATTAAAATAACTCAACATAACACCCCTAACATAGCGGAAAATCACAGGACGGAGCTACGGAGCATTGATCCTGTGCTGGGTAACACAGTGGTTGCAAAAGAGGTATGGAAAGCATTATAGAATCATAGTAGAATCAAGAACTCCTTTTTCCTAAACGCTTTGAGTGGGCAGCACGGTGGCTCAGTAGTTAGCACTACAGCACCACTACCCAAGGTCAACATCTCTTCAAAAAAGTTTGTATGTTCTCTCTGTGTGTTTGCGTGGGTTTCCTCCACCCTCAAACATACTGGTAAAAACCTGGTGTACTTCGCCGCAAAATGGAAATATTCTGTAAACCCACAGAATCGCGTTCCGGCGGACCCTTAGTAAAAATGACCCATTATTTTTCTGTCCAATATGCCATTTCTAGATTTCAAAGCGAATCTGTTTTGTGTCTTGTGTTCGGACACATTAGGGGTCATTTACATACGCCTGCGTTCCGGAGGGGCCTGCAGGCTTTATTTCTATGGCAGGCCCTTTCCTTGCGTAAAAATAAAATGTAGTTTTCAAATTTACAAACAACAAATTTTGTTCATGGATTTCCACGACACCCATCCTTGGCTCACTCCCCCGCCAGCCCCGCCATCTCTCTGGGTACCAACATCCCCCTTCATCCCCTTGCATTAAGGTAAATAATCGCAAGTGATAGCATAAGCTACAATTTGCAATATTTCAGGGCTTCTACCCCTGATAAATACCCCCAGTGTATCAAAGCTATTTAATATTTGCTATCTCTCTTTCCCTGAGGTGAGATCAATGGCGGAGGATCTGTAGAGATCGCTTCATGACATCATTCAGGTTCACAGCAGATCGCTACTGAAAAAGATCTGGCAGTATTTGTTCTGAAACAATGCCTGACATTCCCCCCATTCCTCTAACTAGTAAAGGGTCATGCCTTAAGTCGCGGAGCTGTCCCTGCACCCGCAACCGCCACCAAACACTGCAATGTTATTATAACCCGGGACTGTCACTATTTTCACAGACTACCCAAGCTGTGAGCCTGAGAGGCTCGCCGCCTTATATATATAGGCTATATTCCAGTGCTGTGCAAATAAACGTATTCATTTTTCCATATGTACCTTGGTGCATCTTTTAATTATGGGTGCTGGGATTATTGGGTGCTGAGGAATCTAACCTCCACATCCATATTTGAAAAACGCTTCCATATTGAAAAGCTTTGTATAAAAATTGAATGACAGCAGTATCCTCATTGGTCAGATTATATCCCAAAATTTATCAATTAAGCCCTATTCCACAGGGCGTAATTGTGGTCAGATCATGGCCTACAATAGAATTCCTATTAGGGTGTTGGGGGGGGGGTGTTATATCAAACTTGTGGAATATTTAGGGAATATGAACTGTTTTAGTTTCTGAATTTGAAATTTCTCACATGATTCACACTGTAAAGGGGCCCATTTAAACTCTCTTGTCCGAGAGGCCTACGATACCTGGAGTCCGACCCACCCATGGCATAGATTTTCGCCCCACTGCAGTAAAGCAATGATTATCATATATCTCTTACATTCTCTACCATTATTTATGTGGGTACCACCATTTTGTTATTACAAGTAATTTTAACCCCACTAATAATAATAATTCTTTTAATATAGCGCACACAATTACACGCAGCGCTGCACAGAGCTTCCCAATCAGGTCCCGTCGCCAAGGTGGCTCACAACTCAATCAACCTACATAGTTTTGGAGTGGGGAGGAAACTGGAGGACCCCGATGAACCACATCGCAAACACAGTGAAAAATAGAATCTTTGGCAGATTTTGACCTGGTTGGGGATTTGAACCATGTTTCAGGGATTCCCAAACCAGGACCCCACGCTGCAAGGGAGAATTGCTCCCCACTCATCCACTGTGCAGTCCCCAAGATATGATTTGTTTACCTTGTTCCTTAGGTTTGTCCGGCCTGCTACATTACAATAGAGGATCAGATTTTGTTTTCTTGGACCATTTGATTGCGCTTGGGCTTCCCTGGGTAGAGGATTAACCGTAGCCCCATACACAAACTGACAGTAAACAACTCATCACACACAAGACCACGAAAACCTTCCAATCCGAATCAAGCTAACATTTCTTCTTCTTCTATGATTTCTTTCCTACTTACCACCATCTAAGAACTTTGGAAAGAAAGACATTCAATTTACAATCAACTCAGAAAAATAATTCAAAGATCATTAGATTCAATAAAAAAAAACCACATATTTTTCTGCTGCAGGCTTTCGCAGAAAGAAAAAAAAGACAGATTTGGAATAATATTCTTTTAGAAACTGATACATTTGGGCCAACTTGGCCAATTGCCCACCAAAATTCCTCTCTTCAACAGTCCCTGCTTCTTCTATTCTAACAAAGTATCTTTCATTGGTAAATCCTGACTCCCTCGCGACGCTACACAACTCTGGCAACCCCATAAATATAATGGCCGCCCGCTGACACATCCATCTGTTAATGACAAAATAGTAACACAAAAAAGGTAACGTTAAATGATTATAACACAAATAAACTTCCTAAGTCAGCTGAATGACAGCACCAGCACCAGTGGGGAAAAATAGCATCAGCAAAAATAACACAGCGAAAAAATCACATATTTTCCATTTCACCTGACTGCGAGAGATCATATTTGTACTCACCCCGTGTATGGGTGGGACGCTGGAAGGGAACGCAACTACAACGCAACGTGTGAACAGGGACATTTATTATAATATTATAACATCTCTTGTCCAAAGAGACGTAGCTCATCGTGGGCAGAGCAAATCTCTGAATGTCTAAAGAATTACAGGGATCTCAAACAAAGTGCATAATAACGTCTAGGAGCAGAAACCATTACGTTAATAGGGGGGGGGGGGGAATCGTGGAATTCAACTCTAGTATTCGCCAATTCATCCCATTGGGGGTCAAGACCCAGCATTTCTTTTCGAAGGCCAGGGGTCGGAATTTATCCTACCACAAGCAACAATGGATCCTCTGAATGTTTCAGCGGTCACATAACGACTAAAGTGTCAGAAGTCATCAGGCAGAAGCAACCCAATTGAAGCCTATTGGGTCCATGTTTACTTGGTTTGATTGAAGCGGACAGAAATCAATCATGGGTCACACGGTGCCGGCTCGTAGATCATAGAGAATATCAAGCTGTGGTAATACGACCGTGCACCTGTGTGAACCATGGATTGATTTCTGGAAACAAACATCGAAACCGTCCTATAGCAGGACAGCAGCAGAGATCTAGAAAAACCGTGAGGAATTGATACAAAACTATAAAGGAAAATTGTAATAACTTTTTATCTTCTTTGCTGAATGAGAATACCCTTTACGTTAGGGTCCGAGTTTCGTGTGCGTACCGGTCGTTCCTCTCTATGTCCTCAATATCAGACCAGTCTTTCCATCCCCCACCGCTCAAACTGTTATCAGTATTCTCGCTGCATGGATCTAACACAGAGAAACAGAAGCCAGAATCAACAGCTGAATTTTTTTTTCTTGTAGTAACCGAGCCGGAACACTCTTGTAGCTCCCATTGACCTGGAGGTATCTAACCTGACCATTCGTTATTAATTGTCATTGATAGTGATTATTCTTCTACCAACTCTGATCTGGTATTCCACTTATAAGTGGACCTGAATCCTGCAGGGTGATCCCACAGCCATGTGGACTACAGCTACTTTAAGACAAAATATGCTAATTTTTATGGAAAAAAACGATATTTCAAGTGCCTGCTGCGCAATCATTTCACCGCTCGTTGCTTGCGGTTCAGCACAGTCCGCCAATCTGGCACTAGGGTCGCATGGCTGTAACCCGAACCCCAAACCTGAATGTTGAACAACTCAGGTTTGCTCATCTTTAATCATAACTAGCACTTAAATCCACCGTGATTTGGGAGTGAAAATGATGGATCAATATGCATAAGAATCACAAGGTCACTGTTGATAGAGCGAGCGTAGCTTTGATTTTATTAGAATGGGCAAAAGTCCGGTTTGCTGGTACCTCGTATTGTGCTTATAGACTGCACAGGGCTCTTCTACAATACGTCCCACAATAACTTCTGGCAGAGGAAAGAGAGACAGCCGTCGCTCCAGGCCGGAAGCAGCATATCTTCCATGAGATTAACACTTGACCTACAATATAGGTTTCTCTCCTAGTATAATTTATATGGTTTTCACTATGATTAAGTTTATTATGGCCCACCCAAATGTGACCTTTAATTGTGCGGAGAACCAACTGGCTTCCAACTGAGAGGGGGGCCAAAAAATCCGTAACGAAGCAAAGGCCATATGTGTATCTAGGCATGCAGGGATTTAATATAATGGTTACGACTAGTATATCAAATGTCAAGCATAAACACTGGGATCGATGGCAGAATGCCACAAAAAGAATCCAGTTCCATGCATACTACAGTATATTCCATGCCCTTAAAGGATTTCAGTCCTGTATACAGGGCTGTATATAGTTATATATATCTACATTATAGGAATAGAGTACTCTGTGCTTGTGCCATAAATAGACCTGATAGGAATATTATACTGTGGCTGTGCCCCTATATAAAGGATAGAGTATAGTACTGTGCTGTGCCCATATATCAGTAGGATTAAGTACTGGCTGTGCCATATATACAGATAGGATAGTAGTAACTGTGACGTACCATATATACAGGATAGGAGTTATAGTACGTGCCCATATAGACAGGATAGGAGTAGTGTACTGTACGTACCATATATACAGGATAGGAGTAGTATAACTGTGCCCATATATACAGATAGGAGTACGTAGTACTGTGCTTGTGGTCCATATATACAGGATAGGAGTAGTAATACTGTGACTACCCAATATATACCGGATAGGAGTAGTAGTACTGTGCCCATAGGTAGCAGGAATAAGAATAGTAGTACTGTGCTGGTCCCATGGATACAGGATAGGAGTAGTAATACTGGGTGGTCTGTGCCTATCTACAGTATAGGAGTAGTAGTAACTGTGCCCATATACAGATGGGAGTATCTAGTACTGTGTCTGTGCCCAGATTACAGTATAGAGGAGTATTACTGTGCTATGTACATATACAGGATAGAGTATTAGTATTGCGCTGTGCGCATATCTAGAACAATATAGGAGTATAGTAAATGTGCTGTACCCATATATCAGGATAAGGAGATTGTACTTGCGCTGTGCCCCATATCTACAATATAGGATTTTATACTTTAATACTGTGCTAATGCCCATACTAACATTATAGAAGTGTATGTACTGTGCTGTGCCCATATCTACAGTATAGGAGTAAGTAGTAATCCACAGTGATGTCACAGTACAGGGATAATACACTCAGTGATGTCACAGTACAGAGATAATACACACAGTAATGTAGCAGTACAGGCATAATACACTCAGTGATGTCACAGTACAGGGATAATACACACAGTGATCTCACAGTACAGGGATAATACACAGTGATGTCACAGTACAGGGATAATACACTCAGTGATGTCACAGTACAGAGATAATACACACAGTGATGTCACAGTACAGGGATAATACACACAGTGATGTCACAGCACAGAGATAATACACACAGTGATGTCACAGCACAGAGATAATACACACAGTGATGTCTACCAAAATTGTCCAACTTTTCACCACTTTTCCGCTCACATGAAAATGTCATAAAAAATCATTAAAAGACTGTACATGTCCCAAAATGGCAGCATAAAAAACTTCAACAAATGCTGCAAAACCTCTTATTGTCTATAGATCGAAATGTATCAAGTTATTGAAGTTGACGATGCCAATATGGTGATTTCTTTTTTTTCAAAAGATGTCTTTTTGACTACTTTTTTTTTGTACTCCATTCAGATTTTTTTTCTAGTTCCTAGTATATTGTTGGAATTTTAATAGTGTCACTAAATTATAGTTCTCTAGTAACAATTTGTCTAACAGATAAAAGACCCATATAGAAGAAAAATGTCCCCCATGTGTGGAAATAAAAAAAGTTATGGCTTTTTTAAATTTGTAAATTAAATATGAGAAAGTGCTGTGGCATTAGGGCTTACATCTCTCATCCATATTGGGTCGTCATTTACTTACCCCCTTGTCCGACGAGGAGTGAACTCTGGCCGCGATTCCCTAGTAATAGTTGGCCCATATCATCATCTTCTTCCCTATCAGGTCCCCGAGTTCACCATCTTCTTCCCGGTGCATGTAAGTGCTTGGTTTCAGGCACAAGTTCAAAGTTAAATCCAGCGTTTGTCCAAAATCATTCAGATCGTCTGACGGCCTGCCCCCGATTTGTGTCACATGAAGCCAGGACTGAGTGCGCCAAATATCGTCACGTGCGCCAAAATCCCTCGCTAACTGCGGTGCGGAGCGGAAATAGTTAGACTATCCGACCAAAGTGCAGTCGCAGGACCCTTAAGTATGAGCCCCATTATCCTGTGGCATGGCTAATCATTATAGCTTATCCTATGTCCTCCTACTTAACTTAAAGTGGTTGCACTTTTCAAACAATACCTTCTATTAACATTTGTCGCCTGTAACATTGACTTTACCTCCTTTTCCTCTTTGGCCCTGCAGCTCTCTGTATATCTCCCAGCTGCCTTCTGCTGTTTCTGTTCTAGGTTGGCCATAATGGCAATCACCCTCTGTGTCTCTCATATTACAGTTAATACACACTGACAGAGACGGAGAGTGGAGGAAAGGAAGCAGGATGAGTCCTTAACCCTGCTGCTGCAGCTCCACCTGTTCGAAGATGTAAAGAAAAAGCACATCGTACAAAATGTAAGTAGTATGAGTACATGATTCACTTGATGAACACTTCGGGGATTTCTACAAGGCAGTAAAGGATCATGGGCAACTTAGAACAGATGTTCCAACCCCTTTAATACTGTTCTCCTATGCCTTTAAGGATTAAAATTATGCCCCTGCAGTATCCCAATTATTACATCACACGTACAGGGATAATACATAACAGTGATGTCACAGTACAGGGATAATACACACAGTGATTTCACAGTAACAGCATAATACCACGTGATGTCACAGTACAGGGAACAAGACGATTGTACTTTCAAAAAGATCATTCTGGACATTTTACTCTACATTAGAAGCATCTTGTTTTCTTTTTAGGATCCCACAAGCCTTGACAAGAAAAGCCCTCTACAATTATGAGTTTTTCTAAGATAATGGCTGAGTGACATCTTAAATTAAGACATCGTATGTTTCCTGTTTTTTCTTCAGACATTTGTATTTCAACAAAACCCATATTTGTTGGGTCTTGAATAAGATGTAGAAAACATACAAAATCATTGTGCCATAATTTGCCTACTTTAACCATAATTTTCCATAGATACTTTTTCAGTAAATGTTATTTATTATTAGAATGATCATTATATTTTTGTTTACATTTTTTTGGTGCACATTCTACTTAAAATTTTATAATTCCAACTATAAAACATTTTTTTAAGTGGGTTAAAGGTGTTTTCCCAATTTATGCTATTGAGACATATATAGTATTCAGATTAAATTAATACCGTTATTATTTTTTACTATTCCTGTTTTATTTTTAATTTACTATAATTCTATTTTATTATTTGACTATATTATATACTATTATATGCCCGCCCCCCCAACAGAGGCTTGAATTCCCAACCACTCTGTGATGTCACCTCCCTTCCGCCTGGGAAGGAGGTCCAGGCTTGCATAGTTACGGACATCTTTCTTTTCGAGGTGATCCCTGTGTGTCATGACTCGCGAGGACACTGGGATCATGTAAAGAGGAGCGGAGGTGATATTATATGTTTTTTAAATGTTTTTTTGCGGTAGGTTTTTCTTAAATTCCTTCCTGGGAAATCTGACACTGGGTCCCCAGCCATTAGTGTGTCCTCCTCCGGCCTTGGGAACCACATACAATAGAAAAGAATAGAACCTGAAATCTAGTTCCATACTCACGGTAGGAGTGTTGATTTTCTAGTGAAGTTTACCAATAATCTTTATTTATATAGAGCACACAGTTCCAACCAGCACAGAGCTTTGCCAAATCGTTCACTGTCCCCAAGAGGTTTCACAATCTAATCACCCTACCATAGGTTTTTGATTGTGGGGTGGAAACCCACGCAAACACGGGAGACTACAAACTTTTATAGATGTTGACCCTGGGACTTGTACCCAGGTCCCAGCGCTGCAAGGCTGTAATGCTAACCACTGAGCTAAACCAACCGTATTATTCAAAAGAAGTCACCTAAAACTACCATCAGGAATCTACCAGGTCGAGCTGATCGAGGTTTCCATATGTTTCTAAGCCCTATCTATCTTTACTTTACCTAATCCCTAACTCTTTCTAAACTAAGATACCCTTTGCCTACCTAATATATTATTTTTGGCCACAGGGCTACTGAGCATGGAGCAGCCTCGGCCGCTCCTCAAACTGCTGCTGTAGACGGCTCATTTGGTGATCTGCGCAGTAGCTCTGGCTTAAGACCCAAGAGAACGCGCCGCTATACTTGTGCGGTCTGAAGCGGAGCTCCAAGGAGCCGGGACCCCGCGGTAGAAGTTGAGGGATGAGCAGGTAGAAGGGATTGCAAGAGGCTGCATAGCATGAGTGGCCATTGCTCCCACTGCCTGGAGAGCTACTCCACTCCCGTAGTCTCAGAGATTGATACATTCAGAGGGCACGCAGGTTTTTAAGAGTGTGGTGATCTGATCACAGGTGTTGATCAATTTTAGTTTACTTAGACTGACCACATGACTAAGAATAAAGCTCGACTCCTGCTTCCAATCCTGTGTAGTTATTTTCTCGCGCTGTAGGATAATAATCAAATTCCGTAGGCTTTACAAATGAATGTTCGGATCACTGATCGTGGGAAATTTCCGAGTTTCAAACCACCACAACATCTGATATTACTTATTTTTGTCCATTGTAAACAAACATACCTTGAGAATGCTGTAGCGACACTGATGCAGAAAAGTATCCTTGTTTCTCCCGAAGTGGTTTTGCACAAAAACAATTATAAAATTCAGCTTTGGAAAGGCTGGGTGCATGCAGCTGCTACATAATCACATTAATGGAGCTTCCTGAACTGTCCTGACAGGTTAATCAACCTGAGCTGGATGACTCATACCGCTCTGGTGGATAGTGCGGCGATTGATACTTTGGTCCCTGTCAGGGCACACCTTGAATACAGCATTCTGTAATCAGTGCATATAAGGTACGAGGAGAAGGACGAGCCCATTATCATAATTTCATAATTGTTTTTTTCAGCAAACCACTCATCAGGGATGAAACAAGATATGTTTTCTGCATCATTCCGCTTCAAGCATTCTCAAGGTATGTGTGGGTTTTTGTTCACAATGCATGAAATCAAATGGTAAGATTTCCTTTATGACTGTTCAATAGATATGTCATCATACACTAAAAACTTGAAAAACAATAACCCTTGGAAAGACGGATGAAATAACGCATCTGCTGAGAATATTTGGAATTTCCCAGTCAATCGTGGTCCACATTTATTAAGAGAACCCGTCATGCGAAATAACCCCCTAACTCAATATATTTTCATACACGCCATGAGAGAAGCATTGCGCTCTATCCCTTCATTGTCCCCTCTACATGCCTGTAACCTAAGCAATGAGGTCCTAAAGCTGTAAAGCAAATGACCTGTGAATGTCCATGAAGGCATTAGCTATCAAGCTGTCCACTCTGTTCTGAGTGGGAGGCACAGCCAACAAACCCCAGTGCTTGACCTGACAAGCCTGTATAATGAATGTATCTGTATAATGATGTCTTCCTTGTGCTGGTGGCCACGCCCCCTGCAGCCTGTGTGTGTGTTTAGGAAGATACAGCAGCTCCAGGCAGCCTGTTGTGTGTGTATAGGCAAGAGATACAGCATCTCAGCAGCCATGTTAAGCAGAAACAGTCAGATCATTATAGCTGTGTTGTGTCTCTCACCTGTTATTAGGAGGATGCCAGCCTGTCATCAATGGCACACACACACTAGCCCTGCTTTACTAAGAAGACATTACACACCGCATGAGCAGGGCTGAGGGGGGATGGGTACAGGGGTGACATCACTCACTGCCTCTGACCCTGTGATCACCTCATTTACATGATAAAGAATAGATGATTTTACATGAATACTGTATGAAATAACTAGATAAGGCTGGGATGGTCCTTGTGAGCGCTCAACAGGTAGGGTGACAGGACAATGACACAGACCTGATGAGGTGTCCTTTAAAGTGGTCTGCACATTTTTCTGTCTGACTTGGCACTAAAGAACATGTCAAACTGCTTGCACATGTATTAAAAAAAGTGTTCCGCCCTTTTGGGTTGTGGCCTCCAGTTTGGGTAAGACAATAGAAAACATCTGCACCTAAAGTGGCTGTTACTACTTTACTCGCTACTACTGCTTTGTCGGAGTTTTGCGCCACATTGATTACGGATTCTGTCTGCACGCAAAATTTTGCAGATGAACAAGTGCACTTAAAAAATGGTGCAAACTTCCCACGCGTGCAGGGGCGCCAGATTAATAAGTTTTTCAATAATCTGCGCCCCGGCACACTCCACAGGCAAACTGCACATAGTACAAACTGCACATAGTACAAACTGCACGAGTTTGATAAATGTGGACCCCTGGTTAGGCATGGAGCGGTAACGGTTAAAGTGAAATGACATTTGTCACATTAGCAATGTATGTCAGCGCTGCTTCAGATGTGTGTTCCTGACCCTTCTATTCCCTCGGGACCGGTTTGCAAAACAAAACCGCAAACCCGTTGAAGAGGTATAAATGGGGCAAAGTCCCCGTATTCCTACAATGGACGACTTTATATCATTCAAGAATGCCACTTCACGATGTGGTAGAACAATAAATCGAATGGTCCATTTCTTCATATCAAGTTTAAATATATTATTACCCTCGTGAGATTCCAATCTTAAGGGGTTAACTTGCCTGATACATTCCCCGGGCAGTGAATTCCATACCAAAAAAGCACCATATAAATCAAAGGTAACAAGAACAATGTAATTAATAGGGAGGGAGAATCCTGCTGGTATAACCACACAAACAAAATATTTATATTAAAATAACTCAACATAACACCCCTAACATAGCGGAAAATCACAGGACGGAGCTACGGAGCATTGATCCTGTGCTGGGTAACACAGTGGTTGCAAAAGAGGTATGGAAAGCATTATAGAATCATAGTAGAATCAAGAACTCCTTTTTCCTAAACGCTTTGAGTGGGCAGCACGGTGGCTCAGTAGTTAGCACTACAGCACCACTACCCAAGGTCAACATCTCTTCAAAAAAGTTTGTATGTTCTCTCTGTGTGTTTGCGTGGGTTTCCTCCACCCTCAAACATACTGGTAAAAACCTGGTGTACTTCGCCGCAAAATGGAAATATTCTGTAAACCCACAGAATCGCGTTCCGGCGGACCCTTAGTAAAAATGACCCATTATTTTTCTGTCCAATATGCCATTTCTAGATTTCAAAGCGAATCTGTTTTGTGTCTTGTGTTCGGACACATTAGGGGTCATTTACATACGCCTGCGTTCCGGAGGGGCCTGCAGGCTTTATTTCTATGGCAGGCCCTTTCCTTGCGTAAAAATAAAATGTAGTTTTCAAATTTACAAACAACAAATTTTGTTCATGGATTTCCACGACACCCATCCTTGGCTCACTCCCCCGCCAGCCCCGCCATCTCTCTGGGTACCAACATCCCCCTTCATCCCCTTGCATTAAGGTAAATAATCGCAAGTGATAGCATAAGCTACAATTTGCAATATTTCAGGGCTTCTACCCCTGATAAATACCCCCAGTGTATCAAAGCTATTTAATATTTGCTATCTCTCTTTCCCTGAGGTGAGATCAATGGCGGAGGATCTGTAGAGATCGCTTCATGACATCATTCAGGTTCACAGCAGATCGCTACTGAAAAAGATCTGGCAGTATTTGTTCTGAAACAATGCCTGACATTCCCCCCATTCCTCTAACTAGTAAAGGGTCATGCCTTAAGTCGCGGAGCTGTCCCTGCACCCGCAACCGCCACCAAACACTGCAATGTTATTATAACCCGGGACTGTCACTATTTTCACAGACTACCCAAGCTGTGAGCCTGAGAGGCTCGCCGCCTTATATATATAGGCTATATTCCAGTGCTGTGCAAATAAACGTATTCATTTTTCCATATGTACCTTGGTGCATCTTTTAATTATGGGTGCTGGGATTATTGGGTGCTGAGGAATCTAACCTCCACATCCATATTTGAAAAACGCTTCCATATTGAAAAGCTTTGTATAAAAATTGAATGACAGCAGTATCCTCATTGGTCAGATTATATCCCAAAATTTATCAATTAAGCCCTATTCCACAGGGCGTAATTGTGGTCAGATCATGGCCTACAATAGAATTCCTATTAGGGTGTTGGGGGGGGGGTGTTATATCAAACTTGTGGAATATTTAGGGAATATGAACTGTTTTAGTTTCTGAATTTGAAATTTCTCACATGATTCACACTGTAAAGGGGCCCATTTAAACTCTCTTGTCCGAGAGGCCTACGATACCTGGAGTCCGACCCACCCATGGCATAGATTTTCGCCCCACTGCAGTAAAGCAATGATTATCATATATCTCTTACATTCTCTACCATTATTTATGTGGGTACCACCATTTTGTTATTACAAGTAATTTTAACCCCACTAATAATAATAATTCTTTATTTAATATAGCGCACACATATTATACGCAGCCGCTGCACAGAGCCTTCCCAAATCAGTCCCGTCCCCAATGGTCTCACATCTAATCAACCTATCATATGTTTTTGGAGTGGGGAGGAAACTGGAGGACCCCGATGAACCACATCGCAAACACAGTGAAAAATAGAATCTTTGGCAGATTTTGACCTGGTTGGGGATTTGAACCATGTTTCAGGGATTCCCAAACCAGGACCCCACGCTGCAAGGGAGAATTGCTCCCCACTCATCCACTGTGCAGTCCCCAAGATATGATTTGTTTACCTTGTTCCTTAGGTTTGTCCGGCCTGCTACATTACAATAGAGGATCAGATTTTGTTTTCTTGGACCATTTGATTGCGCTTGGGCTTCCCTGGGTAGAGGATTAACCGTAGCCCCATACACAAACTGACAGTAAACAACTCATCACACACAAGACCACGAAAACCTTCCAATCCGAATCAAGCTAACATTTCTTCTTCTTCTATGATTTCTTTCCTACTTACCACCATCTAAGAACTTTGGAAAGAAAGACATTCAATTTACAATCAACTCAGAAAAATAATTCAAAGATCATTAGATTCAATAAAAAAAAACCACATATTTTTCTGCTGCAGGCTTTCGCAGAAAGAAAAAAAAGACAGATTTGGAATAATATTCTTTTAGAAACTGATACATTTGGGCCAACTTGGCCAATTGCCCACCAAAATTCCTCTCTTCAACAGTCCCTGCTTCTTCTATTCTAACAAAGTATCTTTCATTGGTAAATCCTGACTCCCTCGCGACGCTACACAACTCTGGCAACCCCATAAATATAATGGCCGCCCGCTGACACATCCATCTGTTAATGACAAAATAGTAACACAAAAAAGGTAACGTTAAATGATTATAACACAAATAAACTTCCTAAGTCAGCTGAATGACAGCACCAGCACCAGTGGGGAAAAATAGCATCAGCAAAAATAACACAGCGAAAAAATCACATATTTTCCATTTCACCTGACTGCGAGAGATCATATTTGTACTCACCCCGTGTATGGGTGGGACGCTGGAAGGGAACGCAACTACAACGCAACGTGTGAACAGGGACATTTATTATAATATTATAACATCTCTTGTCCAAAGAGACGTAGCTCATCGTGGGCAGAGCAAATCTCTGAATGTCTAAAGAATTACAGGGATCTCAAACAAAGTGCATAATAACGTCTAGGAGCAGAAACCATTACGTTAATAGGGGGGGGGGGGGAATCGTGGAATTCAACTCTAGTATTCGCCAATTCATCCCATTGGGGGTCAAGACCCAGCATTTCTTTTCGAAGGCCAGGGGTCGGAATTTATCCTACCACAAGCAACAATGGATCCTCTGAATGTTTCAGCGGTCACATAACGACTAAAGTGTCAGAAGTCATCAGGCAGAAGCAACCCAATTGAAGCCTATTGGGTCCATGTTTACTTGGTTTGATTGAAGCGGACAGAAATCAATCATGGGTCACACGGTGCCGGCTCGTAGATCATAGAGAATATCAAGCTGTGGTAATACGACCGTGCACCTGTGTGAACCATGGATTGATTTCTGGAAACAAACATCGAAACCGTCCTATAGCAGGACAGCAGCAGAGATCTAGAAAAACCGTGAGGAATTGATACAAAACTATAAAGGAAAATTGTAATAACTTTTTATCTTCTTTGCTGAATGAGAATACCCTTTACGTTAGGGTCCGAGTTTCGTGTGCGTACCGGTCGTTCCTCTCTATGTCCTCAATATCAGACCAGTCTTTCCATCCCCCACCGCTCAAACTGTTATCAGTATTCTCGCTGCATGGATCTAACACAGAGAAACAGAAGCCAGAATCAACAGCTGAATTTTTTTTTCTTGTAGTAACCGAGCCGGAACACTCTTGTAGCTCCCATTGACCTGGAGGTATCTAACCTGACCATTCGTTATTAATTGTCATTGATAGTGATTATTCTTCTACCAACTCTGATCTGGTATTCCACTTATAAGTGGACCTGAATCCTGCAGGGTGATCCCACAGCCATGTGGACTACAGCTACTTTAAGACAAAATATGCTAATTTTTATGGAAAAAAACGATATTTCAAGTGCCTGCTGCGCAATCATTTCACCGCTCGTTGCTTGCGGTTCAGCACAGTCCGCCAATCTGGCACTAGGGTCGCATGGCTGTAACCCGAACCCCAAACCTGAATGTTGAACAACTCAGGTTTGCTCATCTTTAATCATAACTAGCACTTAAATCCACCGTGATTTGGGAGTGAAAATGATGGATCAATATGCATAAGAATCACAAGGTCACTGTTGATAGAGCGAGCGTAGCTTTGATTTTATTAGAATGGGCAAAAGTCCGGTTTGCTGGTACCTCGTATTGTGCTTATAGACTGCACAGGGCTCTTCTACAATACGTCCCACAATAACTTCTGGCAGAGGAAAGAGAGACAGCCGTCGCTCCAGGCCGGAAGCAGCATATCTTCCATGAGATTAACACTTGACCTACAATATAGGTTTCTCTCCTAGTATAATTTATATGGTTTTCACTATGATTAAGTTTATTATGGCCCACCCAAATGTGACCTTTAATTGTGCGGAGAACCAACTGGCTTCCAACTGAGAGGGGGGCCAAAAAATCCGTAACGAAGCAAAGGCCATATGTGTATCTAGGCATGCAGGGATTTAATATAATGGTTACGACTAGTATATCAAATGTCAAGCATAAACACTGGGATCGATGGCAGAATGCCACAAAAAGAATCCAGTTCCATGCATACTACAGTATATTCCATGCCCTTAAAGGATTTCAGTCCTGTATACAGGGCTGTATATAGTTATATATATCTACATTATAGGAATAGAGTACTCTGTGCTTGTGCCATAAATAGACCTGATAGGAATATTATACTGTGGCTGTGCCCCTATATAAAGGATAGAGTATAGTACTGTGCTGTGCCCATATATCAGTAGGATTAAGTACTGGCTGTGCCATATATACAGATAGGATAGTAGTAACTGTGACGTACCATATATACAGGATAGGAGTTATAGTACGTGCCCATATAGACAGGATAGGAGTAGTGTACTGTACGTACCATATATACAGGATAGGAGTAGTATAACTGTGCCCATATATACAGATAGGAGTACGTAGTACTGTGCTTGTGGTCCATATATACAGGATAGGAGTAGTAATACTGTGACTACCCAATATATACCGGATAGGAGTAGTAGTACTGTGCCCATAGGTAGCAGGAATAAGAATAGTAGTACTGTGCTGGTCCCATGGATACAGGATAGGAGTAGTAATACTGGGTGGTCTGTGCCTATCTACAGTATAGGAGTAGTAGTAACTGTGCCCATATACAGATGGGAGTATCTAGTACTGTGTCTGTGCCCAGATTACAGTATAGAGGAGTATTACTGTGCTATGTACATATACAGGATAGAGTATTAGTATTGCGCTGTGCGCATATCTAGAACAATATAGGAGTATAGTAAATGTGCTGTACCCATATATCAGGATAAGGAGATTGTACTTGCGCTGTGCCCCATATCTACAATATAGGATTTTATACTTTAATACTGTGCTAATGCCCATACTAACATTATAGAAGTGTATGTACTGTGCTGTGCCCATATCTACAGTATAGGAGTAAGTAGTAATCTGGTCCTCTCATTAGTCAATAAAGTAACCTAGTGCCCCAACAGAAGCTAATGTAGCCACAGCGATAACACAGTAGCTGAAACACTCACAGTGCCCCACAGTAGCCACTATAGTAACAGTGCTCTCACATTAGTAATTATAGTAAGAGTGCTCCAACAGTAACTAATCAAGTGACAGTGTCCCAAAGTAGCAAATATTGTCACATCCTCCCACAAATATAATAACAAGGCCATGAAGTCAATACATCAATAATTAGTTGAAAATAATAATACTCATCTTCTTGCAGCAGATATTTCCATTGCTGTTGCTGAAGTTGGCACAGTGTGGGCTGAAGCAATAATGTCATTATCTCCACACACTGTAGCTCACAAAATACTGAGGAGTTATCAGGCTTCTGCCTTGAGATGTATCTGTCCCAGTGCTGGCGGATGTGATGATGTCATGTCCTCCCATCCCGGAACACAGTCATCTCAGGGAAAGTCCATTGCTGAATCTCCTCCAATGTGATAGGACAGTTTGGGGTTACTCGCCTGAACTTGTGTAAAGCCAATCAGACGTTAATCTCTGATCCCATGAACAGGGGATAAATGTCTATTAAGATACAACTACTTTAAAGTATAAAGAACAAATCAGGAAAGATCTCATTATTCTCCATTTCAACATCAAATGTGCTGTAAAATGGATCAGAGATTTCTCATCTTCCCAATATGTGTCACCATCAACTTTTAAAATTGAGTTTTTATCAGATGTGATATCTTTCACCTTTCAGTTGATGTTTCACAGACATTTTGGAGTTTATTGGTCTGCGAGGGCACAGTGTTGCATCCATCATGTTGCCTGAATTGATAGCAAAAGCTAAGAAAAATATAGCAAAAAGTGTGATGATAAAATGATGGTGAGAGAGAGATGTAGGCTAAGCATAGAACAAAGTTTGTAGGTGTCAGGTGTGATTTTAAGTGTTTAATCCAAAAATAGAAAAGGTAAAATGCTCCGTCCTTTGATCAATGTGAGTACCAATGGTCACAGCCCCACTGATTACATTGTTATACCCTATCCTTGTATAGGGATTGATCCAATTACCTATTACTGCAATTTCTATTTTAGCAGAAGTTCTGTTGTTTCTTAATTTTACCACCTTTAGTAATGAATTACAATGCACTATTAAGTATAACTCGTTAAGTGCAGGAGATTAATGAGACCCTTGGATAGTAATTTGATCATTGCTAATTAACTGAACATTAGTGATGGAATTCATTTACTCAAGTGCTACATCTGGAAAATTACCTGCACAGTTAAAGGCTAAAACTAATAATAATTTCCCTTTACCTTGTGACAATTCATGAGCTTCCTGTGTACGCCAACGCTTTTATTAAAAGTGTCCTACATGGCTGCCTTCCTATGCTTTGTGTAAAGTAAAAGGAAAATACTCACAGTGATGTCACAGTACATGTATAATACACACAGGGATGTCACAGTACATGTATAATACACATAGGGATGTGTTAGGGATTTAGTTAAGGAGGTCACATTACAGGGATAATAAACAAAGGGATGTCACATTGCATGGATAATATACAGTGGATGTCACAGCACAGAGATAATACACACAGTGATGTCACAGCACAGAGATAATACACACAGTGATGTCACAGTACAGGGATAATACACACAGTGATGTCACAGTACATAAATAATATACATCGTTATGTCATTGTAAAGGGATAAAACACACAGGCATGTCACAGTACAGGGAGAATATACATAACAATGTCACAGTCACTGTATATAAATAATATAAATATTGATGTCACATTATATATATTACGAATAATACACACAGTGATGTCACAGTACAGGGATAATACACTCAGTGATGTCACAGTACAGGGATAATACACACAGTGATGTCTCCGTACATGAATAATATGCATAGTCACGTCATTGTACAGGTAATACAAAACCCAGGTATTGCCTAGTCCAGGGATAACCCCTGAGGAGTCCACCGGAGTAGTGACGATACGCTGGGTTTTGTTCCCTCTCTCCTCTCGCCCACTCCGACCTTGCCTTCCTGCCTCCCTTAACCTCATCATGGATCTACACTAGGTATACCGTATACTCCTACTAGGCATGTAGGCTATTCCATACAGGACTGTTTGGTTTATTTTCTGCACAATGTCACTTTATGTCTGTACATATTTCCTGCTGCCACTTGATATGTTCCAGCTGTATTTAGCCACTTTCCTTATTTTCCCTGCCTGAGACACTTGTCGTTTTGATTGGTTCGGTTTTGGGCTGGGGAACCCAGACCACAGGTCCTGGGAAGGTTAATTCCACCTTGCCTGGTGTACTTTTTAAGTGTTTTTATTTGCTGGTCTTGTTGTGTTATTGTGATTATGATATTTAATTAATAAAGTTTTTTCATATTATATCCGCAGTTCCCTTATAATACGTATCCTCTCTCTTGTTCTTGTGTTGGTCATCTGTACAGGGATACACATAGATATATAAATATGACACATAATAATTTCAGGCAGTAACAGTGATATCACAGTACAGGGATAATAAAAAATATATCAACAGGTTCACACAGTGAATGTGTTAAGCGAAGAGATAATAAAGGTTAATTCACAGTTCACTAATACAATTTATATCACAGTTTTGAGGATAATAAATGGGTGATGTCACAGAACGGGGATAAATAAGACACTTGTTTGGTCATTTTTCTTTGTGTAACATTAAATCCGTTTTCTTTATATTATAAAATGAATACTAGTCCCAGCAAGTTGTTATTGTTTTGTCCGGTTATCCCATATATGCCACGTTGTGTTTGTATATATGATATCTCTCCACTAAATTCCCTGGATTTGTAACTCCCAATCACCTTTTTCTTTAAATTTCACCAGAAATGATTTCATTCTATGGTCTATAGTCTGGGTGTGGTTTATATGTTTGGTGCCTCTACAGAATATCTTGTGAAATGAAATCTGCCATTTTGACTTGGCTCGTTGTCACATAAATGTCCATTGATGAATCCCTTGTTTCTCTCCCTTCCCAGTTAGTCTGATGGCATTCCCAAACCTCCTATCACATGATGCTTTGATGTATTCACAAGCTTCAATTAATGTTATCATACAGTAAGTACTAGCTAGTATGGGCCTGTCATGTCCACTTGTGCTGGTGTATTATATGTAATTATATCCCATATTTACTAATGGGAAAATAGACTTTACATTATGGAATAATTGAAAAGTAATATCCATTTTCTCGTGCAACATATTTGTTTACAAACATAAAAGGCTTTGGGGGTGGAATTCAGAAGTAAATGTTGCTCACTATCAGATATAAAATACTAGGCCAGAACATTTCTTCCGTTTTTTCTCGTATTATCACGGTAGAGATGAGGCGAACACTAAAATGCTCGGGTACGTCGTTATTCGAGACGAATTTTCCCGATGCAATAAACGAGTGCTCGCTCGAATACGACCGCCATTGAAGTCAAAGTTCTGTGTACGACGAATCGAGCATGAAAGGATTCAATCGGACAAGGGGAACCAGAGGCTGCTGCACAGGAATGCTTGGCCAAAACAACGACTGGTAAACCTCAAAAAAAGGTATGGAAAAACAGACCGCCACGAAATTGACAGGAAACAGCAGGGGCAGCATGCCTGGATGCCTCGGATGCTGCATAAATCGCACCATTATGCCCAAATTAATGGGGTAGAGCAGACATGGCCTGAAGGGAGAGTGGACAGAATGAAGCTAGATAGCACTAAAACTGCAATATTGACCCTGAGAAGGGCAAACTGATATATGACAGCATGCAGGAGGCATCGGCAGCGGCATAGAGAGTGGTCATGGCGACCATACCCTAAATGGACTCAGGCTTCAGAAAACCAATGTGTATGGCAGATAGGAAACCAAAGGAGGTGTACGGAACAAACGAAAGAAGGGCTACTCGAGGCGGGTGGATAGAGGGGTAAAGCGGACCAAATGGTAAAGGGGAAGCGGGTAGGGAATACCTGATAAAAGTTTTGCCAGTATATTTAGTAGAATGATTACACAGCATGGTGGATAAGTGTACAAAGTAACAGAGAAACGGTATTGCTGTAGAGTAAGATACCCATGAAAACAACAACACCAATATTGTGTCCTTACACAGCCAAGAATCGTGTTGGATAAAGGGGCGATGTCTGGAGCAGACTAGTAATAAATACGCAAAAACAAATATATATGGAGGTAGCAATGGCAGAGCAACGGGTGGTGGAGGAAACTAGGCTAATGGAGAAAACAGAATTTAATTATAGATAATTCCTGTAGTAGTGGGCAGTCCGCAAAAGTTTGTCACACCAAGAGCCAGTGGAGGGTGCCCTCCAAGAAAGAATGGGAATAGAGTTGAGTGCTACGGTATGTGGCAGATCCCAACAGTTAATGAATCACCACACGGGCGAGGCGAAGAAAGGAGGTAGGTGAAAGGGTGGCCTAACCACTCAACATTGGAGGAGTTAGGATTGATAAGCCTAATGGAAAAAAGAGAAGGGAGGGAAAATGGCGTAGCACACAAAAAGTTATTACAAGACCGAGCGTGGAGCAGGTATAGGTAGAGCAGCGGCTCCACAGGTAAAAATGAAAGAACACATCAAATTTCAAAACAGATAGCAACTTAAGATTGGACAGTCACCCAAAAATGTTTCAAACCCAGAGGAGCAGTAGGTGGCCCCATAAAATGGAATAATTGCGGCCTGTATTGTGGCAAAGTCCCAAAAGGACAAGGGAAAATTTTCAACGCAGAAAAGAGCAGGTAGGAATGGACGGCCTCCAGAAAGAGTGGAATAGGAGTTAGTGCCTGTATGGATGGGTGGCACTCCAAGGCAAAAAGTTTTCAAACCAGAAAACAGGAGCAGGTAGGTGCCCGGGGTCCATAAAAACAATGGAATGATTAGAGTGCACTTTATGTGTGCAGATAGCCAAAAGCCACGCACAAGAATTTCTCAAACCAGCAGATGAAGAAACGGAGGTTGGATAAACGAGCGTAAAAGGAAAAGAAGAAAAGAGTGTAAGCGCCCCAGAAAAGTGGAATAGGTTTGAGTGCCGGTATGTGGCCGTCCCAACAATTTTTCAAACCATAGGAGCAGGAAGGTTGGGCCCTCCATATATGGAATAGATTGATGCCTGTTAATGTGGCCGTCCCAAAAGTTTTCAAACCAGCAGGAGCAGGTAGTTGGCCCTCCAGTAACAGGAATAGATTGAGTGCCTATTGGCAGTCCACAAAAATTATTTACACACAAAACAAAGGAAGGCAGGTAACAAGTTGCCCTCCTTAAAAAGTGGAATATAAAGAGATCTGGGGAGATTGTCCTTGTATGGTGGGGGCACTCCCAACAATTGTTTAAACGAGAAGACGGGGGGCGACCAGAAAGGGTATATGGGAGAGAAAAGGGGGGGGAAGGGGAAAAAAGAGAAAAAAAGGGGGGGGAAAAAGAAGGGGGGGAAAAGGGGAGAGTTGAAACTGGGGTACTGGCGGTGACACAAAAAAAGGTGAAGAGAGGGTAGCTGGGAATGAAGCCGGAATAACGATAAGGCACAGAGGGGGACTTTTCTCACATGGAAACCATACCACTTTCTCGCCTATTTTTCCTTTCTTTTTCACTCCCAAAAATGCTATTTAAAACAGATGACCAAAAGGGAGATGTAGGTTGAAAACCGCTGCCGGCTAACAATTAAATTCATAAAGTACTATCAAGCATTCCAGTGGGCCCTGTCAAAAAATATCCGAGTGGATTTGAGGTGCTGAAACCTACCTTAAAAGGGTATCCCCTCCACAGAGTATATCAAAATAATACTTTTAAGTCGGTGTTGGTGCCAAACAGACCTTACTATCTAGAAAACAGACGGTTTTCCTGACCCAACACGGTCAAACCGAACAGGAGAATCCCCGGTGGACCCAGGCTCTAACTAAAGGAGCACACCAGAAACAGAGGAAACCTAATACAAGGCTTGTGGGTCCTATTCAATAGAGGATGGATGATATATGATCCCCAGAATTATTTCTGATGGGTCCAAAGACCCCAGTCTTTAAATTGTCTTCCTCGGCCCCGTGTCCTAACTGCTGACCCTAACACAAAATGCTGACAGCAACTCTCTAAAACAGTAGAAGGGGGTGCAAAAATACTCCACACTCAGCCACAACTATTTTTGTTGCTCCGCTGACTTGAATCGAGGGAGTGTCGATATACAGTCCTATGGCTTACCTCTTCATTCACATGGGGTCATAAGGACCCTTCATTCTCAACATTTGTGGAGAGGTTGACCAAGGTAGACCTCATATTTTAGGTGTTTATGGTTAACTTACATGAGTAGAAAATACGGAGCAAGAAATGTGTTATTGTTCTATAAGGAAGGGAGGATTGCTTGTGGAAACACATTTTCAGATATATATAGTATAGTCGTCAATGGAGAGCGAACAGCTAGTCCTCACCCCCGGCGTAGGCGGTGTTCTCACCGTTACAATACAGAACCACTTGGGCGACACTGTGCGGCGCTGCATGTACTTTTCTTCTACTCACACATTCAATCACATCTGCATTGTAATGGTTCCAAATGAATGTTCTGCCAACACACTGACATCGAAACAGCTACCACACACCTCACGGTTTATTTCATTGCGCAACAAGTGCCAAGTAGACTACAAACACTTCGATGTCTTGTTTAAAAATGAGACAAAATGACGGATTTCTAATATAAGGATTCTGGAACAAATGTAATATTTTATATGTTGACACTATGATTAATTGCAGGGCTCCACTAGAAGTAGACTCCTAAAGAGACAATAAATTTTTACAGTATATTACAGATCGACTAAGATTCAAAAAGAAATCTAATATGATAATTTTTTTAGTAAAACTCACAACGACGACAATATAGACTATACATCCATGTTCCTTATAAACATTTCTAGGCTTGGCACGTTTGGCATGGCTACCTGAAAGACAGGCCAACCAAAAGTCAGTTCTCCCGTCTGTTAGATGATTATTTGGCAAAATTAGTGCTAAGCCGACATTTCGGGTTTTTATGGGAGGAGCTCACAGTTGTAGTACTAGCCCAGAGGTAGACCAAATGTTTTGGGTGTGGACTGTAACTGTACTGGTTCAGTACACCCTGCCACTGGGACTCTTGCTAGTTTGGGTTAGGGATCAGGCGTCATGAATGAGCACGGCTCAAAAGACAGTGGGCTCTACTAAGCCCCACCCTGAGTAAGGTAGCCTTATGTCTATGGATCAGTCCCATTAGATCTGAGTTGAGTGGCAGCCAGAAACTCTCCCATGTAAATTATATAAGAAGTTGTTATCGGAGGCAAGGGTGTACTGGGTGTGCCCAGGGGAACGGAAAAAGTTGTCGGTGCCGAGCATCGTCGTCCACTTAAAACAAGGGGAGCAACCGAGGACACCTGGAGGCCCGAGAAAGCGTTAGAGTGTTGTTTTTGTTTCAGGCACCCCCACCAGTCGACCTCGCGATTATTATTATATATTGGAAACAACCGCTTAGAACGTAAGCTTAACCCACCATCCCTTGAGGCCAGTAACCGTACCTTATGTGTGGATACTTTATATTCAACCAAAAAGGACCCTTATGATAACCTAACACAACCAATTGATAATAACAGGATCCATTCCCATACTAAAAATTCACACTGGTGTTAGCATAGGTGGGAGACCAGTGTAGGACACCTGCGTCATAAAAAATAAATATACTGAAATGAACTGTTGGATGGGATGGAGCCAGAGGTGGGACTTTCACGTGTGTTGCCTCAGGCGAGGTCTAAGTTAGCATGGGTCTCTAGGTTTCACGCCCATTAATGTTGGATGGGGATATTTTGTTTTCATTGGCAACCCATTAATGGATGCCATAGTTGCACGTTGCTTTACATTGCTTTCCGACTGGTTAACGAACACTTGGCTGCAATTTGATGGATCCTGAGAAATGGTAAAGATGGCACTAAAGAAAACTTGAGAAGTACTCTCTTCTTGTTACAAAACTATTCACAATTTCCTTAGGCAGCACAGCCACCAATATAGGTGTACCCCAAATTAACCGATTCCTGTTTGTTCGGTCATGGACCACGACTAGACTAAATTCCTCACTAGTGTGGCCTTGTTGACTTCTCCGCCAATGGTAATATTAATGCATATGGTTTGGAGAAGGGAGCGACTGCAATAATAATGTTTCTAAGCTTGGATCCAAATTGGTATCATCTAATGGCGAAAACAATATTAGGTTGTTTGAACTTATAAGTTTGCGCTGCTTACTTTTAGGGGAAACGCTGAAACAATGGGGAAATGTGATAATGTGTAAATAGTACCGGGTGTGTTTCCAGCGTGATGATAGCGCGAAGAGAAATACGGCAGTCCCCTTTCTGACGACATCCCTTGAAGGAGCGCTCTGGCAAGTAATTCCTGATCTTCTGATGCCTCACGGACTTGTCTTTCGTTGCTCTCGTAACTGTGATAATATGCCCACATAGTTTTGCAGTGATGGTTTCGAGACGGTTGGAGGGAAGTAAAAAGGATGGCAGTCCCCGTCTTACTATCACTTATCACCACACTACGTCGGAATACCGTTTTATTATACTTAAGTCACGACAAGGGATATCTCATCGATGACTCATCGGAAAATCTACATTTGGGTATGATCCAATTTTGGGAATGTTCTAAGCTCGGTACCCCCCTTACGGAGGAGCTTATTTAACTTATATCAATGAATTACTAAAATCTTTAAACCCTTACCAATTTATCTGCAAAATGTGAAGATATAACTGATAATTCTATAAAGACCAAAGTTTATCCTCGTAAATCAGTGTCAACGCGATACCCAATACATGGCAGATCAAGGAAACATCATTTTACTAGGGAGTTCCAGGACCCACACGCTTGTACCATGCCCAGTTATTTCTGACACACAACAAGTTTTGTATCCTTTCGAGATCTAGAGACTTCATAGGTTACCTGTCGTCAAACCATGAGAAATAGACCTAGGTTCAAAAGGTGGATGTCTCTTCTTTGAGTGCCTACTGATTGAAGGTCATCAAGAGTAGCATATTAATCCTAGTTAAGACTAAGCACGACTTTCTGACAGTTTGAAACATGTTCTTTTTTCTATATATTTTGTAAATAGTTTTCCCTTTCCCATTTTGGAATAGAGAGCTTCTCTAAAGAGTTTGTCAAACTGGGGTAAGAAGCTGAATATCTTACAAACTAAAAAGAATCATAAGTGGAAATTCTTTTGACTGGTTGGTCTCACCAGCCTTCCCGTCAACACCAGATGACACCCGTCAACGCCTCTGGAGGGCTCCCATTACAGAATTAGAGTCCAAGAGCTACAATGGTTAACAATTTTAAGACCATGTTTAAGGATACTTGGGCATTTGTTATAAAACCTTGGAAAGGCGACAACAATCTTCTCTATATGACTTTATATTTTCTCGTATATACTTTCCAATGGATAAGCCAGTGTAACTGTGGATGGACCCGAGAGGAACAGCTTCTTAGTCAAACAGCATTAGCAAGCAAAATTTGTCCATTTGGGGAATGGTGGTTTTCTCAAGTCATGTTTACATGAGCATGAGTTCAAGATAATACTTATTCTGTGATTTTTTGGCCATACTTTCTACATCAAGGTGCCCAAAAGTACAAACTTTGGGAGAATATACCTCTTAGCCATTGTTCTGTGGTCTCAAGTGTTACAATAGAGAAAGCATAGAGGACCACATAACACTATATATACGCAACGAAAGTGATATCCATCCATATCTCTACTATGAAAAACTCCAATTTTTTGTTTATAGGCTGGTGAAATGACAATGTTGAAAAGAGACAGATAAACCGAGAGAACAAGACAGACAAAGGATTAAACACAAGAATGACAAACGGCAAACTGACAAGACACTGGAAAGTCTGGTTTATGCAGGAGGAATATATTGTCACCCAGCAACCTCTACGTTATCGAGCACTTATCAGCATGGATATTTAAGAGAGATTAGTGAATTCAGCTTTAATTTTTAAGAACGTAGACCAAGTGGCTTATATCTGAAGAACGACTAGTAGTCGTAACGGTTTTCTTTAGGCCATCAAGTCCCAAGATCATCGCTGGGGACCAGCATTTCCATCATCCCTGAGGAAATAACCCTACGGGTTGCTTTCTACTATAAACGGAATAAGGGCTACAGTCTGGGCCCAAAGGAGGATCCTCCGATCTCTGGTGCCCAGTCCAACACTGGTTGCAACTATTGTTTTGTTTTTTCGTATTCACAATTTGCTAGTACAGGGTTAAAATAATTAAAAAAGTTCTCCATTGCCAGAGTTTCATGTTTATTCAAATTTCCACAATTAGTAGAAGGACCTTATGGCAACTAACCACTGCATACAGGCGATCATGTGGAGGCAGAAGGCAAGGTTGACACGTTTTAAGTTTGGACCTGACTTTCCTTCCGAGCAAAGCATTGTGAGTGTGAATCATTGGTCGCCATAATAGAACCTATCAGACATTTGATGATTATATTTATCAAGCCAAATATCTATGATGTTAAAATCATGCCCAAAAGTTCTCGAATGGTATCACATGACCCTTCCATCTCAGCCATTTTTTTGGTCAGAATGTCTGACCGATGAGAGTTAAAGGTACAGGAAGGCTTCTACTATGTACTCAATAAAGCGGAGTTATAAATAGAGTGTATATTGTAAATAACCCAATATCCTGCCCCCCACACTTACACACACATTATAAAAACAATGAGGTAAGTAACCGACCCTGTAGCAACTCCCTACTTTCAAGCAAGCCGCCGCCACCTTTTCATGGAAAATTTTCAGTTCGGTCAAAACCTGTTCTACTCATGATTTTAAGAAATCTATATTATCCATATTCAATAAATTTTTTGTGTACATTGTGCAAAATTTTGACAAATTTTGTTTGCAAATGCTCCACCACAACTGAACCGCGACTAGGGAGCATTCAGATCCAAAATAGCTTTTTATTGTGTTATTTTAACATATTTTTAATGTATTTTTTATTATTAATTGTATTTAATAAACTAAGTTGAACATTTTTTATGGTTTTTGTCGTTGGCATGGGATTAGTCCTGTTAAAAAACGTTGTCCTATGTCAACTTGATCTAATTGAACAAAAGAATGTGGCTCTGACAAGTGGCCTCAGTAAGTCGTAGTCATGCAACTCCAAAGCCGCCCATTGTTAATTAAGCCACAGAGTCTGTGGTGTGAGCGACTGCTTTGATTAGTCGGGGCTTTCATACACATTCCAAAGCCCATTTCCCAAAAAGCTGAGCAAGTTGCCGTAGCTTTTCTAGACAGATTAAGGGAATCCCTATAACCAGTCGGACGACTGCTAAAATTCCAGGGATCAAAACTGGAAAGATGACTCTGCCTAACCCTCAGCAAATCTTCTTTCATGGGGTTTCTCAAGGATTTGTTGCATTTGTTGTATTTGGACAAATGTTTAATTAGAGTTCGGGACCTGACCTAGTAGTAATCGTGTCTTAATCCTTGCTTTCTATGTAGTTTCTATAAACAAAACTCGTAAGTGTATACGGTCCATGGAGTGAGACAATTCTACACAGTATTGCAATGAGACAATGGGGCACTTTACTAAGGGTCCGTTGGACGCATTTCCGTCGGGTTTCCCAAATAGCTCCGATTTTGCCCTGAATGGCACACGGAGTTTTTGGCGCACGCAGATTGGATTTGGCGCATCAGACGCCGGCTTCATTGCGACAACAAATAGTGGGTGTGGTCCGTCGCACACCACTCGAACTCTGTTCGGATAAACCGCAGAATTTAAAATCAAAGTTGTGTACGAAATCAGCACTCACATCACAACCGGGAAGAAGTGGTGAACTCCTGGCTGGACCGAGCGGGGAAGCGACACATTCAAGAAATCGGGTGCCGCTGTTCAGTGAACTCACGAATCTTTGTCGGACATCGGGTCGGCGGCGGACGCAACGGGATGGGTAAGTAAATCTGCCCCAATTGTTTGGGAAGACTAATGAAAAATTTTTGAGCCATAAAAAATAGCTGATGTAGTGGGAGTCTGTTGAGGGTTAGTCCTTTATCAGGTTCCTTACAGACATCGAGTCTTCGTTAATGTTTTTCACTTCTCACCCGATTTTCATGATTTTGCCCAATTTTTAGAAATCACGTCGAAGGTGCAGGATCTGTACCTGAACACTTTTTCTAATATGTAGTTCAGCAGCGACTGTGAAAGGTGATCTATATATCCACGAGTGTAGCTTCTCTCAAGGTTAGTAGCCACAGACTTGAAAAATAATGTATAAAAAATTGTATATTCCCGGATTGTGTTCTCCAAATCCCCTTGGGGGGTGTCACACCACTGCTGTGCTCTAGCTCTCTGCATTAAACGCTTACAGCCCTTTTACTTAGCTGTAAGTGAATGCTTTGGTGATAAAACAAAATCTGGTCAGAGCAGTAATATGATATAAAGCAGTTCATGCAGAGAGAACAGAGCACAGCCGTGTAAGGACCCCCCCAGGGGATTTGCAGTAGCTACAATCCTGGAATATACATTTTATTATAATTATTTTCACAGTCACTGCTGCTAGTACAAATAAATAAAGGTAACAGACCAACAGGGACAATACTACCTAACATTGGCGCATTAAACTGTGGATACATTCCCTTTAAATTTAAAGGGAACTTCTTCGTTTTAGTTGCTTCCCTGTAAGTCTAACAAAATAGCTGTGTGCCTTGATGTATACCTTTAGCACTGGGGAGACCTGTAATAGTTGTAGGAGTAGAAACTGCCAATTATTTCCCCTTTACACCGCAGTATCAAATTTACGGAATTATAAACTCCGAACCTCCCAAGAATCCGAGGCTGGAGCGAGGACATTCTCAAGTCTTTATCTAAACTGTTTCATTTTCCGCACATCATCTATATATAGAATGATTCAGCGGCCTTGAAATTATGAGTAACCATAAACTACTTTCTGTGCTGTGGGGGCTGGAAACAGCAGGGTCGGGATTCCTGCCAAGTGTGGGGAGCATACAAAGTTGGCATTAACGCAGGGTGCTGCTTTAGCTCAGGACTGTAGAGAGTGGAGAAGGTCAGATTTACGCGAACTTTCATCAAATAATTAACTTACATTGGAATTCTAGATCGGATCATTAGGGGAGCAGATTTGCTTCTAGATAAAATCCCTGTTCACATTTGGTTGGGACAACTTTGAAAATTTGGAGTCATTGTTTGATCATTTGTGTGGTCCGCACTATTTTCAACATGCTAAAAGCTTAGATGCCTCCTAGAGGATTCAGAAACATCAACCTTAAAGGATTTCCAGCTGAATCAAGTTTAACGTAGGTAAAAAAAAAGAAGATCATTAAAAAAAAACCCTCCATCCGCAAATGTTTTTTTAGACCAGTGTTCCAATAACCATGACCAATGGTTTTACTGACTTAAGATTGACATGGCTGCTTCCTCTCTTGATAATACACAAGTGATGGTCACAGTACAGGAATACTACAGACAGTGATGGCACAGTACAGGGATAATACACACAGGATGTCACAGTACAGGGATAATACACCACAGTGGATTCACAGTACAGAGATAATACCACACAGTGATGTCCACAGTACAGGGATAATACACACAGTATGTCAAGTACAGGGGAATAAAACACAGTGATGTCACAGTACGGGAATAACACACAGGATAGTCAACAGTACAGGGATAATACACCAGGATGTCAACATACAGGGATACTACACACAGTGATGTCACAGTACAGGGTAAACACACAGAGATGTCACAGTACAGGGATAATACACACAGTGATGTCCAGTACAGGATATACACACAAGTGATGTCACAGTACAGGAATAAATACACACATGATGTCACAGTACAGGGATAATACACACAGTGATGTCACAGTACAGGGATAATACAAAACAGTGATGTCACAGTACAGGGTAATACACCACAGTGATGTCACAGTACAGGGATAATATGCACATACGAGAATTAACAAGTACAGGACAGATAATACACACAGTGATGTCAAAGTACAGGGATAATACACACGTGATGTCAAAGTACGAGGATAATACACACATGATGTCACAGTACAGGTAAACAACAGGAGGTCACAGTACAGGATAATACAACACAGTGATGTCACAGCTACGGGATAATTACACACAGTGATGTCACGTACAGGATAATACCACGTGATGTCAACAGTACAGGTATAATACACACAGTGATGTCACACGTACAGGGATCATACACACAGCGATGTCACATACAGAGATATACACACAGTGAGTTCAGTACAGGGATAATACAACACAGTGATGTCACAGATACAGGGATATACACAAGTGATGTACAATACAGGATAATACACACAGTGATGTCACAGTACAGGGATAATACACACAGTGAGTCACAGTACAGAGATAATACACACAGTGATGTCACAGTACAGGGATAATACACACGTGATGTCACAGTACAGGGATAATCCTACAACAGTGATGTCACAGTACAGGGATAATACACGCAGTGATGTCACAGTCGGGTATACACAGTGATGTCACAGCACAGCGATAATACACACAGTGATGTCACAGCACAGAGATAATACACACAGTGATGTCACGTACGGGAAGCATACAGTGGAATACGATATCACAAGTGATGTCACAGTACAGGGATAATACAACAAGTGATGTCACAGTACAGGGAAATACCAACAGTGATGTCAGACAAGGTATACAAATGAGTAAGTACAAAACCACAGTGAATGTCAACAGTAAGGGATAATACACACAGTGATGTCACAGTACAGAGATAATACACACAGTGAACGTCACAGTACAGGGATAATACCACATTGATGTCACAGTACAGGGATAATACACAACAGTGATGTCACAGTACAGGATAATACACGACAGTGATGTCACAGTACAGGGATAATACACACAGTGATGTCACAGTACAGAGATAATACACACAGTGATGCCACCATACCATTGTCATATGCATATACCACACCCTTGGTCAGACCATTGTCATGTACACACCATACCATTGTCATGTACACACCATACCATTGGGCATACCATTGTCTTATACACACCATACCATTGGTCTTACCATTGTCATATGCATATACCACACCCTTGGTCAGACCATTGTCATATACACACCATACCATTGGTCATACCATTGTCATGTACACACCATACCATTGTCATATGCATATACCACACCCTTGGTCAGACCATTGTCACACCTGTATTATTCCAGGATTGTAGTTCTCCAAATCCCCTTGGGGGGTGTCCACAACTGCTGTGCTCTTAGCTCCTCGCATTAAACTGCTCTACCAGCCCTTTTACTACAGCTGTAAGTGAATGCTTGGGGATAAAACATAAATCTGGTCAGAGCAGAGTAATATGATATAAAGCAGTTCATGCAGAGAGAAAAGAGCACAGCAGTGTAAGGGAACCCCCCAGGGGATTTGCAGAGAGCTACAACCTGGAATATACATTTTTTATAAATTATTTTCAAAGTCCATGCTGCTAGTACGAATAAATAAAGGTACACAGACCAACCCGGGACAATACTACCTAACATTGGCTGCATTAAACTGTGGATACATTCCCTTTAAATTTAAAGGGAACTTCTTCTGTTTAGTTGCTTCCCTGTAAGTCTACACAAATAGCTGTGTGCCTTGGATGTAATACCTTTAGCACTGGGGAGACCTGTAATAGTTGTAGGAGTAGAAACTGCCAATTATTCCCTTAAACGCAGTATCAAATTTTTACGGATTATTAAACTCCGAACCTCCAAGAATCCGAGTGCTGGAGCCGAGGACATTCTCAAGTCTTTATCTAAACTGTTTCATTTTTCCGCACATCATCTATATATAGAATGATTCAGCGGCCTTGAAATTAAATGAGTAACCATAAACTCTTCTGTGCTGTGGGGGCTGGAACAGCAGGGTCGGGATTCCTGCCAAGTGTGGGGAGCATACAAAGTTGGCATTAACGCAGGGGCTGCTTTAGCTCAGGGACTGTAGAGAGTGGAGAAGGTCAGATGTTACGAAACTTTATCAAATAATTAACTTACATGGAATTTCTAGTTTCGGATCATTAGGGGCAGATTTGCTTCTAGATAAAATCTGTTCACATTAGGTTGGGACAACTTTGAAATTTGGATTCATTGTTTGATCTTTTGTGTGGTCCGCACTATTTTCAACATGCTAAAGCCTTAGATGCCTCCTAGAGGATTCAGAAACATCACATTAAGGATTTTCCAGCTGAATCAAAGTTTAAAGGTGAGGTAAAAAAAAAAGATCATTAAGAAAAAAAAAACCTCTCCATCCTCAAATGTTTTCTTAGAACCAGAATGTTCCAATACTCCCATGACCAATGGTTTTACTGACTTTAAGAATTGACATGCTGCTCCTCTCTTGTGTAATACACAGTGATGTCACAGTACAGGAATAAACACACAGTGATGTCACAGATCAGGATAATACACACAGTGATGTCACAGGGAACCGCGAACAGTAAGAGGATAACAATACCACACAGTGATGTCACAGTACAGAGATATCACACGATAGAGATCACAAGTACCACAGGCGTGAGTAAAATACCGACTAGTGACGATGTCCAGTACAGATAATACACACATATGTCAACAGACAGGATAATACACAACAGTGATGTCACAGTACAGGGATAATAACACACAGAGATGTCACAGTACAGGGATAATACACAACCGTGATGTCACGTACATGGATAATACACACAGAGATGTCACAGTACAGGGATATACACACAGTGATGTCAGTACAGGGATAATACACACATGATTCACATACAGGATATACACACAGTGATGTCAGTACAGGGAGATAAACACAGTGATGTCAAGTACAGGGAATAATACAACAGGATGTCACAGTTACAGGGATAATACACACAGTGATGTACAGTACAGGGATAATACACACAGAGATGTCACAGTCACAGAGAAATACACAGTGAGTCAAAGATCAGAGATAGTCAAACAGTTGATACAGTACAGGATAATACACACAGTGATGTCACAGTACAGGGAATACACACAGTGATGTCCACAGTACAGTAAATAAAGTATGTCACACAGTGATGTCACAGTACAGGGATAATACACACACGTGATGTCACAGTACAGGGATAATTACACACAGTGATGTCACGTACAGGGTATAATCACACACAGTGATGTCACAGTACAGGGATAATACACACCAGATTGCACAGTACAGAGTAATACACCACAGTGATGTACAGTACAGGGATAATACACACAGTGATGTCACAATACAGGGATAATACAACATAGTGATGTCAACAGTACAGGATAATACACACAGTGATGTCACAGTGCAGGATAAACACACAGTGATGTCACAGTACAGAGATAATACACACAGTGATGTCACAGTACAGGGATAATACACACAGTGATGTCACAGTACAGGGATAAACCACCGTGATTCACATAAGGAATACACGCAGTGATGTCACAGTACAGGGAATACACACAGTGATGTCACAGCACAGAGATAATACACACAGTGATGTCACAGACAGAGATAATACACACAGTGATGTCACAGTACAGGGATAACATACAGTGATGTCACAGTACAGGGATAACACACAGTGATGTCACAGTAACAGGGATAATCAAACAGTGATGTCACAGTACAGGGAAATACACACAGTGTGTCACAGTACAGAGATAATACACACAGTGATGTCACAGTACAGGGATAATACACACAGTGATGTCACAGTACAGAGTAATACACACAGTGATGTAACAGTACAGGGGATATTAATACACACAGTGATGTCAACAGTACCAGGGTAATACACACCAGTGATGTCACAGTACAGGGATAATACACCAGTGATGTCACAAACAGAGATAATAACACAGTGATGTCACAGCACAGAGAAATACACACAGTGATGTCACGCTCAGAGGATAATACAAAACAGTGATGTCACAGTACAGGGATAATACACACAGTGATGTCACAGTACAGACATAATACAAACAGTGATGTCACAGTACAGGGACAATACGAATTGTACTTTAAAAAAAGATCATTCTGGACATTTTACTCTACAGAGCAGCATCTTGTTTTCTTTTTAGGAATCCCACAAGCCTTGACAAGAAATCCCTCTACAATTATGAGTTTTTCTAAGAATAAGGGCTGAGTGACATCTTAAATTAAGCACATCTATGTTTCCTGTTTTCTGCAGACATTTGTATTTCAACAAAACCATATTTGTTGGGTCTTGAATAAGATGTAGAAAACATACAGAAATCATTGTGCATAATTTTGCCTAATTTACCATAATTTCCATATGATACATTTTCAGTAAATGTTATTTTATTATTATAATGATAATGATATTTTTTTACATTTTTTGGTGCACATTCTACCTTAAAATTTTATAATTCCAACTATAAAACATTTTTTTTAAGTTGTTAAAGGTGTTTTCCAAATTTATGCTATTGAAGACATATATAAGTATTCAGTATTAAATTAATACCGTTATTATTTTTACTATTACTGTTTTATATTTTAATTTACTATAATTATATTATTATTATTTGTACTATTATTATATACTATTATAATGCCCGCCCCCGCAAACGAGAGGCTTGAATTCACACCACTTCTGTGATGTCACCTCCCTCTCCCAGCCTGGGAGAGGAAGGTGCCAGGACTTGCATAGTTACGGACATCTTCTTTTCGAGGTGATCCCTGTGTGTCATGACTAGCGATGGACACTGGGATCAAGGTAAAGAGGAGCGGAGGTGAATATTAATAGGTTTTTTAAATGTTTTTTATGCGGTAGGTTTTCTTTAAATTCCTGGGAAATCTGACACTGGGGTCCCCACCATTAGGGTGTCTCCGGCCTTGGGAACCACAATAACAATAGAAAAGAATAGAACCTGAAATCTAGTTCCATACTCACGGTAGGAGTGTTGATTTTCTAGTGAAGTTTACAATAATTCCTTTATTTATATAGAGCACACAGGTTACACAGCACAGAGCTTGCCAAATCGTTCACTGTCCCCAATGAGGTTCACAATCTAATCAACCTACCAGTATGTTTTGGATTGTGGGTGGAAACCCACGCAAACACGGAGAGAACATACAAACTTTTTATAGATGTTGACCCTGGGACTTGTACCCAGGTCCCCAGCGCTGCAAGGCTGTAATGCTAACCACTGAGCTACCGTATTATTCAAAAAGAAGTCACCTAAAACCTACCATCAGAAATCTACCAGGGTCGAGCTGATCGTAGGTTCCTAGTATTGTTCTAAGCCCTAATCTATCTTTACCTTTACCTAATCCTATCACTCTTTCTAAACTAAGATACACTTTATCTACCTAATATGATTATTTTTGGCACAGGCTACTGGAGCATGGAGCAGCCTCGGCGCTCCTCAAACTGCTGCTGTGGACCGGCTCATTTGGTGATCTGCGCAGTAGCTCTGGCTTAAGACCCAAGAAGAACGCCGCTATACTTGTGCGGTCTGAAGCAGGAGCTCCAAAGGAGCCGGGACCGCGGTAGAAGTGTGAGGGATGAGCAGGTAGAAGGGATTGCAGAGGCTGCAGTAGCATGGAGTGGCCATTGCTCCCACTGCCTGGAGAGGCTACTCCACGCCCAGTAGTCTCAGAGATTGATACATTCAGAGGGGCACGCAGGTTTTAGTGTGTGATCTGATACAGGTGTTATCCAATTTTAGTTACTTAGACTGACCACATGACTAAGAATAAAGCTCGACTCCTTGCTCCATCCTGTGTAGTTATTTTCGCGCTGTAGGATAATAATCAAATTCCGTAGGGCTTTACAAATGATGTCGGAATCAGCTGATCGGTGGGAATTCCGAGTTTCAAACCACCACGAATCTGATATTACTTATTTTTGTCCATTGTAAACAAAACATACCTTGAGAATGCTGTAGCGACACTGATGCAGAAAAGTATCTTGTTTAATCCCGAGTAGGTTTTGCACAAAAACAATTATAAAATTCAGGACTTTGGGAAAGCTGGGTTGCATGCAGGCTGTCTACATAATCACATTACATGGAGCTTCCTGAACTGTCCTGACAGGATTAATCAACCTGAGCTGGATGACTCATACACAGCAGCTGGGGGATAGTGCGGCGATTGATTACTTGTCCCTGTCAGGGACACCACAGTGAATACAGCATTCTGTGAATCAGTGCATAATAAGGGTAAGAGGAGAAGTGACAGAGCCCCATTATCATAATTTCATAATTGTTTTTTCAGCAAAACCACTCAGTTCAGGGATGAAACAAGATATGTTTCTGCATCAGTGCCGCTTCAGCATTCTCAAGGTATGTTTGGTTCACAATGCATGAAATCAAATGGTAGATTTCCTTTAATGACTGTTCAATAGATATGTCATCAATATCACAAAACTTGAAAAACAAATAAACCCTTGGAAAGACTATGAAATAACTCAGCTGCTGAGAATATTTGGAAATTCCCAAGGCATCGTGGTCCACATTTATTAAAGAGAACCCGTCATGCAAAATAACCCCCCTAAACTAAATATATTTTCATAAACTGCCATTAGAGAGCATTGCCTCTATCCCTTCATTGTCCCTCTACATGCCTGTAAACCTAAGCAATGAGGTCCTAAAGCTGTATGCAAATGACCTGTGAAATGTCCAATGAAGCATTAGCATATTCAAGCTGTCCACTCTGTTCATGAGTGGGAGGCACAGCCACACCCCCAGTGCTTGACTGACAGCCTGTATAATGATGTGAGGCTGTATAATGATGTGCTTCCTGGTGCTGGTGGCCACGCCCCCTGCAGCCTGTGTGTGTGTTTAGGAGAGATACAGCAGCTCCAGGCAGCCTGTGTGTGTGTATAGGAGAGATACAGCAGCTCCAGGCAGCCATGTTACAGCAGAACATGTCAGATTCATGTATAGCTGATGTCTGTGTCTCTCACCTGTATATTAGGAGGATGCAGCATGTCAGCAGATGCAGCACACACACTAGCCATGCTTTACTATACATTACACACAGACATGAGCAGGGGGAGGAGAGGGGAGGGGTAACAGGGGTGACATCACTGCCTCTGACCATGTGATCAGCCTCATTTACATGATAAAGAATAGATGATTTTACAATGAATAATGTATGAAATAACTAGATAAAGGCTGGGATGGATCCTTGTGAGCTGCTCCAACAGGTAGAGGTGACAGGACAAGTGACACAGACCTGATGACAGGTGTCCTTTAAAGTGTCTGCAGAAGTTTTCTGTCTGACTTTGCACTAAAAAGAACATGCAAACTGCTTGCACATGTATTAAAAAAAGTGTTTCCGCCGCTTTTGTGTTGTGGCCGCACAGTTTTGGATAAGACAGAAAACATATGCACCTAAAGGGGCTGTTACTGCTTTGTCGGAGTTTGCGCCACATTGATTACGGATTCTGTCTGCACCAAAATTTTGCAGAATGAACAAAGTGCACTTAAAAAAATGGTGCAAACTTCCCAAGCAGTGCAGGGGGCGCCAGATTAATGAAGTTTTTCAATAATCTGGCGCCCCCTGCACACTCCACAGGCAAACTGCACATAGTACAAACTGCACATAGTACAAACTGCACTAGTTTTGATAAATGTGGACCCCTGGGTTAGGCATGAGAGCGGTAACTGTAAAGGGAATGACATTTTGCACAATTAGCAATGTATGGCAGCGCTGCTTCAGATGTGTTTTCCTGACCCTTTCTATTCCCTCGGTGACCGGTTTGCAAAACAAAACCGCAAAACCCGTTGAAGAGGATAAATGGGGCAGTATCCGGATTCCTACAATGGACGACTTTATCATTCAAGAATGCCACTTCAGATGTGGTAAGAACAAATAAATCTGATGTCATTCTTCATATCAAAGTTTAAATATAGTTATTACCTCTTGAGATTCCAATCTTAAAGGGGTTAACTTGCCTGATATCATCCCCGGCAGTGAAATGCCATACACAAACAAAAGCACCATATAAATCAATAGTGTACAAGAACATGTAATTATAGGGAGGGAGAATCCTGCTGGTATAAACCACACAAACAAAAATAGTTATATTAAAATAACTCAACATAACACCCCTAACAGATAGCGGAAATCACAGGACGGAGCTACGGAGGGCATTGATCTGTGCAGGGGTAACACAGTGGATTGCAAAAGAGGTATGGAAGAATTATAGAATCATAGTAGAATCAAGAACCTCCTTTTTCCTAAAACCTTTGAGTGGGCAGCACGGTGGCTCAGTAGTTAGCACTACAGCACTACCCAAGGTCAACATCTCAAAAAGTTTGTATGTTCTCTCTGTGTTTGCGTGGGTTTCCTCCCACACTCCAAAACATACTGGTAAAAACCTGGGGTAATTCGCCGCAAAATGGAAATATTCTGGAAACCCGACAGAATCGCAGTTCGCGGACCCTTAGTAAATGAGCCCCATTATTTCTGTCCAATATGGCATTTCCTAGATATTCAAAGCTTAATCTGTTTTGTGGTCTTGTGTTCGGACACATTAGGGGTCATTTATCATACGCCGGCGTATCCGGAGGGGCCTGCAGAGTCTTTATTTCTATGGCAGGCCCTTTCTGGCGTAAAAATAAAAATGTAGTTTTCAAATTTACACACAAATTTTTTCATGGATTTCCACGAACACCCATCCTTGGCCAACTCCCCGCCGCCCGCGCCATCTCTCTGGGTAGCCACATCCCCCTTCAATCCCCTGGCATTAAGGGTAAAATAATCGCAAGTGATAGCAATAAGCTACAATTTGCAATTATTTCAGGGCTTCTACGCCCTGATAAATACCCCCCAGTGTATCAAAGATATTTAATATTTGCTATCTTGCTCTTTCCCATTGATGTGAGATCAATGCGGAGGATATGAGAGAATCGCTTACATGACATCATTCAGGTCACAGCAGAGCGAACAAAAAGATCTGGGCAGTATTTGTTCTGAACATGCCTGACATTCCCCCCATTCCTCTAAACTAGTAAAAGGGTCAGTGCCTTAAAGTCAGCGGAGCTGTGCCCTGCACCCGTCACCGCACACCAAACACTGCAATGTTATGATAACCCAGGACTGTCACTATTTTCACAGACACCCAAGCTGTGAGCCGGAGAGGCTCTGCCGCCTATATATATATAGGCTATATGTCCAGTCTGTGCAAATAGAAATCTATTCATTTTCCATATGTACCTTGGGGGGGCATATTAATTTAGTGGGTGCTGGGATATTGGGAATGCTGAGGATATCTAACCTCCAACATCCATATTTGAAAAACGTCTCCATATTTGAAAAGCTTTGTATAAATGAATAGAGCAGCAGTATCCCAATTGTCAGATTATCCCAAAATTTATCAGATTAAGCCCTATTCACACGGGCGTAATTGTGGTCAGATCATGGCTACAATAGAAGTCTATTAGGGGGTTGGGGGGGGGGTGTTATATCAAACTTGTGGAATATTTTAGGGAATATGAGACTGTTTTAGTTTCTGAATTTGAAATTCTACCACATGAGTTCACTGTAAAGGGGCCCATTTAAACTCTCTTGTCCAGAGGCCTACTGATACCTGGAGCCGACCATGCACCCATGGCATAGATTCGCCACCACTGCAGTAAGCAATGATTATCATATATCTCTTACATCTCTACCAGTATTTAATGTGTACCAGCCATTTGTATTACAAGTAATTTTTAACCCCAATAATAATAATAATTCTTTATTTATATAGCGCACACAGATTACGCAGCGCTGCACAGAGCTTCCCAAATCAGTCCCTGTCCCCAATGGGGCTCACAATCTAATCAACCTACCAGTATGTTTTTGGAGTGTGGGAGGAAACTGGAGGACCCGGAGGAAACACACGCAAACACAGTGAGAACATAGAAACTCTTTGCAGATGTTGACCTGGGTGGGATTTGAACCAGGTTCAGGGATTCAAACCAGGACCCCAGCGCTGCAAGGGAGAAGTGCTACCCACTCAGCCACTGTGCAGCCCAAGATTATGATTTGTTGACCTTGTTCACTTAGGTTTGTCCGGCCTGCTACCAGTACAATATAGGATCAGATTTTTTTTCTTGGACCATTTGATGCTCCTTGGGCTTCCCTGGGTAGAGGATTACCGTATCCCCATACACACTGACAGTAACAACTCATCACACACCAAGAAAACCTTGCCAATCCGAAATCATAGCCTAACATTTCTTCTTCTTCTATTATTTCTTTCTACTTACCACCAGCTAGAACTTTGGAAAGAAAGACATTCAATTTACAATCAAACTCAGAAAATATTCAAAGATCAGTAGATTCAATAAAACCACATATTTTCTGCTGCAGCTTCGCAAGAAAGAAAAAAAAGACAGATTTGGAATAATATTCTTTTAGAAAACTGATACATGTGGCAAACTTGGCCAATTTCCCCCCGAAAATTCCTCTCTCAGACAGTCCACGTCTTCTAACAAAGTATCTTTCATTGGAAATCCCTGACTCCTCGCGACTCTAACACAAACTCTGCACCCATAAATATAGATGGCCGCCCGCTGACACATCATCTGTTATGACAAGATAGTAACAAAAGGTAACGTTAAATGGATTATAACACAAATACGTCCTAAGTCAGCTGATGGACAGCACCAGCACCAGTGGTGGAAAAATATACATCAGGCTAAAAATAACAGCGAAAAAAAATCACATTATTTTCCATTTCACGGACTGCGAGATCATATTTGTACTCCACCGTGTAAGTGGGTGGGACGCTGGAAGGGAACCAACTACAACGCAACTGTGTATAAAGGACATTTATTATAATATTTATAACATCTCTGTCCAAAGAGACGTAGCTCATCGTGGGCAGCAAATCTCTGAATGTCTAAAGAAATTACAGGGATCTCAAACAAAGTGTCATAATAAAGTCCTATGGAGCAGAAACCATTACGTTAATAAGGGGGGGGGGGGGGAATCGTGGAATTCAACTCTAGTATTCGCCAATTCATCCAATTGGGGTCAAGAACAGCATTCCTTTTCGAAGGCCAGGGTCGGAATATCCTACCAAAGCAACAATGGATCCTCTGATGTGTTCAGCTGTCACATAATACTAAAAGTCAGAAGTCAGCAGCAGAAGACAACCCAAATTGAAGCCTATTGGGTCCATGTTTAATTGGTTGATTGAAGCTGGACAGAAATCAATCCATGGTCACACTGGTGCACGGCTCGTTAGGATCATAGAGAATAATCAGAGCTGTGTGATATAACGAGCCGTGCACCTGTGTGACCATGGATTGATTTCTGGAAACAAACATAGAAGCTTCCTATAGCAGGACAGCAAGCAGAGATCTAGAAAACCGTGAGGAATTGATACAGAAACTATAAAGGAAAATTGTATAACTTTTTATCTTCTTTGCTGAAATGAGAATACCCCTTTAAGTTTAGGTCCGAGTTTCGTGTGCGTACCGGGTCTGTTCATCTCTAGTCCTCAATATCAGATCCAGTACTTTCCATCCCCCACCGATCAACTGTTATCAGTATTCTCCTGCATTGGATCTAACACAGAGAACAGAACCAGAAGCACAGCTGAATTTTTCTTGTAGTAACCGAGCCGGAACACTCTTGTTTAGCTCCCATTGACTTGGAGGTATCAGAACCTGACCAATCTGTTATTAATTGTCATTGATAGTGATTATTCTTCTACCAACTCTGATCTGGATTCCACTTATAAGTGACCTGAATCCTGCAGGGTGACTCCACAGCCATGTGACTACAGCTACTTTAAGACAAATAGCTAATTTTTATGGAAAAAAAACTATATTTCAAGTGCCCTGCTGCCCAATCATATTCACCGCTCGTTGCTTGCGGTTCAGCCGCCAATCTGGCACTAGGTCGCATGGCTGAACCCGAACCCCAAACCTGAATGTTGAACACCAGGTTTGCTCATCTTTAATCATAACTAGCACATGTAAATCCACCTGGATTTTGGAGGAAAATATGGATAATATGCATAAGAATCACAAGTCACTGTTGGATAAGAGCGATGCAGTATCTTTGATTTTATTAGAATGGGCAAAAGGTCCGGTTTGCTGGTACCGTATTGTGCTTATAGACTGCACAGGGCTCTTCTACAATACGTCCCACAAGAACTGCTGCAGAGGAAAGAGAGACAGCCGTCTGCTCCAGGCCGGAAGCAGCATATCTTCCATGAGATTAACACTTGACCTACAATATTAGGTTTCTCTCCTAGTATCATTTTATGGTTTTACTATGAGGAAGTTATTATGTCCACCCAAATGTGACCTTTATTGTGAGGAGGAACCAACTGGCTCCAACTGAGAGGCCAAAAATCCGTAACAGAAGCAAAGGCCATATGTGATATCATAGGCATGCAGGGATTTATATGGTTAAGACTTAGTATATCAAATGTCAAGCATAAAACACTGGGATCGATGGAATGCCACAAAAAGAATCCAGTTGCCATGCATACTACAGTATATGCCCTTAAAGGGATATTCAGTCTGTATACAGGGCTGTATATAGTTATTATATCTACAGTATAGGAATAGTAGTACTGTGCTGTGCCCATATATACAGGATAGGAATAGTAGTACTGTGCTGTGCCCATATATACAGGATAGGAGTAGTAGTACTGTGCTGTGCCCATATATACAGGATAGGAGTAGTAGTACTGTGCTGTGCCCATATATACAGGATAGGAGTAGTAGTACTGTGACGTACCCATATATACAGGATAGGAGTAGTAGTACTGTGCCCATATATACAGGATAGGAGTAGTAGTACTGTGACGTACCCATATATACAGGATAGGAGTAGTAGTACTGTGCCCATATATACAAGATAGGAGTAGTAGTACTGTGCTGTGTCCATATATACAGGATAGGAGTAGTAATACTGTGACGTACCCATATATACAGGATAGGAGTAGTAGTACTGTGCCCATATGTACAGGATAAGAATAGTAGTACTGTGCTGTGCCCATGTATACAGGATAGGAGTAGTAATACTGTGCTGTGCCCATATCTACAGTATAGGAGTAGTAGTACTGTGCCCATATATACAGGATGGGAGTACTAGTACTGTGCTGTGCCCATATATACAGGATAGGAGTAGTATTACTGTGCTATGTACATATATACAGGATAGGAGTATTAGTATTGCGCTGTGCCCATATCTACAATATAGGAGTAGTAGTAATGTGCTGTACCCATATATACAGGATAGGAGTATTAGTATTGCGCTGTGCCCATATCTACAATATAGGAGTAGTAGTACTGTTAAAACTGTGCTATGCCCATATCTACAGTATAGAAGTAGTAGTACTGTGCTGTGCCCATATCTACAGTATAGGAGTAGTAGTACTGTGCTGTGCCCATATATACAGTACAGGAGTAGTAGTACTGTGCAGTGTCCATATATACCGGATAGGAGTAGTATTACTAGGGTGCTGTGCCCTTATATACAGGATAGGAATAGTAAAACTGTGCTATGCTCATATGTACAGTATAGGAGTAGTAGTACTGTAAAGTGCTTATACAGGCAGTCCCTGGGTTACATACAAGATAGGGTCTGTAGGTTTGTTCTTAAGTTAAATTTGTATGTAAGTTGGAACTGTATATTTTATCATTGTAACCCCAGCCAGAACTTTTTTGGTCTCTGTGACAATTGGATTTTAAAAATATTGGGTTGTCATAAGAATTAATATTAACACTAAAACTTCATTATAGACACATTTGATAACTGTTACAGCTGATCAATGTAGCCCAGGACTAAAGTACAGTAAAATACCAATATCCAGAGGTCCATTTGTAACTAGGGGTCGTATGTAAGTCGAGTGTTCTTAAGTAGGGGACCGCCTGTACTATACAGTATATACTTGATCGGAGAAAACAGACCCACACACACAAATTCTATCCATGTCCTGAGGCTGCAGATAGAGTTGAAGTAGGGACTATCCTCCCCGCACTGCACACTCTGCCCTACGGCCCTGACAACAGAATAGTGCCTAGTGCCAGTCTTTGCCCCGTACCCTCTTGTATTGCACTGATGCAATGATCCTGGCATATTCTGACTCGTTTGGAAGCTTTAAAAACTTAGTGTCACAAAAATGTGCGCCGTGAGAATCTTTACATAGCAATTCTTAATGCATGTAATATGCTGCATCCAGCTATGGATCCTGGTTCATGTTTCCAGCGTTTGCTCCTGAAAGAGGTCGATTCAGATAAGTGTATGGAAACACAGCGTGGAGCATGACAGTATCACACTGTGTTATTTCAGGATGAAATGTAAGCTTTGTCAGAAGAAAAAACATTTCCATAAATAGGCAAAAAAAAAATGGTTCTAAAATGTTGCAGAACGAGCCCCTATACAGCGCAGATACAGACGCAGGATTGTTTACTGATTGTTAGTTTGTTACTTGTTTTAGATGTACTTTTTCTATGGAAAAACAAAGAACATCCATGGAAAGTGACCCTTTAAGGATCAATGGATAACAGAAATAGTTTCCATTGAAAGAAAACTAAATAACATGGCAGCTTGCTGTCAGAAACAGCGCCACTCTTGGTTATAGGCTGTGTTTGGTACTGCAGCTCTGCCTCTGAGCTACAAAAGTTACCACCAATGAACAAGAACGTTCTGGGTTTTTTTTGGATTGAATAAGCCATTTCATTTCTAATAACATAAAACTCTTAAATAGGGTCTGTTTAGGAGACAGATAACCTTTAGCATGAACTTTGCAAGTTATCCGCTGACCTCAGCAGCGCCATTTACATATATGTGACTGCACTGGGTCCAGTGATTGGTGGAGTGGTCATGTGAATGATGGGTGTGAATTATCCCTTATGGTTCAATGTGGAACGGGGGTTTCTTTAAGAGGTGAGTAAAGTTTTTTCTTTACTACACAGCTAATCACTGGCCTCAGCAGTTACATTTACATAAATGACATGTGACTGCACTGAGACCAATGATGCGATCATGTGATCAATGGGCATGATTCATCACTTCTGGTCCTATGTATTTTGCAGCGTTGGAACAGGAGGTCTTTTAGCAGTTGACTAAAAATTTTCTTTACTAGAAAGCTAATTACTGGCCTCGGCAGACGTGTGATTGCACTGAGACCAATGACTGGGGGAGTAGTCATGTGATCATCACTTATGGTCCAATGTGGAACAGGAGGTCCTTTAGCAGATGAGTCAAATTTTTCTTTACTGCAAAGGCAATCACTGGCCTCAGCTGTTACGTTTACATAAATGACATGTGGCTGCACTGAGACCAGTGATTGGTGGAGTAGTCATGTGATCAATGGGCGTGAATCATCACTTCTGGTCCAATGTATTTTGCAGCGTTGGAACACAAGATCTTTTAGTAGGTGAGCAAAATTTTTCTCACTGGAGAGCTAATTACTGGCCTCAGCAGTTACGTTTACATAAATGACATGTGACTGCACTGAGACCAACGATTGGTGGAGTAGTCATGTGATCGATGGGCGTGAATCATCACTTCTGGTCCTATGTATTTTGCAGCGTTGGAACAGGAGGTCTTTTAGTAGGTGAGAAAATTACTGGCCTCAGCAGACATGTGACTGCCCTGAGACCAATGATTGGGAGTAGTCATGTGATCAATGGGCGTGAATCATCACTTATGGTGATGAAGAACAGGAGGTCCTTCAACAGATGAGTCAGGTTGTTCAGGAAGCCAATCACTGGCCTCAGCAGTTACATTTACATAAATGACATGTGACTGCATTGTCCAGTGATTGGTCATGTGATTAATGGGCGTGAATCATCACTTCTGGTCCAATGTATTTTGCAGCACTGGAAAAGGAGGCCTTTTAGCAGATGAATTTTTTTTTTTAGGTTATTTTAGAAAAATGTCAACATTTTTAATTATTTTTAAAGAGTGCATTTACATACGTGCGTTTCAGCTCAAGAGAGATTTGTCTAATTAAATTGATATTAACATTTGTGTTTACAAAACGCAACAGTTAACGCCTGCGTTAATGATCTAAAATCCCATAACAAATATGTCTATATGCTATCAGTTTTTAATACTGGGATAATCCCAAACTCAAAATCCTCCTGTAACTTTAATGATGTATAAGGTATATTATGTAACGTTACCTTCTCGGCCAGTAGTTCGCGGATCCTGTTCGCTTGCGTCCGGAACTTCATCAGCTGGGATTCCAGGGCGACGCATCTCTGTTCCCAGTCTATGGCTCCCTCACATTCCGGTTGCTCTGCCATGCTTGCTGGAAGAAAAAAAAGTAAAACACACAAACAGCATGAGTGGTCACTTTGTGACAGAGTCAATCCTCCCTCCTCTACTTCCTGCAGTGGATCCGCTACAATGAGCCATCTGTGAGACCCAGTTGAATCCTGTTACTTATTACTGATGCTATCGTGAGGATTAGCCTAACACAGCTGGAAGGAAAACTCAAGAATATGGCAAGAAAATATTGTCTTCTTAAGAAAACAAGCAGCCTATGAAATCGGTAGTGCGAACAGCGGAGAATATTAAAGTGGGGGGGATGTAGGTACCGCATATACTCGAGTATAAGGCGACCCAAGTATAAGCCGAGGCCCCTAATTTTACCACAAAAACCTGGGAAAACCTATTGACTCGAGTATAAGCCGAGGATGGGAAATGCATTGGTCACATCCTCCCCAGTATATAGCCTGCCGGACCCTTTCCCATAGTATATAGCCAGCACCTGCCCCCCAGTATATAGACTGCCAGCCCATATCCCCCAGTATATAGCCAGCCCCCTGCACCAGTATATAGCCAGCAGCGGGGGAAGCCAGAAAGGTGAGTTTGAGTATGTATGGTAGATAAAAAAATAAATCGACCAGAAATAAGTATCCCTGGGTGAAAACATTAAGCGCTGCCTAAATAGGCAAATTTGGAATCTTAAAAATTTGATGATAATAATTTTGGGTACTGTAATATAGATTTTATTGGTTTACACTAAACCAATAGTGAGGTGGTAGCTTAGGGTGAGGTTCTGGAGAGCTTAGAAGGACCATGCACTGGTGAATGAGGTGAAGGTAAGTAGGAGGAACTTCTATATTATGCATAATAAGACCTTCAAGTCATCCTGGTTTGGGCCCAACTGTATTGCTATTTGCCCCAACATTCCAACTATTAGGACAGTTCCACCACATATGGCGCTACTTTTGCTTAATCATTCTCCACTCATGAAGAGTTGTGAGCAGAAGATACTTCTATGTTATCTATAAGCCCTAATAACATGATGTCTTCATAAAATAACTTGTTAAAACTTCTCTTTATTCAGAAATGTACTGTCATCAGACCCAAAGATTGAAAATAGATGTCATGTTCATTTTACTTTGAGAGGTGTTTCCTTTGTGGACCTCACTATGGCTGATAGAAGGGATCGAAGTGGGCGATCCAACCTCTATGACACCCATATGTCCTTTACAGAGTAGATGTTGGTTGACAAACAGACAAATTTAACTATAACAAGTGTTTGTGTGGGTGAAACTTAAAGGGCTTGTCCACTTTAAGCACATTCCAGCAAATTGATATTGTTTGTGTAATGAAAAGTTATACAAATTTCCAATATACTTTCTGTATCAATTCTTAATGTTTTTTCTAGATCTCTGCTTGCTGTCATGCAACAGGAAACGTCATACTTCCTGTAGATAAACACTGGTCCCTGGTCATGTGATGCCACACAGGTGGCCAGCTTGTTAGTATCACACAGCTTTGATAACTCTCTCTGATATAAAGAGCCATGCACCTGTGTGATATCACATGACCATGGGCCGAAGTTTATTACATGACAGGAAGAAGAGATGTAGAAAAATTATTAAGAATTGATAGAGAAAGTATATTGTTAATTTGTGTAACTTTCCATTACACAAACAATATCAATTATCTGCTCCAATGTACTTAAAGTGAACAACCCCTTTAAAGGAAACCTACCACTTAAAAGTGGTAGTTCTTACACACAGATACATGGCACCATCTCAGGGTGAGCTGGTGCCGGAGCATATTTTCATTAGTAGAATAAACCGCTGTATCACAGATTTATGAGTTATATTAACATTTATCTTGGTACGGTGCACCATGCGCGCGCCCGTGTGTGCGCCAGATTCTGAAGTGCTGGAGAGCACGGGGAAACAGGCCATGCTAAGTTGCACAGGCGTCACCGGCTCTCCAGCACTTCAGAATCCGGCGCGCGCATGGTTCACCATGCCATGGTGCGGTGCGCCAAGATAAATGTTAATATAACTTATAAATCTGTGATATAGCGGTTTATTCTACTAATAAAAATATGCCCCGGCACCAGCTCACCCTGAGATGGTGCCATGTATCTCTGTGTAAGAACTAACACCTCTAAGTGATAGGTTTCCTTTAACAAGGAAAAAGTTTGCTTTAGTCAACCAATGGCATAATGGCATTCTTTTGAAAGAAGTAGAGCACGTTTACATTTTTTTGGCCAACCTTGGGACCGAAGATTTTTATTTTGAGGAAGATCTTCTTTTCCAGGAAAGATTAGGTGTCTCTTAACATATATGGCCAGTTTGAACAACACTAATAGTAAAAGAATTTCCACTTGCAGAATTTTTTTGTATTTTTCTTACCATGTGTAGGCATATGGAAATGGGTTGACCAGTACATGCAAAATGTTTTTGAACATGATGGGGCACATTTACATACGCGCTCCGAGGAGTTAACAGAAAGTGCATTGTCCGTGTATAATTCACTAAGATTGTGCGCCCGATATCCTGCATGTGTCGCTTCCCCGCTCTGGTCCGCTGGAGTTCACCATCTTCTTCCTGGTGCATTGTCTTGCAACACAATTTGAAACTTAAAACCCGTGCTCAGTCCGAATTAGTGGGATTGCCCCCCCCCATTTCTGTTGGATGAAAGGCAGCGCAGCTGCGCCACAATCCGATCGTGTGCAACACAATCCCATCGCAAACCCCTGTTAAATACCTTTCAAAGCTGCGCAAATCAAGAAAACCGTGAACAGTCTGATGAAAGTGCGATCCGCGATCCTTAGTAAATGTGCCACGATATGGGCATTAATCTTTTTCTTGACACAATACTACTTTATGCACAGTATATGTTGCAACCTGCTACCTCCTGCTTGGAGACATATACACCCATAATAGGATATAACAGCCTATCAGGGACCAATGCAGCAGAATTGCATCCACCCCTGGCCTCTGCTGAACGTACGTTCAGAGAGATCCCGATTGACGCCTCCTTCCATGTAAGTATAGTGACATCACTGGGGGAAACACCCTGAACATCGGTAGCAGCCATTCACCGCCTTCTGCCAATATTCACTCCTCGGAATAGGAAGACGGATCCCACTGTATGATTATGATCCATTCTACCCCTAAAATTGTAAGAATACCTTGGTAATCCAGTATGTAGATAAACATGACGTGAACCTAGCCTTACTGGGATCCTGAACACTATGGCCCACATTTATCAAAGTGTTTGCGCCACTTTTCTGTCTGACTTTGCACTTAAAAGAATGTGCAGACTGCTTGCACATGTGTTTAGAAAGTGTCAGCGCCGGTTTTGTGCCACATCTGCATTGTGCCCGATAAGACAGAAAAAATGTGCACCTATAGGGGCGAGTTAGTGCTTAGTCCGACCATGCGCCACATTTATTACTGACGTGCCCCACAATTCTGTCTGTGCCACTATTAGGCAGCATGAACAAAGTGCACCCCAAAAAATGGTGCACACTTCCAGAGCAGTGCAGGGGACTCCAAGATTGTACCCCAATTTTGATGAATCTGGCGCCCCCTGCACACTACGCAGGCAAACTGCACATAGGTCCTCCGGTTTCCTCCCACACTCCAAAAAACATACTGGCAGGTTGAGTAGATTGTGAGCCCCATTAGGGACAGGGAACTATTTGGTAAGCTGTGTGCGCTATATAAATAAAGAATTATTATCTATTATTACCGTATAGTACAGACTGCACTAGTATTGATAAATGGCGGCCTATATCTGCAGCAAACCCCATGTAACAAAGAAATCAGTACAACCCGGTTGGAACTAATGAAATGTGACATTAGAGAAGGGTGACCAAGTAGCAGAACATCAGCCGGTCTCAGATGTTAGTGGAAATGACATATTTATGGATTCTTTCTCTATGAAATATGGGAACTAAGACACTGGATAATGATGTGTGTGTTGTGCATTGGTATTTCTTATAGAATAAGGGCTCAGTGAAATGGAGAAAAAAAAACATTTAGAATTATTTACTGTTTAGTGATTTTGTTACTATGGATGAATGGGGGCATTGTAATTGCTGTAAGCAGAAGGCTCTTTTATCTATATGGGGGAGATTTATCATAAGTCTCTTACAGCAGAACTGTTCTAGTTGCCTTGGAAACCAATCAGAGCTCAGCTTTCATTTTCCCACAGCTGTTGACAAAACTAAAGCTGATCTCTGATTGGTTTCCTTGTGCAACAAGAACAGTTTTACCTCAGAAACTTGATGATAAATCTCGCTGTATATGTCTATTTATAACTATTCACCTAAGTACCGCCATATAATACTAAAGAATGCCCACAAAATACTGCCACCCAGTTGTCGATTGTAATATAGACGGTTTTGGGGGCCAAAGCTTCTAAGTGGTCATACTATGTCTTAAGAGTAAACAGGTTAATATTATATCTACTGGTTGTCTGTAGTGGTGAGGGGCTTAAAGGGGCTCTGATGCCAGGTTTTACCCCACTAAACTATCCGTCTCAGATAGGGGATGAAATGTCCTTTCTATAATTCCCTCTTTTATGTTAAAATTCACCCATGTAATCATAAAAAGTCATATGAAAATGAGCTAAGAAGAGTCACTTTTTGCCTAGGAGAAACTTTTAGATGTTGGAGCAGGAATATCACTTCATACAACCCCATTTTGGGATGTATAGGACCTAGAACCATTTTTCTTATCATAATAAAGATAAAAATCGAATCTTTTCCATCACATCAGGCTTGTGGGAGCTAAAGAACTGACATTCAAGCAGTTAAATACATAGGCCGAAATTGGATATCTATCTGGAGTTCACTTTACCAGCTATGGGGCTTATTTACTAAGGGTCCGTGGATCGCATTTTCCGTCGGACTTCCTGACGTTTTCGGGATTTGCGCCACTGGGGCAGGTATTTAGCAGGGGATTGTGTCGCACGCGATCGGATTTTGGCGCAGCTGTGCTGGATTTCATGCGACAGAAGTCAGACGATCCGACTGATTCGGACTGAGCGCGGGATTTAAAGTTCAAATTGTGTCGCATCCAATGCACTTACAAACACCGGGAAGAAGATGGTGAACTCCGGCGGACTTGAGCGGGGAAGTGACACATCTTAGTGAATCGCGGCAGAGTGCATTGCGGTCGGACAATGCACTTCGGGTGAACTCGGTCAGCTGGGTAAGTAAATGTGTCCCAATGACTTTAACTGCCTATAACCCCAGCTCTGTAGCTAACAGAACCACAAGCCTGAAGCGACTGGAAAGATGAGATTCTTTGGTTCCGTAGAACCCAAGATAGGTGTGTCTGAGGTTGCGTTCCTCTTCCAATCTCAAAATGTGACTTTTCTCAGGCAAAAGGTGACTCTTCTCAGCTCATTTGCATATTCATATAGATGTTTTTATATAGGTAAATGAGCAAGATTTAAAATAAAAGGGGTTAGACAATAAAGAATATCCCTTTCCTGAGGGGACCAGTAGTTTAGTTGAGTAAAAGCTGGTGATGGAGTTCCTTTAGAAGGGTTGACACTTATCTCCTATCCCCAGGATGGTGAAAAACTTTCAGCTGGATGGGGGTCTAAGTAATGGGACCCCCTATGATAGGGAGAATATAGGGATGAAAAGTCCTATTAAATACTCCCAGTGATTGATGCCCCGGTGCTCATCTATGACCAACACTCCATTCACTTTATGGGTTATGGTGGTCCTGCGTGGCCCCACCTGACCTACAGTCACGTCAACAGGTTCTACTTTAAATCCTGAAGCGTAAATTGCAGGTTATCCACTGTGAGAATATGTTACGCCCCCTGGTATTACAGCTGTGTGAACACTGCCTTAGCCACAACTCACTGACTACAAGACGCTTACATTCCTCTATAGGAAAACATAAGTGAAATCCAACAACAACAGGTCCATATGTACAAAAAACCGAGGGTTTAAGTCAGCCACCGCGGGTCACACTCTTCATAATAAACAAAAGCGCCCGGTTTGGCGGACCAATTAAAAATGTGTACAGCTTGTTTAATCTGCTGTTTCATTGCGGTCGGGGCTTGTAAAGGAGACCTGCTGCTCATTATTTTCCATTAGACGGCTTGGGAGATCCTTGCTGTCGCCAGGTGTTGTTACGAAATAAGATTCTGGGGGAGATTTGGAAGGGAAATTTATGGTGAATTAGAGTAGATGAGTCAGTGAACCCGTAGTGAGAAAACAGCTGTCGTGTGATTAGTCACAGACCCCATAAAACCGTAAATTCCCCTTGTACCGTTAAGTATTTGGTGGCTAGCCTAAAACATCTGCTATTTTTGGTGTAGCTTTATCCTGCCTCAAAAAGCTCGATGTATAATCAGAAAACTTGCATTCAGAATTATTATATTTTGTCCCAATCCTTCTCTTTCCGTTCTCACTTTATGGCCTCCTATTTCCCTATGTGGTCACTGCCGCCTACATAATCATCTCATTGCTTTTCTGCTGTTAGAATTCCCACAAAGAGATTTATTTCTACTACAGTTGTATAATCTCTAAGATAACCACACATGTGGATATCATAGACAAGTCACTGTGTCCTACAAGCTCAACACACTTTTCTTCTGCTGTTCTCATTTCATGACTAACTACATTGGTCCTGTACATACAGCTCTAAACTTACATAATCACATAGCTCTAAGAGGATAGGTCACTTTCTCCTACAAAATCAACACAAATGCCGCTATTATTATCATCATCATCTGACTGCATATAGGATATCCTACTACATCACTGATCAACCAAATGCAACTCTCCCCTCAAAACCTTATATATATAAATCCCTTTCCCCTATAAGTTCAACACACTTGTCTTCTGCTGCTATCATTTCTTGACATGATTGGCTACTAGATGTCCTGTTCCTGCCCACTACATATGACTGGTCCTATATGTAGAGCTCTAAACTTACATAATTAAATAACTCTAAGAGGATAGGTCACTTTCTCCTTCAAAATCAACACAAATGTCTTCTGCTGTTTGTATTATTACCATGATAGGACTGGCTACTACAAGATCAATATGTTTCCCTAAATATATAACTTCATGTGCAATTCTATTGTTATAATCATTTAAGTGGACATGTCACTTTCTCCAACAAGGTCAGCACACTTATCTCTTGCTGCTATTATCATCACCACCATTTGACTGCATATAGGATATCCTTTGGGTCATCTGATCATCCACATGCAGCTCTCAAAACTGTGACATATGTACCGTATATAAAAATCCTTTTCTCCTACACGATCAACACACATTTGCCTTCTGCTGTTATCACTATACGCTGGTCCTTTACCAACAAAATCATATAACTTGAAGAAGATATAGTCACTTTCTCCTCCAAAATCAGCACACTTATCTCCTGCTATTATCATTACCATCATCTGACAGCCATGAAAACTGTGATACATTTACATAAATATATCCATTACTCCTACAAAATGAACACACTTGTCTCCTACTGCTATCATTTTGATGGCTTGGTTTTATGATATTCTACTCTTGACATCTCTATGTCACTGTAGGTGACCCTCCAATTGGAAAACAAAAATGGACAATACATATGCATGGTGGCTGAGTGAGTAGCACTTCAGCCTTGCAGCGCTGGGGTCCGGGGTTCAAATCCCAACCAGGTCAACATCTGCAAAATGTCTGTATGTTCTCTCCGTGTTTGCGTGGGTTTTCTCTGGGTCCTCTGGTTTCCTCCCACACTCCAAAACATACTCTTGGATTGTGAGCCCCGTGGGGACAGGGAGTGATTTGCCATGCTTTGTGCAGCGCTGCGCAATCTGTGTGCGCTATGTAAATAAAGAATTATTTATTTATTTTATGTTAAAGGGATTGTACTGAGTTCCCGACCAATCACGAGAAGGAGACCCCTGCAATCCACAGCACGGGTGTCCTGTTGTCACTAATGGGTGGAGCGTCAGGATGAGTATGTGTCCTGCCGCTCCATTTAGTCGTGCATGGCATCCCAGCACTCCTTATCACTTTCTAAGTGAGTGGTAGAGATATCAGAGCACTATGCTCTGCTATATTTGCCACTGAATAAAATTGGAAGACTTATGCCCCCCGACTGTCAACCAATTTGTGAAAATAGGATCAACGTACCCCTGATTGCAGGGAATCCCGTTATCGTGATTGAGGGAGTTCCAACAGTTGGACCTTCACCTATCAGAATGGGGGATGATTTACTAATATGATACAACCCCTTTAAGCGTTAATAGTCAACATACCAAGTGTCCCCCACCCTCTTATCTGGTTAACCTCCCCTATGTTATCTCCCATGAAGGATGGAGTGGGTGTATCTGTGGGTCACTGACTGCAGAAGTCAATGTGAGACCAATGGGTGAGGTCAATATAGCAATGGCATAAAGATGAGAAGTATTTACTGTTGTTGACTATTCATGGCCCGCATTTATAAAAACATTGCGGGGTGCACTAGATTCATGAAATGTGGCTCCCATTCTTCATGAATCTGGTGCCCCCTGCACAGCTCCGACAGAGTGCACCAACTTTTTTTGGTGCACCTTTAACATAGAGTGTGCAAGACAATTCTGGCGGAATATACATGATAAATGTGGCGCACGGTCCAAGGCTGCACCGGAACGCCACTTTCGGTGCAGAATTTTAGTATAGTTTTCAGGAGGAGCATCACGTAAACCTTTACATACAGCCAAGTTTTTACCAATGAGGTCATCTATAAGGTCTCACAAGATCAGCATATGCCACTTCCACTTCTCTCGTGATGGAAGTGATCATTTATTTTTAGCAGAATTTCTAGAACTATGGAGCCTAATGACAACGCCCCCATTATGTGGTGCTCATGTCTGCAAGCTATATCTCCATTGAGAGCCATTGATTCGGCAGCATGTGATGTGACTATGAATAGCGGGATAGTGTTAGAGGGTTGTTTCACACGTTACCCTCTAATGTTCCTTGAAGGACCGGAGAGTCTAGCATGACCAAGGTACTGTAGCACAGCGACATGTCATGTAATGTACATCATACTGTCTTGTCACTTGTTATCTGATCTGCTTTTAGTTGTTTGTACTGTTTTTTTGCAGAAAGATAGTTATCAAAGGGGGGAAACATGAAAGCCCATGGTTGGGTCAGCCAAGCATGTCTGGGACAAAGTTGAATGAAGTTGTCTCTATAGCTCATGTTATATATTAATTTGCTTGGTTACTGATTGTGTGTACAGTTTTTTATGTGTATATACAGTACAAGAACCAATGACAGTCCTGTACAGGACAAAGGTACAGGGGTCGTTTATTCAGAGACAACCCACTCCGAATGTAGCCTCCAGGGAAATAACTTGGCCGCCGCAGGTCAATAATGAGCACATGTCCTCCTGACCCGATGGAAGTCCACAGGAAACGGGATAGGAAGTCCCGAAAGTGTCCACTGGAAGTCCACAGGAAACGGGATAGGAAGTCCCGAAAGTGTCCACTGGAAGTCCACAGGAAACGGGATAGGAAGTCCCGAAAGTGTCCACTGTGGGTCACTTGACAGTGGGTCCTCTGGCCAGAAGGGGAAAGTGTTACCAGTTTATTAGGGTATTGCACTTACCCAGGTAAACTTTCGTATTTGTATGTAGTTATGATGGCACAATCTGATGACAGATGTACAGTGTGTGCTACAGGCGGAAAACTAGGGTATCACTAGGGTATCAACATATAAGATTGCCCAGAACTAACTTTCTTATTAACGGCCAACCCCTTTAAAATGCTAATGGAGATTGCCTATGCAGGGCACCGTGTACCGAGTCTATAAGGCCATGCATGCTCCATTGAAGATTCTGGGTAAGGAATATGCTCCAGGATGGGAAAAAGAAAGCCATGCCTCCAGTATTACCTTAAAAAAGGCAATTCCCATTAACTCTCTGCTCAAGTATCATAAAGTCTTCAAACATGGCTTGGGATAATAGCCAAACTGGTAAGTTTCTAAAAGAAAAAGTCTCTCAAATGTGAATAGTACCGTTTCAGAATGACTGTTCCTTGCCAGTGCAGTATTGGGAACATAAAAATAAGTCAGGAAGAGAATGAAACTTCTTATAAAGTTTGCCTTTGCAAGCCACCTGTTCAGGTGTACAGAGACTTCAAGGACCAGGGGCGTAACTACAGTGGTAGCAGCCAAACCAGCTGCTAGGGGGCCTACAGTGTCAGGGGGCCTACAGTGTCAGGGGGCCCTGTTATCTGACCAGACATTAAAGAATGGAGGATGTGCACAATTATATACATATTATGCTGCACATTGTACAGTATAATATCTATATAGCATATACTGTATATGTGTGTGTATATGTGGTGTGTACATGCTTTATATGTGTGCGTTTGTGCGACTGTATAAATGTGTGTATGAGTGAAGTGGAGAGATTGATCAGAAGTGTCTTAGAGCAGGGGCCCAATTCAGAAGTCTGCTATAGGGCCCTGCCTCTCATAGTTACATCCTTTTCAAGGAAATACATACGCTAATGAGAATTCTGAGTAAGGAATATGCAAATAAGTATTCCAGGATGGGGAAAAGGAAAACTATGCCTCCAATACTCCCTTAAATAGGCCATTAATATATTGTGGCTGTTTCTCTACTGCTGGCCTAGATTTCACCCTTTGTATTTCAAATAATCTCTAAGCATTGAGGGAAATCTGGGTTTTACCTACAAATTTAAAGAGGTTTTTGCAATCTTCTGTATTTATGACATATTGGTAATCATTTATTAGACCAATTTCTGATGACGGGTTCCCTCAAATGCCACTGGCAAAGACGTTGCTTCCACGCTTATTGCCAACAATTATCTCTTTGGGAACGGCGACCATCCCCAAAATGGCGGCATGCGTTAGCAGTAGTTTAAATGCCGCTAGTATTTTTAAATATTCCAATAACATTAATATTGGTTCTTGCATTTTGTGCTATAATAACCAATAATTATTATTTTTGCTATTTTATATTATTGTCGGTAGTGATGAGTGGACTCCACCCACAATGTTTGGGTTCGTATTGAACATTGCTGGCTTGGGTGCGAACCAGGACTTCAGTCAGAAGTCTGAATTTGGTTCAGCCTTTCCCCCCCCCCACCGGTAACACCAGCATTCAGTGCTGGCCATTTTGGCAGTGATCTTGTTACGCCCTGTGATGTCACAGGGAACGACAATTCCATACAATTTGCTTTGCCCGCGCCATGTAAGCAATAGCACATGCAATGGGTGCCAGGAAAGATTGCGACTGTTAGCGGTGGGTGAGCGGACCCATTTAAAGGGTTAACACCCACCACCGATGCGAGTACCGATTGCGGTTGTTCGGATTTGGGTGCAGGGGCCCGAATACTAATGGGTCCGCTCATCACTAATTATCAATGTTGTTTTTAATTTTTTATTTAATAATAATAATCTTTATTTATATTGCGCCATCCAATTCCGTAGCGCTTTACAAATCACAATCATCATGAATGATTATTTCATGATTTATAGTGTTAAGAATACATTATTTCCTTTTTATTTTATAATAATTGTGATTAATTGTATTAAATGATACAAAAATAATTCAATCATAACACTTGAATGAATCAAATATAATTATAAATAATGATCTAAAATATAATAAATATTTATGATTAGTTGTTATTATTACTATTATTATATATATAGTTACAAATATTTTGAAGGTTCATGTATCACTCGGAATATGAATTCCACCAATTTCCCAGCCATAATGCCAGACATGTATATAAAAATTATGGTGTTGACCTGTTACACCAGTTTAACCAAATAATGCACCATATTGTACTAAAATAAGTATTTGTCCATTATTCCACCATGAAGATTCAATTTTTTTTTAATGTCCCTCTGTATATTATAGGATAAAGCTAAATGTGCATCGTATAGCAGCATTGTCACCTTATTCCAAAGCATGGGTAGTAGTAAGGTGCTCCTTACTCCCTCCTCCCCCTTCTCTGAGCCTATGATGTCCAGGAGCATTACTAAATTATATTTTTCATCTCTACCTGTGACTTAATCAGTATGTAATACAGAATCATTAATAAGTGAAGTATTAATAAGTAAGTATAGTCATTGGGGACCTATAGAAGTGTCACTGTAAGCATTGCACTTCCAAACATAAATCTGGGGCCACTTTACAATCATCAAATAATATTAAAAAGTTAGGTACCTGGCAATGAGCGTCAGACAGAACTCAGTGGACCAACTCCTGTGGATTTTTGCGAAATAAATCAGAATCCTAAGAATCCAGCACTGCAGAAAGTGTCCAGTGACTGCAAGCAGCACAGCAAGGAGTAGGCAGGGGATATAGAAGGAGCCTAGTGATTCACATTTTAATGGAAAGCCCTGCCCCTGAGACACACTAGCAAGGGGGGAGCATCACAGCAGCTTGACGGGGGACGTCACCAGAAGAGGAAAAAGTTTGTCAAAGTGGAATATTAACCGACTAAACTAAGGTTTTATCTTCATGGAAAGAAAGTGTCGGCATTGGAAACATTTTCTAATTAAAAATTTCTGTATAGGCAAGAGGCAGAAAGTACAAGAGTGAAACATTCAACTTTCCCAAAGTAAGAGGAGAAAGTGCTTGAAAGTTTGTTCTGGAAGAGGAAAACTTTTTGTTGTCTATGGCGCCATCTGGTGGTAGATTTTTCTAATTGCATCGCTTCAAGGTCATTGTATTCTGGCTATTGTGTTAGGTATACTGATATTTTTCGCTCCTTTAAAGAGGAATAAATATGCGCAAGTGTGACCGATTTGCAACATGTCAACCTTGACGAACACCAATGTAATTCAGAGAACCCCTTTAAATTTTTCCAGGGTTTGTCTGTTTGCTAGAGAGGAGAAGGAATGAAAGATGCGTAGCTCCCAGTTATCCCTCATGATGCTTATCTTTTAGTAAAAAATCAGACAACAGTTTAATTTTGTCATTAAAGGGGTTTTCCCACCAAACAAGTTAAACCCTAACTTGCTGATCGGAGGGGGTTTGAATGATGAGAGCCCACAGAGTACGAGAGCTGGGGGACCGATGTTGTCCGAGGTACCTCCGTCGCACCCCTCACCAAGATGTGTGGAGCAGATGGCCGCGCATGTCCGTTCTGCTCCATTCATTTCTATGCTGCTGACGGAGATTGCCGAGCTGGTCAACGCTGACACCCCCACCGATCAGCAAGTTAGGACCTATCCTGCGGATAAAGCCTAACTTGTTTGGTAGGAAAATCCCTTTAAGTGGTCATAAATATGGTACAAATCAATAGTGAGCAGAATAAACTTTTTAATATATCTTATCAGAGAAAATTGCCTCATTCTCCACTTACTTTGGCTCTTTTCCCTCCTAAGCTGAAATGCATTCTGAAATCTCTCCTGAATCCGACTTGGTTTTCTAAGACTGCAGCTCACAGAAGTATCAGATAGAAGTCTATGGAGAGGCGGAGTTAAAATGAATTTAGTTAGAGAAAAGGGACACTACATTACTGTTGGTGCTTGAGAAAGAGAGACAAAGAGACAGAGAGAGCGCCAGTGTATGATAGCCCCGGCGAGCATCCGGCGTGGTGACAGAAACAGCCTGCGTTTCACTCACCGCTGGCCAAGGCAACCGCCTGGCCAGCTGTGCCCTCCCTGGTGTGAAGGTTGCAGAAAGGGGGTAATAATTGTGCAAAATCCCCCACCGGAGCCTAGCCTTTTCTTGGGGCCTGGAGGCAGCCGAGGCCCAGTATACCGGAGTAGCTGGCGGTTGCGCCCTAGGGCACGCTGTGGTCACGGTGCTTGGTATGGGGATCGGAGGGCTGTCCTACAGCCTGGCAGGTCTCCAGCAGGTGGTATGTGCAAGAAATATGGAGGGAGAGGCTGATGTTCCTTTTTCTTCCTGGGGCAACCCCTGAGTGCTGCACATAGTCTCTGTTCATTCAGACCATGTGGTCTGGACTAGTGATGGGAAGTCCGGCTCTTCTTAGCGAGTTGGCTCCTTAGGCTCCACTCACTAAGAAGAGCCGGCTCTTTTGGCTCCTGAACGGCTCCCTATTAAATATATAATAGGGAGCTGCAGGCCAATAAGTCACAGCACACCACACCACTTTTAACCCGATTTTATCGGATTAAAGGGGGCGTGGTGAGCCGTTACGGGCGGGGTTTAGTAAGCCATCGGCTCACTGAGGTGAGCCAGCTCACGTTGATCACGCGAATGAGCCGGCTCTTTGTGAATGACCCGTCACAAGCCTGGATTCTCTGCAATTGCAAGTGCTAGCAATAACCTGGCATTTGTGATTATTTCGGAGCTTCTGACCCCAAAGAATTAGAAAGAGCTAGGGAGAGAGAGGCACAGACAGACACAGATGGCGGGAGAGAGAGCGCTATGGTTGATGGATCCAGTTGACCAGGGACCTTGAATTAAAATTGATTATAGTCAACTAAAACTATCATGTATAAGGCCAATATATCTGCAGCAACCGGTTATCATTGACTCCTTCGGTCAGTGGGTTTACATGTAATGATGCGTGACCAGTAACCTCATCTTTGCTTTTCTAGTCACTCATTGTCTAATAACTAGTAACTACAGACACTTCAACAGAATAGATTTTGTTTTTGCCTAGTGCTTCCATTTACCACAAGACATGACTAGAGGATATCTGTGACCTCCCCCACCCATTGGGGGTCATTTACTAAGGGCCCGATTCGCGTTTTCCCGACGTGTTACCCGAATATTTCCGATTTGCGCCAATTTTCCCTGAATTGCCCCGGGATTTTGGCGCACGCGATCGGATTGTGGCGCATCGGCGCTGGCATGCACGCGACGGAAATCGGGGGGCGTGGCCGAATGAAAACCCGACGGATTCGGAAAAACCGCCGCATTTAAGACAAAAAATGTGTCGCGAAAATTACACTTACCTTCACCAGGTATAGGACGGTGAATTTCAAGGCATTCCAGCGCGCCTCCGGGGAACTTCAGCGCAGCAGCGCCACCTGGTGGACGGCAGAGGAACTACCTTAGTGAATCCCGTCCGGACCCGAATCCACCGCAGAGAACGCGCCGCTGGATCGCGAACGGACCGGGTAAGTAAATCTGCCCCATTATGTTAGTGGTGGCTCAGTTATCAATACAGGGTTATTGAAACAGTGTTATTGACTTAAAGGGGTATTCTTGTCTTGGAATTCACATTCAGTTTAATTAGTCTGCCATATATTAACATTTCTTCAATTAGATGTTATTAAATTTTTTTGTGAAGATAATTTCTCATAAATGTAGTGATATGGTCCCTTCGAAAAACCAGCAGAGTTGACGCACCAGCAGGTATCTGTGTTGTTGCACTGTCTTGCCTTAAAGGTACCATTGTCACTGTGTCCTTGGATACGGTCAACTCTGCTGGAGGGATTGCACATAGAAACAGAAGGTTTTTGTATATGAAATGTCCGGGAGTTACTGCAGATCCCACAGCCATCCTGTGGTAATGATCACTGAAGCCAGGAGGTCAAGCTGGGCACAATACTGAATACAATACCGTACCGCATTGCCATCTATGGGGGGCGTATGTACAGCCGCAAGCTTGCCCCCCATACGGTCGTGTGAATGCGGCCTATGACTATAAGGAGAGCCTTCTCTATTTAGGCATACCTCCCAACATTTGTGAAAGGGAAAGAGGGACAAAATGGCGGCACGTGTAGCGTGCCGCGGCGATCCCCCTAAGCCACACCCCCAATCACTCCCTGGCCACGCCCCAAATTTTTGCCATATTATAATAATAAAAATCATCTCAATAAAAAAAAAAAAAAAAAATTATCCTCATTGTGATTACCATGGGTTAGAATTTTGGTAACTAAGAACTATGACTACTGTTACACTGTGACACAGATTTAATGCTTTGGTATATAGGGAGGGATCTTCTCAGAGATTATTGTAATTATTGAGACTATTATTATTATTATGGAGATTATTATTATTATGGAGATTATTGAGATGATTATTATTATTATTTTTACTATTATTAATAATCGTCTCCACTATAATAAAAATAATAAAATTTATAATAATAATAATAGTTTAAATAATTAACATAAATAATCTCTGAGAGAAGATCCCTCTCCATATATCAGTGCATTAGTCTGTGTCACAGTGTAACAGTGGCAGATAACACTTCTTACTTACCAGAAATCCTAGGTTCGAATCTCAGCCTGGGCAAAACTTTATTTAATTTAATTATATAAAGAGCTTGTGTCTGGGGAAGCCCTGGAGACCATATATGGACAGATACTGATCTGAAGCTGATGACGTGGTCCCTGCTCTCCGCTAAGCCCGACACTTCTCTGAAAAGGATTCCCTGCCCGATGTCTGCTCTGGGGAACCCTAGGAGATGCAGTGACCATACATGGACACGTCATGATCTGAAGCTGATGACGTGGTCCCTGCTCTCCGCTAAGCCCGACACTTCTCTGAAAAAGATTCCCTGCCCGATGTGTGTAGAAGCCATTCTGTACTGTGAGTTCAGGCTTTCAAAAAAATCTGTGACAATCTCATAGCTGCCCGTGACGCGGGGCAGAGGTAAGAAAAACGGGACTTTCCCGGCAAAATCGGGATGGTTAGGAGCTATGTTTAGGTATCATATAGCACGTCATCAGGGAATGGTGACTAGTTGCTATGACAGTTAGTTGCTTCTGAGATGCTCCTATGTCTTTCATTCTGTCACTAACTCAAAGCTTGGTCTATAAAAGTATAAATCTTATCGTCTCATGTGGTAAACGTGACATCACGGTCGAGCCTCTGTATGCAAACACAGGAGGCGCTGCGCCTTACCACAGAGAGGTAAGTATAGAGCATTTGCTATTTTTACACCCTCTGGGGCCCATATACAAGAACCCCCCCTGGTCCTGGACAACCCCTTTAATCATATTTTCTGTGTATACTGAACTTATTGAATCACTTATGATGAAACATGTACGCTGTTAAAAAAGGAAGCCATAAAAAATGCAGCAGTCACGTTTATCTATATATTTCTCTAAATTTTTTAAAATTTTTGAGTAAGTACTAAATAAAAACCAAATACATTTATAGATTGTAAGCTCTTGAGCATGACCTCTCACCCTTATAGTTTCATTTGACCACTTTATTACTGTGTATAATTTATTATTACTGTCTATGTCCCCCACGATCAGTGCAGTGCAATAAAGATTTATTTTTATTATCGCATAGCATAAAATGCAACTCCTACCACAAAATACAAGCCGCATGCAGCATAATCAACAAAGAAAAAAGTAATTACTGCAGTAATGTAGTAAGACACCTAATAAAAATTCTACTGGTCCTTGTGTACAAAACTAGTCTTCTTCACAAATGGTTAATGTGACTCCCCTTTGCTGTAATGAGGGTATCTATGTAAACTCCGATAATGTGTCAGCTTTAGCAGAAACTTTCTGCTGTCTTGCTGAGATGACTTCAATTTTTTCGTCTTCACCTTACGAGCCATTTTGCTATAGTCAGCTCATATATTTAGATGAGGATTTGAGCTTCAACAAAATGGCCGCACCCGGTATCTGAGCCGCGTTTGTCCTCTATCGTTGGTCACTCGGCAATGGTTGTAGCCGGGAAGTAGTAAGGTGCTAGGGGGCCGACTGGTGACTTCCTGCACATGGGAGATGAGTAGGAGCCAGAGGTAGTCAGGTAACGCAACTGCTCTGCTGTGTGTGCATGCGGCTTATTCATGCTATAGTTTTACCAATAGAGAACCGTGTCATGTAAAAAGCAGAAGCTTCGGTTTATTATCTGTTCAGTACTGAACTCCCAGCATGTCATGTCAGCTTGTGGTGCTGCATAACTAGAATCTCTGTATCCACCTCTGATCCTGGTGCTACAGTCCCTGTGTCCCCTCTGATCCTGGTGCTACAGTCCCTGTGTCCCCTCTGATCCTGGTGCTACAGTCCCTGTGTCCCCTCTGATCCTGGTGCTACAGTCTCTGTACATCCTCTGATCCTGGTGCTCATTCCTGTATCCCCTATGATCCGGTGCTACATCCTGTATCCCCTATGATCCTGGTGCTACGTCCCTGTATCCCCTATATCCTGGTGCTACAGTCCCTGTATCCCCTATGATCCTGGTGCTACGTCCCGTCCCTATGATCCCTTGTGCTACAGTCCCTGTATCCCTATATGATCCTGGTGCTACTGTCCCCTGTATCCCTATGATCCTGGTGGCTACAGTCCCTGTATCCCCTATGTAGCCTGGGTGCTAACAGTCCCTGTATCCCCTATGATCCTGGTGCTACAGTCCCTGTATCACCGGATCTGATCCTGGTGCTACAGTCCCTGTACATCCTCTCATGATCCTGGTGCTACATGTCCCCTGTATCCCCTGATGATCCTGGTGCTACAGTCCCTGTATCCCCTATGATCCTGGTGCTACAGTCCCTGTATCCCCTATGATCCTGGTGCTACATTCCCCTGTATCCCCTATGATCCTGGTGCTACAGTCCCTGTATCCCCTATGATCCTGGTGCTACAGTCCCTGTATCCCCTATGATCCTGGTGCTACAGTCCCTGTATCCCCTATGATCCTGGTGCTACAGTCCCTGTATCCCCTATGATCCTGTGCTCAGTCCCTGTATCCCCTATGATCCTGGTGCTACAGTCCCTGTTCCCCTATGATCCTGGTGCTACAGTCCCTGTTCCCCTATGATCCGGTGCTACAGTCCCTATACCCCTATGATCCTGTGCTACGTCCCTGTACCCCTATGATCCTGGTGTCTACAGTCCCTGTATCCCCTATGATCCTGGTGCTACAGTCCCGTGTCCCCTATGATCCTGGTGCTACAGTCCCTGTCCCCTCTGACCGGTGCTACAGTCTCCCCGATACATCCTCTGATCCTGGTGCTACAGTCTCTGTACATCCTCTGATCCTGGTGCTACAGTCTCTGTACATCCTCTGATCCTGGTGCTACAGTCTCTGTACATCCTCTTATCCTGGTGCTACAGTCCCTGTATCCCCTATGATCCTGGTGCTACAGTCCCTGTATCCCCTATGATCCTGGTGCTACAGTCCCTGTATCCCCTCGTCCTGGTGCTACCGTCCCTCTGTATCCTCCATGTCCTGGTGCTACATTCCCTGTTCCCCTATGATCCGGGTGCTACATCCCCTGTATCCCTATGATCCTGGTGCTACAGGTCCCTGTGTCCCCTATCAGATCCTGGTGCTACAGTCCCTGTGTCCCCTATGATCCTGGGTGCTACAGTCCCTGTGTCCCCTATGACCTGGTGCTCTCAGCCGCTTGTCCCTAGTCCTGGTGCTACAGTCCTGTGTCCTATGTCCTGGTGCTACAGTCCCTGTGTCCCCTATGATCCTGGTTGCTACAGTCCCTGTGTCCCATTGATCCTGGTGCTACAGTCCCTGTTCCCTTGTCTGGGTACAGTCCCCTGTTTCCCCATATGATCCTGGCTACGTCCCTGTGTCCCCTTGTCTGTGCTACATCCCTGTGCCCCTACGTGAGTCCTGGCTGCTTGGTACAGTCCCTGTGCTCCTCTCGGATCCTGGTGCTACAGTCCCTGTGTCCCCTCTGATCCTGGTGCTACAGTCCCTGTGTCCCCTCTGATCCTGGTGCTACAGTCCCTGTGTCCCCTCTGATCCTGGTGCTACAGTCCCTGTGTCCCCTCGATCCTGGTGCTACAGTCCCTGTGCCCCTCTGATCCTGGTGCACTCCCTTGTCCCCTCTGATCTGGTGCTACAGTCCCTGTGTCCCCTCTGATCCTGGTGCTACAGTCCCTGTGCCCTCTGACCTGGTGCTACAGTCCCTGTCCCCCTCTGATCCTGGTGCTACAGTCCCTGTGACCCCTTGCTCCCCTCCTGATCCTGGTGCTACAGTCCCTGTGTCCCCTCTGATCCTGGTGCTACACGTCCCGTGTCCCCTCTGATCCTGGTGCTACAGTCCCTGTGTCCCTATGATCCTGGTGCTACAGTCCCTGTGTCCCCTATGATCCTGGTGCTACAGTCCCTGTGTCCCCTATGATCCTGGTGCTACAGTCCCTGTGTCCCCTCTGATCCTGTGCTACGTCCCTGTGTCCCCTCTGGTCCGGGTGCGACGTCCCTTGTCCCCTCGATCCTGGTGCTACAGTCCCTGTGTCCCCTCTGATCCTGGTGCTACAGTCCCTGGTGTCCCCTCTGATCTTCTACATTGTGTCTATCCGGTCCGCCCTGTGTCCCTCTGACCATGCGTGGTGCTTACATCCCTTGTCCCCGTCTGATCCTGGTGCTACAGTCCCGGCCTGTCTGGTGCTACGCCTGTTCCCCTCTGTCCTGGTGCTACAGTCCCTGTGTCCCACCTTCTGATTGCCTGGTGCTAACAGTCGCCTGTGCCTGTCCCTGGCTACAGGTCTTGAACTGGTCATAAAGTCACTGCCCTGATCTGGTGTCTAACGTCCCGGTGGTCCCTCTTGAAGCACGGGTCTACAGTACCTTGCCTGTCCGGGCCATCCCTGTCCATCCTGGTGCTATTTCCCTCATCTGGTACAGTCCCTGTGTCACCTCGATCCTGGTGCTACAGTGCCCTTGGTCCCCTCTGTCCCGGGTGCTACAGTCCCTGTGTCCCCTCTGATCCTGGTAGCTACAGTCCCTGTGTCCCCTCTGATCCTGGTCTACAGTCCCTGTGCACCTGTGCCTGGCCGTCGTGTTAATTCTCTGGTGTACCAGTCCGGACCTGGGATAGGTGCTACACCCTGGCCTCTGATTCCTGGTGCTACGTGCTTCGTACCCCCTTGATCCGGTGCTACAGTCCCCCGTGTCCCTCTGATCCGGGTGGCACAGTCCCTGTGTCCCCTCGATCCTGTGCTACAGTCTCTGTCATCCTCTGATCCTGGTGCTACAGTCCTGGTGTCTCCCTGTAAGTCCGGGTGCTAGCGTCTCCCCCGCCCCCCAGTCTGGCTGGGCCGGGTCCGGTGCCCACCCAGTCTGCCTGGCGCCGGGGTCCCGGTGCCCACCCAGTCTGCCTGGCGCCAGGGTCTCTTTTTGATTTCTTTATTATAATGTTATTTCTAGTAATATTTTATTGTCTTTTCTTTTGCAAAGGAAAACAGGTTTTCATCATGGTTGTAAAGAAGAAAAAGGAGATCAGCGTGGACGTGTTATCTCTTGATAGTCCGAATATCCAAAAACTTAAAAGTGAGTAAAATAAGAAGTTAGGGCACAGAGAGGCCCCGGTAACGCTGAGGCGAATTTGCCTTCGATCATGTGCTGTGTAAATATTAGTTAGTTTTAAGCTGCACTCACACGGATGTGGGAGGATGTAAATACGGACGATGTATATAGGTTGTATATACGTCCTCCATAGGCCGGCAATGGGCGCGCGGAGCCTTACGGAACAATGCGGTACCGTTCCGTACCCGGGGAAAAATAGGACATTTCCTATCCTCCCTCGTAATATGGCGCCGTTGGCCATGTTTTTCTATAGAGAGGGGCGGGGGTGAGTGACGCTCACCCCATCCTCTTCTCCTGGGGCGCTGATGTTCGTGTAAATATAGCCTTATTTAAAAAAGGAAATATCTCTTTCCTTCCACATTTATTACATCAGATCTCTCTTGTGTTTTTGTGCTGTCTCCAACATGAACCGTATTTTTGCACTTTGTAGCTTTTACAGATGACACAGAAGAGAATTTGCCTTCTCTGCTCCTGCATTGCTTACAGCTTCAAGATGGAGTTCAGCAAATTCACTGCATCAAAAAAGTAAGATGCATTCTAATAATAATATATATACATTTTTACATTATATATTTCGAAACTCTGTAAAATGCAGATAAATTCAGAAATCTGCCCCATAGTATATAATGCTGAAAGGTATAAAAATCATGTAGCAGATCTTTATTTAAGGAGAACCTATGATGAGGATTTAGCTCCCAGATTCTACGAACAGTTTGTTATCCAGCACAGTGACAGGGTGACAATGATATCCTTATATATTATGGGACATTCCGCATTACTCAGGGTTTAACTCTGTATTCAAATAATGGGTAAGGAGTCACAGGGGTGGAGAAAGGTGATGCTAGGGTGTCTTCTTCATTGTCCATAATGACAAGTCTGAGATGCAATTGCTGTGTTAGCTTATGATGATGTAATAGTCATATAGGATATTTGTGGGGCCAGGCTAGCGTGACTCTTCTCCGCCCCCATGACTCCTTAGATCATTTGTATTCGAGATCTTTTTCTGTTTAATGCTGACCGTGACGGTGGGAATCTTCTTATATTTGTTACCCACGGCCTCCTTCCTTATACTCATTAACATAATTTAAAAGGTTGATTGTAGGAGGGGCTCTGGTGGGCGTTATAGAGCCCCTCAGTGCTGCAGCGTTACAATGAGCAAAACAAGTGTCACCTGCTCTCCTCATTTTAAGGGTGCATTCACACTGCCGTTAAGGGAGCATGATTTGCGACCAGATCACGGCCCCCATACACCATACATGGTGTGTCACCGCACTACCACCGAGTTGTTTGCCTATAGAGGAAGGAGTGTGAAGAGTGTGATGTGCTAAATAACAGCGAATTAAAAGACATCACTTAGGGGCTCTGGGAACACCCCCAAGAGACCCTCAATCTCATGAATTATAAAAGTTGATATTAGAAGGAAGGAGGCCATGGATAACAAATATAAGAAGATTACCACAGTCCCAGTGCCTGGATCTATGAGTAATGTCCCTGGTTTATCATGATGGATTTTGATGGGAGATTTTCTTTACAGTTCTCACCCCTCAGCCATGTTACTTTTAAAATAAAAATGTATGTTTCTTACTGGGTACTATAATCCACCCATTTCACTTATTACTATCTGTATATACATTTACCAACCAGTATTTTTGATTACAGACGGTGCCACTGTTACAAGGCCTGCCTGGCAATTCCCCTGATGCAGAACCTTTCCGCTGCTGCCTGGATGTGTTATCTGAGATGTACTTCAAGGTTGGCACCAAGAATCCGCTGAAAAAGGTGTTGGCAAGGTAAGATCATCCCCATCCACCATTCCTCTTTTCATCATCATCATCATCATCATCATGATAATAGTTAGGCGCTGCTGTTTTGCGTTGGCTCATTGTATCATATAACACTATGATGCTGGGAGTCCCATCCTTTCGTTATGGTCAGTTCATGTACCGTAGAATGCGCAGACTGATTTGTTTCTCTCCTCTAATACCATATGAATGTTTCTTGTGATTCTCAGCTCGTTAAACAGCATTCCGGATCTGTGTAAGAGCGTTGCAGTCTCTTCCTTTACCTCCTGCCTGAGAAAGGACATTGGAACAGAAGATGCAGGAAATTACCGTAAGGTGGTGGACAATTTGGCATCATGTATGGACAGTTTCAGCCTAGGTAAGTGTGATAGATAAAGATCTTCCATTGGTTGAAGTAAATCTACCACCAGGAGAAACGATTGTAAACCAAGCACACTGACATAGTGGTGTGTGCCCCCCTCTGGCAGGACCTACTCTTCTTTTAACATCTAATGTCCTTTTTTTGCCAAAAAAGGTTTTGAAATTATGCAAATGAGCCTGAGGGGCTCCAGGCTCCATAGTTGTCAATTGAGCCTGGGGCTCCTCAGGCTTATTTGCATAATTTTAAAGCCTTAAAAAAAAAAAATACAAGGGCATAAGAAGCTAAAAGAATAGTGGATCTTGCCAGAGGGGACACACACTTGCGTGTAAGTGTGACTGGTTTACAATCCATGATTCTGGTGGTATATTTCCTTTAATGCTATAGTGGTATTTTTATAATTTAATAGATCAGGGATTTTTGGATGTGGCAATATGAACATGTTTATGATTTTTTTGTTTCTTTTGTCTATCAGTTCTAGGGAAAGGGGTAGATTTGAACTTGTAGGTTTTTTTAAAATGTTCTTGCAGACTCCTCTGCCGTGTAACAGCACTGTTACAGCCGTTCTGATGATACAGTGTGTGAGTGCCACATTGTAATAGATAGAAAACTGTCATGGAGACTGATTGTTGCTCCTCAATGACGTCACAAGGAGCGGGATCCCACTAAGATGGCGGCACCCATGCACCGCTGGGGATTTAAATGCCGCTGACAGCATTTAACAGGTTGACACCAGCGATAAGTAGGGTTTGTCTCATTATACATACCGGGTGTTTGTTGGTGCTTTATTGCAAGAATAGCTCCACATCTGAGCATGGTTTGTGCAGAAATTGCAGCTTTTTAGAAATAAATGGAACTTAGCTGTAATACCAAGCACTACCCCGGTCATACTGTGTATCAGTCAATTGTCAATTTTCTTTTTCATACCATTGTCATATACACACCATACCATTGGTTATATCATTGTCATATGCATATACCACACCCTTGTTCAGACCATTGTCATGTACACACCATACCATTGTCTTATACACACCATACCATTGGTCTTACCATTGTCATATGCATATACCACACCCTTGGTCAGACCATTGTCATGTACACACCATACCATTGTCATGTACACACCATACCATTGGGCATACCATTGTCTTATACACACCATACCATTGGTCTTACCATTGTCATATGCATATACCACACCCTTGGTCATACCATTGTCATGTACACACCATACCATTGGTCATACCATTGTCATGTACACACCATACCATTGTCATATGCATATACCACACCCTTGGTCAGACCATTGTCTTATACACACCATACCATTGGTCATACCATTGTCATATGCATATACACCCTTGGTCAGACCATTGTCATGTAACACCAACCATTGTCATTGTACACACCATACCATTGGGCATACCATTGTCTTATACACACCATACCATTGGTCTTACCATTGTCATATGCATATACCACACCCTTGGTCATACCATTGTCATGTACACACCACACCCTTGGTTATATTATTATCATACATAGATCCCATACACTCCAATGACATATTGGGTACAATAAATAGCCCGCAGATAAAGCATTCGGGTAGGATCATTACCCAGGTTGATCATCTTTCTAAGTTTTCTCCCTACAGGAGCCCGCTGTGTCCTCAGTCTTCTTCCAGAAGGTCAGTCACATTTTGATGTATTGATAATTGATAACATATATATGTTGTGTTAGTGGTGGTGATAATTGATAACTTGTACTTGTACTATTCTTCCAGAAAACCTGCCTAAAAGTCAGTCTTCCTCCCATTCATTTCAGTGGGTGAAAGACAGCTGCATGTTTTTTTGCACCACCACTTTAGGCAGCCCATCAGCAGGGGTGGCAGCGATTAGACCCCCAACAATCTAAAATAGATCCATTATTTTAATGGGGTCGTACCAACTATATAAGTTATCTCCTATCTTCCCTGTAAGGGATAACAAGCTGAGCAGTAATGGTTCAAGAGCTGGACACCAACCCATCATGATAAAGGGCCTCAATCCAGAAAATGAGGGTCCAATTCTGACAAATTGATGGAGTGACAGGTAGGGCATATGTCCTTACTCGCCATTCAGTTGTATGGCTGTGTTGAACGTTGCTGAGCACAGCGATCCAGTATCTTCAGCACTCGCATAGGCGTAGTATGGGAGTGTCAGAGATACCTGAGCGCTGAGACGCTCTCATACAATTGAATGGAGAGGCAGGACCCATGCTCGACATGACCTGCATCAATTTGCTATTGTGATCATTGGGCTCCAGCAGTCAGACCCTCACCTATCCACTTGTCATCCACATCTTTTAAATAATTGGTACAACCCCTTTAAGGATGGTTTAGCAGATTATAAATTCAGAAATAACCCTTTTAATTTTTTTCTTCTGGCTGCAGGAGACCTTGCTGTAGAATCCTTATTTTTCTTTCTCTGGAGCGCCCCCTAGAGGACACAATATCATCTAGATAATTCTATAACTTGTAACCTTGCGTTGCAGAATTCCTGAAAAATATTTTGAGATCTTTTGGTGCAGGATAAATGTGATGATCTGTGCAGTGACTGGTTTATCTTCTGATTCAAGGCCGCGCTCATATGTGAATATTTCTGTTTTCAGTCCTTCAGTTCCTGGTAAAGGTCCTATACACTTTCCAGAGTCAAAACAAGTGAGTAGAGAACATAATATTATTCAGGACGGGTTATTCCGGCCTGTTATTTTCTATGATAAAGGAGCGCTGGGTTACTCACATTTTGTTCTGTCCTATCATCGTATGTAAACTAGAACAGATTCTTCAGTTCACTTTGTCATATTATATAAAACCGTATAGACTGCCAGGCCATTGTCTCCAGTCTTAAAGGGGGTTTCCATCACCGAAATGATGGTGGCTTATCCTTGGTCATCAATATCAGATTGGTGAGGTCCAACATCCAGCACCCTAGTGATCCATTGTTTGAATAGATTTCTACAGGTTATATACTTACTATGCCCAGTGCTGTATAGTGGCTGAGCTTGGTATTGCAGCTTGTTGCTGACACTCCCATACAATTAAATGGAGCGGCAGGACACATGCTCTGCCCATTATTGAGAATGAGACCTCTACTCTCATGATTGGTAGGGGTCCTAGCAGTTGGTGCCCCTAACCTGTCAGCAGGTCCATTCCCATGTATCCCTAATCCCTTGCATGTTGAGGAAGTTAAAGAGGTTGTGCAGTGACAACAAGTTATCTCTTTCCACAGGGAGAAGGTAACTTGCTGATAGGTGGACCCTCACGGATCACAAGAACGGGGTCCATTGTATCCCAAATCATTGGATTGGCAGGTCGGACATGTGTATTGCCGCTCCATTCACTGTCTATGGCACTGACAGAGATTGCCGAATACAGCACTCGGCTTTCTCCATCAGTGCCATAGAGATGAATTCAGCAGCATTTGCAAGGGTGACCTGCTGCTCTATTTATTTGGGATACAACAGACCCCAATCTAGCGATTGGATTACATTAGTTTCTGGACAACCCCTTTAAAGAGAACCCGTCATGCAAAATAACCCCCCTAAACTAAATATATTTTCATAAACTGCCATTAGAGAGCATTGCCTCTATCCCTTCATTGTCCCTATACATGCCTGTAAACCTAAGCAATGAGGTCCTAAAGCTGTATGCAAATGACCTGTGAAATGTCCAATGAAGCATTAGCATATTCAAGCTGTCCACTCTATTCATGAGTGGGAGGCACAGCCACACCCCCAGTGGATGACTGACAGCCTGTATAATGGTGTGAGGCTGTATAATGATGTGCTTCCTGGTGCTGGCGCCCCCTGCACCCTGTATGTGTGTATAGGAGAGATACAACAGCTCCAGGATGCAGCCATGTTATGTACCATGTCTGGTACATGTGTAGCTGATGTCTGACATGTGTATGGGAGGATGCAGCATGTCAGCAGATACAGCACAGACACCAGCAATGCTTTACTATACATTACACACAGACCTGAGCAGGGGGAGGAGAGGGGAGGGGTAACAGGGGTGACATCACTGCCTCTGACCATGTGACCAGCCTCATTTACATAATAAAGAATAGATGATTTTACAATGATTAATGTATGAATTGACTAGATAAAGGCTGGGATGGGATCCTTGTGAGCTGCTCCAACAGGTAGAGGTGACATGACAAGTGACACAGACCTGATGACAGGTGTCCTTTAAGTACTAAATTGTGTTCATACATGCAACACAATGCATTATACTCAAAAGTAGCCTCTGGTGATGGCAACAGTCAGCAAAACATGTACCCATTACCCCAGTGTCTTTGCAGAGTCGAAGCTGCAGGTTCAATCACATACAAAGATCCATCATCAAACATTGCAGTAATCAATAATCATTCAATCTCATCTCTGCCTTGAAAGACTGGACACATTTTAGCTTCATGAAAGTCTCTGGTTTTGGGAGAAGGAAGTAACTGTGTGACAAAAGGGGAAGATGCTGCTGCTTCTAGTAAGTTTTTATCTTGCCATACTGCTGGGTTCAAAGTTGCACTGTATTTCAGTATATTATCCAAAATGCTGCTGCTCCTAAGGTTGAGCTAGAAAGATATAGGAGAAATGAATTATTTAGTGTGTGCAGTGTATGGGTCTCCAGCCACCAGCTCTGAGGAATAGAGTTAAGGTTTAAGCCAAATAACTTTATTGTAGTTTATTGTGTCAGGTTTTTTCACTTTTTTTTTTTTTTTGGATAAATTAGGAAAATCCTGGGTGATGGACTCGCTCAGACCCAGCTCATGCATGACCTCCTGACAGCTGTCAAATTGTCTATGGTGCTGGTTCAGAAGTGCCCCGAATCTGTGCAGCGGGATGATCAGAGTCCCCTCCGGAAGACGATGTTTGATCTGCTCTGCTCCTTCTGTGACATCTTACTAGATGGTAAGTTTCTGTATAGAAATTTGCATGACATGAAGATTTATAAATCTGAAGAATGTCTGTCTTCTGCCATGACCTTTTTCCTTTCAAAAAAATCAACTTATATAATTATGCTAAAGAGGGTTTACCAGCGATCCTCTGTGCTGTAGCTTCACTGGATGATACACTGTATCCATCTCAATTTCTGCTCCCTCAGCATTTTCCCTCACCCTCGGCCTGATGTGATCTCGCTGCAATTTCAGCACACAGTGAGAGGGGAAAGTGCTCCTGCACAGTGTAACAGCCTGTGAAGCTACAGCACAGGAGCTCTGGTATTGCCTCCCTTCCTTAGGGCCCTTCAGACTCTTTAAAATAAGTTTAAAAGTTGATGTTAGCAGGAAAGAGGCCATGTCACGGTGCCTGGATCTATGAGTAATGTCCCTGGTTTATCATGATGGATTTTTAGGGGAAGATTTTATTTTAAATGACCAATTTTCTGTAAGTGCAGCTCAACTCGATTGTTATGGATGCACTCGACAGATTAGCATCTCCTTCTTACCATTTCATTAACCATCTCTGTGCTGCAGGTTTATTGAACTCATATTAAAGGGTTGTAACCAACTTTTCAAATTATCCCCTATTCACAGTACAGGGAATAACCAGCTGATAGGGAGGGGGTCCGACTACTAGGACCGCTACCGAACACAACAACGGGGCCCCCATCAATCCTCTTTAAGGGGTCCTTTACTCACTATTGGGTAGTTTGGCAGCACAAGCATGTCTCCTGCCTCTCCATTCAATACTATGGGTGTGTTGGATATTGCCGAGCTCAACGCTCAGGGAGCTCTGGCACTCACATAGACAGTGAATGGTAGCACCGGGTAAAGGTGAGTGATGTGTTTAGTAATTTTTAAAACTGCATTTTCTGGGACTATTTAATTGTTTTCTTTTTAATTAATTTTGGAAGACTTGCTGGGCCTGGAAATAATCTGTACTGTCCATTTCTTGTCTCCTCTAGATGATCTTTTACAAAATATTCAGAGCACCGCTGGCATGGCCGTCATTCTGTATCTTAAGGCCCTGCTTAGAGACGGCGATAACCTCACACATCTGGTAAGAATGTGTTCTCTCACGAGGCTCCATGTTTTGTCGTATTGATGGCACAGTCTGTATTAATGAGGTCCAGTAGTATTGATGAGATATTCTAAGTATTTGCTATCAGATTGTTTGGCCAAAAAGACTCTCTCCAATTATCAGAGAGTTGGTGTAGCAGCAACAGGTAATGGACTTCGGAGCTTATGCCAGACACAGTGCTGCCTGTGTTGCTTGTTCAGGCTCCAGCCCATTTAAAACAATGTGGGGTCCTCATTAACCATTTCACGCCATATGGCTATTTACGTCCTAATTGCACAAAACCCGTTTTAGAAAGCACATGCACAGTATAGAAGGCATGACCGTAGCAGAATTCAAAAAGCTATATATACTGTGGCACATCACAGTTCTGGTGCTGTTCTAAAGAGGATAATCTCCCCTTTGATACTGCATCATTGTGCTTCTTGGTGCCACAGAACTGATGATAACCACTGTTAAAGTTGCTGTTAAAAATGCTACCACCAGGATGAAGGATTTTAAACCAAGCACAATTACATACTGGCGTGTCCACCTCCTGGCAGGATCCGCTTTTCTTTTAGCTTTTTATGCCCTGATTTAAGAAGCTTTTTAAAACTATGCCCCTGAGGGGCTCCGGGCTCCATAGGTGTCAATGGAGCCTGGAGCCTCTCAGGCTAATTTGCATATTGTTTAAAGCCTTTTTTTCTTTAAAAAAAAGGGCATAAGGAGTTTAAAGAAGAGGAAATCCTGCCAGAGGGGGCAAGCACACTGACATACTGGTGTGTGGTTTACAATACTTCATCCTGGTGGTAGATGTTCTTTAAGCGCACCGTTCCCAACTTTAACAGTGGATATCTCTTGTTGCATGGCACCTAGAAACAAACTAGCCTGGTGCGATATTAAAGGGGAGATTCACCACTTTAATATGACACCAGAAGCTTGTACAGGACGTTATAGGTTTACATTTACAATACCCTTTAAATATCTTATTTTTATTCTCCCTGTTTTCTTTGCATTGCTTGTAATGATATTGTGTGTTTTAAGGCCAGGCCAGAGGTGTGTACTCCATTAATGTGTCATGCTTGCTTTACAGGTGAATAACTTGATTTTGGGATGTCAGGACTCTACTGATGTTCCAGACTGGTTCACTGCCCGCTGTGATGCCCTCTGCAGGGATCTGCCGGACACTGCACTGCTCTTTTTATGCCAAGGAGCCCTAGCTATGCTAGAATGGAAAGATGGGGAACTGGGCTGTGGAGGGGAGAAACTACTTATTAACCTCCTCACAGTCCTGCTGTCTCTCAGTGCACGGTAAGGAATTGCTTAAATGTGAGATATTTATGATAGAATTGAAAGAGGGGAACGAGACAATACAAGATTGGGTATAACAAGCAGATCAGTAGAGGTCCGGTGCTTGGACCCCCCACCGATAACTATAATGTGGGTCTCACTAACTAAAAACATCCTGCCACTCTATTCAATGCTATTGGAGCCTCAGAAATCTCTGGCACTCTTATAGGCAGTGAACGGGAGTGCTAGAGATACCCAAGCGCTGTGCTCTGCAATTTCTGGAGCTCCCAAACTATTAATTGGAGTTGCAAGACAAATCTTGCCACTCCATTCAATGCTATTGGAGCCTCAGAAAACTATGCACTCTCATACATAGTGAAAGGAAGTGCTGGAGATATATGATTGCTGTGCTTTGTATTTACAGCGTTCCCATAGTATTGAGTGGAGATGCAAAGCACAATGCTCGACCTGCTATCCTTTATCCAGTGGATAGGTGTTAACAATCAAAGATATTATTAAGGGTATTCAGAGAAGTGGAAAAATCTTACCTGTCTACAGGGCAGTACCTAGGAAATAAACCCGCAAAATTACAGAGAAACTACAGATGCTATTGTTTGAAACCAGGACCCCAGTGCTGCAAGGCAGCAATAATAATCACTTGCCATGCACACAATGTATAAAAAAAAAAAAAAAAAATCTAGAACACACACAAAAAAGCCTTGTTTATCCGTTATTAGACAAACAGTAATATCACGTATGCTGTGCACAGTGTGTGTTATCCGAAGAGCACAACAAATATTTTTGCGTCCCACAGAAATAAGGTTACTAGATCCCCCATAATAAAACTGGGCACGTGCTGCTGCATTCACACAGCCGGTTGGGGGACGTATATACGGCTAAGGTATATACATCGGATATACGTCCCCCACAGACAGCAATGGGCGCACGGCGCCCTACGGGAACGGTACGGTGCCGCACAAGTGCGGCACCGTACCGCTCCGTACCCCTCCGTACCCTGTGCAAAGATAGGACATGTTTTATCTTTTCCTGGAATAAGGCGCCATGCACAGTGTCTCTCTGTGTAGAGGGGCGGGGGTGAGCAGCGCTCCTCCTCTCCCCGGCGCCATGCTACAGTAAGGCGGGCACACATCAATATGAATGTAGCCTAAGTATAAGGATTCCCTGCAAAGGAGAAGTATTACTAGAACATCTATTAACTGGATAGTCGCACCATATTTTCTATATATAGTAATCCTATAGGGTTTTACTGGGAGATTTAATTGTTCCCCTCTCCTTAGTTTAGGATGTGAGTGTATAATAAGTGTGTATTTCCCAATTTCCCACCAATCAGCAAAGAGAAAGGCTTGGAGCCCACCAACCTGTCACTGCAGCTCTCTGCACAGCGACATCAATACTATTGAAAGTGAAGGGTCTGATATTGCAGTACCAGTACAGATATAGGTGCTGTGCTGGATATACCATCCTGGTGGTGCAGAGGTTGTACCAAGTTATTACCTATCTATAATGTGATATATACACTCACCGGCCACTTTATTAGGTACACCATGCTAGTAACGGGTTGGACCCCCTTTTGCCTTCAGAACTGCCTCAATTCTTTGTGGTATAGATACAACAAGGTGCTGGAAGCTCCTCAGAGATTTTGGTCCATATTGACATGATGGCATCACACAGTTGCCGCAGATTTGTCGGCTGCACATCCATGATGCGAATCTCCCGTTCCACCACATCCCAAAGATGCTCTATTGGATTGAGATCTGGTGACTGTGGAGGCCATTTGAGTCCAGTGACCTCATTGTCATGTTCAAGAAACCAGTCTGAGATGATTCCAGCTTTATGACATGGCGCATTATCCTGCTGAAAGTAGCCATCAGATGTTGGGTACATTGTGTTCATAAAGGGATGGAAATGGTCAGCAACAATACTCAGGTAGGCTGTGGCGTTGCAACGATGCTCAATTGGTACCAAGGGGCCCAAAGAGTGCCAAGAAAATATTCCCCACACCATGACACCACCACCACCAGCCTGAACTGTTGATACAAGGCAGGATGGATCCATGCTTTCATGTTGTTGACGCCAAATTCTGACCCTACCATCCGAATGTCGCAGCAGAAATCGAGACTCATCAGACCAGGCAACGTTTTTCCAATCTTCTACTGTCCAATTTCGATGAGCTTGTGCAAATTGTAGCCTCCGTTTCCTGTTCTTAGCTGAAAGGAGTGGCACCCGGTGTGGTCTTCTGCTGCTGTAGCCCATCTGCCTCAAAGTTCGACGTACTGTGCGTTCAGAGATGCTCTTCTGCCTACCTTGGTTGTAACGGGTGGCGATTTGAGTCACTGTTGCCTTACTATCAGCTCGAACAAGGTTGCCCATTCTCCTCTGACCTCTGGCATCAACAAGGCATTTCCGCCCACAGAACTGCCGCTCACTGGATGTTTTTTCTTTTTCGGACCATTCTCTGTAAACCCTAGAGATGGTTGTGCGTGAAAATCCCAGTAGATCAGCAGTTTCTGAAATACTCAGACCAGCCCTTCTGGCACCAACAACCATGCCACGTTCAAAGACCACAAATCACCTTTCTTCCCCATACTGATGCTCGGTTTGAACTGCAGGAGATTGCCTTGACCATGTCTACATGCCTAAATGCACTGAGTTGCCGCCATGTGATTGGCTGATTAGAAATTAAGTGTTAACGAGCAGTTGGACAGGTGTACCTAATAAAGTGGCCGGTGAGTGTATACACACAACAAGCTGATTGGTGAGGGTCCGACTGCTGGATCACAAGAATCGGACCATCTGCAATCTGGAGAAAGGGGGTCGCTTTCTCACGAGAGCGGCTGGCACACATTCTGCTGCTCCTTTCAATGCTATTTGAGCTTTAGAAATTGCAGAGCACAGCGCTCCACTATCTCCTGAACTTTCATGAATTAGTGAATGGGACTTTCTGAGATATTTGAGCCACTGTGCTCAGCAATTTCCGACACTCCCATAGTATTGAATGGAGGGACAGGAGTCTTGCTCTTCCTGCCACTCCACCCATTAGTGAGAACAGGAGCCCCATTCTCCAGGTTGCCGGGGGGGTTGTGTGCTCATGTTTGTAGGGGGGGTCCAAGGAGTCGGACCCTCACTAATCCTTTAGCTATCCTTTATCCTATGGATAAGGGTTAACTTGAAAACTTAGTAGAACCCTATTAATAGATGGGCTCCTAGGGCATTGACTTGCAGTGAACATGCCTTGGGGGTCAGTTCTCATGTTGGGGTTTGGGAAAAGTATCACAGATAATTGTCTGTTTAAAAATATGCATTTTTGATTTGGATAAAAAAAGCTAGAAGTAAAGTTGCTTACGTTATGACTGTGACCCCTTCCAGCACCATCGTCCCCTTCCAAAAATAGCACTTAGGATAACCTTCATATAACCCATATATTCATATACATATGCAAGTACTTATACAGTTTCTGGCACATTGTAATTGTTTTGTTTGCCCCCATTTTGTTATTTTTTTCCAGCCTGAGAGAGTCCAGTACCGCTCTGTATCTGTCCAGGATTTTAGCTTTGTGGACGTGTTCAGCTATAGATCTTCTGAGCTCCTCATGCATAAAAGACCTGAAGGAAAATCTTAACGGCCATTCAAACTCTCTGTGCCGACTTCTAGAATATGTCTACGTACATTGGGAACATCCATTGGACGCGGTCCGACATCAAGCAAAGCTCGTCTTCAAAAACATTCTTAAGATCCATCAGGTGGCTACGGACGGACAGTCCGGAGACCAGGACCCGTTCCTTTCAGAGCTCACACATAAGTTGCTGAATTTGGAGTGGCACTCGAAAGGGAAATATGCGTCACTGGCTTGTCTGGTGGAATGTGTGGGAACGGAGACGCTATTGTCCGTCGATGAAAGGATCCCCTCACAGATCCTGGATGTCATGTCGGATCAGTCCTTCGCTCCGTATGCTAGTAACCTCTTGGAAGCCATGTTTATAAACCACAAGAAACAACTCCAGGTCACTAGAGAGAGCTGCTGGGCTGAGCGCTGGCAGGACGTCTGGGTCACCCCCCTCATCTTGCGTCTTTGTGAGGAACATGTCGCTCATACTACATACATCATCGATTATTATTTACCGAAGTTGCTCAAGTGCAATCCTGATAGTCTGAATTACATGATTGAAAATCTCAAGAACTCGGCCTCCTTGAATATTGGTAAGTTGGAAGATGTTAGGTTGTATGAGACTGGTCTGCCCACATTGCTATCCCATATCTTGGGTGGAAATGGGTTGTGGGTTTGTATGAGGCCTCTGGCGCATGTGAATGAACCTGCTGGAGTCGAGGACCGTACACCTCCCTACCATGTTCCTGTTATGGATAACGGCAAATTCCCAATAAATCAATGTGTACTGCCCTCGCCATCACTACCCCCATGCGCTGGAAGCCCTATGGCACATTCCTATCTGGTAGTCAATGGTGAGCTAAAGTTTGGATGTAAGGTGCCCTTTTCTTCACCAGTTGGCCGGGTTCTCAAGCAGACTCATCATCCATTCCAAAACTTTTCTGGGTGCTTTTTTTTTTTTTTTGGATATGAGGCGGATGCAAGTTGAAGTAAGGTGTATTGCCCTTGGCTTCACATGTAACATTGCGCATGTGCCAGAATTCTCATGCAGACTCATAACTTGTTCCACAACAACTTTCCCTTTAGGCTTCATGCACGCAAAGATATATTTGCGGCCAAATCCTATCCATACCGCACCGTTTTTATACCGTTTATATATAACAGTTCCCTACACCCCATAGAAGTCTCAACACAAAAGTGCTCTGTTTGTTCCCTGCATGCGTCCTGTATATACTGAGGGGTACCCTAGACCTGGAGCTGTGGGAGGATCGTTGTTTTTGCATACAAGCTCATATGGGTGAAAACGGTGCATGAGGCTTTTATGGTGGCAATAGGCAGTGGGGAGCTAAATTTTGAATGCGGGGCAAATGCACGATGAAGTATGTACTGCGAAGTTCTCATGGAGACCCATGGTACCTTCCATCCAGTTTTCTCTAAGTTTTGGTCACATAAAAAAAAATAAAATAAATTCTACTTCCCCCGTAGCCCTATAACACCCATGGCATACCATTCATTTACCCTGGATGAGCCATCAGTAGAAATTCCTAGTCCAACCTCTTTCACTCTGATGCAATAGTTTTAGACATCATGGGGCACATTTACTAAGGGCTGCGCTGGCTTCCATGCGACACAATTTGGGGGGGGGGGGGCGTCGGACAGTCGACTGATACGGACTGAGCGCAGGATTTAACTTTCAAATTGTGTTGCACGCCCTATGCACCACAAAAAAAGATGAGAACTCTGTCGGACCTGAGCAGGGAAGCAACAGATTCATGATTTCTGGCACACGATCTTAGTGAATCACCGCACCCGGCATTATACACGGAAATAACACTATTAATGAAGTTTCTGACTGTCTAAGTAAATGTTTTCCCGCTTTACAGTCACTTCAGGTACAGTCCTGGATTTTGGGATTTCCAAAATCCTTAATATTCTTGTAATGATTGATCACTTACGATGACTCTTTTCTGTTGTGTTTCCCTAGGCTCCGGTGATAACCGTGGGGCGCTCGGTGCCCTTATGGCTTGTTTAAGAACTGCCCGCACTCATGGGCACCTCCGATTTACTGAAAAGTACACATGGAGTGGAAGAGTCTCCACAGATTTAATACAACAAGGCCTTGTGCACAGACATGATCAGGTGGGGTTCTTTTATAGATATTCGTAAATATTGATAAAATATTCCAATATTCCACCGCACGGACATCCTGTTAAGGGGCCATCAATGTCGTCCAGACATACTAACAATGTGTCATCAGTGTCGCCCAAACTAAGGGCCCATCGGTGTCGTCCATGCATCCTACTAAGGGCCCATCGGTGTCGTACATGTCCTACTAAGTGTCCTACTAAGGACTAAGTAGGTCTAAGGACTAAGTGTCCTACTAAGTGTCCTACTACGTGTCCTACTAAGGGCCCATCAGTGTCGTCCATGCATCCTACTAAGGGCCCATCGGTGTCGTCCATGCATCCTACTAAGGGTCCATCGGTGTCGTCCAGGCATCCCTACTAAGGACCCATTGATGTCGCCACCAGTATCCCTACTGAGGGCCCATCGGTGTGGCCACCGGCATCCCTACTGAGGGCCCATCGGTGTGGCCACCGGCATCCCTACTAAGGGCCCATAAGTGTCGCCACCGGCATCCCTACTCAGGGCCCATCGGTGTCGCCACCGGCATCCCTACTCAGGGCCCATCGGTGTCGCCACCGGCATCCCTACTCAGGGCCCATCGGTGTCGCCACCGGCATCCCTACTCAGGGCCCATCGGTGTCCGGCCCGGCATACCTACTAAGGGCACATGAATCCAAATCTTGGACCCAATGAGGCACGGACTCCACGCCACCTCGGAAGGTGTCAAAATTGCCCTATGATCAGCGCTACCTTGCTCTTAAATAGCTGCCAATCTTTTTATTTTCAATTTATCATTAACCCTTTACATTCCATCCTCATCATCTTCAGCCGGTATCTCCTGCATTCAATCCTCGAATGGAAAATGCAGGATCGGAGTGAATCCATATCTTCTAGTCTTTGCTGGTTATTCTTCAGTATATTTATAGCCATAGTGTGTGTCATGGAAATTGCTCGCAGCTCCGTTAGCGGTGCTGAGGGCGGCAGATAATAGACGGCTATTATGGTGCAGCCTCCAGATTACACGTTATCAGGCCCGGCCCTACAGATTACACAGCTCTATTATAAAGGGATGGAAAATAGATAATAAATCAAAACCAGTTGAGTTTCCAGGGCTTATGATGTTAGAATGCGTGTTTTGGTGAATATATAGGCCAAACCTATGTGTATACCAAGTAAAAGCAACATAATGTCCACATCTATCGCGGATGATCTATGTGGAGTGTGACCTCTCATGCTCCCTGTGTCCCTGTAAAGTTACAATTTTCTTACATTTTTTTTTTTTTTTAAAGATTCTTTTATGGAAGATATGAATTCAGAAATTTAAAGGGACACGGTCACCAGGTTTTACCCTACCAAACCACCAGTTCCCTCAGGTAGGGGATGAAATGTCTTTTCCAGAATTCACTCTTTTATGTGAAATCTCAACCCAAATCGCAAAATTGTCTCATGAGATGAGTCAAGTTTAGTGGCTGCGGAGGTAGTGTCTCTTCAGAAGCCCCTATCATCTGTTCTGTAGCACCTAGAAACGTGCTTTTTGTGTGGTATTAAAGATAAGAAGCTAGGTTATGGTTCTATGAACTGGAGAACATACTGGCGGGTAAAAAAAAATCTTTAGCAACTAGATCTTTATCTGCAACTTGCATTTCCAACTCTCTTTAGTTGTCTCTATCTCTGGTTCGGTAGCTCACACAGGCACAATCCTGATGTGATCTAAAAGATGAGATCTGTACCGTTAATATTACACAAAAAGCAGGTTTCTGGGTGCTATAGAACCGGTGAAGCGATGAGATATCACATAGAGGAGGTAATTCTACAAAGGACATTTCATACCCTACCTAAGGGGATTAATAGTTTAGTGGGGCAATACTTGGTGAGGGTGAGGGTCCGACTGTGGGAATGGCAGATATTGTACTACTCTTGGCTGTCTGTGGAGCGCCCATTCTCTGTGTATGAGAGTGCCGGAGATTGCTATGCTCAGCAATTTCTGACAATCCCATACATGACATTCACATACTATTGAATGGAGCATTGCCTGCCTGCCTGGGTAAAGGGACCCCAATTCTCCTGTTCCCGTGATCAGAGGGGACCCTGTATTTCCAACCTCACCGATTAGCTTGTAGTTCTTTATTCTGTGTGTAGGGAATAACTCGAAAAGTTTGTGCAAACTTTTACACAATTTTTGAAAGAAAAAAAATATATCATAAAATGGCCACACTTTACATATATTATATGTATGTCTGCTAAATTTCACAATTTTAATGAGGGAAGCGGAATATATAATGTGTATGGAGTGCTTCTGACACTACCCTGATATTTGAAGCCGTGTGTGTGTGGGGGGGGGGGGGGACGCTGTGAAAATGAGCTTAAAGGAAATCTACTGTCATAATCCATCATGATAAACCAGGGACACTTACTTCTAGAGCCAAGCACCAAGGCTGTGGTAATCTTCTGATATGTGTTATCCCAGGCTTCCTTCCTTTTAAAATTAATTTTTAAAATTATACTACTGAAACAGAAGGGCTTTGGGAGGGGCGTTACCAGAGCCCCTCCATGCTGAAGCTTCACAGGCTGTTACACTGTCTCACCCTCTCCTCTGCCCCACCAGATTTTCTCCCTCTGTTCTATGTAATCCCATGGCAGCAGAGGAGGTTTTGGCACACAAGGGGAGAGGAAAGTGCTCATTGCCGTGTAAATGCATGTGAAACTACAGCATGGAGGGGCTCTGGTAAAGCCCCCCCAGAAACCTTCTACTTCATTAGCATAATTTAACAAGTTGATTTTAGAAGGAAGGAGGCCATGGATAACAGATATAAGAAGATTACCACAGTCACGGTGCCTGGATCTATGAGTAATGTCCCTGGTTTCTCATGGTGGATTTTGGTGGTAGATTTCCTTTCATTTAGATTTCGCTGCTCACAAACTTATTGTATTTTCAATTTGAAAAATTTCACGCCGCCCTTAGATTCCCTTTCAGTATCCGCCCTGTTAATTTATGTAGATTAAACACATTTATGAAGAATAAACTATATTCATCAGCATTGGCGGACACGTTGTGTCTTATTGCTGATGTTAATATGCCACCCTGGGAGTGATTATAATTAAAGGAAATCTCATGAAGGAACAGTAATACCATGGCTGCATCATTATGGAAGATCTCAGGAAAGATTGGAACACAAAGTCCTCCTGAAAGAGGCTACAAAGTTTGGATTGTTACCTTCTATCTACAGGACGTGAGCAGGGGTGAACATAAAACTCTCTGCTGCCTGAGGAGAGCTTTAGAATAACTCCCCCCGCTCCATGCAGTAGAAATATATCAGTTTTTTTGTTTTATTAGCTGGATACTCCATGCAATGTCTTACACCCGTGCGTGTAAGAAGAATATATTTTTAAGAATTAGGACCTGCTTTGTAGCAGGTAACTGCAACCCTGATGCTGCCCCCTACCTTGCTGCAGGTGGGGCCGCCTGAGGCAAGAGGCTCAACTCGCTCCACGCCGGGTGAACTACTGAATAGGGGATAACATTCTGATCGGGAAGGGGATACGGACCCTTATGAATCACGAGAATGGAGTCCAGTTCTCACTAAGTGATGAAGCAGCAGGTCGAGCATGCATACTGCCACTACATTCAATGGGAGCACAAGGTTCGGCCATCTCCACCATTCGTAGACAGTGAATGGGTGTGCCGGAGATGCTAACGCAAAGTGTTCTGCAACGTTCCCATAGTATAGGCAGTAGTAATGCTCAACCTCACACTTCACCAATAGTGAGAACAGGACCTATGTTTTCTCGATCAGTGTCTTGTTGGTCCAGTCGAAAGGAGATAATAATCGAAATTGGTGCAATCCCTTTGGTCCTCGGGGTGATGTGTGGTGCAAACGAGTGTCTGGCGCTTTTTCCCCAATCTAGAAATCGCTGTTGGATCCAGTGGCAAGACTTTGACTGTGCTATTTTACCGCTAATGATGCACAAATCTTATCGTAGGAAACTTTTGTATAGGTGTAATACCAGTACAGTAAAGAGAGAGAAAGATCATAGACTTATGGCTAAATACACCACAAGGGCATAAAGTGATACAAAAATGTGGCCACAAAAATACTGCAGATAATAAGTGGCCTAAAGGGAGTCTGTTAGGTCCAAAATGCCTCCTAAGCAACTGATGTATGAGAAGGCGGCCAAGAAGAAGAACAAAAACTGAAGACACAATGCAGCGAAAGCTTTTACAGAAAGCTTCAACCGAGGAAAAACCTGAAAATTGGGGTTTCTCATTAAAAAATGTTTTTACTTCATTTAAGGGGCCTTACTTAGCAATATTAAAGTGAACCTGTCATCAGGAAGTCAAAATTCTCACCTAATGACAGATTTACATAGGCGTTTAATACGATTATCCAACTTTCTTTTATAATAAACATTCTTAGTTCCATTAAACTTCAAAAGTACGGTATATAAAATTTTACAAAAAGTAAAAAAAAAAAAAAAAACAACTTTCATCTCACCAATCTACCCAAACAAACGTGCAGGTCGCCTCACTTGGACTGTGGAGAGATGCACACTGTATAGAAAACAAACATATCTGAGCCATGAGTAAGTGCACACTGAATCCCCTAGGTCATCCGTTTTTTTCCACTTGTTGGTCATCATGTGTTGCTGCAATTTTATCAAGTTAAATGAATAAATAAAGCTAAAAGGAATAGAAATTTATTTTCTAGACTAAAATGTTTATCTGGCTCATGGGGGCGTCTGTGCAAGGCTGCACGTCCCTATGTCATCACTGCTCTCCTAACTCTCCTCCGTCCTCCTGCAGGACAGCAGAGGCAATGGGGGTCTCACAGTCCTGAGAGGCTACGCCACGCCCCAGTAGCCTCTGCCCATAATTTGCATATATCCAAGATAACGTTTATATCAGGTTTGGCAATATACAAGGATTAAAGAAGGGCAGTTTAGAGCTGAGGACAGAAGCAGGAACCTACCATCGGATCTATCTTAATAGGTAGATTCCTGATGGTAGTTTTCCTTTAATAGTTTTGGGTCCAAAAATCCATTTAAAATAATCAGAAAATATATAAAACAACTACAACAAAACAATATAAATCTCATTTATGAGTGACCCGCATCTGCAGCCTCCGCTTTCACCTCTTACTTCCTTGTACTGAGCTCCAAATTCCCCGGGGAAGGCGGAGGATAATTTCCACTGTTACTATTTCGTCTCCTCTTTGTAGGCAGTGAAAAAATATCTCAGGATTATCTGAAACTTTTTTTTTTTAGGTCTTCATTTTTGTATTTTTCTTCGCCCTCCTTTTTAGCACACTTCAGAAGTCAGCAGCACTTGCTTATGATCGTCTGAAGGAAAACATTCCTGCTTTGGGACCGAATTCAACCAAATAAAAACATGGCTAACAAGAAAAATATTTTAACGCTGTATAAGAAACAAGACTGTTTACAATAAGTTCAGCGACCAGTAACCTTATTATGGCTGAGGTCACACTTGCCTGTGTTTTTAGTCCAAACTGTATTAAAACGTGGTCTATGCGCTGTAGTAAATTACTCTAGTAGGCACATTTTTTTGGAATCACATCTACACAATCTGGTTAATGATTGGAATTTTAGGTCATGTTGTATTTAAAAAATAAATATGCAGTTGGAGAACTTTGTGTGACATTAAAAAAAAAAACATTTTTTTTCCTATTTCCATTAAAACTGTAGTAACATAGAGGCGTTGACCCACTGTTCCATTCAATGGCTTTGACGAAAAGCTTCTACGGAAGCATTGTCTAATGCCCGATCTTCACTCTTTGCCACCACCCAAATACAGAGATCAAAAACCTTCCCTCAAGGGCAGCACCAGGTGCTAACTATAGGACCCACGCAGGTCAGAAAAGGGAAAGGCAGAAACGTGGTCATTGGATGACAAGGCTGTTAGAGTAGTCTAAACAGGGGTGGCAGCAAGGTCCGGAGACGCCAGTGCAAAACGCCAGGGGAAGAAACTAGTGACAGGCCAAGGTTAGGGCTGGAGGTGATCAATTCCAGGTACAAGCAAAAGAGCAAGGATCGGAAGCTGTGTTTCAAAGATGAAGCCGAGGTCATCAACAAGAATCCGAATTGCAGATAAAAAAATTTAGTAGCTGACGTCAGGTCAAAAGCGAGTTGGTACATAATGGTCTCCAGTTGATAGGTCCGGGTAGAAAGCCCATTGTCAACAAAGTTAAAGATGGAGGGGGGGGGGGGGGGGGGAATAATGTTCGATGTGGTTTTCTTTTCAGTGTTGTAAACGGGAAATGTGATGGCTAAATGTAATAAATAAGAAGGTTAGAGCCCTCCAATGACGCCACTGATGTTCTCAACACACGTTCCTAGAATAATTTCTTTTAGAGAAACCTTTGCCATAATCATGGAAAGAGAACTCCAAAAATGTTATGAATTTATGGAACATTTTTCACATCATTGAATAGAGGACCACATGGTTTGCCAGAATACCTAGTGGAGAGGTCTTGATCTCTAGGAGTTAGCAGATCTATGGCCAAGTTCACATATGGACTTATGCAAGTGAGAGGGACCGATTGTCCACCAGTCATAGGATGGTGGTTGTTCATCCACCATCCTACTACATAACACGACAGAACAGAGCGCCACCACAGAAGAAATTAGGATTTACACTGTTCCCATTCAAATTAATTAAGTGCAGAGACATTTTAAGTCCTCCACTGCAGGGGTTACTATACTATCTCAACGCTGCATAAGTGATGGGGGGGTCGATGAACGGGAACAGAGATTCCAGACAACCCACATTCCACATTTGTCTACAATTAGTTAACTAGATGAGGAGGAAAACTCGAGGGCCCGACACTGCAAAACACCATAGGCCTCCACTCAAGTCCCGAAATAACAGCCAAAACTTTTTAGAGCAAAGGCAACGCAGGGTGTTGCCTTTGACAGTGAGTTCGACAACTCCCATGAGTTTGGCACAGGCATTCATCTTGTGGTCTGGCAACGAGAAGACTGCTCTAAGCAGGTGCTCCTCCCCGTACGTATTACAGAGCATGGAAAATGTATAAATGTTATGAGCTTCCACACAACTGTAATATCCATCCTCGCTCTGACCAGATCCTTCTATTTTAAAGGAGGTCACGGAGGATGGCAATTATTTATACTGGCAGAACGAAGCCCTGCCGAAGAGAAAGATGTAGGGAAAAAAAAAGAAAGAACCCAAACAAAGCACTAAAGACTCTTACACAAAGCACCAATAAAAACAAACAAGTTAATAAAAACCTCAATGTGACCAAGACTTAACCCTTTCCCCCTGGATACAATCTGAGCCTTAAAGAGAACCTGTCACCAGGTTTTACCCAAGTAAACTAGCATCTCCCCCAGGTAGGGTATGAAATGTCCTTTCAAGAACTTTATGTCAAATCTCACCAAGTTACCGATAAAAAAAAAATCCCCTCCCAAAATCTGGCAAATATGACTCTTCTCACCTCATTTTCACATGAGATGAGTCAGGTGCAGTGGTTCCAGGGGGAGGGAGATTTTAAGATAAAGATAGTCCTTTATTAGTCCCACAGTGGGAAAATTCCCAATGTTACAGCAGCAGAGAGAAGGAAGGAGGCCATGGATAACAGATATAAGAAGATTACCACAGTCCCGGTGCCTGGATCTATGAGTAATGTCCCTGGTTTATCAGGATGTAATTTCATGGTAGATTCTTTTTAAAGTGAATTTATTATTTTTCCGTAGATCCGTATTGACGCCCTGGGCCTCCTCTGTGAGAGTCACTGGAGCACTGAAGTGGTTTCACCCGAGGAAATGGATTTAGTAAAGTTTTTTCTCAAGTACAACCTGAACTGTCAGTCTCCCTCCATCAGACAGCAGCTCTGCTACCTGCTCAAGAAGGTGAATGCCCCGTCTATCTATCTATCTATCTATCTATCTATCTATCTCATATCTATCTATCTCATATCTATCTATCTCATATCTATCTATCTCTCTATCTATCTATCTCTCTATCTCTATCTATCTCTCTATCTCTCTATCTCTCTATCTCTCTATCTCTCTATCTCTCTCTCTATCTCTCTCTCTATCTCTCTATCTATCTCTCTATCTCTCTATCTCTTTCTATCTCTCTATCTCTTTCTATCTCTCTATCTCTTTCTATCTCTATCTCTTTCTATCTCTATCTCTTTCTATCTCTATCTCTCTCTCTCTTTCTATCTCTATCTCTCTCTTTCTATCTCTATCTCTCTCCATTGCCGTCATACCATTGTCCGGTACACACCATACCATTGTCATATGCATATACACACCCTTGGTCAGACCATTGTCATAAAACACCATACCATTGGTCCATACCATTGTCATGTACAACCATACCATTGTCATATGCAGATACCACACCCTTGGTCAGACCTTGTCTTATACACACCATACCATTGGTCATACCAATTGTCATATGCATATACCACACCCTTAGGTCAGACCATTGTCATGTACACCATACCATTGTCATTGTACACACCTCCATGGGCATACAATTTTGTTATACACAACATACCATGGTCTTACCCTTGTCATAGCATATACCAAACCCTTGTCATCCATTGTCAGGATACACACCAACACCCTTGGTTATCTTATATAAACATAGATCCAATACACTCAATGACATATGGGACCAAAGATAGCCCGCAGATAAGCATTCGGGTAGGATCATACCCAGTGGTTGATCATCTTCTAAGTTTTCTCCCACAGGAGCCGCTGTGTTCCGCAGTCTTTTCCAGAAGGGTCAGTCACATTTGATGTATTGATAATGATAACATATTATTTTGGGTTAGTGGTGGATGATAATTGATAACTTGTACTTGTAATATTTCTTCAGAAAAAACCTGACTAAAAGTCAGTCTCCCCCATCATTTCAGTGGGTGAAAGACAGCTGATTGTTTTTTTTTTTTGTTTTTTTTTTTGCACCCACCAATTTAGGCAGCCCATCAGCAGGGGTGGGGTGGCAGCGATTAACCCCCAACACTCAAAAATAGATCCATTATTTAATGGGGTTCGTACCAACTATATAAGTTATCTCCTATCTTCCCGTAAGGGATAACAAGCTGAGCAGTAAGGTTCAGAGATGGACACCAAACCCATCATGATAAAGGGCCCAATCCAGAAATGAGGGGTCCAATTCTGACAAATTGATGGAGTGACAGGTGGGAATATGCTTACTCGCCATTCAGTTGTTATGCTGTGTTGAACGTTGATGAGCACAGCGATCCAGTAATCTTCAGCACGCGCCTAGGCGTAGTAGGGAGTTCAGAGCATACCTGGCGCGAGACGCTCTCAACAATGAATGGAAGAGGCAGGACCCATTGCTCGACAGACCTGCCATCAATTTGCTATGTGATCATGGGATCAGCAGTTCAGACCCTCACATATATCCACTTGTATTCCACATCTTTAAAGAATGGTACAAACCCTTTAAGGATTGGTTTAGCACGATTATAAATTCAGAAATAACCCGTTAATTTTTTATTCTGCTGCAGGAGACCTGCTGTAGGAAATCCTTATTTTTCTTTCTCTGGAGCGCCCCTAGAGGACACAATATACATTAGATAATTCTTAAAATTGTAACCTTGCGTTGCAGAATTCCTTGAAAAATTTGAGATCTTTTGGTTGCAGGATAAATGTGATGATCTGTGCAGTGACTGTTATCTTCTGATTCAAGCCGCGCTTCATACTGTGAAATTTCTGTTTTCAGTACTTCAGTTCCTGGTAAAGGTCCTATACACTTTCGAGTCAACCAAGTGAGTAGGAAAAAATAATATTATTCAGGACGGGTTATCCGGCATGTTATTTTCTAGGATAAAGGAGCGCTGGGTTGGGTTACTCACCTTTTGTTCTGTCATATCATCGTATGTAAACTAGAACAGATTATTCAGTTCACTTTGTCATATTATTAAAACCGTATAGACTGCCAGGCCATTGTCTCCAGTCTAAAGGGGGTTTCCATCACCGAAATGATGGTGCTTATCCTTGGCATCATAAGTATTGGTGAGGCAACATCCCGCACCCTAGGATCCATTGTTTGAATAGATTTCTACAGGTATAACTTACTATGCCCTAGTGCCGTATATGGCTGAGCTTGGTATTGTGCAGCTTGTTTGCGGACACCCCATAAAATTAAATGGAGCGGCAGGGACCACATGCTCTGCCCATTATTGAGAATGAGACCTCTACTCTCATGATTGGTAGGGGTCCTAGCAGTTGGGCCCTAACTGTCAGCAGGTCCCATTCACATTGATCCCAAATCCCTTGCATGTGGGAAGTTAAAGAGGTTGGCAGTGACAACAAAGTATCCTTTCCACAGGGAGAAGGTAACTTGCTGATAGTGGACCCTCACGGATCACAGAGGGACGGGGTCCCATTGTATCCCAAATCATTGGGATTGGGCAGTCGGACTGGTGTATTGACGGCTCCATTCACGTCTATGGCACTGACAGAGATTGCCGAATTACAGCATCGGCTTTCTACCTCAGGCCATAGAGATGATTCGAGCAATTGCAAGGGTGACCTGCTGCTCTATTTATTTGGCGATACAACAGACCCCAATCTAGCGATGGAGAAATAGTTTCTGGACAACCCCTTTAAAGAGAACCCAGTCATGCAAATAACCCCCTAAACTAAAATATTTTAATAATGCCATTAGAGAGCATTGCTCTATCCGTCATTGTCCCTATACATGCCTGTACAACCTAAGCAATGAGGTCCTAAAGCTGTATGCAAAGACCTGGAAATGTCCAATGAAGAATAGCATATCAAGCTTGTCCACTCTATTCATGAGTGGGAGGCACAGACCACACCCCCCAGTGTTGACTGACAGCCTGGTATAATGGCTGGAGGCTGTATAATGATGTGCTCCTGGTGCTGGCGCCCCCTGCACCCGGTATGTTGTATAGAGAAGATACAACAGCCCAGGATGCAGCAATGTTATGTACATGTATGGGTACATGTGTAGCTGATGTCTGACATGTGTATGGGCGGAGCAGAGTCAGCAGATTACAGCACAGACACCAGCAATGCTTTACTATAAATACACACAGAACTGAGACAGGGGAGGAGAGGTGGAGGGGTTAACAGGGGTGACATCACTGCCTCTGACCATGTGACCAGCCTATTTCATAATAAAGAATAGATGATTTCAATGATTTAATGTAATAATGACTAGTAGATATAAAGGCTGGGTGGGATCCTTGTGAAGCTGATCCAACAGGTAGAGGTGACATGACAAGTGACACAGACCTGATGACAGGTGGCCTTTTAAGTATAAATTGTGTTCATCATGAACACCATGCTTATACTCAAAAGAGCCTCTCATTTGGTGATGGAACAGTCAGCAAAAATGTACCCATTACCCCAGTGTCTTTGCAGAGTCGAAGCTGCAGGTTCAATCCATACAAAGATTCATCATCAAACATTGCAGTAATCAATATCATTCAATCTCATCTCTGGCCTGAAGACTATGGACACATTTAGCTTCATGAAAGTCTATGGTTTTGGGGAGAAGGAGTAACTGTGTGACAAAAGGGGAAAGATGCTGCTGATCTAGTAAGTTTTATTGCCATTATGCGGGGTTCAAAGTTGAACTGTATTTCAGTATATTATCCAAAATGCTGATGCTCCTAAGGTTGAGCTAGAAAGATATAGGAGAAATGAATTATTAGTGTGTGACAGGTATGGGTCCGCAGCCACCGCTCTGAGGAATAGAGTTAAGGTTTAAGCACCCATAACTTATGTAGTTTATTTGTGTTCAGGTTTTTTCACTTTTTTTTTTTTTTTTGGATAAATTAGGAAAATCCGGGTGGTGATGGACTCGCTCAGACCCAGCTCATGCAATGACCTCCGACAGCCTGTCAAATGTCTTGGTGCTGGTCAGAAGTGCCCCGAATCTGTGCAGCGGGATGATCAGAGTCCCCTCAGGAAGACGGAGTTTGATCTGCTCGCTCCTCTGTGCATCTTACAGATGGTAAGTTCTGTATAGAAATTTGCTGACATGAAGTTATAAACTGAAAAGAATAGATGTCTGTCTTATGCCATGACTTTTTCCTTTCAAAAAAATCAACCTTATATAAGTAGGCTAAAGAGGGTTTACCAGCGATCCTCTGTGCTGTAGCTTCACCTGGGGGGGGAATTTGGAATTTTTTAAAACCCAACTGATCCATCTCAATTTCTGAGCCTTCAGCATTTCCCTCACCCTCGGCTGATGTGATTCGCTGCAATTTCAGCACCAGTGAGAGGGGAAAGTGCTCCTGCACAGGTAACAGCCGGTGAAGCTACAGAACAGGAGCTCTTGTATTGCCTCCCTTCTTAGGGCCCTTTCAGGGGGGGAACCTCTTTTTAAAATAATGTTTAAAAGTTGATTGTTAGCAGGAAAGGGCATGTCACGGTGCCTCTGGATCTATGAGTAATGTCCCTGGTTTATCATGATGGATTTGTAGGGGAAGATTTATTTAAATGACAAATTTTCTGTAAGTGCAGTCAACTCGATTGTTAGATGCACTCGACAGATTAGCATCTCCTTCTTACCATTTCATTACCATCTCGTGCTGCAGGTTTATTTGAACTAAATTAAAGGGTTGTAACCAACTTTTCCCAAATTCTCCCCTATTCACAGTACAGGAGAATAACCAGCTGATAGGGAGGGGGTCCGACTACTAGGACCGCTACCGAACACAACAAAGGGGGCCCCATCAATCTCTTTAAGGGTCCTTATCACTATTGGGTAGTTTGCAGCACAAAGCCAGTCTCTGCCTCTCCAGTTCAATACTTATGGGTGTGGTTGGATATTGCCGAGCGCAACGCTCGGAGCTTGGCACTCACATAGACAGTGAATGGTAGCACCGGGTAAAGGTGAGTGATTTTTGTGTTAGTAATTTTAAAAACTGCATTTTCTGGGACTATTTAATGTTTCTTTTTAATTAATTTTGGAGGACTTGCTGGGCCTGGAAAGAATCTGTACTGTCATTTCTTGTCTCCTCTAGATGATTTTTACAAAATATTTCAGAGACCTGGCATGGCCGTCATTCTGTATCTTAAGGCCTGCTTAGAACGGCCGATAACCTCACACATCTGGTAAAGATGTGTTCTCTCACGAGGCTCCTGTTTTGTCGAGTGAGGCACAGTCTGTATTAAGAGGTCCAGTAGTATTGATGAGATATTCTAAGTATTTGACTATCAGATGTTTGGCCAAAAAGACTCTCTCCAATTATCCGAGAGTTGGTGTAGCGCGAGAACAGGTAATGGACTTCAGAGCTTAGCCAGACACAGTGCTGCCTGTGTTGCTTGTTCAGGCTCCAGCCCATTTAAACAATGGGGGTCCTCATTAACCAGTTCACGCCTAGGGCTATTTACGTCCTAATTGCACAAAACCCGTTTTAGAAAGCACATGCACAGTATAGAAGGCATGACCGTAGCAGCATTCAAAAAGCTATATATACTGTGGCCAACATCACAGTTCTGGTGCTGTTCTAAGAGGAAAATCTCCCCATTGATACTGCATCATTGTGCTCTTGGTGGCCACAGAACTGATGATAACCACTGTTAAAGTTGCTGTTTAAAAATGCTACCACCAGGATGAAGGATTTAAACCAAGCAAAATTACATACTGGGTGTTTGTCCACCTCCTGGCAGGATCCGCTTTTCTTTTTAGCTTTTATGGCCCTGATTTAAGAAGCTTTTAAAAACGATGCCCCTGGGGCTCAGGGCTCCATAGGTTGTCAATGGAGCCTGGAGGCCTCTCAGGCTAATTTGCATATTGTTTAAAGCCCCTTTTTTCTTTAAAAAAAAGGGCCATAAGGAGTTTAAAGAAGAGGAAATCCTGCCAGGGGGGGGAAGCACATGACATACTGGTTGTGTGGTTTAACATATTCATCCCGGTGGTAGATGTTCTTAAAAAGCGCCGCGTTCCAACTTACAGTGGATATCTCTTGTTGCTGGCACCTAGAAACAAACTAGCCTGGGCGATATAAAGGGGAGATTACCCTTTAATATGACACCCAGAAGCTGTACAGGACGTTATAGGTTACATTTTACAACTACCCTTTAAATATCGTATTTTATTCTCCCCTGTTTTCTTTGACTTGCTTGTAAGATATGTGTGTTTAAGGCCAGGCAGAAGTGTGTACTCCATTAATTGTCAATGCTTGCTTACAGGTGATAGACTTGATTTTGGGATTCGGACCTCTACTGATGTTCCAGATGGTTTCACGCCCTCTGTGATGGCCCTCTGCAGGATCTGCCGGACACTGCATGCTCTGTTTATGCCAAGGAGCCCTAGCTAGCTAGAATGGAAAGATGGGGAACTGGGTGTGGAGGGGAGAAACTACTTATTAACTCCTCACAGTCCTGCTGTCTCTCATGTCACGGTAAGGAATTGCTTAAATGTGAGATATTTATGATAGAATTGAAAGAGGGGAACGAGACAATCAAGATTGGGTAAACAAGAGATCAGTGAAGGTTCCGGTGCTTGGCCCCCCGACCCATACTAATCAAATGTGGGTCTCACAATAAAAACATCTGCCACTCTTTCATGCTATTGGAGCCTAGAACATCTTGGCACCTTATAGGCAGTGACGGGAGTGCAGAGATACCCAAGGCGCTGTGATCCTGCAATTTCTGGAGCTCGCACAAACTATTAAATTGGAGTTGCAAGACAATCTGCCACTCCGATTCAATGCTATTGGAGCCTCAAAAACTATCACTCTCATACATAGTGAAGGAAGTGTGGAGAATATGATGTGCTGTGCTTTGTATTTACACGTTCCCATAGTTTGAGTGGAAGATGCAAGCACAACTGCTCGACCCTGCCTATCCTTTATCCAGCTGGATAGGTGTACAATCAAAGATCATTATTAAGGGTATCAGAGAAGTTGAAAAATCACCTTCTAAGGCAGTTACTTAGGAATAAACCCCTCAAAATTACGGAAACACAGAGCTATTGTTTGAAACAGGACCCCATGACTGCAAGGCAGAATAATAATCACTTGCCATGCACACAATGATAAAAAAAAAAAAAAAAAAAATCTAAACACACACAAAAAAGCCTTGTTTATCTCGTTATTGAGACAAACAGTAATATCACGTATGCGTGCACAGTGTGGGTATCCGAAGAGCACAACAAATATTTTGCGTCCCACGAAAATAGGTTACTAATCCCCATAATAAAACTGGGCAGTGCTGCTGGCAATTCACACAGCCTGTTTGGGGACGTACTATACGGCTAAGTGATATACTCGGATATACGTCCCCCCACAGACAGCAATTGGCAGCACGGCGCCACTACGGGAACGTACGGTGCCCGCACCAGTGCGGCACAGTACCGCTCCGTAACCCCTCCGTGACCCGTGAGCGCAAAGATGACATGTTTTATCTAGCTTTCCTGGAATAAGGCGCCATTGCACCAGTGTCTCTCTGTGTCGAGGGGGCGGGGGGGCACAGCGCTCCTCCTCTCCCCGGCGCCATGCTACAGTAAGGCGGCAGCCAACACATAGAATGTAGCCTAGTATAGGATTCCCTGCAAGGAGAAGTTTACTAGAAATCTATAACTGGATTTACAGAGACCATATTTTTCTATATATATTAATCCTATAGGGTTTTACTGGAGATTTAATGTGTTCCCCTCTCCTAGTTTAGGATGTAGTGTATAATAAGTGTGTATTTCCACTTTTTCCAATTCCCAATAGCAAAGAGAAGGCTTGGAGCCCACCAAACTGTCACTGAGCAAGCTCTACTGCCACAACGAATCATACTATTGAAACGTGAAGGGTGCTTTATGCGAGTACCAGTCCAGTTAGGTATGCTGTGCTGGATATAACCATCTGGTGGTGCGGGAGGTTGTACCAATAAGTTATTACCTATCTAAATGTGAATATACCACTCACCGGCCACTTATTAGGTACAACCATGCTATTAATCGGGTTGGACCCCTTTTGCCTTCAGAAGGCCTCAATCTCTTGTAGGTTAAAACAACAAGGTGCTGAAGCCTCCTCCGAGATTGTGTCCAGATTGACATGAATGCATCCACCCTTGCGCATATGTTTCGGCTGCACATCCATGATGCAACTCTCCCGTCCACACACTCCCAAGAATGCTCTATTGGTTGGAGATCGGTGACTTGGTGGAGGCCATTTGAGTCCAGTGACCTCAGTGTCATGTTAAAGAAACCAGTCTGAGATGATTCCAGCTTTATGACATGGCGCATTATCTGCTGAAGTAGACCATCGAGATGTTGTGTTACATTGTGTTCAAAAGGGATGGAATGGTCAGCAACAATACTCAGGAGGCGGTAGCCGTGGCGTTGCAACGCTGCTTTCAATTGGTACCAAGGGGCCCAAGAGGATTCCAAGAAAAAATATCCCCACACCATGACACCACCCACCACCAGCCTGAACTGTTGAACAAGGCAGGATGGATCCATTCTTTCATGTTGTTGACGCCAAATTACTTCCTGTCCCACCCTTCCACCATCCTATTCGCAGACAGAAATCGAGACTTCATCCGACGCAGCAACGTTGTTTCCATCTCTACTGTCCAATTTCGATGAGCTTGTGGCAAATTGTAGCTCAGTTTCCCTGTTCTTAGCTTGAAAGAGTGGCCCCACCCGGTGTGGTCTCTTGCCTGTAGCCATCGACCTCAAAGTTCGACGTACTGGCGTCAGAGATGCTCTTCGCCTACCTTGGTTGTAACGGTTGGCGATTTGAGTTCATGTTGCCTTACTATCAGCTCGAACAAGGTTGCCTCATTCTCCTCTGACTCTGGCATCAACAAGGCATTCGCGCCACAGATAACTGACCGTCACTGTATGTTTTTTTTCTTTTTGGACCATTCTCCTGTAAACCCTAGAGATGGTTTGCTGTGAAATCCCAGTAGATCAGCAGTTTCGAAATTACTCAACCACCCTTCTGGCCCCAAACCATGCCACGTTTCAAAAGACCACAATCACCTGTTCTTCCCATACTGATCGCTTTGAACTGCAGGAGTTGCCTTGACCATGTCTACACCTAAATGCAGAGTTTCCGCCATGTGATGGCCTGATTAGAAATTAAGTGTTAACGAGGATTTGACAGGTGGTCATAATAAAGTGGCGCGGTGAGTGTATACCACACAACAAGCGATTGGTGGAGGTCCGACTAGCTGGATCACAAGAATCGGACATCTTCAATCTGGAAAGGGGTCGCTTGTCTCACGAAGAGCGCTGGCACCATTTGCTGCTCTTCAATGCTATTTGAGCTTTGAAATTGCCAGAGCACGGCGCTCAACTATCTCCTGAACTTTCATGAATTTAGTGAATGGACTTTCTGAATATTTGAGCCACTGTGCTCAGGCAACTTTCCGACACTCCCATAGACTTGAATGAGGAGGACAGGAGTCTTGCTCTTCCTTTCCTGCCACTCCACCCATATTTAAGTGAGAACAGGGATGTCCCCCATTCTCCAGTTGCCGGGGGGGTTGTGTCTCAGTTTGTAGGGGGGGCCAAGGAGCGGACCCTCACTAATCCTTTAGCTATCCTTACCTATGGCTAAGAGGTTAACTTGAACACTTAGTAGAAACCCATTAATAGTGGGCTCCTAGGGTCATTGACTTGCAGTGAACATGCCTGGTGTCATTCTCAATGTTGGGGTTTGGGAAAAGTATCACAGATAATTGTCTGTTTTAAAAATATGATTTTGTGGATAAAAAAAAGCATAGAAGTAAAAGTTGCTTACTTATGACTGTGACCCCTATCCAGCACCATCAGTCCCCTTCCAAAAATAGCACTTAGGATAACCTTCATAACCACAATTATATTGCATAACATATCAAGTACTTATACAGTTTTCTGGCACATTGTATGTTTTGTTGTGCCCCCAGTTTGTTTTTATTTTTTCCAGCCTGAGAGAGGTCCAGTACCGCTCTGTATCTGTCCCAGGTTTAGCTTTGTGGACGTGTTGCAGCTATAGATCTTCTGAGTCTCCTCTGCATAAAAGACCTGAAGGAAATCTAAGGCCATTCAACTCTCTGTGCCGACTTCTAGATATGTCTACGTACATTGGGAACATCCATTGGACGCGGGGTTCCGACATCAACAAAGCTCGTCTTCAAAACATTCTTAAATCCCTCTGTGGCCTACGGACGGACAGTCCCGAGACCAGGACCCTTCCTTTCAGAGCACACACCTAAGTTGTCCTGAATTGGAGGCACTCGAAAGGGAAATATGCGTCACTGGCTTGTCTGTGGAAGTGTGTGGACGGAACGCTATGGTCCGTCGATTGGAAAGGATCCCTCACAGATCCTGGATGTATTTCGGATCAGTCTTCGACTCCGTAGGCATATAACCTTGGAAGCCAGTTTATAACCACAAGAAACAACTCCAGGTCACTAAGAGAGCTGCTGGGCTGAGCGCTGGCAGGACGTCTTGGGTCACCCCCTCATCTTGCGTCTGTTGTGAGGAAATGCGCTCATAATTACCTACGTCATCGATTATTATTTACCGAAGTGCTCAAGTGCAATCCTGATAGTTCTGAATTACATGATTGAAAAATCTCACAAGAACTGGCCGTCCTTCCGGAATATTGGTAAGTTGAAGATGTAGGGGGTATGAGACGGTCTGCCCCACATTGTATCCCCATATCTTGGGGTGGAAATGGGTTGTGGTTTGTATGAGTGCCTCTTGGCGCAGTGAATAACCTGCTGGAAGTCGAGTACCGTACACCTCTCCCTACCAGGTTCCTGTTATGGATAACGGCAATTCCCAATTAAATCCATGTTGTCTTGCCCTCGCCATCATACCCCCATGCGCCTGGAAGCCCATGCACTTCCTATATGTTTCAATGTGAGCAAAGTTGTGGATGATAGGTGGCCCTTTCTCCTCACAGTTGGCCGGTTCCTCAAGCAGACTCATCAGTCCATTCCAAAACTTTTGGTGCTTTTTTTTTTTTTGGATATGAGGCGGATGCAAGTTGAAGTAGGTGTATTGGCCACTTGGCTCACATGTAACATTGCGCATGTGCCAGAATTCTCATGCAGACTATAACTTGTTCCACAAACCAACTTTCCATTTAGCTTCCATGCACGCAAAGATAATTTGCGCCAAATCCTACCATACCGCACCGTTTTTATACCGTTTTATATAACAGAGTTCCCTACAACCCCATAGAAGTCCAACACAAAAGTGCTCTGTTTGTTCCTGCATTGCGCTGTATATACTGAGGGGTACACCTAGGACACCTGGAGCTGTGGAGTGATCGTTGTTTTGTGCATACAAGTCTCATATGGTGAAAACGGTGTATGAGGCTTTTATGGTGGCAATAGGCAGTGGGAGCTTAAATTTTGATGCTGGGCAAACGCCACGATGAATGTATGTTACTGGCGAAGTCTCATGAACCCATGGTACCTTCCATTCCAGTTTTCTCTAAGTTTTGGTTCACATTAAAAAAAAAATAACAAAATTCTACTTCCCCCGTAGCCCTATAACAAACCCATGGCATACCATCATTTACCCTGGATAGCCTCCAGTAGAAATTCCTGAGTCAACTCTTTCACGTTGGATGCAATAGTTTTCGACATCATGGGGCACATTTACTAAGGGCTGCGCTGGCTTCCATGCAGACACAATTTTTGGGGGGGGTGGGGCTAGGACAGTGGACCGATACGGACCTGACGAGGTAGATTACTTCAAATTGTGTTTGCCGACGCCCTATGCACCATCAAACAAAAGAGAGAACTCTGTCGGACCTGAGCAGGGAAGCAACAGATTTCATGATTTCGGCACAAACGGTATCTTAGTGAATATCACCGCACCCGGAATTATAACAACGGAAATAACACTATTAATGAGTGTCTGACTGTCCTAAGTAATTTTTTTCCCGCTTTGTAACAGTCACTTCAGTACAGTCCGGATTTTGGGTTTCCAAAATCCTAATATTCTTGTAATGATGATCACTTACATGACTCTTTTCTGTTTGTGTTTCCCTAGGCTCCGGTGATAACCGTGGGGCGCTCGGTGCCCTTATGGCGTGTTTAAGAACGCCCGCCCTCATGGGCAACTCCGATTTTACTGCAAAGTACACATGGAGTGGAAGATCTCCACAGATTTAAGTGACAAACAAGGCACCTTGTGCACGACTGATCAGTGGGGTTCTTTTAAGATATTCGTAAATATTGATAAAATATTCCAATACCCACCCACGGACATCCTGTTAAGGGGCCATCAAGTCGTTCCGAATACATAACAATGTGTCATCTGTCGCCCAAACTAAGAGGGCCCAATCGGTGTCGTCCATGAATCCTACTAAGGGACCATCGGTGTGCTTCATGTCCTACTAACGTGTGCCTACTAAGGACTAGAGTAGGTTCTAAGGACTAAGTGTCTCTAAAGTTTCCTACTACGTCCTAATAAGGGCCCATCCGTGTACCGTCCATGTCATCCTACTAAAGGGCCCATGGTGTCGTTCCATAGTTCATCCTACTAAGGCATCGGTGGTCGTACCAGGCATACCCTAACTAAGGACCCATGATGTCGCCACCAGTTATCCTACTGAGGGCCCATCGGTGTGGCCAAACGGCATCCCTACTGAGGCCCATCGGTGTGTTGTGGCCACCGGCCTCCCTACTAAGGGCCCATAAGTGTCGCACCTGCAATCTTTACATCAGGGCCCATCGGTTGTGTCTCCCACCGGCATCCCTACTGCCCATCGTTGCGCACCACCGGACCCTTCCCTCATTCGGGCGTCGCCACCGGCATCCACTACTCAGGGCCCATCGGTGTAGCACCCGAGAGAATCCCTACTCAGGGCCCATCGGTGTCGCCACCGGCACCCTCTCAGGGCCCATCGGTGTCGCCGACCGGCATCCCTACTCAGGCCCATCGGTGTCCGCCACCGGACATCCCGTAAACTCAGGGCCCATCGCGGTCGCCACCGAGCATCCTAACTCAGGGCCCATCGGTGTGCCGGCTCATCTTCAGGCCCATCGTGCGGCCCCTACTCAGGGCCCATCGGTGTCGCCACGGGCATCCTACTCAGGGCCCATCGGGTTTTTTCGGCCACGCGGCATCCCTACCAGGGCCATCGGTGTCCCACCGGCATCCTACTCAGGGCCCATCGTTGTCGCCACCGCCGCACCCTACTCAGGCCCATCGGTGTCGCCACCGCCGCATCCCTACTCAGGGCCCTCGGTGAGCCACCCGGCATCCCTACTCAGGGCACCATCGGTCCCCGGACATAGCCCGGGTCCCGCCCATCACACGGGTGCCACGCCTCCTACTCAGGGCCCATCGGTGTCCGGCCCGGCTACTACCTGGCCATCGTAGGCGGCAAGATAGGCACATGAATCCAAATCTTGGACCCATGAGGCACGGACTCCACGCCACCCTCGGAGAAGGTGCAAAAAATTGGGGCCCCCATGATCAGCGCTACCTTGCCTCTTAAATAGCTGCCAATCTTTTTATTTTAATTTATCATTAACCCTTTTACATTCCATCCTCATCATCATTCAGCCGGATTATCTCGCATCAATCCTCGAATGGAAATGCAGGATCGGAGTGCTCCATATCTTCCTATCTGTTGTGGGTTATTTTCAGTATAGTTTATAGCCATAGTGTGTGTCATGGAAATGCTCGCAGCTTCCGTTAGCGGTGCTGAGGGCGGCAGTAATAGACAGGCTATTATGGTGCAGCCTCCAGATTACCGTTACAGGCCCGCCTACAGATTACACAGCTCATTATAAAGGATGGAAAATGTATAAACTCAAAAACCGTTGATTTCTCAGGGCTTATGATGTTAGAATGCGTGTTTTTGGTGAATATATAGGCAAAACCTATGGTATACCAAGTACAAGCAACATAATGTCACATTATCGCGGTATGATCTAATGTGGAGTGGACCTCTCATGCTCCTGGTGTCCTGTAAAGTTTACACATTTTTTTACATTTTTTTGTTTTTTTTAACAGATTCTTTTATGAGAGATATGATTCAGAAATTTAAAGGACACGTCCCAGGTTTTACCCCTACCAAACACCAGTTCCCTCAGTTAGGGATGAAATGTCTTTTCCATAATATCTTTTATGTGAAATTCTCAACCCAAATAGCAAAAATTGTACTCATAATGAGTCGTTTTAGTCGGCTGACGAGGTTGTTCTCAGACCCCTCATCATCTGTCTGCTGTAGCACCTAGAAACGTGCTTTTTGTGTGTATAAAAGATAAGAAGCTAGGTTAATGTCTTGAACTGGAGGAAAATACATGGGGGGTAAAAAAATCTTTAGCAACTAGATCTTTATCGCAACTTGCTTTCCCAACTCTCTAGTTGTTGCTCTATCTCTGGTTCGGTTACTCACACAGGCAACATCCTGATGTGATCTAAAAGATGGATTGTATCTGTACCGTTAGATATTACACAAAGCAGTGTTTTTTGGGTGCTATAGAACCCGTTGAAGCGATGAGATTCACATAGAGGAGGTAATTCTACAAGGACATTTTTTCCCCCCAAAATACCCTAACCTAAGGGGATTAATGTTTAGTGGGGCAATACTTGGTGAGTGTGAGGTGTTCCATGTGGTAATGGCACAGATATTGTACTACTCCTGGCTGTCTGTGGATGCGCCCATTTCTCGTGTAATGAGAGTGCGGAGATTGCTTATGCTCAGCCAATTTCTGACAATCCCATACATGACATTCACATACTATTGAATGGACATTGCCTGTCCTGCCTGGGTAACGGGACCCCAATTCTCTGTTCCCGTTGTCGAAGGGGACCCTATTCATTCCAACTACGACCGTTACTTGTAGTTCTTTATTCTGTGTGTAGGGAATAAATCGAAAAGTTGGGCAAACTTTTACACAATTTTTGAGAAAAAAAATATATCAATAAATGGCCAAACTTTACATATATTGTCAATGTCTGCTTAAATTTCACACTATTTATATGAGGGAAGCGGTATATATAATTAGGAGTGCGCTTCTGACACTTACCTGAATATTTGCATCCGTGTTGTGTGGGGGGGGGGGGGGACTCTGTTGAAAATGAGCTTATAAAAGGAAATCTTTTTTTTTTACGTTGTCATAACCATATGATAAACCAGGGACAACTACTTCTAGAGCCAATGCACCAAGGCTGTGGTAATCTATGATATGGTTCATCCCGAGCTCCTTCCTTTTAAAATTAATTTTTAAAAATTATAATACTGACGACACAGAAGGGCCTTTGGGAGGGGGTTACAAAGCCCCCCATGCTGAAGCCTTCACAGCTGTTACACTGTCTCACCACCTCCTCGCCCACCAGATTTTTCCCTTGTTCTAGTAAATCCCATGCAGCCAGAGGAGGTTTGGCACACGGGGAGAGGGAAAAGTTCATTGCAGTGTAAATGCATGTGAAACTAACAGCATGGAGGGCTTGGTAAAGCCCCCAAACCCACCTTAGCAAATTTAACAAGTTGATTTTAGAAGGAAGGAGGCCATGATAACAATATAAGAAGATTACCACGTCCCGGTGCCTGGATCTATGAGTAATGTTCCCTGGTTTATCAGGATGTATTTCTGGTAGATTCTTTTTTAAAGTAGAATTTATTATTTTTCCGTAATCCGTATTGACGCCCTGGCTCTCTGTGAGTAGTCACTGGATCACTTGAAGGTTTCTCAAATCACCCGAGAAATGGATTATACAGTTTTTTCAAGTAAACCTGAAAACGGTCAGTCTCCCCCAGTCAGACATCAGCTCGTCCACCTGCTCAGAGGGTAGAGCCGCATCTCTATCTATCGATCTATTATCGAGCTAGCTATCCGAGCGAGCGAGCGGCGAGCCAGAGCGAGCGCAGAGCGAGCGAGCGAGAGCAGGCGAGCGAAGCGAGGCAGAGCGAGCGAGCCGGAGCGCAGAGCGAAGCGAGCGAGCGCAGAGCGAGCGATGCGAGCGCAGAGCGAGAGATGCGAGCGCAGAGCGAGCGAAGCAGAGCGAGCGAGGCGAGCGCAGAGCGAGCAGCGACAGAGAGCGAGCGAGAGCAGACCGAGAGAGAGCAGAGCGAGGAGAGCAGAGGCTGAGAGAGCGCTAGAGCGAGCGAGCGCAGAGCGAGGTCGAGCGCAGAGCGAGCGAGCGCCGAGCGAGCGAGCGCAGAGCGATGCGAGCGCAGAGCGAGCGAGTCGCAGAGCGAGCTAGAGCAGAGCGAGCAGCGCAGAGCGAGCGAGCGCAAGCGAGGAGCGCAGATGATGACGAGAGCAGAGCGAAGCGAGCGCAGAGCGAGCGAGCGCAGAGAGAGCGAGCGCAGCGCGAGGCGAGCGCAGAGCGAGGTAGCGAGAGCGAGCGAGCGCAGAGCTAGCGAGCGAGCGCAGAGCGAGCGAGCGCAGAGCGAGGAGCGCAGAGCGGAGCGCAACGCAGAGCGAGCGAGCGCACTCGAGCAGCAGAGCGAGCGAGCGCAGAGAGAGCGAGCGCATGAGCAGCGAGCGCAGGAGCGAGCGAGCGCGAGCGAGCGAGCGAGAGCGAGCGAGGCAGAGAGAGGAGCGTAGTCGCAGAGCGAGCGAGCGCAGAGCGAGCGAGCGCAGAGCGAGCGAGCGCAGAGCGAGCGAGCGCAGAGCGAGCGAGCGCAGAGCGAGCGAGCGCAGAGCGAGCGCGCGCAGAGCGAGCGATGCGCAGAGCGAGCGAGCGAGGCGAGCGAGCGAGCGAGCGAGCGAGCGAGCGAGGAGCGGCGCAAGCGAGCGCAGAGCGAGCGGAGCGAGGCAGAGCGAGCGAGCGAGGCAGAGCGAGCGAGCGAGCGAACGAGCGACGGCGCAGAGCGAGCGAGCGCAGACGCGAGCGAGCGCAGAGCGAGCCAGAGCGCAGAGACGAGCGCGAGCGAGCGAGCGAGCGCAGAGCGAGCGAGCGCAGAGCGAGCGAGACGCAGAGCGAGCGAGCGCAGAGCGAGCGAGAGAGAAGAGCGAGCGGCGGGCAGAGCGAGCGAAGCGAGGAGAGAGCGAGCGCAGAGCGAGCGAGCGCTAGAGCGAGCGAGCGCAGAGCGGGAAGCGCAGACGCAGAGCGAGCGGACAGAGGAGCGAGCGCAGTAGCGAGCGAGCGCAGAGCGACGAGCGCAGAGCGGAGCGAGCGCGAGGAGCGAGCGAGAGAGAGAGCGAGCGGAGAGAGAGCGAGAGAGCGAGCGAGCGAGCGCAGAGGAGCGCACGCGAGCGAGCCGAGCGCATAGCGAGCGAGGAGCAGGCGATGCGAGCGGCGCAGAGACGAGCGAGCGAGAGCGAGCGAGCGCAGGAGAGCGAGCGAGAGCGCAGAGCGAGCGAGCGCAGAGCGAGCGAGGACAGAGCGAGCGAGCAGACACGAGCGCAGAGCGGCGAGCGCAGAAGGCGAAGCGAGCGCAGAGCGAGGAGCGCAAGACGCAGCGAGCTGCACGAGGCGAGGGCGGAGCGCAGAGCGAGCGGAGCAGAGCGAGAGACGACGCAGAGCGAGAGCGAGCGAGCGAGACGAGCGAGCGCAGAGCGAGCGAGCGCAGAGCGAGCGAGCGAGAGCGAGCGAGCGCAGAGCGAGCGAGCGCAGAGCGAGCGAGCGCAGCGGCGAGCGCAGAGCGACGACGACAGCAGAGCGAGCGAGACGCGAGCGAGCGCGAGCTAGCAGCGAGGACGGACGCAGACAGCGAGCGCAGGCGAGGAGGCGAGCGACGAGCAGAGCGAGCGGAGAGCAAGCGAGAGATGAGCAGAGAGAGAGAGCGGGGAGCGAGCGAGAGAGCAGAGAGAAGAGCGAGCGAGCTAGAGAGCGAGCGAGCGCAGAGCGAGAGAGCGCAAGCGAGCGAGCGCAAGAGGCGACGAGAGCAGAGGAGCGAGCGCAGAGAGAGCGAGAGCAGAGACGGAGCGAGAGCAGAGGAGAGAGCGCGAGACGAGAGAAGCGCAGAGAGAGCAGCGCAGAGCGGAGCGAGCGAGCTGAGCGAAGCGAGCGAGCGAGGCGAGCGAGCGAGCGAAGAGCGAGCGAGAGAGCGAGCGAGCGAGCGCAAGCGAGCGAGCGCAGAGCAGCGACGCAGAGCGAGCGAGAGCAGGCAGCGAGCGCAGAGCGAGCGAGGCGCAGAGCGAGCGAGCTGCAGAGCGAGCGAGCGCAGAGCGAGCGAGCGCAGATGGAGAGCGAGCGCAGAGCGAGAGAGCGCAGAGCGAGGAGAGCTGAGGCGCAGAGCGAGCGATATCATATAGAGAGAGATAATATCTATCTATAGATATAGAGTATAGATGAAGATCTAGTGAGAGAGAAGATAGAGCGATCTAATACTATAGAGAATAGCAAAGACATAGGAGCTAATATAAAGAGAGAGAAGAGAGATAGAGCGAATATCTTTATCCATACTAATATATTATATAGCGAATAGATAGCTATAGTCATAGCTAGCGATATCATATCACTATCGATCTAATAGATCGTATCTCATATCTGATCTATAGAATATATACTATATCATATATATCGATACGCAGATATATCGAGATCCAGATCTATAATCATATCTAGCGAGCTCTATCTATAGCTAGTCTATCTCTCTGCTAGCTCTATCTCGCGACTCTCTATCTCTCTCTATCTCTCTGCTCTCGCTATCGATTAGTCTACTATCTCTCTCTCTCTATATATCAGCGTCTCTCTAGCTATATCTCGATCTCTCTCTCTCTCTATCTCATATCCATCTCATATGACCTAAGTTGTACTTTCTTTACTTTTCAGCTATTTTGTCGAGTGCAGGAAAGTTCCCAGGTCCTATATAAACATGAGCAGAGCAGGACCCTAAGAGGGCCGGAGCGTGCAGACAGCGAGGGAGATCCCTGCTCAGCCCTAAAGAATTACACAGTAAGTTTGTTCTCTCTCATACTACAATTATTTTACTGAAAATAAATTCTATGGAGCGCTTCACACATTTACTGGCAACTCTGTTTACTAAACCACATTGTTCCCCAATTCTGGAGCATCTAATAACTATGTGTTTTGTTGTTCCTCTGTTATTCCTCCGAATTATTTATAGATAAATGGCAATCGGTTATTACCATTCACCTTGCCAGGGTTGTGTCCTCTGTACCATGTCCACCTTGACCCTGGTTGGTCTTAGGGGTGTGTCAATACTACCCCAAACTCTTAACACCCATTTGCCAATTTAAATATGCATTTCTAGGAGGAACAACAGGTATAGGGGAAAGGTTTTTTTGGGATAAAGGGAGTTTTCTTAGAATACAGCTTGAGCCCGGGTACTTCCTGTGCTCCAGGTCCTGGTTCCTTTGACTCTCTGGTGCTTCCAGTTTCAGGCCCTGTGCCTGACGAGAAGTTTTGGGGGAACAGAGGACCCACTTTATCAATGACTGGAATCTTCAGACACTGGACTTCCCCTCTGTTCAGGCGGACTTTAATAATAATAATAATAATAATAATAATAATAATAATTCCTTTATTTATATAGCGCACACAGATTACGCAGCGCTGCATACAATTTTGCCAAATCAGTCGCTGTCCCCAATGGGGCTCACAATCTAATTAACCCACCAGTATGTTTTGGAGTGTGGGAGGAAACTGGAGGAAACGGAGGAAACCCACACAAACACAGAGAGAACGTACAAACTCTTTGCAGATGTTGACTCTGGTCCCCAGCGTGTCAAGGCTGTAATGCTAACCACTGAGCCACCTATTTGGCCAAATGAGGGCGATTTGAATGAGTTATAAGCTGATGTGCTCCGGTGATGTAAGCTGGAGCACCTCAGAGCAATTTGTATAATTTTTACAACTCTTTCTGTGATATCGCACCGTTCCCAGTGCAATAATAAAAGTTATTTCCAGATGAAGTCCTCAGGACCATGTTAGTAGGACTGGTCTCCCATCAGTCAATCTCCTAGTAGGTGTCTGCTGATGCTAGGTGACGGTATGTACACATATCCCACCTTTGTAAGACGCAAGTTAAAAAATAGAAAGTGGCAGAAAAATTATACAAAAAAAATAGAAGAAAATTCTAGATTACATATCACATAGTGTCATAAAAGGTCACAGCGGTGTGACACGAGGTCTATTTTTGGGAAACCTCTCTGCTACACAAGGCTCATGGTGCGCGGTGGTATATTCTCAGTGAATTAATCTGCTCTATAAAGCATCAAAATTAAAGGGAACCTGTCACCTGGCCAGGAATTTCCAAAGTCCATCATCATAAACCAGGGACATAACTCATAGATCCAGACACTGTGACTGTGGTAATCTTCCTATATGTGTTATCCATGGCCTCCTTCCTTCTAAAATCAACCTTTAAAATGATTTAAAAACTGGAAATCTTGCGCTTAAAATCAATGCATCTTTATTTATCCGTCATATAACATTTTTGTTCCAAGTAACAAACAATTGTTATCTTGAACATTGTTTTGATGCTGATTAGAAATTTTATATAATGGGGTAAATGAAGATAAATTGATTTTAACTTCGAAATTTCAAGTTTTTCAATATCCTGCACCCAGAAGGGTATATCCTTTTCACTTTATCAGGTTTGGGTGCTGCCTCAAATCCTAACAGGGAACACGCTTTCTAAAAATGTTATTTAAAATGATGCTAATGAGACTCTGGGGGAGGAGTTGTTATCAGTGCCCCTTCATGCTATAGCTTCATAGGCTGTTACACTGTGCGGGAGCATGCCGCCCACAGTGTGAGATTACATGAGACACGTGAAGTTACAGCATGGAGGAAGGAGGCCATAGATAACAAATATAAGAAGATACCACAGTCATGGCTCCTGGATCTATGAGTAATGTCCCTGGTTTGTCATGATGGATTTTGATGGTAGATTTCCTTTAAACTACTAGTGCGCTTGTCCTTTGAGAGAGTGGACGTGGCCTATACAAAATCCCATTACACCGCAAGCTGTAGGTGTGAATTAGTGACTCTACAAGTGTTGTTGTCCCTTAGCCCCAGTATCCAGTGCAGCTTATTATGGCGGGCGTATAGGACAGTCTGTGCAGGTTGTTTTGGGGTCCCGGCATCTCTTGTGATGTCTATGAATGTGTTAATCCTCTGCCTATCAGTTTTTGTTCTTTCCCACACTCTCACGTTCCCAGATGCTGCAGTTTGATGTTTTGTGTCTCTCTTTGTTTTCCAGGAATTCATGTCGTCTATCACAGACTATCTGTTCCAGTCACTTTTTCCTGGATCGTCGCATCCGACGAGGTTTTCAGCCTTGACTATTTTAGGATCTGTTGCTGAGATATTCCCTGTGGGGACAGGTGGGTAATACTTAGAAAACCTTATGCAAAACTTATCACTAGAAAGTCCTTTCTGGAATTACCTCTGTTATGTGAAATCTCACCTATTTGCCTATAAAAAAAATCTCCAAAGACCTATGAAAATTAACAGAGAAGAGTCAAATTTTGTCTGAGAAGGGTCAAGTTTAAAGGCTGCAGGGAGAGTGTCACTTCAGACACCCCATATATTGTATCTAGATACATGGTGTCCTATTAAAGATAAGAATCCGATCTCTCAGATCTCATCAGTCTTGAAGGTTCCATGAGCTACAAAATTGTAGATGAACGGCATTTGAATACATAGTTTGAAATGTGAGCTGCAGATAAAGATCCAATTCCTGCCTATGGAATTGATCTTTGGTTCTGTAGGCCACAGAACCACAATCCCGAAGATTAGATTCTTCTTAGCCTTCACTTCCACTCCACAGCGTGCTATTTGCATAAATGAAAGATACTGATTTTCATTGCTTATACAGAAATTTAATGATTAAACAAAGCGTGAAAAGGGTTGAGGATTAGAGCAGCAACCTACCATCGTATCTATTTTTTTTAGGTAGATCCCTGATGGTAGGTTTCCTTTAACTTCAATATGACACCACATCATGTTTCTAGGAGCTATAGAACTGAAGATAGAGCTTCATCTGAAGTGACTCTGAACATGACTCGTCTCAGGCAAATATGACTCTTCTCTGCTCATTGTCACTTGTTTTTGAAGGGGATTTTTATAGGTAAATGGGTGATATTTCACATTAAAGAGGGAACTCTAGATACATTTCATACCCTACACGATGGGGCTGGGGGTTTAAAGGGGTAAAAGCTGGTGACCGGTTCCCTTTTTATGAATCAGAATATGTAAGGACATCCTTGTGATCATGTCACTCTCCTGGATAACAGGTTGATGGCGGCTTTTTGGCCCAGATCCTCATGACATGGTTCAACTAGCTTAAAGGGGTTTTGCGGAGGTTGATTTTAGTAGAAAGCAGCCATGTTTTCCAACCTCCTCACAACACTTTTAAAAATCGTAAGCATCACAAATAACATGGACTTTGAATTTTACTGGGGAATACTGGGATTTGGATATCAAGAGCAAAGTCCAGATAATTTGTGATGCTTAAGATTTTTAAAGGGGTTGTCAAGAGGTTGTTTTTTTGGTAGAAAGCAGCCATGTTTAAAAACTTTTGGAAACGCCTTAAAAATCATATGGATCACAAATAACCTGGACTTTGTTCAAGGGCTTTTCCGAAGGTTGAAAAACATGGCTGCTTTCTAGCAAAAAAACAACTTCCCCCAAAGCCCCTTTAAGCTAGTTGAACCATGTCATGAGGATTTCGGCAAACAAGCCGCCATCAACCCGTTATCCAGGTGAGTGACATGATCACAAGGACTACAAATTATCTGGACTTTGTTCTTGTTATCCAAATCCCAGTGTCCCCCTGTAAAGTACAAAATCCAGATTATTTGTGATGCTTACAGTTTTAAAAGGGGTTGACCAAAAGTTGTTAGAAAGCAGCCATGTTTTCTACCCTTCGCAAAACCCCTTTAAAAATCGTAAGCATCACGAATAACCTGGACTTTGTTCTTGTTATGCAAATCCCAGTATCCCGCAGTAAAGTAAAAAGTCCAGGTTATTTGTGACGCTTACAATTTTTAAAGGGGTTTTCTCAAGGTTGGAAAACATGGCTGCTTTCTACCAAAAACAACCTTTGGTCAGCCCCTTTAAAAAATCTTAAGCATCACAAATAATCTGGACTTTGTTCTGGTTATGCAAATCCCAGTGTCCCCCCAGTAAAGTGCAAACTCCAGGCTTACGATTTTTAATGGGGTTTGTCGGGAGTTTGGAAAACATGGCTGCTTTCTACCAAAAACAACCTTTGGTCAGCCCCTTTAAAAAAATCTTAAGCATCACAAATAATCTGGACTTTGTTCTGGTTATGCAAATCCCAGTGTCCCCCAGTAAAGTGCAAACTCCAGGTTATTTGTGACGCTTACGATTTTTAATGGGGTTTGTCGGGAGTTTGGAAAACATGGCTGCTTTCTACCAAAAACAACCTCCGATTTTCAACCTTGAACACCTTAAAATTTGTATGTATCTTAAATAGCCCGGACTTTGTTCAAGGGGTTTTCCAAAGTTTGGAAAACATGGTTCTTTCTACCAAAAACAACCTTGGTCAACCCCTTTAAATCGTTAGCATCACAATATCTGGACTTTGTTCTTGATGTCCGAATCCCGGGGTCCCCCACCGCCTCAGTATCCCTATTCCAGCGGCTGGCGAGTCCCCGGCATTGATATAAATGGCCGTGTGTATACCGTGCTTGTTCTCTGTTATGGGGCACAGGCGAGGCCGGTCGCCAATGACCCAGCAAAGGCGAATGATTGCAAGAGGAAGCGAAACATCTGCGTTTAATCGGTTCCTTATATGATAAGTGCATGTGGACCTGGCTTCACATCTGCACGTCCCAGCGCTCCTTTATTGGGGGCCGTAAAGATTAACAAGCTTTTGTTTTGCCAAGCAGAAAACTATTAGTGCGGTTTCTTCCTGACTAATGATCTCTTTTCACAGGCTCCTGTCAGAGCGTATTTGAGTTCGCTCAGTCGTCAGCGCTAACAATGTCCGGCTCTCCTCCACTGCTCAGTAACACCTTTGAGGAAGTGAAACTCCTCGCCTTTGAACTTCTGAGAAAGCTCCCCCTCTGTTGAGGCCTCCAGGTATGACCACCCGAGCTGGAACAAAAGCCCCTCGGCACATGGCCGTACAATAGGGGACGGACCACGCATCGCCGCTTTAAATCCCAGATCATTAGACCTTGTATTACTGATGTAGATTACCATCAGCCGTGTGCACGGAGTTAATGAATAACAATAGGAAATGGCATTTATGTGAATTTCTCCAAAACTGATGTAAACATGTTCGTCAGTATAGTGTTCATGTGCGTTCACATAGATAAGTCAGCTTCTCTCTGACTGATACCGAAACGGATCCCATAGATTTATATGGAAGAGAGACTACTCACGTTGTAGCGCCATATGGTGCAGCACTCATCACAATTGGCTCTCTGTTGCCATATGGATGCATCTTGCACACGGTAAGGTGTGTTCCACGTGGCAGTAACGCACCGTTATGTCATGTAATCAGGCAAAACCTTTCTTTTTAGCGTTCTGATGTTGAAAACGCCCACGTACTGCCACGTGTGAACGCACCTAAGATTACCCAGTTGGTATTGGCCCCACCATGAAACTTTTTGACCGTGTCCGGACGAATCGGGACACCAAGTCATCGACAGGTCCTTGTGAAGTGTCCACAAGTGTCCCTATTACTATGTCTGGGCCGCAATAAAAAATAAATGTGTTTACTTACCTCAGTCCTCTAATCTTGTGCTAGCACATCAGTAAGTAAACCATACATCTGGAGCATGTGCAAGGATGTTTGGGGGTGACTGCGCAGGCTCCATAGGTGTTAATGGAGCCCCTCAGGCTCATTGCATAATTTTTAAAGCCTTTTTTGCTTAAAAACACTAGTATGTCAGAGTGCTTGGTTTACAATCCTTCATCTGGTGGTAGATGTCTTTTAAATCTAGGTGCATTGTGTGCGATTCTTCCCCTTGCATGTATATATACTTGTGTCCTCAGCCTTTCCCTGTTCTCCCCATTCTGCCCCCCTGCATATATACACAGCTTCCTCACTGCTCTAGGCCCTCCTTAAGCATTGTCTCTTTTTCTGTTCATCCTCACTGACACTGGGAGAGGCATAGGGAGCAGGGTAGTCATAACGCTCCTGCTGCAGCTCCTCCTATTCATCAGAGCTCAAACATGTAAACATAGAATCACAGAGAGTCTGCACCAGACCAAAAAGTGTAATAGGACTGCTGAATCACTTGAAAACATTGAGGGACTATTCACAAGGCAGTATAGGCCCATGGGCAACTTATGTAAAAGAGTTGCCAACCCCTTTAGTGATCACGCACCCAGGTGCAACACTAGTAGGTTTCTGAGCACTTAGTAATTCCGGCGCAGATGGTTGTCTGACATGACATAGATTTCAGCTCTATCCTGCACTAGCATTTTGGCGCAGGTTATAGTAAATATGGCTGGCCCAAGTGCCCCTGCCCTCTCTGCCTTGCAAACTGCCCCATGTTGGGTGTAAAAAAAAGTCACCAAATCCTTGACGTGCACTTGGATTTGTGACTGTTTCATGCCTTGTAGCCACAAAACTGTCATGATAAATCTCCCCCAATGATCACATGTGCATCTGTCCCAACCAGACCTTGATCAATAGGCAGACGGGGAAACATAAGGATTGGAGACGCTTCTCCGGATGTTATGAGGAGTCCGATTGGACCAAACTTGGGGGCAGATTTACGTGGACTTGTATAATAAATATCAATTTAATATTTTAATCAATAATATAAGATAAAAAATCAGGAATGGGGCCCACACAGAACAGCTGCAGATCTGTCCATGATCCTCGCAGTAACCAGGTGTGAACATGCCCTTAGTCTTAGACCAGTTTTACACTGATCCGATGAAACAAGTTACCTATAATTATTTATGATACTCTGGCACTTCATTATACTTTTTTGGCAAGTTTATCGCAAATCTGTAGCTTCATCCATTCATAAAGACACAATACCTCTGTGCTGAGTTTGACACGTGGGGAGATTATCAACGTCTAAAGTATATCTGCATGCATCAAGTAGCTTTAATACCGCTCATGAATTTGGGAGCGTGATTGGTTCCATTGCAATGAAATATCTGCTTCATGCTGTAAATTGCCCATGTAATCAGCCGGCATTCTACATACTGAAGCTCTCAGAGGATTGGCCAGACTGGATCCATGTACAGTTATTTATATTTACGCGTTTTTTTAATAGTCAATGACCAAATTTTATGGCAGAATAATCTGTTTTTTTTTAGTTTATTAAACTATGAAATACACTCACATGTGCAGATAGAGAATGTCATCGCTGCCATGTGGAATATGGATCATAGTGGGATGCGATGGAAAAATTGGATAGTTAAAACGCACATTGGTGATTATTGAGATGGGAGTTTTTCTGTGTTCCTCCAATTCTGACTTGAACTATGTAATCATCCCCTCCTGGCTTTCCTGTTGTCTCACTTTATCATATGTTGCTTGTAGTATTCCCAGCAAACTCGCACACAAATTCCTCACGATATTGCATCGTGTTTGATAAGCTCTGTGGACACCTCACCGGAGGAGAAGATATGGAATTTTCGGCAAATGAAGTGATATGTAACTGTTCACTGCCAGGGATTTGTGGCCAGGACAGTTGACATGTAAAACTAGTTTTACAATAAAAAAAAAATTCATACTCAACGCCCATTCCCATGCACATTGACGGACACCTTCATGCAGTTTTGCGTCAAAATTGACATAAAAAAAAAAAAATAAATAATCTACAATTATAGGAATCTACCATCAAAATCCATCATGATAAACCAGGACACTTACTCATAGATCCAGCACCGGACTGTGCTAATCTGCTTATATTTGTTATCCATGGCCTCCTCCTTTATAAAAATCAACTTTTAAATTTTGCTAATACCAGAAGGTTTCTGGGGGGCTTTACCAGAGCCCCTATGCTGGAGTTTCACAATGCATTACACTGCAATGAACACTTCCCTCTCCCCGGTTTGCCAAAACCTCACAGGCTGTTGCATTCTCCTCCTTACTTTCTCAGCACCCCCCTATTAATGGAATCTCACACATGAGTGGGTAAGTGCTCCTGCACAGTGTAGCAACCTGTGAAGCTCCAGCACAGGGCGTCTGCTAACAACCCCAGAGCCTTAATAGATAATTTAAAAGTGTTTTTTGACAACCCACTCCCTACTTACCCTTTTTCCTGAACCCACTACCGAACTTTAACCCTAAATAACTGTAACCGATTAGGCTGTAAAACATGACGGGATTGAGAAAACACAGCTTTTAAAAAAAAAAAAAAAAAAAATGGAGCACCAGGTTGAGTGTGGTAATGCGTTATTGATGCGAAAGGGGCAGAGTTGAAATATCCCAAACATCCTGTGATTGGTGTAAGATACGGCACCCATGTTTCTCTATGGAGAGGGGTAGGGTGAGCAGCACTCTGTGTGCCCCCTGTGCTACTGTGCTAATGTAGCCCTAACTGTATATATGTATCTGTTCTGACAGACTGTAGCTCTTAGCCCTCATTCCTATTGTTTCAGAGTTTTTCCCTCTGTAATGTCTTATTTGTATATGTAGGTCATGATCTGTACAGGGCTTGCGGAATATGATGGCGCTATAAATAGAGATATATTATTATTTTCTTCTATTAAAACCTCTACCCTTTTTACAAATCGCTGAAAACGTTGAATTCAACTTTGTATTCTGTTTCATTTTCAGAATCCGCAGAAGATTCTGGTTCTGCTGGAAGCCGCGATGAATCTGAGCACAAGCACCAAGCACTTGATTGTTGACTGCTTCCTACTTGCTGAATTTTTTAATACCCCAGGAGGCTCTGGAAGCTGCTCTTGGGGAGTTGGACACAAACTTCTAATGATCTGCCATCACCAGACGCAGCAGTACTGTGGAGAGGAACACATTTAATGGTAAGTTGATGCGGAGTCCTGATTACTCCGCCACACACACGTGATTGGCAGTGAGTCCTGATTACCCCGCCCACACACAGTGATTGGTAGTGAGTCCTGATTCCACCCGCCCACAAAACTGATTGGCAGTAAGAGTCTGATTACTAGACCCAGACACAGTAATTGGCAGTGAGAGTCCTGATTACCCGCCCACCACACAGTGATTGACATTGAGAGTCCTAATTACTCTGCCCAAACACAGTGATTGACAGTATATTGGATTTTTTGCAGTTATTCGGACACTAATGGATCACCTTGAGTATGAAATCATACAGGCAGAGACTTCATTGCTAGAAGCAGCCGCCTCCTTTCCATTGTACGGTCGTGTACACTGTATTATCGGAGCATTGCAGCAGTTCTCTATGGGTGTAAGTTGTTTTTTAGGGCTACCTTGTAGAATTGTCAACCCTGGTTAAACATAGGTTTAATCCAGTCCCTGAGTAAAGTTTTATCTGATTGCGAATAATGGGGCAAGTGCCCAGTGGGCGGTCTGAAAACCTCCCCTTGTACCTTTGTTAGCCGTTACCCCGCTCTAGGCACATATGGTGTATTCGCACAATTACAGTGAAATGGAATTGAATATATTGAAGGAGAATCCAAATGGATCATGAAATGCATTCTCTCCACCCTATCTGAATAGACTGAAGGTTGCCCGAGCTCCATCTCCTCCTGTTCTCTAGCAGAATGGCATGCAACTCTAACCATCACTCCCTTCGGATAGGGGGGTAGTTATCCAAAGTTTTCTTGGTCTCAGCCAGCAAACCCTACCTGTATACAACTCATCCCTTGTCTTGTGGATATGGAATAATTTCACTTTCTTCAGCTCCCCCTAGTGGTGCTGCACACAGCTGAAATGTTACATTTTAAATCTGTTCTCTGACCCCATAAAATTAAGCCCCCTCTGCCTCCATAGGGATACACGGCGCCGTAACACGGGGAAAGATAGGACATGTCCTATCTTTTCCCCGTGTACACAGCTGTACGTTGCTGCATGGCTCGTGTGCCATTACCGGCCTATGGGGAAATATGTACGGCCCCAATTGTTGTGTATGCAGCCTAAGCCACACGTGTGATCTGAGCCAGCATATTACCGTAATATGTTAAAGTCTTTGTAAACCGTATCCTGTCACTTATTTACTGGAATCTATAGATATAATTTGTTGTATACTTCTCATACCCCGCGTATGCCATGTATCTAAGCTGCAGACATTACTATCCTAACTGCTGGTTATATATGTTTACACAGGGACGTCTCAGATGTGGTGCAGTGGAGGCGGCTGCTGTCTCGGCTCATCTCGATGTCCTAGCCTCCTCCGCCATTGTATTCCTGTTGTCCATATTCATCACCAGAAGAGGTCTCATGCCAATGGACACAGAGTCAGGCAAGTGTCGTCTAATGGTTTCACCTAGACCAGGCAGCTTAACTAGTTGCTGTGTTGGATAACTTGCAAGTTTTTTTTTTTTTTTTTTATTCAATGAAATTTTTGCCTTTTGATGTAAGAGTAAAAACCTCTTTAATGGCCCGTTTTAGAGTTCTGTACATATGGACATGCAGGGAAGATGGCATAGGAATTCCTGCATGTCTCTCTTTTACCCCCTGTCTGCTCCGGAAAGCGCAGTGAGCAGCGATGTCAACGGTACTCCCTCAGCACCAGTATGGATGCGATTTTGAGTAGGGGGCTGTGACATGGGACTGTTTAAAAACCTGCGTACAGTACAGTATTGGCTTTCAGGTGATCCGCAGATGGAGCACTAGTCCATGGGAGAGGGGAGCTTTCACCGCTGCTTTAGAGGCATGTGACCAAGCATGACGGTTGATTGAATACCTGTGCTCGGTACATGACATTCCATAAGGCCCAAACTGCAGCGTAATAGAAACTTGAAGGTGCAGTCACGGCTCGATGGAGAGGGGTGTAGAAAAGTCTCACGCATTCTTATGAGACTCATTTAGGTGTAAAATGCCCGTGCAAGCGTCTCTACGACATCTGCCAAGCCATTCACAGGCATTGGAAAACGGATAAAAATCAACCGTTTCTGATTAATAAAATGCCGCTATTTTGTCACACTGGGAGTATTCCGGGGATAGAGTTGCATCCCAGGATCTGCAGCATCCCTTTTTGCTTTGGATCAAGAACTTGAAACTTCAGAGACCTTAGATGTAATTGTTTGTTTAGGCCTCACTCTAAGGGGTAAAAGTGGCTGGGATACGAGCTTACACTCATTTCAAAGTGCTAAATTATTTTTTGTTTCAAAGCAAACCTGTCACCGGGATTTAATTTCAGTCAGTGTTAGGTTTCCAGCATTGCCGATTTAAAAATGCATAATAACATTTCATTACTTTATAAAACTTTATTCATGTTATCTGCTCCCTGCCAGTAGCGTGTGTGAATGTATAGCGGGAGGGGCGTAGCTGCTGCCAACCTTTGGCTCATTCTCTTCTCACTCATCCGCTCCCCACTTCCGGTCATGTGCATTGCGCAGACGGCGAGGAGGGGGATTGTGTGGAGTAAAGAAGAATGTATGAGGAGACTGAGACACAGGCACACAGGTTGCTGCAGCTTCTCAACATCCCCTGGACTTGCCAACACACTGCTGGCAGGGAGCCAAGTATGTTAAATAAAGTTTTACAAAGTTCTGAAATGATTTAGGATGCTGACAAGGCATTTTTAAATTAGCATAGCATAGGCTATTGGAACCTGTCAAAAGCTAAAAATGACATACCTGGTGACAGGTTCTTAAGGGAAGGAAAAGGGTTTTTTCCACTTACTACCTTTCTATCTAAAAATACATTTATAATTTTAATGGTTTTTGTTGTTGCATTTTATTTTCTTCCTCTGTCTCAAAAACACGTTGCCTCTCGTTGAACCACCACTTGGGTCCCGACTAAAAACAGCCGGGGCACGAGGTGAACTCCTCAAACAAAGCAGTTTTCGGTTCCCTGTCCCCCCTCTGACTATGCCATTGTCTCTCGCAGAAGCCGCGGCCAGTTGCACATGATAATGAGTGAGATCAAACCCCGGGACACAAATGATTCTCATTGCAGCCAAGATATTACAGAAGGAATGACCTACATTCCCAGGCCCTTCCAGAAGACCGTGTACCGTCCAATACCCTGTGTGCAAAATGAAGGTAATGTCATGTAATTAAGCAATTGAAACGTGATTAGTCATCTAGGTTGATGAGCATTCATATTCATATAGTTTATTTGTTGTGGCCCATATTCTGGGAGGACACAAGTGGCGGAGGTTTTGGGACCACGGTCCCTCGGTCACGTGTCGCAGCTTTGGCTGTAACGATCTGCACTTATTCCTTATTTTTTGCTTGTCATTACATTTTCCTCCTGGTCTCTCTCGCTTTGATCAGCATCTGAGCCTTAAGGAGAAGAGCAATTAAGGAATTCCTTTTTTGCCACTGGAGATTTAGCAGCATGGGTCGGCTTTTCCGTATTGTAGCGCGGCCACTGTTAAAACTGTATGACATATAAGCGGCGCCAATCGATAGGGTGATGATAGGAGTATGAGGATTGACTGGATACACCTGCACACGGAGACGAGGGGAAGGGGAATAATTGGATTTGGGTTTGTATATAGAAATATAGTCTGTTAGATTATAACGGAGGATCCAGTGTTTTTTTATCCTCTTGATATGAATATATGTCAGATTTATAAGACATAAAATAGTGATCCTTAAATAGAAGGAGGGGGAGCAATATACAGAATATTCTGCAACAGGACACCCATACATGGAAGCAGAACATGTACTGATTATATACACTTGTGCCGGATGAGAAGGGCACTGGGATGAGGAGGGCGGCCAGGCCCAAGCGCTGGCGGCTGAGGAGGCGGCAGCCCAAGCGCTGGCGGTGGGAGGCGCAGGCCCAAGCGCTGGCGGCTGAGGAGGCGCAGGCCCAAGCGCTGGCGGCTGAGAGGCGCAGGCCAAGCGCTGGCGGCTGAGGAGGCGCAGGCCCAAGCGCTGGCGGCTGAGGAGGGCGCAGGCCCAACGCTGGGGCTGAGGAGGCCAGGCCCAGCGCTGGCGGCTGAGGAGGCGCAGGCCCAAGCGCTGGCGGCTGAGAGGAGGCCCAAGCTCTGGCGCTGAGGAGGCGCAGGCCCAAGCTCTGCGGCTGAGGAGGCGCAGGCCCAAGCGCTGGCGGCTGAGGAGGCGCAGGCCCAAGCGCTGGCGGCTGAGGAGGCGCAGGCCCAAGCGCTGGCGGCTGAGGAGGCGCAGGCCCAAGCGCTGGCGGCTGAGGAGGCGCCGCCCAAGCGCTGGCGGCTGAGGAGGCGCAGGCCCAAGCGCTGGCGGCTGAGGAGGCGCAGGCCCAAGCGCATGGCGGCTGAGGAGGCGCAGGCCCAAGCGCATGGCGGACGAGGAGGCAGAACGCACTTTAGACACCCTGTCTCAGTTCTATAGAACCCAGAAATCTGATTGTTATTATATTAAAGGAAATCTACCCCAGACCATGGGATTGTAAACCAAGCACACTGACATACTGGTAGGATCCGCTCTTTTTTAGTTTCTATGCCCTTTTTTTTTTTTTAATACAAAAGAAAGGCTTGAATAATGATGCATCTGAGTTTGAGGGTATCCATAGCTGTTAATTGAGCTTGGGCTGCCAGGTGTTGAACTGACACATCCCCTGGAGCCTCTAAGATCTGGCTCGTCTCAGGCAAAATATAACTCTTCTCTGCTCATTTGCATATGGACTTGAAGGAGATTTTTTTTTATGTATTTATAGGTAAATGGGTTGAGATGTCACATAAAAGAGGGAAACTTTAGAAAGGATAGAAAGACATTTAATCTCCTACCTTAGTGGGCTAGTAGTTTTGGGTAAATGGGGTAAATTCGCGTGACGGATTTTGATTTAAGGTTTGGACCCAAATTCTGAGAGATTTAGGGCCCAGATTCTCTAACAACTTGTTATTTGAGAAGTCCTTTAATAAGCATCAAACAAATTTGCATATAGTGCTCAGCTCTCTAGTTTGTCTTCTATATGTTGTCTTTCCATAGGTTAACAGTAACATCACTCATATATGTATGTATGTATGTGTATATATGTAATGTGTGAAACGCTTCTGGCCACTTGAATGTGAACCTGCACTTCCATAAAAGGTACAAAAAGTTGGATTGCCATTCTGTGGGTGTCCACTTGGGGCGCTGTGGTGCTGCAGCCCCTCATCCCGGGCAGTTACAGTGTTCAGGGTCAGGGGGCAGCTGTGTAGATTATGGTTTATTTCTGCATAATGGGAAGAGATGCCGATTTTCTATGTAAATACGATCTTTAGTTTATATGAATAATTGCCTGTAGCTAAAGTAAGCGCTTGTTCACTCCTTTGTGTAGAGAGACTTGCCTCTGTTATGTTTACTGGTTGTCAAAAGTTCACCAGAACGGGTTGTACAGTACTCTCTTTATGGGGACCAGTCACTAAAACGTGACCTGTACACACAGCACGATTCTTACATTCATTCTCCTTGTCCCTGATCCGCGTTGTCATAGGATTCTTTTCCAAGATTCTAAAGGATGTGTCTCCAATTGTCAGTTTCGCTCATTAAAATCAAATTATATTTAAAACTTTTTAGTTTCTTTTCATTTTCTTTCTACTGTTTTCACATCCATCATTATATGGCGGCCATTTTTTCTCTCGTGCTCTAGAAACCGCATTTAGTGATGTGCTTTACTGCAGCCTCCTAGCCCAGACCGCAAATATACTGGAATTGACTTATTGAGGTCTAGCTTAAAGGCATGCTTTGTGCAGATAGGTAGTGATTAATAATGGGTCAGTGTATCTATATAAAGGGACATTGTACAGGGAGGGGGAGGAGATAATCTGTGACAATTCACTATTGTCAGTAGTTGATGTAATGATGGGCAGTGTTATCTATACATAGGTATTGTCGGAGGAGGGAGGATATAATGCTGTGAGCATCATCTATGTCAATAGTGATGTAATGATGGGTCTGTTATCTATATGAGAGGTCATTGTACAGAAGGGGAGAGATAAGCTTGACATCATCTATTGTCCAGTAGTGATGTAAGATAGGGTCAGTGTTATCTATATAGAGGTCATTGTACAGGGAAGGGGAGGAGATAACTGGTGACATCATCTATTGTCAGTATGTGATGTAGTTATGGGTCAGTGTTATCTATTAGAGGTCATTGTTACAGGGAGGGATGAGGATAAGCTGTGGCATCATCTATTGTCAGTAGTGATTGTAATGTGGTCAGTGTTTCTGAATAGAGGTCATTGTACAGGGAGGAGGGGATATAGCTGTTACATCATCTATTGTCAGTGTGATGTAATGATGGGTCATTTATCGTATATAGAGGTCTTGTACAGTTGAGTCGGGGGGAGTTGAACACCTTAAAATTTGTATGTATCTTAAATAGCCCGGACTTTGTTCAAGGGGTTTTCCAAAGTTTGGAAAACATGGTTCTTTCTACCAAAAACAACCTTTGGTCAACCCCTTTAAAAAATCGTTAGCATCACAAATAATCTGGACTTTGTTCTTGATGTCCGAATCCCGGGGTCCCCCACCGGCTCAGTAATCCCTATTCCAGCGGCTGGCGAGTCCCCGCATTGATATAAATGGCCGTGTGTATACTCGCTGCTTGTTCTCTGTTATGGGGCACAAGGCGAGGCCGGTCGCCCAATGACCGCAGCAAAGGCGAATGATTTGCACAGAGGAAGCGAAAACATCTGCGTTTAATCGGTTCCTTTATGATAAGTGCATGTGGACCTGGCGTTTCACATCTGCACGTCCCAGCGCTCCTTTATTGGGGGCCGTAAAGATTAACAAGCTTTTGTTTTGCCAAGCAGAAACTTATTAGTGCGGTTTCTTCCTGACTAATGATCTCTTTTCACAGGCTCCTGTCAGAGCGTATTTGAGTTCGCTCAGTCGGTCAGCGCTAACAATGTCCGCGCTCTCCTCCACTGCTTCAGTAACACCTTTGAGGAAGTGAAACTCCTCGCCTTTGAACTTCTGAGAAAGCTGCCCCCGTCTGTTGTAGGCCTCCAGGTAATGACCACCCGAGCTGGAACAAAAGCCCCCTCGGCCATGGCCGTACAATAGGGGACGGACCACGCATCGCCGCTTTAAATCCCAGATCATTAGACCTTGTTATTACTGATGTAGATTACCATCAGCCGTGTGCACGGAGTTAATGAATAACAATAGGAAATAGCAATTTATGTGAATTTCTCCAAAACTGATGTAAACATGTTCGCAGTATATAGTGTTCATGTGCGTTCACATAGATAAGTCAGCTTCTCTCTGACTGATACCGAAACGGATCCCATAGATTTATATGGAAGAGAGACTACGTCACGTGTAGCGCCATATGGTGCAGCACTCATCACAACTGGCTCTCTGTTGCCATATGGATGCATCTTGCACACGGTAAGGATGTGTTCACACGTGGCAGTAACGCACCCGTTAATGTCATGTAATCAGGCAAAACTCCTTTTTTTTAGCTGTTCTGATGCGTTTGAAAACGCCCACGTACCTGCCACGTGTGAACGCACCCTAAGATTACCCAGTTGGTATTGGCCCCACCATGAAACTTTTTGACCGTGTCCGGGACGAATCGGGACACCAAGTCATCGACAGGTCCTTGTGAAGTGTCCCAAAGTGTCCCATATTACTACTGTCTGGAGCCGCAATAAAAAATAAATGTGTTTACTTACCTCAGTCCTCTAATCTTGTGCTAGCACATTCAGTAAGTAAATCCATACATCTGGAGCATGTGCAAGGATGTTTGGGTGGACTGCGCAGGCTCCATAGGTGTTAATGGAGCCCCTCAGGCTCATTTGCATAATTTTTTAAAGCCTTTTTTTGCTTAAAAACACTAGTATGTCAGAGTGCTTGGTTTACAATCCTTCATCCTGGTGGTAGATGTCTTTTAAGTCTGGTGCATTGTGTGCGCGATTCTTCCCTTGCATGTATATATACTTGTGTCCTCAGCCTTTCCCTGTTCTCCCCATTCTGCCCCCCTGCATATATACACAGCTTCCTCACTGCTCTAGGCCCTCCTTAAAGCATTGTCTCTCTTTTTACTGTTCATCCTCACTGACACTGGGAGAGTGCATAGGGAGCAGGGTAGTCATAACGCTCCTGCTGCAGCTCCTCCTATTCATCAGAGCTCAAACATGTAAACATAGAATCACAGAGAGTCTGCACACAGACCAAAAGTAAGTAATAGGACTGCTGAATCACTTGATAAACATTGAGGGACTATTCACAAGGCAGTATAGGCCCATGGGCAACTTATGTAAAAGAGTTGCCAACCCCTTTAGTGATCACTGCACCCAGTGTGCAACACTAGTAGGTTCTGAGCACTTAGTAATTCCGGCGCAGATGTTGTCTGACATGACATAGATTTCAGCTCTATCCTGCACTAGCATTTTGGCGCAGGTTATAGTAAATATGGCTGGCCCAAGTGCCCCTGCCCTCGTCTGCCTTGCAAACTGCCCCAAACAGTGTGTTGGGTGTAAAAAAGTCACCAAATCCTTGACGTGCACTTGGATTTGTGACTTGTTTCATGCCTTGTATGCCACAAAACTGGCATGATAAATCTCCCCCAATGATCACATGTGCATCTGTCCCAACCAGACCTTGATCTATAGGCAGAACTGGGGAAACATAAGGATTGGGAGACGCTTCTCCGGATGTTATGAGGAGTCAGATTGGACCAAAACTTTGGGGGCAGATTTACGTGGACTTGTATAATAAATATCAATTTAATAATTTTACATCAATAATTATAAGATAAAAATCAGGAATGGGGGCCACACAGAACAGGTGCAGATCTGTCCATGATCCTCGCAGTAACCGAGGTGTGAACATGCCCTTAGTCTTAGACCAGTGTTTACACCTGATCCGATGAAACAAGTTACCTATAGGTTATTTATGATACTTCGGCACTTTATTTATACTTTTTTGGCAAGTTTACGGCAAAGCTGTAGCTACAATCCCATTCATAAAGTAGCACAAATACCTCCTGTGCTGGTAGTTTGTTACAATGTATCAGCCGGCATTCTACATACTGAAGCTCTCAGAGGATTGGCCAGACTGGACTCTCATGTACAGTGTTTTATATTTACCGTTTTTTTTAATAGTCAATGACCAAATTTTATGGCAGAATAATCTGTTTTTTATTAGGTTTTATTAAACTATGAAATACACTCACATGTGCAGATAGAGAATGTCATTCGCTGCCATGTGGAATATGGATCATAGTGGGATGCGATGGAAAATTGGATAGTAAAACGCACATTGGTGATTATGTGAGATGGGAGTTTTCTGGTGTTCCTTCCAAATTCTGACTTGAACTATGTAATCATCCCCTCCTGGCTTTCCTGTTGTCTCACTTTATCATATGTTGCTTGTAGTATTCCCAGCAAACTCGCACACAAATTCCTCACGATATTGCATCGTGTTTGATAAGCTCTGCTGGACACCTCACCGGAGGAGAAGATATGGAATTTTCGGCAAATGAAGTGATATGTAACTGTTTCACTGCCAGGGATTTGTGGCCAGGACAGTTGACATGTAAAACTAGTTTTACAATACGAAAAAAAATTCATACTCAACGCCCATTCCCATGCTACATTGACGGACACCTTCATGCAGTTTTGCGTCAAAATTGACATAAAAAAAAAAAAAATAAATAAATACATACAAGTTATAGGAATCTACCATCAAAATCCATCATGATAAACCAGGGACACTTACTCATAGATCCAGACACCGTGACTGTGCTAATCTGCTTATATTTGTTATCCATGGCCTCCTCCTTTATAAAAATCAACTTTTTAAATTTTGCTAATGAACCAGAAGGTTTCTGGGGGGCTTTACCAGAGCCCCTGTATGCTGTAGTTTCACATGCATTTACACTGCAATGAACACTTCCCTCTCCCCCGGTTTGCCAAAACCTCACAGGCTGTTGCATTCTCCTCCTTACTTTCTCAGCACCCCCCTATTAATGGAATCTCACACCATGAGTGGGTGAAGTGCTCCTGCACAGTGTAGCAACCTGTGAAGCTCCAGCACAGAGGGCGTCTGCTAACAACCCCAGAGCCTTTAATAGATAATTTTAAAAGTGTTTTTTGACAACCCACTCCCTACTTACCCTTTTTCCTGAACCCACTACCGAACTTTAACCCTAAATTAACTGTAACCGATTAGGCTGTAAAACATGAACGGGATTGAGAAAAACATAGCTTTTAAAAAAAAAAAAAAAAAAAAAATGGAGCACCAGGTTGAGTGTGGTAATGCAGGTTTATTGATGCGAAAGGGGCAGAGTTGAAATATCCCAAACATCCTGTGATTGGTGTAAGATACGGCACCCATGTTTCTCTATGGAGAGGGGTAGGGGTGAGCAGCACTCTGTGTGCCCCCCGTGCTACTGTGCTAATGTAGCCCAATACTGTATATATTGTATCTGTTCTGACAGACTGTAAGCTCTTAGCCCTCATTCCTATTGTTTCAGAGTTTTTCCCTCTGTAATGTCTTATTTGTATATGTACGTCATGATCTGTACAGGGCTGCGGAATATGATGGCGCTATATAAATAGAGATATATTATTATTTTCTTCTATTAAAACCTTCTACCCTTTTTACAAATCGCTGAAAACGTTGAATTCAACTTTGTATTCTGTTTCATTTTCAGAATCCGCAGAAGATTCTGGTTCTGCTGGAAGCCGCGATGAATCTGAGCACAAGCACCAAGCACTTTGATTGTGTGACTGCTTCCTACTTGCTGAATTTTTTAATACACCAGGAGGCTCTGGAAGCTGCTCTTGGGGAGTTGGGACACAAAACTTCTAATGATCTGCCATCCACCATAGACAGCAGCAGTACTGTGGAGAGGAACACATTTAATGGTAAGTTGATGCGGAGTCCTGATTACTCCGCCCACACACAGTGATTGGCAGTGAGTCCTGATTACCCCGCCCACACACAGTGATTGGTAGTGAGTCCTGATTACCCCGCCCACAAACTGATTGGCAGTAAGAGTCCTGATTACTAGACCCAGACACAGTAATTGGCAGTGAGAGTCCTGATTACCCCGCCCACACACAGTGATTGACATTGAGAGTCCTAATTACTCTGCCCAAACACAGTGATTGACAGTATATTGGATTTTTTGCAGTTATTCGGACACTAATGGATCACCTTGAGTATGAAATCATACAGGCAGAGACTTCATTGCTAGAAGCAGCCGCCTCCTTTCCATTGTACGGTCGTGTACACTGTATTATCGGAGCATTGCAGCAGTTCTCTATGGGGTAAGTTGTTTTTTAGGGCATACCTTGTAGAATTGTCAACCCTGGTTAAACATAGGTTTAATCCAGTCCCTGAGTAAAAGTTTTATCTGATGTGCGAATAAGGTGGCAAGTGCCCAGTGGGCGGTCTGAAACCTCCCCTTGTGACCTTTGTTAGCCGTTACCCCGCTCTATAGGCACATGATGGTGTATTCGCACAATTACAGTGAAATGGAATTGAATATATATTGAAGGAGAATCCAAATGGATCATGAGAATGCATTCTCTCCACCCTATCTGAATAGACTGAAGGTTGCCCGAGCTCCATTCATCCTCCTGTCTCTAGCAGAATGGCATGCAACCTCTAACCATCACTCCCTTCGGATAGGGGGGTAGTTATCCAAAAGTTTTCTTGGGTCTCAGCCAGCAAACCCCTACCTGTATACAACTCATCCCTTGTCTTGTGGATATGGAATAATTTCACTTTCTTCAGCTCCCCCTAGTGGTGGCTGCACACAGCTGAAATGTTACATTTTAAATCTGTTCTCTGACCCCCATAAAATTAAGCCCCCTCTGCTCTCCATAGGGATACACGGCGCCGTAACACGGGGAAAGATAGGACATGTCCTATCTTTTCCCCGTGTACACAGCTGTACGTTGCTGCATGGCTCTGTGTGCCCATTACCGGCCTATGGGGGAAATATGTACGGCCCCCAATTGTTGTGTGAATGCAGCCTAAGCCACACAGTGTGATCTGAGCCAGCATATTACCGTAAATATGTTAAAGTCTTTGTAAACCGTATCCTGTCACTTATTTACTGGAATCTATAGATATAAATTTGTTGTATACTTCATACCCCGCGTATGCCATGTATCTAAGCTGCAGACATTACTATCCTAATGCTGGGTATATATGTTTACACAGGGACGTCTCAGATGTGGTGCAGTGGAGGCGGCTGCTGTCTCGGCTCATCTCGATGTCCTATCGTCTCTCCGCCATTGTATCTCCTGTTGTCCATAGTTCATCACCAGAAGGTCTCATGCCAATGGACACAGAGTCAGGCAAGTGTCTTGTCTAATGGTTTCACCTAGACCAGGCATTAACTAGTTGCTGTGTTGGATAAACTTGCAAGTTTTTTTTTTTTTTTTTTATTCAATGAAATTTTTGCCTTTTGATGTAAGAGTAACAACCTCTTTAAATGGCCGTTATTAGAGTTCTGTACATATGGACATGCAGGGAAGATGGGCATAGGAATTTCCTTGCATGTCTCTCTTTTACCCCCTTGTCTGCTCCGGAAAGCGCAGTGAGCAGCGATGTCACGGTACCTCCCTCAGCACACAGTATGGATGCGATTTTGAGTGGGGCTGCTGTGACATGGGACTGTTTAAATCACCATTCCTGTTACAGTACAGTATTGGGCTTTCAGTGTGATCCTGCAGATGGAGCACTTAGTGCCATGTGGAGAGGCGGAGCTTTTCACCGCTGCTTTAGAAGGTCATGTGACCAGAGCATTGACGGTCTGTATTGAATACCTGTGCTCCGGTCACATGACTTTCCATAAGGGCCGCAACCTGCAGCAGTAAAGAAACTTGAAGTGGCTGCAGCTCACGGCTCGATGGAGAGAGGGTGTAGAAAAGTCTCACGCATTCTTATGAGACTTCATTTAGGTGTAAAAATGCCCGTGCAAGCGTCTCTACGACATCTGCCCACAGCCATTCCACAGGCATTGGAAAACGGATAAAATCAACCGGTTTCTGATTAATAAAATGCCGCTATTTTGTCACACCTGGGGAGTATTCCGGGGATAGAGTTGCATCCCAGGATCTGCAGCATCCCTTTTTGCTTTGGATCAAGAACTTGAAACTTCAGAGACCCTTAGATGTAATTGTTGTTTTAGGCTCTCACATCTAAGGGGTAAAGTGGCTGGGATAAGAGCTTACACTCATTTTCAAAGTGCTAAATATATTTTTTTGTTTCAAAGCAAACCTGTCACCAGGGATTTAATTTTCAGTCAGTGTTAGGTTCCAGCATTGCCGATTTTAAAAATGCCATAATAAACATTTCATTACTTTATAAAACTTTATTTCATGTTATCTGGCTCCCTGCCAGTAGCGTGTTGTGAATGTATAGCGGGAGGGGCGTAGCTGCTGCAACCTTTGGCTCATTCTCTTCTCACTCATCCGCCTCCCCACTTCCGGTCATGTGCATTGCGCAGACAGGCGAGGGAGGGGGATTGTGTGGAGTAAAAGAAGAATGTATGAGGAGACTGAGACACAGGCACACAGGTTGCTGCAGCTTCTCAACACTCCCCTGGACTTGCCACACACTGCTGGCAGGGAGCCAAGTATTGTTAAATAAAGTTTTACAAAGTTCTGAAATGATTGAGGATGCTGACAAGGCATTTTTTAAATTAGCATAGCATAGGCTATTGGAACCTGTCAAAAGCTAAAAATGACATACCTGGTGACAGGTTCTTAAGGGAAGGAAAAGGGTTTTTTCCACTTACTACCTTTCTAGCTAAAAATACATTTATAATTTTTAATGGTTTTTGTTGTTGCATTTTATTATTTCTTCCTCTGTCTCAAAAACACGTTGCCTCTCGTTGAACCACCACTTGGGTCCCGTTACCTAAAACAGCCGGGGCACAGAGGTGAACTCCTCAAAACAAAGCAGTTTTCGGTTCCCTGTCCCCCCTCTGACTATGCCCATTGTCTCTCGCAGAAGCCGCGGCTCAGTTGCACATGATAATGAGTGAGATCAAACCCCGGGACACAAATGATTACTTCATGCAGCCAAGAATATTACAGAAAGGAGATGACCTACATTCCCAGGCCCTTCCAGAAGACCGTGTACCGTCCAATACCCTGTGTGCAGAAATGAAAGGTAATGACATGTAATTAAAGCAATTAGAAACGTGATTAGTCATCTAGGTTGATGAGCATTCATTATTCCATATAGTTTATTTGTTGTTGGCCCATATTCTGGGAGGACACAAGTGGCGGAGGTTTTGGGACACCGGTCCCTCGGTCACGTGTCGCAGCTTTGGCTGTAAACGATCTGCACTTATTCCTTATTTTTTGCTCTTGTCAATTTACATTTTCCTCCTGGTCTCTCTCGGCTTTGATCAGCATCTTGAGCCTTAAGGAGAAGAGACAAGTTAAGGAATTCCTTTTTTTGCCACTGGAGATTTAGCAGCATGGGTCGGCTTTTTCCGTATTGTAGCGCGGCCACTGTTTAAAAGCTGTATGAAAATATAAGCGGCGCCAATCGATAGGGTGATGATAGGAGTAATGAGGATTGACTGGATACACCTGCACACGGGAGGACGAGGGGAAGGGGAATAATTGGATTTGGGTTTGTATATAGAAATATAGTCTGTTAGATTATAACGGAGGATCCAGTGTTTATTTTATCCTCTTGATATGAATATATTGTCAGATTTATAAGACATAAAATAGTGATCCTTAAATAGAAGGAGGGGGAGCAATATACAGAAATATTCTGCAACAGAGACACCCATACATGGAAGCAAGAACATGTACTGATATATACACGTGTGCACGGATGAGAAGGGCACTGGTGGATGAGGAGGCGCAGGCCCAAGCGCTGGCGGCTGAGGAGGCTCATGCCGCAAGCGTGCGGCTGGAGTGCGCAGCCCAAGCGCTGGCGGCTGAGGAGGCGCAGGGCCAAGCGCTGGCGGCTGAGGAGGCGCAGGCCCAAGCGCTGGCGGCTGAGGAGGCGCAGGCCCAAGCGCTGGGGCTGAGGAGGCGGAGGCCCAAGCGTGGCGGCTGAGGAGGCGCAGGCCCAAGCGCTGGCGGCTGAGAGAGCGGCAGGCCCCAAGCGCGGGCTGAGGAGGGCAGGCCCAGGCTGGCGGCTGAGGAGGCGCAGGCCCAAGCGCTGGCGGCTGAGGAGGCGCAGGCCCAAGCGCTGGCGGCTGAGGAGGCGCAGGCCCAAGCGCTGGCGGCTGAGGAGGCGCAGGCCCAAGCGCTGGCGGCTGAGAGGCAGGCCAGCGCTGCGGTGAGAGGCGCAGGCCCAGCGCTGGCGGCTGAGGAGGCGCAGGCCCAAGCGCATGGCGGCTGAGGAGGCGCAGGCCCAAGCGCATGGCGGGACGAGGAGGCAGAACGGCACTTTAGACACCCTGTCTTCAGTTCTATGAACCCAGAAATCTGATTGTTATTATATTAAAGGAATCTACCCCCCAGGACCATGGATTGTAAACCAAGCACACTGACATACTGGTAGGATCCGCTCTTCTTTAGCTTTCTATGCCCTTTTTTTTTTTTTAATACAAAAGAAAGGCTTGAATAATGATGCAATTGAGTTTGAGGGTATCCATAGCTGTAATTGAGCTTTGGGGCCAGGTGTTTGAACTGACACATCCCCCTGGAGCCCAAACTTGGCTCGTCTCAGGCAAAAATATAACTCTTCTCTGCTCATTTGCATATGGACTTGAAGGAGATTTTTTTTTATGTATTATAGGTAAATGGGTGAGATGTCACATAAAAGAGGGAACTTTAGAAAGATAGTGAAAGGACAATTAATCCCTACCTAGTGGGCTAGTAGTTTGGGGAAATGGGGTAAATTCGCGTGACAGGATTTTGATTTAAGGTTTGGACCCAAATTCTGATGTAGATTTAGGCCCAGATTCTTCTAACACTTGTTATTTGAGAAGTCCCTTTAAAAGCATCAAACAAATTTGCATTAGTGCTCAGCTCTCTAGTTTGTCTTATCTCGATGTGCTTTCCATAGGTTATACAGTAAACAATCATATATATGTATGTATGTATGTGTATATAATGTAATGTTGTGAAGCTTCTGGCCACTTGAATGTGAACCTGCACTTCCATAAAGGTACAAAAAGTTGGATTGCCATTCTGTGGGTGTCCACTTGGTGGCGCTGTGGTGCTGCAGCCCCTCATCCCGGCAGTTACAGTGTTCAGGGTCAGGGGGCAGTTGTAGATTATGGTTAATTTCTGCATATGGGAAGAGATGCCGGTTTTCTATGTAAATACGATCTTAGTTAATAATGAATAATTGCTGTAGCTAAAGTAAGCGCGTTCACTCCTTTGTGTAGAGAGGACTTGCCTCTGTTATGTTTACTGGTTGTCAAAAGTTCACCAGAACGGGTGTACAGTCTCGGCTTTATGGGGACGTCACTAAAACGTGACCTGTACAACAGCACGATTCTTACATTCATTCCCTTGTCCCTGATCCGCGTTGTCATAGGATCTTTTCCAAGATTCTAAAGAAATGTGTCTCCAATGTCAGTTTCGCTCATTAAAATCAAATTATATTAAAACTTTTAGTTTCTTTTTCATTTTCTCTATCTGTTTCAATCCTCATTATATGGCGGCCATTTTTTCTGTGCTCTAGTAAACCGCATTTAGTGATGTGCTTACTGCAGCCTCCTAGCCTAGACCGCAATATACTGGAATTGACTTATTGAGGTCTAGCTTAAAAGGCTGCTTGTGCAGATAGGTAGTGATGTAATAATGGGTCAGTGTTATCTATAAAGGACATTGTACAGGGAGTGGGGGAGGAGATAACGTGACATCACTATTGTCAGTAGTGTGTAATGATGGGTCAGTGTTATCTATACAGAGGTTATTGTACAGGGAGGAGGAGGAGATAAGCTGTGACAATCATATTGTCAGTGGATGTAATGATGGGTCATGTGTTATCTAATAGAGGTATTGTACAGGAGGAGGTAGATAGCTGTGACTATATTGTCAGTGTGATGTAATGATGGGTCAGTGTTATCTATATAGAGGTCATGTACAGGGAAGGGGAGAGATAAGCGTGACATATCTATTGTCAGTAGTGATGTAATTGGGTCAGTGTTATCTATATAGAGGTCTTGTACAGGGAGGGGGAGGAGATAAGCTGTGACATATCTATTGTCAGTAGTAGTGATGTAATGAGGTCCGTGTTATCTGAATAGAGGTCATGTACAGGGAGGGGAGGAGTAAGCTGTGACATCATCTATTGTCAGTATGATGTAATGATGGGTCAGTGTTATCTATATAGAGGTCTTGTACAGGAGGGGGAGGAGATAAGCTGTGACATCATCATTGACAGTGTGATGTAATGCTGGGTCACTGTTATATATAGAGGTCATTGTACAGGGAGGAGGAGGAGATAAGCTGTGAATCATCTATTGTCGAGTAGATGTAATGAGGGTCAGTGTTCTATAGAGGTCATTGTAACAGGAGAGGGGGAGGAGATAAGCTGTGAATCATCTATTGCGTAGTGATGTAATGATGGGTCAGTGTTATCTATAGAGGTCATGTACAGGGGGGGGAGGAGGATAAGCTGTGACATCATCTATGTCAGTAGTGATGTAATGATGGGTCAGTGTTATCTATATAGAGGTCATTGTACAGGGAGGGGGGAGGAGAAAGCTGTGACATCATCTATTGTCAGTAGGATGTAATGATGGGTCAGTGTTATCTATATAGAGGTCATGTACAGGAGGAGGAGGAGATAAGCTGTGACATCATCTATTGTCGTAGTGATAATGATGGTCGTGTTATCTATATAGAGGTCATTGTACAGGGAGGGGGAGGAGATAAGCTGTGACATCATCTATTGACAGTAGTGATGTAAGATGGGTCACTGTTATCTATAAGAGGTCATTGTACAGGAGGGGAGGAGATAAGCGTGCCACACAATCATTGTCAGTAGTGATGTTAATGGGGTCAGTGTTATCTCTATAGAGGTCATTGTACAGGGAGGGGGAGGAGATAAGCTGTGACTCATCTATTGTGTGTAGTGATTGTAATGATGGGTGCATGTGTGATCTATATAGAGGTATTGTACAGGGAGGGGGGGAGATAATAAGCTGTGACATCTATTATTGTCAGTAGTATGATGATGTAATGATGGTCAGTGTTTCATATAGAGGTCATTGTAAGGGAGGGGGGAGGAGATAAGCTGTGACATCATCTATGACAGTAGTGGTAATGATGGTCACTGTTATCTATATAGAGGTCATTGTACAGGGAGGGGGAGGAGATAAGTTGTGACATCATCTATTGTCAGTAGTGATGTAATGAGGGTCAGTGTTATCATATAGAGGTCATTGTACAGGGAGGGGGGAGGAGATAGGCTGTGACATCATCTATTGACAGTAGTGATGTAATGATGGGTCACTGTATCTATATAGAGGTCATTGTACAGGGAGGAGAGGAGATAAGCTGTGACATCATCTATGTCAGTAGTGAGTGTAATGATGGGTCAGTGTTATCTATTAGAGGTCATTGTACAGAGGGGGAGGAGATAAGCTGTGACATCATCTATGACAGTAGTGATGAATGATGGGTCAACTGTTATCATATAGAGGTCATTGTACAGGAGAGGAGGGGAGGAGATAAGCTGTGACATCATCTATTGTCAGTAGTGATGTAATGATGGGTCAGGTGTTATCTGAATAAGAGGTCATTGTGACAGGGAGGGAGGAGAGTAGCTGTGACATCATCTATTGTCAGTAGTGATGTAATGATGGGTCAGTGTATCTAATAGAGGTCATTGTATCAGGAGGGGGAGGAGATAAGCTGTGACATCATCTATTGTCAGTAGTGATGTAATGATGGGTCAGTGTGTGTATTCTATATAGAGGTCATTGTCAGGGAGGGGGGAGGAGAGGAGATGCTGTGACCATCATCTATTGACAGTAGTGATGTAATGATGGGTCACTGTTAATATATAGAGGTCAGGCAGGAGGAGGAGGAAATAAGCTGTGACATCATCTATTGTCAGTAGTGATGTAATGATGGGTCAGTGTTATCTATATAGAGGTCATTGTACAGGGAGGGGGAGGAGATAAGCTGGGACATCAATCTATGTCAGTAGTGATGTGAATATAGGTCAGTGCTTTGCTTTATTATGAGGTGGGATGTGACTTTGCACAATCGTTGAAGCTGGTATCTCACCTCATCGAGACTAGAGGAAAAGTTGAGGAGGACACATCTGTACCATTAAAGCTTAGTTCAAAATTAGTTCAAAACCCTTCAATATTTTCCGTTTCTGTGTTTTTCCCTTTACTAAGTATATTTTTCGCTTTCTGTGCAGGAGGGGAAGGCGCCATCCTGCAGTGCACGGCGCAGGGGTCCTGGTTTGCTGCTGGAGGAGTAGAAGGAAGTCTCTTATTTGGGGGTTGCTTTGCCAAGTCTCCCGCTACAGACTGATCCGGACACCCCTCAGGGTCTCATTACGGGGAGCAGGAACATTTTTTTTACAGAAGGTTCTACAGAACAGAATGTGTGTCCAGGTCTTATAATTCTTACTCCTCCTTTTCGATGTCTTTGACGGACTCTTCCAAGTCTGTTAAAGCTGTGTCCATGCCATTTGGCTTCTCGGCTCAATCGGAAATCTTACTGAATGTTCTCAAGTTCAACAGATCTATGAATTTATCACATTCCTATTGTGTGCAGACTGAATATAATACAATAATCTCAGTGATGTTTCTACATGTTTTTGTATAATATTTGTGATGCCTGTATCATGCTGCTGGCTTCTCCTATCCTGAGATATATCTGGTATATTTAACATTAGGTCAGATTCAGCTGTTCCTGATGTGGGTGGTCACTTCCAGGCTGTGACATCAGCTCAGGGCATGAAGCAGAACAGGAAAGCTTGTTTGTAATTGGCCGTTCTAAAGCATGTGATGAGTCACATGCTTGGACATCATAAAGGTCCTTTGCATCACACGAAGTATTTCAAATGATGCATGTAGCTTATTTGTAATTGGCCGACCTGAAGCATGTGATAAGTCATGTAGTAATGCTTGTGACACAGGATGGTTGAGGAAAGCATTGATCTTAGCTTCCTTATACGGCAGCCCCCTGTACATCAAGCCAGGAAGCACCATCACATGATGTTGAGATAAAGCCAAACCAGTATATCTATTCCAGAAGGAACAGATTCCCAACTTTGACAGCGCTGTGTTTTGATGTCTTTGCATCTCATTAGTACAGTGTAGAGAACTGGTTTAGCAAATGAAAGGCTGTGATGCATGGGTCCTGTCCGTTTCCATGGTTAGTGAAACGAGATGCTGCTTTGGCCATGTTCTTTGACCAGAGAAAACTGCCCTTACGACGGCTACATGTGCGCACTTGTACGTGACCAAGTTTGCCGCATGACCTTCTGACTTCATGGGCGGATGGTGGCTCAGTGGTTAGCATCCTGTCTCTTTAAAATTTTTTATCGGACCTGTCCCCTTACTAGATCAGATTTCCAGAAACGGGAGGACTGCTGTAAAGTGAAGCCGCCTGCTTGGGAATGTAACCCCTTGTAACAGGCGGAGGTGTTAAAAGAGTTATAAGCCAATTTGCAATCACTGGAAAGCTGTAGCTTTTGTAACCGGACCTCGACTCGTGTTGATTTTTTCCTTTTGAAGGATTTAAGTTGCAAGTCTTTACATAATTATGGTGCTATTAACTTTCAGGGCCACATTTTTAGCCCTGCATATACAGCACTGAATAATTTTACATATATATATTTATACATTTCTCCAATCTTGGAGCTTTAGTGTTTTGAAATGTGGTTTTGAATCTATAGAAAATTACAGCTTAAACCACAGGGCTTGGAATTAAAACTTACAAAATGTCTGGTGTCCGTGCCCAAAGTTCGGAGACAGCAATTTTCATAGATGAAAAATGTGAGCAGCGGGTCATTCCCCTCTTAGTGTTCCCCGATCTGTCTGAACGACTCTGCAAGACGTCTTATCAAATGGCTGGGTCCACTGAGGATTAGATATCATTGACCTGTTTCCGTAAATCTTTGGAACAGGTGGTAAGTTTAAGGGTTGTCCAGAGGTTGAAAAAACATGTGATGTTTTTGGAAAAATAAGGCACACCCGGACCCTGGTGTGTGCCGGTATTGCAACAACAGGAGTGGGTTACAATGCCGGCAAAATCCATGGTGCTGTTTTTGGAGAATAACATCCAACCTCTGGAGAACCCCTTTAATTTGTTAGACTGGCAGACATACATGTACTGAGGAAAGAGTCAGCAGCCGCTTGCTCGGAAAGCCACTGTTGCAAAAACTTCAAGAAAATAAGCTTTTGATTGCGCGCGTCCTCTGATAATTTAGGGTGATTTTTGGCAGCCCCGTACAACGCAGCAGGTTATGCATGGTGAGTCTGAGGGGTATATGTACTGCGGTAGTATGTCCTTGGAGACCCATCCTTACCAAAGGTATTTGTGAACACCTTGTTTAAAGCAATACATCATAAACTGTTATATGATAAGAAACTATAACGTTTTTGATGAAACTCTTGGAACTTTAACTCCAGAGTACTCTTCCGATTCTATCATTTGAGTCTCTTCTGGTCCCAGCGTAGGCGCACCACACTTATGAATTGGAGTTCTGTATATCTTACTGCTCTGCGTGGTGCTCAGAGGTGTCATGGGTCGGATGTCTATTCAAGACACGATCCCTTACGCATTACCAACTTGAATTTTGATACCCGCCACAGATAGTGGTTGGGACTTTATACCTCAGCTACCCTTAAACACATCTTGGTGGTTTAGTTGTCCAACTACTGACAGTGTTCCCTTTAAGGCCCATTTGCAGCTTTATTATGTCACAGACCATCTAGAAACAATTTTTATTGAAAAGAGAACACATAGCAATCTGTGTAATACAACTCTTAGGTCATTAGGTCCACTAGGACGAAATTTTCTTTGTTCAGTCTGCTATCCATACAGATTACTTGTGAAGTTAGGCCCTATCACGGGATAGGGTCTAACTTGCTGATCTGTGGGGGGGGTCTCAGCACAAATCACAAAAAACAAGGGGTCCGATGGGTGGTCCACCTACCTCCATCGGGAATCAATGGAGAGATGGGCGCGCATAACCGTTCTGCTCCATTAATCTCTATGGAGCTGACGGAAATTGCCGAGCACCCTGTGTGATGACCCCTCTTTTTTTGTATCACATGAAATTCCCACTGATCAAGTTAGGCCCTATCCACAGAATAACTTTTCTAACTTTTCTTATGGGAAAACCTCATTAAAGTTTCAGAAAGGTAGCCATTTAGCTGAACTCTGGCCGCCTTATGACCCATCTGAGAGTCATGTGGAAGTTTTTGACTAAATTATGTCTCTCGTAAAGGTGACCGCTGGTACGTGTTCCAGGAAATCTATGACCAAGTTTTAAGAAACGTACGACTGTGAGAACATTTTTCATAACCTGGTTGGTCGATACTCCATGATTGTCTGATTGGTGATTGACAGTGTCAAAGGGAACAGTTGTCAGAGATCAGGGGCTGTAAATTGGGGAGCAACTGTTTCGGTAATGGAAACCTTTTGTAGGGGCTCTGATTGATCACTATAGAAGTATTGATATTTTGTCATTTTTGCGTGAGCCTTGAACTTCATTGTTGGGTGTTTTGGGTGGGTAACAAACGGATGGTAGAACTTAACCCAAGAAGACTTTAGAGATGACTCGCTGCCAACAAACATCCAGTCAATGGGAATTGGAAGAAGAGTTATTTTGAAAACTACACTCTTCAGGGGAGGAGCCCTAACTTCTTCAGGTCCAATATTTGAAGGGTTGTCCCGTGACAACAAAATAGCACTATCCCCAGCATAAGGGATAATTTGTAATCGGGGGTGGTCTCAGTGATGGGACCCTGTGAATCAAGAGCCGGAGGTTCGTTCTTTTACGTTGCGACCCAAAAGGTTGTAGAAGCCAGTCACGCATGTGTGATCCATTCATTGCTTGGCGTCCGTCTGTCTCTTTGCATGCCATAAAGATGAAAAGGGCAGGCATCGCTTGCATGACTGGCTGCGCTGTCCATCTAGGGTATAACGGGGGTAAACAGATCCCCATTCTCGTGATTCATGCTGTCCCACCACTGAGACCCCCCAATGATCAGCAAATTGTGCCATCTGGGGTATAACTGGGTACAGCAGACTTCCTTCTCATGATTCATGGGATCCACCACTGAGACCCCAATATCAGCAAGTTGTCCATCTGGGGTATAAACTGTGTACAACAGACTTCCATTCTCTCATGTTTCATGCTGTCCCACCACTGCCCCCCCCGATACCTAAGTTTGCATCCATATGGATGCTCCAGTGATGTCTATGATGGGAGACTCCTGTAGTTGGATTTACAAGTTCAATTTTTTTTCTTTTATTCCCTGATTCCTGAAAATCTTTTTGTTTCTCCTCTCTCACATTCTCACTTTTTTTTTTTTCACGAGGCAAACATTTCGGATTTGAAACTATGAAAAAAACCGCCGCCATCTGGGACGTGCAGTCGACTAAGCGCAGTGTTTACAAGAAATTAGCTTACCACAAGCATTTCATTTGGAAATATCAAGGATTTATTAGTTTTCTGTTTTCAATTCTGACCTTTCCCTTCCATCTGGTTATTTACAAACAACATTTTCTGTCGGGAGGGGGGGGGGGGTAAATCTGGGGAATGATCGGGCAGCGTAAAAATTGGTGATAGAAAACTTTCTCGTTCTCGTTGGAAATGAGAATTTGTTCCATCAAGGTGTTGTGGAATGTGCTCGGGGTAAGCAGATTCATGTGATCTCTGTGCCGTGGTGACTTTGGCATGTCGTTCATGTGTTCGCCAGCTGTGTGCTTGGAACTGAGCCGTAAGGCGGGCAGGACTGAGTATGGCTTTGTTTATTGTTCATTAGCTCGCTCATGCTGATTTATTGCACTATTTTGAAATCGCACTAACATTTGGCGCTACGCGTCCGGCTCGGCTCTCACCAGACTCACCACGTTGTTGTGGATTTCTGCTATGCAAAAAAATGGAAAGAAAAACAAAAATTCTGGGAAATACAACTTTCACCTCCGTCAGAAAATTTATGAATGGCTCCTATTTTGGTTCTGCATAGAGATTTGGAGAGATCTATTTTTTTTTATTACTGGTTGACACTAATTTGTCCGCACAGTACAGATCTTTAAGGCTTTCATCACACGCGTTGCCTGCCGTAGACAGGGGCCAACGGGAGCTCACGGGGAGAGGAGGAGGTGGTGAACGCAACTCACAGGCCATACTACGGACAAAGATAGACATTCCTATTTTTCAGGGTGCGCAGCGGTACGGTGCCGCACGTGTGCCATTGCCGTCTATGGGGGACGTATATCGGCCGTGTGAATGTAGCCTTATAGGGAGTCTAACCGCATTATTAATCATACGAAGCTGTGGTATTCATACTATAACGTATTCATCAACTCTTTGCCACTCCATCTATTTGGGAACAGTTGGAAGTTTTTCTTTAGCTCTCACCCTTTCCAGTGTAAAGAGGATGAAGAGTCTTTACTGATACGCTTATCTATTGCTAGGTAACTAATCATAGGTTGCCAGCAGTATAAGGACTGAAAATGCATCTTTATCCAGGATTGTAACTGGACTCAGCTCACGGGGAGAATCTCTCAAAATGCTGTGTTCTGTGATCTCTACATTGAAAATTTTACCCAGTCCCTTCCCCTGCTGTGATTTTGATTTTGACACTAGTGCACTAAGTCCAGCTACACTTCATTGAAGGCAAAGCCTACAATCTACATTGGAAGGCAAAACCCTGCTGCGTCATGTCAATGGTCCATAGTAGCGCATAAATTGTTTGCTCGTCGCAACTTTTTGATGAGTATCCGGCGCATTTTGGAATATCGGGGTTAGTCTAGAGTGGTGTTGTGTTTGATGGGGGTCCCGGGATATGGAGGGTTCGGTCGTATTGGGCGGTCCGGTGTTATATTGGCGGGTCCGGACTTGATTGGCGGTGGGGTCCCGGTGTTATGATTGGCGGGGGTCCGGGATCTTGATTGGCGGGGTCCGGACTCGTGATTGGAGGGTTCGGCGTACGGGGATCGTGATTGGCGGGGTCCCGGTCTCTTGAGGGCGGCGGCTCGATGCCCGGTCTCTTTTGAGGGGGGCGTCCGGTCTCTGAGTGGGCGGCGTCCCGGTATCTTGAGGGGCGGCGTCCCGGGTCCTGAGGGGCGGCGCGGCGCGGGCGCCGCGTCTCTTGAGGGCGAGGCGTCCCGGTTATCTTGAGGGGCGGAGTTCCGGTCTCTTGAGGGGCGGCGTCCCGGTCTCTTGAGGGGCGGCGTCCCGGTTTCTTGAGGGGCGGGCGTCCCGGTCTCTGAGGCGGCGTCCGGTCTCTTGAGGGGCGGCGTCCGGTCTCTGAGGCCGGGTCCCCGTCTCTTGAGGGCGGGCGTCCGGTCTTTGAGGGGGGCGTCACCGGTTCTTGAGGGGCGGAGTCAGGCTCTTGAGGGGCGGCGTTCAAGGTCTCTTGAGGGGGCGGAGTCTCACGGGTCTCTTTCCTTTGAGGGGCGGTCCGTCCGGTCTCTTGAGGGCGGCGTCCGGTATCTTGAGGGGCTAGAGAAAAACTTCAAACGTTAGAAATGGTTGGAGTGGAGAGAGTGAGGTTGGATGAAAGGTTCTCATTAGAAATCTGAATTAATCCAAATTAATCAATAAGGTATTTTTTCTTCTTTGACCCATGTTGGCCTTGTTTTTTCCCGTATCGAGGCCCGAACCGTGAACGCGTCTTTATTCAACTCCTTTATAACCACTTACAAGAGATGTAATTAGTGGTTTGTGGTTTTGGAGAAATGTATGAGAAGAAAGGAATTACAAAGAAACAGAACAGAACTTTTAATAAATGACAGTAGAGAACACTTGTACATCAGTACATTTACTAGTGCGTTTTTAGATGTATTTTAGGTGGTTTTGATATTTCAGTTTGTCCTCCCTTTCTCGGAGCTCGCAAAATCTCGAACAACAACCGAAAACAATGGGGCCGTGATGATGCTACATTATAACATGCTGCTGCAGTAGGACTGTGCTCAGCTCTGCTGCTCTATATCTATATATCAATTACATGGATCCCTGCTATTAATGCTGCCTGTAGATGGCACCATGTAATTCTGCTCAGCTCCTCTGCTCTATAAACATGCTTCCTGAGATAGGACACTATGTACAATCTTACTCAGTTTCTTGCTCTATAGCTATTCTGCCTGCAGATAGGACACTGATACAATCTGCCAGGCTTACTGCTCTATAAATGCTGCCTGAGATTGGACACTATGTAAAATGCTCTGCTGTCACCTGCTCTATAACATGCTGCCTGCAGATAGGACACTAGGTACAACTGCTCAGCTCCTCCTGCTCTATAACATGATGTCGCAGAAAGGACACTTATACAATCTTCTTAGCTCTTCCTGCTGTATAAATGCTGCTGCAGATAGGACACTATGTAATCCTGCCTGCTCCTCCTGCTCTATACCATGCTGCCGCAGATAGGACACTATGTATAATCTGCCTCAGCTCCTCCTGCTCCTATAACCATGGCTGAGATAGGACATGTAAATCTGCTCAGCTCTCGCTGTAAACATGCTGCTGCAGCATAGACACTATGTATAATCTGCTCAGTGCCTCCTGATCTATAACATGCTGCCTGCAGAAAGACACTACATTACAATTTCTCAGCTCTTCCTGCTGTTATCATGCGCTGCAGATAGGACATGTATAATCTGCTCACCGCCCTCCCTTAGCTCTATACCTGTGCCTGCAGATAGGAACACTAGTCAATCTGCTCAGCTCCTCCTGCTCTTATACCATGTGCTGCAGATAGGACAGTACTGTATACATCTGCTTCAGGGTCCTTCTCTATACCATGCTGCCTGCAGATAGGACACTAGTATAATCTTGCTCAGGTCCTTCATCTATACCATGCTGCCTGCAGATAGGACACTATGTCACAATTACTCGGCTACTCCTTTGGCTCATAACATGTGCCTGCAGTAGGACACTATGTAATCTGCTCTGCTCATCTGCCTCTATACCATGCGTACCTGCAGATAGGAACCTACTGTTACCATCTGCTCAGCTCCTCTGCTCTATAACATGCTGCCTGCAGATGGACACATGTACAATCTGCTCAGCCTTTGTCTATAACATGCAGCCTGCAGATAGGACATAGTACAATCGCTCACTTGACTCTATACAGCAGCCTGCAGGAAGGATGTCCAATCTTTGAAAAACCTTTATTCAGCTTTAAACTACAACAAACCACATACATATAATTCTCCCTTTCCCTACTCTGTTGGGTTAACAAACAGAATTTCCCTACTTGTTAATACAAGTCAATGCCTGGCACCTCCGTCCTGACCTCTGTGTAGCACATTTCTTGGGTGGAACTTGAGGAAACAAAGTTTAATTGTACAAACAATTGTCAGAAGTCAGAAATGCACCTTAAATTAAGAGCAACATTTACTCAGTGTATGAAAAGCGCTCTGCACCTTTAGCCGTTCTTAAACTTGACAATGCAAATATTGCTCAGAGCGAAGTTGAGATACCAACGCTCACAAATCTCCATAGAAGAGGCGGAGGGCCTCTGCAGCCCATTGGGAAAGGGGGAACGTCTCCGGCTGGCACGGTCCTGGGAGGCAATATACTGGGCAAGTGTAGAAATAAAAAAGCTGAAATCCGCAGGAAAATCATGGAATTTTCCCAGGAGGCAGAGCGGGATGTGGTCTATGAGGGTAACGCTATTTCTATGGGGTAATGCCTGATTCCGTCTTTATGTTAGGTAAAATAAATGGTTCTAATGCAAATTCAAATGGCTGTAACGGGGGACATATATACAGCCTATGTATATACGTCCCCTATAGCGACAATGGATGCCTGGTGCCGTACCGGACCAGCGTTGTCACCGTACCGTTCCATAGCGAGGGAGAGTACTTGGACAGTCCTACTTTCTCCGGAATACTGCGGTGTGCACCATATACGCGTGGAGTGGACGGGGCGGGTGAGATCGCTTTACCCCCTCCTCTTCTCCCAGGCGCCGACGTGTGCCCGGCGTGTACGGATACGGCAGGCACACGTTTGTGTAAATATAGCCCAAAACGAAGCTTAAGCCTTTGGTCAAATATAACAAATTCTAACATACCGACATTGTAAATTATTAAAAATTCCTGTGAGCGCTGAGAGGTAGCTTTCACGCCAGTTTATGATATTGGTAACCTGACTATGGATCCTTGGTCATCCCGTTGAATGTGAATCAAGAGACAAACCACTGGCTCACTGGTTCAATAAAAAGTATTTGGTGAGCTTCCCTAAGGCCCCATCAAACGGCCGCGTGAGGGATGTATGTATGGTGCGGCTGGATATACGTCCCCATAGACGGGTATGGTGCCGGGGTTGCTCTCCATTCTGTGCTCCGAGAAAAGATAGAGCAGGGCAGCATTGTCAGATTACTGCTCACAAGCAGGTCTATGGAGCGGAGAGGAACGAGCTGGAGCCAATGAAAGAAGAAACATAGACCTAGTCCAAAAAGCGACGACCATAGTTGTATGTCAGACGAGTACGGACTTTGAGATCATAGTGATTTGTGTGTAGCAGGGAGTCCCTTCCCCGTAAAACGATAGTCATTATTCTTATCTGCAGGGGACGGCAGGGATCCATGCTTCATGTCCTCAAAACTGTGGTGGGCACAGTGCACAGGCAGTTGTTTACGTGCTAATGCATGCAAGTTAAGTAATGTGAGCCTCTGCCTGCAGAACTTTTCTTGCGCATGCAAATTAGACCATAGTAGTCATGTGGGCAGGGACACCTCAATGAGGTCACGTGTGGTGGTGGGCCTAATCAGAGCATATAATCACTGTACCTCGCTGTGCGACTCAGGTTCAACACTCTATGGTTTGCGGATTAAACAATGCGGGCACGTGCACATAATCATTTGAAGTCCGGAGCAGATGGCGAGGCAGGTGCTGACCCCGCCCCCGAGAGCACAAGAAGCTAATTTGCATAAATAACACTAATTTAGTCAGATGTGTCCAATAGAAGTTGAGGGTTTTAGTGACACACTAAAGTTGTAGCTGATGTGAGAACCATCTAAGTTTCCATTCTCAGATATTTTAAGGTCATCTTGGCGCAGAGTCGAATTCGCTAGTTCGCGTTTCCCACACCCCGTTGCACAGTTTATATTGTTGGGGAAAAAAAAATATCTTTCCTTGAAGTTCGTTTTGTTAGTGTTTGTGGACCGACGAAGTAGCATCGAGTCCACTAGATGATCCTCAGAACAATCGTTTAGATATATTGGGTCGTGTTACAACAGAGGTGTCGTCAATAATTCTTACTAAATCGAGACGGTCTTTTGTTCCCATATATCTGAAGAATTTTGGTGTGTAAGATATGCGGTATGAAGAACGTATGATAATAATCAACGACATAGGTCATAATGGTAGAATTTGGCATGACAGATTATTTTAAGGGGTTGGCCACTTTCCATGTTTTGATGTTTTCTATATTGTGTGTGTGTGTGTGTGGGGGGGGGGCGGGATCATGAGGTTAATGTTACCAATATACATCTAGATATATTTGCTTCGCTTCTTTGATGAGTAAATGAAGCACTACCTGTCTTAACCTCAATCAAGCCGGCCTTCTACACATAAAATGGCTGAGATGGAGTAGGGTTACATGGTGATCTCTATTGGTCAAGGAACAATCGCTCTGCAGGATCTTGATCTTCTATTCATAAAATCATCATAAGGTCCTGACAGGGCGAATGCAGATGCTCATTGATGGCTTGCAGATGGAGGGTCATGTGCTATTGATCTTCCCATGAAAAACCCAATCGCTCTGCCATGTATCTTCTCTTATATTCTAAGAAAACAGTTCATACAGTCGACAGGGCGAGTTGCCATTGATGGCGCAGATGGAGGGTCATGTGATACTCTGATACTCGTCATGAAGAACAATCAGCAAGCAGTATCTGATCTTATATTCATTAAACACTATCTAGGCCGAACGGTGTAATGATCATGGGTAAGATCACATGACCATCTGCGGCGCCTTTATGGTCAACATGTCCCTGGCTGATGTGTGAATAGACAGGTGGGCACCTTACAGATGAAGAAAGCAGAAATAGAACTCGTTAGTAAAGGTTAGATGGTAATTGACTCATATCTGCTCCACCCACTTCTAACACACAGTTCCCAAAAAACTGGACGTAAACTGGCAAACCCCCCTTTAACTGACAATTGATTATTTATAAAGCCTTCACTTTTTGATGTGAACAGACAAGATCAATATGACATAGTTGGGTTCGCGGCGCAGGCCCAAGCGCTGGCGGCTGAGGAGGCGCAGGCCCAAGCGCTGGCGGCTGAGGAGGCGCAGGCCCAAGCGCGGCGGCTGGGAGGCGCGCAGGCCCAAGCGCTGGCGGCTGAGGAGGCGCAGGCCCCAACGCTGGGCGCTGAGGAGCGCAGGCCCAAGCGTCGGGCGTCTGAGGAGGCCGCAGGCCCAAGCGCTGGCGGCTGAGGAGGCGCAGGCCCAAGCGCATGGCGGCTGAGGAGGCGCAGGCCCAAGCGCATGGCGGACGAGGAGGCAGAACGGCACTTTAGACACCCCTGTCTTCAGTTCTATAGAACCCAGAAATCTGATTGTTATTATATTAAAGGAAATCTACCCCCAGGACCATGGATTGTAAACCAAGCACACTGACATACTGGTAGGATCCGCTCTTCTTTTAGCTTTCTATGCCCTTTTTTTTTTTTTTAATACAAAAGAAAGGCTTGAATAATGATGCAATTGAGTTTGAGGGTATCCATAGCTGTTAATTGAGCTTTGGGCTGCTCAGGTGTTTGAACTGACACATCCCCCTGGAGCCTCTAAACTTGGCTCGTCTCAGGCAAAATATAACTCTTCTCTGCTCATTTGCATATGGACTTGAAGGAGATTTTTTTTTATGTATTTATAGGTAAATGGGTGAGATGTCACATAAAAGAGGGAACTTTAGAAAGGATAGAAAGGACATTTAATCTCCTACCTTAGTGGGCTAGTAGTTTGGGGTAAATGGGGTAAATTCGCGTGACAGGATTTTGATTTAAGGTTTGGACCCAAATTCTGATGTAGATTTAGGCCCAGATTCTTCTAACAACTTGTTATTTGAGAAGTCCCTTTAATAAGCATCAAACAAATTTGCATATAGTGCTCAGCTCTCTAGTTTGTCTTCTATCGATGTCTTTCCCATAGGTTATACAGTAAACACTCATATATATGTATGTATGTATGTGTATATAATGTAATGTTGTGAAACGCTTCCTGGCCACTTGAATGTGAACCTGCACTTTCCATAAAATGTACAAAAAGTTGGATTGCCATTCTGTGGGTGTCCACTTGGTGGCGCTGTGGTGCTGCAGCCCCTCATCCCCGGCAGTTACAGTGTTCAGGGTCAGGGGGCAGCTGTGTAGATTATGGTTTAATTTCTGCATAATGGGAAGAGATGCCGGATTTTCTATGTAAAATACGATCTTTAGTTTAATAATGAATAATTGCCTGTAGCTAAAGTAAGCGCTTGTCTCACTCCTTTGTGTAGAGAGGACTTGCCTCTGTTATGTTTACTGGTTGTCAAAAGTTCACCAGAACGGGTTGTACAGTACTCGGCTTTATGGGGACCAGTCACTAAAACGTGACCTGTACACAACAGCACGATTCTTACATTCATTCTCCTTGTCCCTGATCCGCGTTGTCATAGGATTCTTTTCCAAGATTCTAAAGGAAATGTGTCTCCAATTGTCAGTTTCGCTCATTAAAATCAAATTATATTTAAAACTTTTTAGTTTCTTTTTCATTTTCTTTCTACTGTTTTCAATCCATCATTATATGGCGGCCATTTTTTCTGTGCTCTAGTAAACCGCATTTAGTGATGTGCTTTACTGCAGCCTCCTAGCCCTAGACCGCAATATACTGGAATTGACTTATTGAGGTCTAGCTTAAAAGGCATGCTTTGTGCAGATAGGTAGTGATGTAATAATGGGTCAGTGTTATCTATATAAAGGACATTGTACAGGGAGGGGGAGGAGATAAGCTGTGACATCATCTATTGTCAGTAGTGATGTAATGATGGGTCAGTGTTATCATATAGAGGTCATTGGTACAGGGAGGGGAGGAGATAAGCTGTGACATCATCTATGCAGTAGTGATGTAATGATGGGTCACTGTTATCTATATAGAGGTACTTGTACAGAGGGGAGGAGATAAGTTGTGACATCATCTATTGTCAGTATGTGATTAAGATGGGTCAGTGTACTATATATAGAGTCATTGTACAGGGAGGGGGGAGGAGATAAGCTGTGACATCATCTATTGACATTAGTGATGTAATGATGGTCAGTTTCTATATAGAGGTCATTGTAGACGGAGGAGGAGAATAAGCTGTGACATCATCTATTGTCGTAGTGATGTAATGATGGGTCAGTGTTATCTATATAGAGGTCTTGTACGGGAGGGGGAGGAGAAACTGTACATCATCTATTGCCAGTATTGATGTAATGATGGGTCACTGTTATCTATATGAGGCTCTGTACAGGGAGGGAGGAAGGAGACATAGCGTGACATCATCTCTTTGCATATTGACTGTAATGATGGGTCATGTATCTGAAATAGGGATCATTGTACAGGGGTGGAGAGGGATAAGCTGTGACACTCATCTATTGTCAGTAGTGATGTATGATGGGTCAGTGTTATCTATATAGAGGTTATTGTACAGGGAGGAGGAGGAGATAAGCTGTGACATCATCTATTGTCAGTAGTGATGTAATGATGGGTCAGTGTTATCTATATAGAGGTTATTGTACAGGGAGGAGGAGGAGATAAGCTGTGACATCATCTATTGTCAGTATGGATTAGTTATTGGGTCAGTGTTATCTATTAGAGGTCATTGTACAGGGAGGGAGGAGATAAGCTGTGACATCATCTATTGTCAGTAGTGATGTAATGATGGTCAGTGTTATCTAATAGAGGTCATTGTACAGGGAGGGAGGGGATAAGCTGTGACATCATCTATTGTCGTAGTGATGTAATGATGGGTCAGTTTATCTATATGAGGTCTTGTACAGGAGGGGGAGGCTCTCATATTCCTCTCTCTATCTCGCTATCATTCATATGTCTCTCGATCGCATATCCATCTCATATGACCTAAGTTGTACTTTCTTTACTTTTCAGCTATTTTGTCGAGTGCAGGAAAGTTCCCAGGGTACATATAACATGAGCAGAGCAGGACCCCTAAGGGGGCGGACGGTGCAGACAAGCGAGGGAGATCCTGCTCAGCCCCTAAAGAATTACAAGTAAGTTGTTCCTCTCTCATACTACAATTATTTTACTGAAAATAAATTCTATGGAGCGCTTAACACATTTATGGCAATCTGTTTACTAAACCACATTGCTCCCATTCTGGAGCATCTAATAACTATGTGTTTTTTGTTCCTCTGTATTTCCTCCGAATTATTTATAGATAAATGGATCAAATCGGTTATACACATTCACCTTGCCAGGGTTGTGTCCTCTGTACCATTCACCTTGACCCCTGGTTGGTCTTTGGGGTGTTGGTCAATACTACCCCAAACTCTAACACCCATTTGCCAATTTAAATGCCTTTCTAGGAGGAAACAACAGGTATAGGGGAAAGGTTTTTTTGGATAAATGGAGAGTTTTTTGAATACAAGTGGGCCGGGGTACTTCCTGTGCTCCAGGTCTGGTTCCTTTGGCTTCTGGTGCTTCCAGTTTCAGGCCCTGTGCCTGCTGACGAGAAGTTTTGGGGAACAGAGGAACCCACTTTATCAATGACTGGAATCTTCAGACACTGGACTCCCCTCTGTTCAGGCGGACTTTACTATAATAATAATAATAATAATAATAATAATAATTCCTTTATTTATATAGCGCACACAGATTACGCAGCGCTGCATACAAATTTGCCAATCAGTCGCTTTGTCCCCAATGGGGCTCACAATCTAATTAACCCACCATATGTTTTGGAGTGTGGGAGGAAACTGGAGGAAACGAGGAAGGACCCACACACAAACACGAGAGAACGTACAAACTCTTTTGCAGATGTTGACTCTGGTCCCCAGCGTGTTCAAGGCTTGAATGCTAACCACTGAGCACCCTATTTGGCCAAATGAGGGCGATTTGAATGGGTTATAAGCTGATTGTGTGGTGATGTAAGCTGGAGCACCTCAGAGCAATTTGTATAATTTTTACAACTCTTTGTGATATGCCCGTTTCCAGTGCAATAATAAAAGTTATTTCCAGATGAAGTCCTCAGGACCCTGTTAGTAGGACTGTCTTCTCCATCAGTCATCTCCTAGTAGGTGTCTGCTGATGCAGGGGTGACGGTATGTACACAAATCCCACCTTTTGTAAGAGCAAAGTTAAAAAATAGAAAGTGGCAGAAACAAATTATTACAAAAAAAATAGAAGAAAATCTAGATTACATATACATAGTGCATAAAAGGTCACAGCGGGTGTGACACGAGGTCTATTTTTGGGAAACCTCTCTGCTACACAAGGCTCATGGTGCGCGCTGTGGTATATTCTCAGTGAATTAATCTGCTCTTAAACTCAAAATTAAAGGGAACCTGTACCTGGCCAGGAATTTCCAAAGTCCCATCTCATAAAACACAGGATATAACTATAGATCCAGCACTGTGAATGTGGTGGTCATCTTCCTATATGTGTTATCCATGGCCTCTTCCTTCTAAAATCAACGTTTAAAATGATTTAAAAATGGAAAATCTTGCGCTTAAAATCAATGATCTTTATTTATCCGTCATAAACATTTTGTTCCATAGTAACAAACAATTGTTATCTTGAACATGTTTTGGATGCTGATTAGAAATTTATTATAAGGGGTAAAATGATGAAATAAATTGATTTTAACTTCGAAATTTCAAGTTTTCAATATCCTGCACCCAGAGGGTATATACTTTTCACTTTATCGATTGGGTGCTGCCTCCAATCCTAACAGGGAACCCGCTTTCTAAAAATGTTATTTAAAATGATGCTAATGAGACTCTGGGGGAGGAGGTTGTTATCAGTGCCCCTTTCATCTATAGCTTCATAGGCTGTTACACTGTGCGGGAGCATGCCGCCCACAGTGTGAGATTACATGAGACACGTGAAGTTACAGCATGGTGGGGCTCTGGTAAAGCCCCCAGAACCCTTCAGGCTCATGCTGATCATAATTTTAGAAGTTGATTTTAGATGGAAGGAGGCCATAGATAACAAATATAAGAAGATACACAGTCAATGGTTCCTGGGTCTATGAGTATGTCCCTGGTTTGTCATGATGGATTTTGATGGTAGATTTCCTTTAAACTACTAGCGCGCTCGTCCTTTGAGACAGTGGACGTGGCCTATACAAAATCCCATTACAAAGCAAGCTGTAGGTGGAATTAGCGACTCTACAAGTGTTGTCGTCCCTTAGCCCCCAGTATCCCGTGCAGCTTATTATGGCGGGCGTATAGGACAGTCTGTGCAGGTTGTTTTGGGGTCCGGCATCTCTGTGAGTTATGAATGTGTTATCCTCTGCCTATCAGTTTTTGTTCGTTCCAACACTCTCACGTTTCCCAATGCTGCAGTTTGAGTTTTGTTGTCTCTCTTTGTTTCCAGGAATTCATGTCTCTATCACAGGCTATCTGTTCCAGTCACTTTTTCCTGGATCGTCGCATCCGACGAGGTTTCAGCCGTGACTATTTAGGATCTGTTGCTGAGATATTCCTTGTGGTGACAGGTGGGTAATACTTAGAAAACTTATGCAAAACTTATCACTAGAGAACAGTCCTTTCTAGAATTACCTCTGTTATGTGAAATCTCACCTGTTTGCCTAAAAATATCTCCTCCAAAGTTTATGAAAATTACAGAGAAGAGTCAAATTTGTCTGAGAAGAGTCAAGTTTAAGGTGCGGGAGAGTGTTCTTCAGACCCCCATATATTGTATCTAGATACATGGTGTCATATTAAAGATAAGAATCTAATCTCTCAGATCTCATCAGTCTTGTGAGTTCCATGGCTACAAAATTGTAGATGAACGGCATTTGATACATAGTTTGAAATGTGAGCTGCAGATAAAGATCCAATTCCTGCCTGTGGAATTGATCTTTGTCTGTAGGCCACCAGAACCACAATCCCGAGATTAGATTCTTCTTCTTAGCTTCTACCTTCACTTCCACCCACGGCGTGCTATTTGCATAATGAAAGATACTGATTTTTTCATTGCTTATACCAGAAATTCAATGATTAAACAAAGCTGAAAAGTGGTTGAGGATTAGAGCAGCAAGCTACCATCGTATCTATTTTTTTAGGTAGATCCCTGATGGTAAGTTTCCTTAACTTCAATATGATACCAAATTGGTTTTAGGAGCTATAAACTGAAGATAGAGCGGGTCATCTGAAGTGACTCTGAACATGACTCGTCCTCAGGCAAATATGACTCTTCTCTGCTCATGTCACTTGTTTTTGAAGGGGATTTTTTTACGGTAAAATGGGTGATTTTCACATTAAAGAGGGATCTCTAGATAGGACTTAATACCCTACACGACGGGGCTGGGAGTTTTAAAGGGGTAAAAGTTGTGACCGGTTCCCTTTTTTTGAATAAGAATATGTAAGGACATCCTTGTGATCATGTCACTCTCTGGATAACAGTGATTGTGGCTTTTTGTGCCCAATCCTCATGACATGGTTCAACAGCTTAAAGGGGTTTGCGGAGGTTGAATTTTAGTAGAAAGCAGCCATGTTTTCCACCTCCTTACAACACTTTTAAAAATCGTAAGCATCACAATAACATGGACTTTGATTTACTGGGGAACCACGGGATTTGGAATCAAGAGCAGCCAGATATTTGTGATGCTTAAGATTTTTAAAGGGGTGTCAAGAGGTTGTTTTTTTGGTAAAAGAGAGCCATGTTTTAAAACTTTTTGGAAACGCCTTAAAACATATGCATTCACAAATAACCTGGACTTGTTCAAGGCTTTTCCGAAGGTTGAAAAACATTGCTGCTCTACCCAAACACGAATCCCCCAATACCCCTTTAAGCTAGTTGAACCATGTCATGAGGATTTCGGCAAACAAGCCGCCATCAACGTTACCAGGTGAGTGACATGATCGCAGGACTACAAATTATCTGGACTTTGTTCTTGTTATCCAAATCCCAGTGTCTCCCCGTAAGTGACAAAATCCAGATTATTGATGCTTACAGTTTTAAAAGGATTGACCAAAAGCAGCCATGTTTTCTACCCTTCGCAAAACCCCTTTAAAAATCGTAAGCATCACGAATAACCTGGACTTTGTATTTTGTTATCCAAATCCCAGTGTCCGCGTAAAGTAAAAAGTCCAGGTATTTGTGACGCTTACATTTTTAAAGGGTTTTCTCAAGTTGGAAACATGGCTGCTTCTACCAAAACAACATTTGGTCAGCCCCTTTAAAAAATCTTAAGCATCACAAATAATCTGGACTTTGTTTCTGGTTATGCAATCCAGTGTCCCCCAGTAAGTGCAAACTCCAGGTTATTTTGACGGTTACGATTTTTAATGGGGTTTGTGGTATGATGTTTGGAAACATGGCTGCTTCTACCTAAACAACCTCCGATTTCAACTTTAACACCTTAAAATTTTAGTATCTAATAGACGGACTTTGTTCAGGGGTTTTTCCAAACGTGAAAAAACATGGTTTTTCTACCAAAAACAACCTTTGGTCAACCCTTAAAAAATCGTTTAGCATCACAAATAATCTGTGGACTTTGTTCTTGATGGTCCGAATCCCGGGGTCCCACCACCGGCTCAGTAATCCCTATTCCAGCGGAGCTGGCGAGTCCCCCGGACTGATATAAATGGCCGTGTGTATGATCGTTGGCTTGTTCTCTGTATGGGGCACAGGCGAGGCCGGTCGCTCAATGACCCAGCAAAAGGCGATGATTGCAAGAGGAAGCGAACATCTGGTTTAATCGGTTCCTTTATGATAAGTGATGTGGACCTGGCGTTCACATCTGCACGTCCCAGAGCTCCTTTATTGGGGGCCGTAAAGATAAATACAAGTTTTGTTTTGCCAGCAGAAACTTATTAGTGCGTTTTCTTCCTGACTAATGATCTCTTTTCACAGGCTCCTGTCAGAGCGTATTTGAGTTCGCTCAGTCGGTCAGCGCTAACAATGTCCACGCTCTCCTCCACTGCTTCAGTAACACCTTTGAGGAAGTGAAACTCCTGCCTTTGAAACTTCTGAGAAAGCTGTCCCCGTCTGTTGTAGGCCTCCAGGTATGACCAACCCGAGCTGGAACACAAAGCCCTCGGCATGGCCGTACAATAGGGGACGGAACCACGCATCGCCCGCTTTAAATCCCAGATCATTAGACCTTGTTATTACGATGTAGATTACCATCAGCCGTGTGCACGGAGTTAATGAATAACAATAGGAAATGGCAGTTTATGTGAATTTCTCCAAAACTGATGTAAACATGTTCGCAGTTATAGTGTTCATGTGCGTTCAATAGATAAGTCAGCTTCTCTCTGACTGATACCGAAAGGATCCCATAGATTATATGGAAGAGGACTACCTCACGTGTAGCGCCATATGGTGCAGCACTCATCACCAATTGGCTCTGTATATATCGGCCCTCTGGTGCCATATGGATGCATCTTGCACACGGTAAGGGTGTGTTCGCACGTGGCAGTAACGCACGTGTATGTCATGTAATCAGGCAAAATTCTCTTTTTAGATGTTCTGATGTAGTTGAAAACGCCCGCGTACTAGCCACGTGTGAGCGCACCTAAGATTACCCAGTTGGTATTGGCCCACCATGAAACTTTTTGACAGTGTCCAGACGAATCGGGACACCAAGTCATCGACAGGTCCTTGTGAAGTGTCCAAAGTATCCCATATTACTACTGTCTGGCGCGCAATAAAAAATAAATGTGTTTACTTACCTCAGTCCTCAATCTTGTGCTAGCACATTCAGTAAGTAAATCCATACATCTGGAGCATGTGCAGGATGTTTGGGTGGACTCGCGCAGGCTCCATAGGTGTTAATGGAGCCCCTCAGGCTCATTTGCTAATTTTTAAAGCCTTTTTTGCTTAAAAACACTGTATGTCAGAGTGCTTGGTTTACAATCCTTCATTCTGGTGGTAGATGTCTTTTAAGTCTAGTGCATTGTGTGCGCGATCTTCCCTTGCATGTATATATACGTGTCCTCAGCCTTTCCCTGTTCTCCCATTCTGCCCCTGCAATAATACACAGCTTCCATGCTCTAGGCCTCCTTAAAGCATTGTCTCTTTTACTGTTCATCCTCACTGACAGAGACTGGGGAGGGCATAGGAGCAGGGTAGTCAATAACGCTCCTGCTGCAGTCCCCTATTCATCAGAGCTCAAACATGTAAACATAGAATCACAGAGAGTCTGCACACAGACCAAAATAAGAATAGGAACTGCGTGAATACTTGAGAAACATTGAGGGACTATTCACAAGGCAGTATGGCCATGGGCAACTTATGTTAAAAAAGTTGCCAACCCCTTAGTGATCAACGCACCCAGAGTGCAACCCTAGTAGGTTCTGAGCACTTAGTAATTCCGGCGCAGATGGTCTGACATGACATAGATTTCAGCTCTATCCTGCACTAGCATTTTGGCGCAGGTTATAGTAAATATGACTGGCCCAAGTGCCCCTGCCTTCTGCCTTGCAAAACTGCCCCAGTGTGTTGGGTGTAAAAAAAAGTCACCAAATCCTTGACGTGCACTTGGATTTGTGACTGTTTCATGCCTGTACGCCACAAAACTGTCATGATAATCTCCCCCAATGATCACATGTGCATCTGTCCCAACCAGTCCTTGATCTATAGGCAGAGCGGGGAAACTAAGGATTGGGAGACGCTTCTCCGGATGTTATGAGAGTCAGCTTAGACAAAACTTGGGGGCAATTTACGTGGACTTGTATAATAAATATCAATTTAATCATTTTACTCAATAATTATAAGATAAAAATCAGGAGTGGGGGCACACAGTACAGCTGCAGATCTGTCCATGATCCTCGCGAGTAACCGAGGTGTGAAACATGCCCTTAGTCTTAGACCAGTGTTTACACCTGATCGATGAAACAAGTTACTATAGGTTATTTATGATACTCGGCACTTATTATACTTTTTGGCAAGTTCGGCAAAGCTGTAGCTACAATCCAATTCATTAAGTAGCACAAATACCTCCTGTGCGTGTGCTGTAGTTTGTTACATGTATCAGCCGGCATTCTACATACTGAAGCTCTCAGAGGATTGCCAGACTGGACTCTATGTACAGTGTTTACTATTTACCGTTTTCTTTAATAGTCATTGACCAAATTTTATGGCAGAATAATCTGTTTTTTTATTGGTTTTATTAAACTATGAAATACACTCACATGTGCAGATAGAGAATGTCTCGCTGCCATGTGGAATATGGATCATAGTGGGATGCGATGGAAAATTGGATAGTTAAAACGCACATTGGTGATTATGTGAGAGGAGTTTTCTGGTGTTCCTTCAAATTCTGACTTGAACTTGTAATCATCCCCTCTGGCTTTCCTGTTGTCTCACTTTATCATATGTTGCTTGTAGTATTCCCAGCAAACTCGCCACAAATTCCTACGATATTGATCGTGTTTGATAAGCTCTGCTGGACACCTCACCGAGGAGAAGATATGGATTTTCGGCAAATGAAGTGATATGTAACTGTTTCACTGCCAGGGATTTGTGGCCAGGACAGTTGACATGTAAAACTAGTTTTACAATACGAAAAAAAAAATTCATACTCAACGCCCATTCCCATGCACATTGACGGACCTTATGCAGTTTTGCGTCAAAATTGACATTAAAAAATAATAAATAATACAAAGTTATAGGAATCTACCATCAAAATCCATCATGATAAACCAGGACATTACTCATGATCCAGGCACCGGGACTGTGCTAATCTGCTTAATTTGTTTACCATGGCCTCCTCCTTATAAAAATCAACTTTTAAATTTTGCTAGAACCGAAGGTTTCTGGGGGGCTTTACCAGAGCCCCTCATGCTGTGTAATTTCACATGCATTACACTGCAATGAACACTTCCTCTCCCCGGTTTGCCAAAACCTCACAGGTGTTGCATTCTCCTCCTTACTTTTCAGCACCCCCCTATTAATGGAATCTCACACCATGAGTGGGTGAAGTGCTCTGCACCAGTGTAGCAACCTGTGGAGCTCCAGCACAGAGGCGGTCTGCTAACAACCCAGAGTCTTAATAGATAATTTTAAAAGTGTTTTTTGACAACCCACTCCTACTTACCCTTTTTCCTGAGCCCACTACCGAACTTTAAACCTAAATTAACTGTAACCGATTAGGCTGTAAAACATGAACGGGATGAAAAACATAGCTTTTAAAAAAAAAAAAAAAAAAAAATGGAGCACCAGGTTGAGTGTGGTAATGCAGGTTTATTGATGCGAAAGGGGCAGAGTTGAAATATCCCAAACATCCTGGGTGGTGTAAGATACGGCACCATGTTTCTCTATGGAGAGGGGTAGGGGTGAGCAGCAATCTGTGTGCCCCCTGTGCTACTGTTCTAATGTGTAGCCTACGTATATATGTATCTGTTCTGACAGACTTAAGCTCTTAGCCCTCATCTATTGTTTCAGAGTTTTTCCCTCGTAATGTCTTATTGTGATATGTACGTCATGATCTGTACAGGGCTGCGGAATATGATGGCGCTATATAAATAAAGATATATATTATTTTTTTCTATTAAAACTTCTACCTTTTACAAATCGTGAAAACGTTGAATTCAACTTTGTATTCTGTTTCATTTTCAGAATCCGCAGAAGATTCTGGTTCTGCGGAAGCCGCGATGATCTGAGCACAAGCAACAAGCCTTGATTGTGTGACTGCTTTCTACTGCTGATTTTTAATACCCAGGAGGCTCTGGAAGCTGCTCTTGGGGAGTTGGGACACAAAACTTCTAATGATCTGCATCACCATGACAGCAGCAGTACTGTGGAGAGGAAACACATTAATGGTAGTGATGCGGAGTCCTGAGTACTCGCCACACACACAGTGTTGCAGTGAGTCCTGATTACCCCGCCCACACACAGTGATTGGTAGTGGTCCTGATTACCCCGCCCACAAACTGATTGGCAGTAAGAGTCCTGATTACTAGACCCAGACACAGTAATTGGCAGTGAGAGTCCTGATTACCCGCCCACACACAGTGATTGACATTGAGAGTCCTAATTACATCTGCCCAAACACAGTGATTGACAGTATATTGGATTTTTTGCAGTTATTCGGACAACTTGGTACACCTTGAGTATGAAATCATACAGGAGAGACTTCATTGCTAGAAGCAGCGCCCTCCTTTCCATTGTACGGTGTGTACACTGTATTATCGGAGCATTGCAGCCAGTTCTTCTATGGTGGTAAGTTGTTTTTTAGGGCATACCTTGTAGAATTGTCAACCTGGTTAAACATAGGTTTAATCAGCTCCTGAGTAAAAGTTTTATCTGATGTGCGATAAGGTGGCAAGTGCCCAGTGGGCGGTCTGAAACCTCCCCTTGTGACCTTTGTTAGCCGTTACCCCGCTCATAGGCACATGATGGTGTATTCGCACAATTACAGTGAAATGGAATTGAATATATATTGAAGGAGAATCCAATGGATCATGAGAATGTGCATTCTCTCCACCCTATCTGAATAGACTGAAGGTTGCCCGAGCTCCATTCCTCCTGTCTCTAGCCGAAGGCATGCAAACTCTAACCATCACTCCCTTCGGATAGGGGGGTAGTTATCCAAAAGTTTTCTTGGGTCTCAGCCAGCAAACCCCTACCGTATACAACTATCCCTGTCTTGTGGATATGGAATAATTTCACTTTCTTCAGCTCCCCTAGTGGGTGGCCGCACCAGCTGAATGTTACATTTTAAATCTGTTCTCTGACCCCATTAAATTAAGCCCCTCTGCTCTCCATAGGGATACACGGCGCCGTAACACGGGGAAAAATAGGACATGTCCTATCCTTTCCCGTGTACACAGCTGTACGTTGCTGCATGGCTCTGTGTGCCATTAACGGCCTATGGGAAATATGACGGCCCCCATTGTTGTGGAATGCAGCCTAAGCCACAGTGTGATCTGAGCCAGCATATTACCGTAAATATGTTAAAGTCTTTGGAAACCGTATCCTGTACTTATTTACTGGAATCTATAGATAATAATTGTTGTATACTATACCAGCGTATGCCATGTATCTAAGCTGCAGACATTACTATCCTAATGTGGGTATATATGTTTACACAGGGACGTCTCGATGTGTGCAGTGGAGGCGGCTGCTGTCTCGGCTCATCTCGATGTCCCATCGTCCTCCGCCATTGTATCTCCTGTTGTCATAGTTCATCACCAGAAGGTCTCATGCCAATGGACACAGAGTCAGCAAGTGTCTTGTCTAATGGTTTCACCTAGACCAGGCATTAACTAGTTGCTGTGTTGGATAACTTGTCAAGTTTTTTTTTTTTTTTATTCAATGAAATTTTGCCTTTTGATGTAAGAGTAACAACCTCTTTAAATGGCCGTTATTAGAGTTCTACATATGGACATGCAGGGAAGATGGGCATAGGAATTTCTGCATGTCTCTCTTTTACCCCTCTGTCTGCTCCGGGAAAGCGCAGTGAGCAGCGATGTCACGGTACTCCCTCAGCACCACAGTATGGATGCGATTTTGAGTGGGGTGCTGTGACATGGGACTGATTTAAATCACCATTCATGTACAGTACAGTTCAGGTCTTGGGCTTTCGGTGATCCTGCAGATGGAGCACTTAGTGCCATGTGGAGAGGCGGAGCTTTTCACGCTGCTTTAGAAAGGTCATGTGACCAGAGCATTGACGGTCTGTATTGAATACCTGTGCTCCGGTACATGACTTTCCATTAAGGGCCGAACACTGCAGCAGTAAAGAACTTGAAGTGGCTGCAGCTCACGGCCTCGATGGAGAGAGGGTGTAGAAAAGTCTCACGCATTCTTATGAGACTTCATTTGGTGTAAAATGCCCGTGCAAGCGTCTCTACGATCTGCCGCCCACAGCCATTCACAGGCATTGGAAAAACGGATAAAATCAAACGGTTTTTCTGATTAATAAAATGCCGCATTTTGTCACACCTGGGGGTATTCCGGGGATAGAGTTGCATCCCAGGATCTGCAGCCATCCCTTTTGCTTTGGATCAAGAACTTGAAACTTCAGAGACCCTTAGATGTAATTGTTGTTTGGTCTCACATCTAAGGGGTATAAGTGGCTGGGATAAGAGCTTACACTCATTTTCAAAGTGCTAAAATATTTTTTGTTTCAAAGCAAACCTGCACCAGGGATTTAATTTTCAGTAGTGTTAGGTTCCAGCATTGCGATTTAAAAATGCCATAATAAACATTTCATTACTTTATAAAACTTTATTTCATGTTATGGCTCCTGCCAGTAGCGTGTTGGAATGTATAGCGGGAGGGGCGTAGTTGCTGCAACCTTTGGCTCATTCTCTTCTCACTCATCCGCCTCCCCACTTCCGGCTGTGCATTGCGCAGACAGGCGAGGGAGGGGATTGTGTGGGTAAAAGAAGAATGTATGAGGAGACTGAGACACAGGCACACAGGTTGCTGCAGTTCTAACAACTCCCCTGGACTTGCCACACACTGCTGGCAGGGAGCCAAGTATTGTTAAATAAAGTTTTACAAAGTTCTGAAATGATTAGGATGCTGACAAGGCATTTTTTAAATTAGCATAGCATATGCTATTGGAACCTGTCCAAAAGCTAAAAATGACAACCTGGTGACAGGTTCTTAAGGGAAGGAAAGGGTTTTTTCCACTTACTACCTTCTAGCTAAAAATACATTTTATAATTTTTAATGGTTTTGTTGTTGCATTTTATATTTCTTCCTCTGTCTCAAAAACACGTTGCCTCTCGTTGAACCACCACTTGGGTCCCGTTACAAAAACAGCCGGGGCAGAGGGAACTCCTAAAACAAAGCAGTTTTCGGTTCCCTGTCCCCCTCTGACTATGCCATTGTCTCTCGCAGAAGCCCGGCTCAGTTGCACATGATAATGAGTGAGATCAAACCCCGGGACCACACAAATGATACTTCATGAGCCAAGAATATACAGAAGGATGACCTACATTCCCAGGCCCTTCCAGAAGACCGTGTACCGTCCAATACCCTGTGTGCAGAAATGAAGGTAATGACATGTAATTAAAGCATTAGAAACGTGATTAGTCATCTAGGTTGATGAGCATTCATTATTCCATATAGTTATATTTGTTGTGGCCCTATTCTGGGAGGACACAAGTGGCGGAGGTTTGGGACACGGTCCCTCGGTCACGTGTCGCAGCATTTGGCTGTAAACGATCTGCACTTATCCTATTTTTTGCTCTTGTCAATTTACATTTTCCTGGTCTCTCTCGGCTTTGATCAGCATCTTGAGCCTTAAGGAGAGAGACAGTTAAGGAATTCTTTTTTTGCCACTGGAGATTTAGCAGCATGGGTCGGCTTTTTCCGTATTGTAAGCGCGGCCACTGTTAAAAGTGTATGAATATAAGCGGCGCCAATCGATAGGGTGATGATAGGAGTAATGAGGATTGACTGGATACACCTGCACACGGGGGAGAGGGGAAGGGGAATAATTGGATTTGGGTTTGTATATAGAAATATAGTCTGTTAGATTATAACGGAGGATCCAGTGTTATTTTATCCTCTGATATGAATATATGTCAGATTTATAAGACATAAAATAGTGATCCTTAAATAGAAGAGGGGAGCAATATACAGAAAATTCTGCAGACAGAGACACCCATACATGGAAGCAAGACATGTACTGATATATACACGTGTGCACGGATGAGAAGGGCACTGGGGTGAGGAGGCGCAGGCCAACGCGGGGGGGACGGCGGCTGGGATGGAGGCGCAGGCCCAAGCGCTGGGGCTGAGGAGGCGGGCCCAAGCGGAGGGTGAGGAGGCGCAGGCCCAAGCGCTGGCGGTGAGGAGGCGCAGGCCCAAGCGTGCGCGTGAGGGCGAGGCCAGCGTGGGCGGAGGAGGCGCAGGCCCAAGCGTGGCGGCTGAGAGAGGCGCAGGCCAAGCGCTGGCGGCTGAGGAGGGCAGGCCCAAGCGGCCTGGCGGTGAGGAGGCGCAGGCCAAGCGCTGGCGGCTGAGGAGGCGCAGGCCCAAGCGCTGGCGGCTGAGGAGGCACAGGCCCAAGCGCTGGCGGCTGAGGAGGCGCAGGCCAAGCGTGGGGCTGAGGAGGCGAAGGCCCAAGCGCTGGCGGCTGAGGAGGCGCAGCCCAAGCGCTGGCGGCTGAGCGGCAGGCCCAGCGGGCGGCGCCAGGCCCAGCGCTGGCGGCTGAGGAGGCGCAGGCCCAAGCCCATGGCGGCTGAGGAGGCGCAGGCCCAAGCGCATGGCGGACGAGGAGGCAGAACGGCTTTAGACACCCCTGTCTTCAGTTCTATAGAACCCAGAAATCTGATTGTTATTATATTAAAGGAAATCTACCCCCAGGACCATGGATTGTAAACCAAGCACACTGACATACTGGTAGGATCCGCTCTTCTTTTAGCTTTCTATGCCCTTTTTTTTTTTTTAATACAAAGAAAGGCTTGGAATAATGATGCAATGAGGTTTGAGGGTATCCATAGCTGTTAATTGAGTTGGGCTGCTCAGGTGTTTGAACTGACACATCCCCCTGGAGCCTCTAAACTTGGCTCGTCTCAGGCCAAAATATAACTCTTCTCTGCTCATTTGCATATGGACTTGAAGGAGATTTTTTTTTATGTATTTATAGGTAAATGGGTGAGATGTCACATAAAAGAGGGAACTTTAGAAAGGATAGAGGACATTTAATCTCCTACCTTAGTGGGCTAGTAGTTTGGGGTAAATGGGGTAAATTCTCGTGACAGGATTTTGATTTAAGGTTTGGACCCAAATTTGATGTAGATTTAGGCCCAGATTTTCTAACAACTTGTTATTTGAGAAGTCCCTTTAATAAGCATCAAACAAATTTGCATATAGTGCTCAGCTCTCTAGTTTGTCTTCTATCGATGTTTTCCCATAGGTTATACAGTAAACATCATATATGTATGTATGTATGTTGTATATAGTAATGTTGTGAAACGCTTCCTGGCCACTTGAATGTGAACTGCACTTCCATAAAATGTACAAAAAGTTGGATTGCCATTCGTGGGTGTCCACTTGGTGGCGCTGTGTGCTGCAGCCCCTCATCCCCGGCAGTTACAGTGTTCAGGGTCAGGGGGCAGCTGTGTAGATTATGGTTTAATTTCTGCATAATGGGAAGAGATGCGGGATTTTCTATGTAAAATACGATCTTTAGTTAAATGAATAAATTGCCTGTAGCTAAAGTAAGCGCTTGTCTCACTCCTTTGTGTAGAGAGGACTTGCCTTGTTTTGTTTACTGGTTGTCAAAAGTTCACCAGAAAGGGTTGTACAGTACTCGGCTTTATGGGGACCAGTCACTAAAAACGTGACCTGTTACACAACAGCACGTTTTACATTCATTCTCCTTGTCCCTGATCCGCGTTGTCATAGGATTTTTTCCAAGATTCTAAAGGAATGTGTCTCCAATTGTCAGTTTCGTCATTAAAATCAAATATATTTAAAACTTTTTAGTTTCTTTTTCATTTTCTTTCTACTGTTTTCAATCCATCATTATATGGCGGCCATTTTTTTCGTGCTCTAGAAACGCATTTAGTGATGTGCTTTACTGCAGCTCTAGCCCTAGACCGCAATATACTGGAATTGACTTATTGAGGTCTAGCTTAAAGGCATGCTTTGTGTAGATAGGTAGTGATGTAATAATGGGTCAGTGTTATCTATATAAAGGACATTGTACAGGAGGGGGAGGAGATAAGCTTGTACATCATCTATTGTCAGTAGTTGATGTAATGATGGGTCAGTGTTATCTATACAGGGTATTGTACAGGAGGAGGAGGAGATAAGCTGTGACATCATCTATTGTCAGTAGTGATGTAATGATGGGTCAGTGTTATCTATTAGAGGTCATTGTACAGGGAAGGGGAGAGATAAGCTGTGACATCATCTATTGTCAGTATGTATGATAATGATGGGTCAGTGTTATCTATATAGAGGTTCATTGTACGGGAAGGGGAGGAGATAGCTGTGACATCATCTATGTGTAGTGATGTAATGAGGTCAGTGTTATCTATATAGAGGTCATTGTACAGGGAGGGGGAGGAGATAAGCTGTGACATCATCTATTGTCAGTAGTGATGTAATGATGGGTCAGTGTATCTGAATAGAGGTCATTGTACGGAGGGGGAGGAGAGATAAGCTGTGACATCATCTATTGTCAGTGTGATGTAATGATGGGTCAGTGTTATCTATAAGAGGTCTTGTACAGGAGGGGGGGGAGATAAGCTGTGACATCACTATTGACAGTAGTGATGTATGATGGGTCACTGTTATCTATATAGAGGTCATTGTACAGGAGGGGAGGAGGAGATAAGCTGACTGTGACCATCATAATTGTCAGTAGTGATGTAATGATGGGTCAGTGTTATCTGAATAGAGGTCATTGTACAGGGAGGGGAGGAGAGGAGATAGCTGTGACATCATCTATTGTCAGTAGTGATGTAATGAGGGTCAGTGTATCTATATAGAGGTCATTGTACAGGAGGGGGAGGAGATAAGCTGTGACATCATCTATTGTCAGTAGTGATGTAATGATGGTCAGTGTTATCTATATAGAGGTCATGTACAGGGGGGGGAGGAGATAAGCGTGGACATCATTATGTCAGTAGTGATGTAATGATGGGTCAGTGTATCTATATAGAGGTCATTGTACAGGGAGGAGGAGGAGATAAGCTGTGAACATCATCATTGTCAGAGTGATGTAATGATGGGTCAGTGTATCTATATAGAGGTCATTGTACAGGGAGGGGGAGAGATAAGCTGTGACATCATCTATTGACAGTAGTGATGTAATGATGGGTCACTGTATACTAGAGGTCATTGTACAGGGAGGGAGGAGATAAGCTGTGACATCATCTATTGTCAGTAGTGATGTAATGATGGGTCGTGTGTATCTATATAGAGGTCATTGTACGGAGGGGAGGAGATAAGCTGTGACATATCATTGTCAGTAGTGATGTAATGATGGGTCAGTGTTATATATAGAGGGCATTGTCAGGGAGGGGGGAGGAGATAAGCTGTGACATCATCTATTGTCAGTAGGTGATGTAATGATGGTCAGTGTTATCTATATGAGAGGTCATTGTACAGGGAGGGGGGAGGAGATAAGCTTGTGACATCATCTATTGACAGTAGTGATGTAATGATGGGTCACTGTTATCTATATAGAGGTTATTGTACAGGGAGGGGGAGGAGATAAGTTGTGACATCATTATTGTCAGTAGTGATGTAATGATGGGTCAGTGTTATCTATATAGAGGTCATTGTACAGGGAGGGGGGAGGAGAGTAAGCTGTGACATCATCTATTGACAGTAGTGATGTAATGATGGGTCACTGTTGTTATATAGAGGTCATTGACAGGGAGGAGGAGGAGATAAGCTGTGACATCTCATCTTGGCAGTAGTGATGTAATGATGGGGTCAGTGTTATCTATATAGAGGTCATTGTACAGGGAGGGGGAGGAGAAAGCTGTGACATCATCTATTTCAGTAGTGAGTGTAATGATGGGTCACTGTTATCAATAGAGGTATGTACAGGGAGGAGGAGGAGGAGGAGATAGCGTGGACATCATCTATTGTCAGTAGTGAGTAATGTGGGTCAGTGTTATCTAAATAGAGGTCATTTGTACAGGGAGGGGAGGAGAAGCTGTGACATCATCTATTTTCGAGTGATGTAATGATGGGTCAGTGTTTCTATATAGAGGTCATTGTACAGGGAGGGGGAGGAGTAAGCTGTGACATCATCTATTGTCAGTATGATGTAATGATGGGTCAGTGTTATCATATAGAGGTCATGTACCGGGAGGGGGGAGGAGGATAAGCTGTGTACAATATCTATTGACAGTAGTGATGTAATGATGGGTCACGTTTATCTATTAGAGGTAGATTGTACAGGGAGGAGGAGGAGTAAGCTGTGAAATCATCTATTGTCAGTGTGATGTAATGATGGGTCAGTGTTATCTATAAGAGGTCATTGTAAGGGAGGGGGAGGAGGGAGGAGATAAGCTGTGACATCATCTATTGTCAGTAGTGATGTAATAATAGGTCAGTGCTATCTATATAGAGGTGGGATGTGACTTTGCACAATCGTATGAAGCTGGTATCTCACCTCATCCGAGACTAGAGGAAAGTTGAGGAAGGACACATCTGTACCATTAAAGCTTAGTTCAAAATTTAGTTTCAAAACCCTTCAATATTTTCCGTTTCTGTGTTTTTCCCTTTTACTAAGTATATTTTTCGCTTTCTGTGCAGGAGGTGAAGGCGCATCCTGCAGTGTCACGGCGCAGATGGTCCTGGTTTGCTGCTGGAGGAGTATGAAGGAAGTCTCCTTATTGTTGGGGTTGCTTTGCCAAAGTCTCCCGCTACAGACTGATCCGGACACCCCTCAGGGTCTCATTACGGTGGAGCAGGTAACATTTTTTTTACAGAAGGTTCTTACAGAACAGAAATGTGTGTCCAGTGTCTTATAATTCTTACTCCTCCTTTTCGATGTCTTTGGACGACTCTCCAAGTCTAGTTAAAGCTGTGTCCATGCCATTTGGCTTCTCGGCTCAATCGGAAATCTTACTGAAATGTTCTCAAGTTCACCAGATCTATGAATTTATCACAATTCCTATTGTGTGCAGACTGAATTATCACTACAATAATCTCAGTGATGTTTCTACATGTTTTTGTATAATATTTGCTGATGCCTGTATCATGCTGCTGGCTTCTTCCTATCCTGAGATATATCTGGTATATTTAACATTCGAGTCAGATTCAGCTGTTCCTGATGTGGGTGGTCACTTCCAGGCTGTGACATCAGCTCAGGGCAATGAAGCCAGAACAGGAAAGCTTGTTTGTAATTGGCCGTTCTAAAGCATGTGATGAGTCACATGCTTGTGACATCACTAAAGGTCCTTTGCATCACACGAAGTACTTTCAAATGATGCATGATAGCTTATTTGTAATTGGCCGACCTGAAGCATGTGATAAGTCATGTAGTAATGCTTGTGACAACAGGATGAGTTGAGGAAAGCATTGACTCTTAGCTTCCTTATACGGCAGCCCCCTGTACATCAAGCCAGGAAGCCTAATCACATGATGTGAGATAAAAGCCAAACCAGTATATCTATTCCAGAAGGAACAGATTCCCAACTTTTGACAGCGCTGTTTTGATGTCTTTGCATCTCATTAGTACAGTGTAGAGAACTGGTTTAGCAAAGTGAAAGGCTGTGATGCATGGGGTCCTGTCCCGTTTCCAGTGGTCAGTGAAACGAGATGCTGCTTTGGCCATGATTCTTTGACCAGAGAAACTGCCCTTACGACGGGCTACATGGCGACTTGTCACGTGACCCAAGTTTGCCGCATGACCTTCTGACTTCATGGGCAGCATGGTGGCTCAGTGGTTAGCATCCTGTCTCTTTAAAATTTATAATCGGACCTGTCCCCTTTACTAGATCAGCATTTCCAGAAACGGGAGGACTGCTGTAAAGTGAAGCCGCCTGCTCTGTGGGAATGTAACCCCTTGTAACAGGGCGGAGGGTAAAAGAGTTAATAAGCCAATTTGCAATCACTGGAAAGCTGTAGCTTTTGTAACCGGACCTCGACTCGTCTTGATTTTTTCCTTTTGAAGGATTTAATTTGCAAGTCTTTTACATAATTATTGGTGCTATTAACTTTCAGGGCCTACATTTTTTAGCCATTGCATATACAGCACTGAATAATTTTACATATATATATTTATACATTTTCTCCAATCTTGGAGCTTTAGTGTTTTGAAATGTGGTATTTTGAATCTATAGAAAATTACAGCTTAAACACAGGGCTTGGATAAACTTACAGAAATGTCTGGTGCCGTGCCCAAAAGTTCGGAGACAGCAATTTTCATAAGATGAAAAATGTGAGCAGCGGGTCATTCCCCTCCTTAGTGTTCCCCGATCTGCTGAACGACTCTGCAAGACCGTCTTATCAAATGGCCTGGGTCCACTGAGGATTAGATATCATTGACCTGTTCCGTAAATCTTGGAGAACAGGTGGTAAGTTTAAAGGGGTTGTCCAGAGGTTGAAAAACATGTGATGTTTTTGGAAAAAATAAGGCAACCCCTGACCCTGGTGTGTGCCGGTATTGCAATAAACATGGAGTGGAGTTACAATGCCGGCAAAATCCATGGTGCTGTTTTTGGAAGAAATCATCCAACCTCTGGAGAACCCCTTTAATTTATTGTAGACTGGCATGCCATACATGCTACTTGAGGAAGAGTCAGCAGCCGCTTGCTCGGAAAGCCACTGTTGCAAAAACTTCAGAAAATAAGCTTTTGATTGCGCCGTTCCTCTGATAATTTAGGTGATTTTTCGGCAGCCCCGTACAACGCAGCAGGTTATGCATTGGTGAGTCTGAGGGGTATATGTACTGCGAGTATGTCCTTGGAGACCCATCCTTACCAAAGGTATTTTGTGAACCCTTGTTTAAAGCAATACATCATAAACTGTTTATATGATAAGAAACTATAACGTTTTTTGAGAAACTCTTGAACTCCAGAGTACTCTTCCGATTCTATCATTTGAGTTCTCTTCTGGTCCCAGCGTAGGCGCACCACACTTATGAAATTGGAGTTCTGTATATCTTACTGCTCTGCGTGTGCTCAGAGGTGTCATGGGTCGGATGTCTATTCAAGCCACCGGATCCCTTACGCATTTACCAACTTGAATTTCTGATACCCAGCCACAGATAGTGGTTGGGACTTTATACCTCAGCTACCTTAACACATCTTGGTGGTTAAGTTGTCCAAACCTACTGACAGGTTCCCTTTAAGGCCCATTTTGGCAGCTTTATTATGTCACAGACCATCTAGAAACAATTCTTATTGAAAAGAGAGAACACATAGCAATCTGTGTAATACAACTCTTTAGGTCATTAGGTCCACTAGGACGAAATTTTTCTTTGTTCAGTCTGCTATCCATACAGATTACTTGTGAAGTTAGGCCCTATCCACGGGATAGGGTCTAACTTGCTGATCTGTGGGGGTCTCAGCACAAATCACAAAAAACAAGGGGTCCGATGGGGTCCCACCTACCTCCATCGGACTCAATGGAGCAGATGGCCGCGCATAACCGTTCTGCTCCATTAATCTCTATGGAGCTGACGGAAATTGCCGAGCACCCTTGTTTGATGGACCCCTCTTTTTTGTTATCACTGAAATTCCCACTGATCAAGTTAGGCCCTATCCACAGAATAACTTTTCTAACTTTTCTTAATGGGAAAACCTCATTAAAAGCTTTTCAGAAAGGTAGCCATTTAGCTGAACTCTGGCCGCCTTAGTGACCCATCTGAGAAGGTCATGTGGAAAGTTTTTGACTAAATTATGTCTCTCGTAAAGGTGACAGCTGTTACTGTGTTCCAGGAAATCTATGACCAAGTTCTAAGAAACCGTACGACTGTAGAGAACATTTTTTCATAACCTGTTGGTCCGATACTCCATGATTGTCTGATTGGTGATTGACAGTGTCAAAGGGAACAGTTGTCAGAGATCAGGGGCTGTAAATTTGGGGAAGCAACTGTTTCGGTAATGGAAACCTTCTTGTAGTGGCTCTGATCTTGATCACTATAGAAGGTATTGATATTTTGTTCATTTTTAGCGTGAGCCTTGAACTTCATTGTTGGTGTTTTTGGGTGGGTAACAAACCGGATGGTAGAACTCAACCCAAGAAGACTTTAGAGATGACTCGCTGCCAACAAACATCCAGTCAATGGGAATTGGAAGAAGAGTTTTATTTGAAAACTACACTCTTCAGGGGAGGAGCCCTAACTTCTTCAGGTCCAAATATTGAAGGGGTTGTCCCGTGACAACAAATAAGCACTTATCCCCAGCATAAGGGATAATTCTGTAATCGGTGGTGGTCTCAGTGATGGGACCCCTGTGAATCACAAGAGCCGGAGGTTCGTTCTTTTACCGTTGCGACCCAAAAGGTTGTAGAAGCCAGTCACGCATGTGCTGATCCATTCATTGCTTGGCGCTCGTCTGTCTCTTTCAATGCCATAAAGATGAAAAGGGCAGGCATCGCTTGCATGACTGGCTGCGCTGTCCATCTAGGGTATAACGGGGGTAAACAGATCCCCATTCTCGTGATTCATGCTGTCCCACCACTGAGACCCCCCAATGATCAGCAAATTTGTCCATCTGGGGTATAACTGGGTACAGCAGACTTCCATTCTCATGATTCATGGGATCCCACCACTGAGACCCCCCAATTATCAGCAAGTTTGTCCATCTGGGGTATAACTGTGTACAACAGACTTCCATTCTCTCATGTTTCATGCTGTCCCACCACTTAGACCCCCAACGATCACCTAAGTTTGCATCCTATTATGGATGCTCCAGTGATGTCTATGATGGGGATACTCCTGTAGTTGGATTTACAAGTTCAATTTTTTTTTCTTTTATTCCCTGATTCCTGAATATCTTTTTGTTTCCTCCTCTCTCACATTCTCACTTTTTTTTTTTTCACGAGGCAAACATTTCGGATTTGAAACTATGAAAAAACCCGACCGCCATCTGGGACTGTTCAGTCGACATAAGCGCAGTGTTTACAAGAAATTAGCTTACCACAAGCATTTCATTTGGAAATATCAAGGATTTATTAGTTTTCTGTTTTCAATTCTTGACCTTTCCCTTCCATCTGGTTTTAACAAACCAACATTTTCTGTCGGAGGGGGGGGGGGGGTAACTGGGGAATATCGGGGCAGCGTAAAAATTGGTAGAAAACTTTCTCGTTCTCGTTGGAAATGAGAATTTGTTCCATTCAAGGTGTTGTGAGAATGTGCTCGGGGTAAGCAGATTCATGCTGATCTCTGTGCCGTGGTGACTTTGGCATGTCGTTCATGTGTTCGCCAGCTGTGTGCTTTGCACTGAGCCGTAAGGCGGCCAGGACTGAGTATGGCTTTGTTTATTGTTCATTAGTCTCGCTCATGCTGATTTATTGCACTATTTTGAAATCGCACTAACATTTGGCGCTACGCGTCCGGCTCGGCTCTCACCAGACTCACCACGTTGTTGTGGATTTCTTGCTATGCAAAAAAAATGGAAGAAACAAATTTCTGGGAAAATACAACTTTCACTCCGTCAGAAAATTTTATGAATGGCTCCTATTTTGGTTCTGCATAGAGATTTTGGAGAGATCTATTTTTTTTTTAATACTGGTTGACAACTAATTTGTCCGCCAGTACAGATCTTTAAGGCTTCATTCACACCGCCGTTGCCTGCCGTAGCACGGCGGCCAACGGGAGCTCACGGGGAGAGGAGGAGGTGGTGAACGCAACTCACAGCGCCATACTACGGACAAAGATAGGACATGTCCTATCTTTTTCCAGGGTGCGCAGCGGTACGGTGCCGCACGTGTGCCATTGCCGTCTATGGGGGACGTATATCGGCCGTGTGAATGTAGCCTTATAGGGAGTCTAACCGCATTATTAATCATACGAAGCTGTGTATTCATACTATACCGTATTCATCAACTCTTTGCCACTCCATCTATTTTGGAACAGTTGGAAGTTTTTCTTTAGCTCTCACCCTTTCCAGTGTAAAAGAGGATGTAAGAGTCTTTACCTGATACGCTTATCTATTGCTAGGTAACTAATCATAGGTTGCCAGCAGTATAAGGACTGAAAATGCATCTTTATTCCAGGATTGTAACTGGACTCAGCTCACGGGGAGAATCTCCTCAAACTGCTGTGTTCTGTGATCTCTACATTGAAACTTTTACCCAGTCCCTTCCCTCTGCTGTGATTTGTGATTTTGCACACTAGTGCACTAAGTCCAGCTACACTTCATTGGAAGGCAAAGCCTACAATCTTACATTGGAAGGCAAAACCCTGCTGCGTCATGTCAATTGGTCCATAGTAGCGCATAAATTGTTTGCTCGTCGCAACTTTTTGATGAGTATCCAGGCCGCATTTTGGAATATCGGGGTTCTCAGTTTTATGACTGGTGGGGTCCCGGTGTTATGATTGGCGGGGTCCCGGTGTTATGATTGGCGGGGTCCCGGACTCTTGATTGGCGGGGTCCCGGTGTTATGATTGGCGGGGTCCCGGACTCGTGATTGGCGGGGTCCCGGACTCGTGATTAGCGGGGTCCCGGACTCGTGATTGGCGGGGGTCCCGGACTCGTGATTGGCGGGTGTCCGGACTCGTGATTGGCGGGGGTCCCTGCTCTTGAGGGGCGGCGTCCCGGTCTCTTTTAGGGCCGGCGTCCCGGTCTCTTGAGGGGCGGCGTCCCGGTCTCTTGAGGGGCGGCGTCCCGTCTCTCTCTGCGGGCGGCGTCCCGGTCTCTTGAGGGGCGGCGTCCCGGTCTCTTGAGGGGCGGCGTCCCGGTCTCTTGAGGGGCGGCGTCCCGGTCTCTTGAGGGGCGGCGTCCCGGTCTCTTGAGGGGCGGCGTCCCGGTCTCTTGAGGCGGCGTCCGGTCTCTTGAGGGCGGCGTCCCGGTCTCTTGAGGGGCGGCGTCCCGGTCCTCTTGAGGGGCGGCGTCCGGTCTCTGAGGGGGCGCGTCCCGGTCTCTTGAGGGGCGGCGTCCCGGCTTCTGAGGCGGCGTCCCCGTTCTCTTGGGGCGGCGTGGTCTCTTGGGGGCGGGCGTCCCGGTCTCTTGAGGGCGGCGTCCCCGGTCTCTTGAGGGCGGCGTCCCGGTCTCTTGAGGGGCGGCGTCCCGGTCTCTTGAGGGGCGGCGTCCCGGTCTCTTGAGGGGCTAGAGAAAAACTTCAAACTGTTAGAGAATGGTTGGAGTGGCAGAGAGTTGAGGTTGGTGAAAGGTTCTCATTAAGAAATCTGAATTAATCCAAATTAATCAATAAGGTATTTTTCTTCTCTTTGACCCAGTTGGCCTTGTTTTTTTCCCGTATCGAGGCCCGAACTCGGTGAACGCGTCTTTATATTCAACTCTCTTTATAACCCTTACAAGAGATGTAATTAGTGGTTTGTGGTTTTGGAGAAATGTATGAGAAGAAAGGAATTACAAAGAAACAGAACAGAACTTTTAATAACTGACAGTAGAGAACACTTGGTACATCAGTACATTTACTAGTGCGTTTTTAGATGTAATTTTAGGTGGTTTTGATATTTCAGTTATGTCCTCCCTTTCCTCGGAGCTCGCAAAATCTCGAACAACAACCGAAAACAATGGGGGCCGTGATGATGCTACATTATAACATGCTGCCTGCAGATAGGACTGTGCTCAGCTCCTGCTGCTCTATAATCTATATATACAATCTACATGGATCCTCCTGCTCTATTAAATGCTGCCTGTAGATTGGACACCATGTAATATCTGCTCAGCTCCTCCTGCTCTATAACATGCTTCCTGCAGATAGGACACTATGTACAATCTACTCAGCTTCTCTTGCTCTATAGCATATTCTGCCTGCAGATAGGACACTGTATACAATCTGCCCAGCTGCTACTGCTCTATAACATGCTGCCTGCAGATTGGACACTATGTAAAATCTGCTCTGCTCATCCTGCTCTATAACATGCTGCCTGCAGATAGGACACTATGTACAATCTGCTCAGCTCCTCCTGCTCTATAACATGCTGTCTGCAGAAAGGACACTACATACAATCTTCTCAGCTCTTCCTGCTGTATAACATGCTGCTTGCTGCAGATAGGGACAACTATGTAATCTGCTAGCTCCTCCTGCTCTATACCATGCTGCCTGAGATAGGACCATTGATAATCTGCCAGCTCCTCCTGCTCTATACCATGCTGCTGCAGATAGGACACTGTATAATTGCTCAGTCCTCTGCTTAAACATGCTTGCTGCAGATAGGACACTATGTATAATCTGCTCAGCTCCTCCTGCTCTATAACATGCTGCCTGCAGAAAGGACACTACATACAATCTTCTCAGCTCTTCCTGCTGTATAACATGCTGCTTGCAGATAGGACACTATGTATAATCTGCTCAGCTCCTCCTGCTCTATACCATGCTGCCTGCAGATAGGACACTATGTACAATCTGCTCAGCTCCTCCTGCTCTATACCATGCTGCCTGCAGATAGGACACTATGTATAATCTGCTCAGGTCCTTCTCTATACCATGCTGCCTGCAGATAGGACACTATGTACAATCTACTCTGCTCCTCCTGCTCTATAACATGCTGCCTGCAGTTAGGACACTATGTATAATCTGCTCTGCTCATCCTGCTCTATACCATGCTACCTGCAGATAGGACACTATGTACAATCTGCTCAGCTCCTCCTGCTCTATAACATGCTGCCTGCAGATAGGACACTATGTACAATCTGCTCAGCTCCTTCTGCTCTATAACATGCAGCCTGCAGATAGGACACTATGTACAATCTGCTCAGCTCCTTCTGCTCTATAACATGCAGCCTGCAGATAGGACTCTCTTTGCAATCTTTTGAAATAACCTTTATTCAGCTTTAAACTACAACAAACCACATACATATAATTCTCCCTTTCCCTAATCTGTTGGGTTAACAAACAGAATTTTCCCTACTTGTTAATACAAGTCAATGCCTGGCACCTCCGTCCTGACCTCTGTGTAGCACATTTCTTGGGTGGAACTTGAGGAAACAAAGTTTAATTTGTACAAAACAATTGTCAGAAGTCAGAAACTGCACCTTAAATTAAGAGCAACATTTACTCAGTGTATGAAAAGCGCCTCTGCACCTTTAGCCGTTCTTTAAACTTGACAAATGCAAATATTTGCTCAGAGCGAAGTTGTAAGATTACCTAACGCTCACATAAATCTCTCATAGAAGAGGCGAGCCTCTGCAGCCCATTGGGAAGGGGGAACGTCTCCGGCCTGGCACGGTCCTGGGAGGCAATATACTGTGCAATGTAAGAAATACAAAAGCTGAAATCCGGGATAAAATCATGGAATTTTCCCAGGAGGCAGAGCCGGATAGTGGTCTATGAGGGTAACGCTATTCTATGGAGTAATGCCTGCATTCAGTCTTTATGTTAGGTAAAATAAATGGTTCTAATGCTAAATTCAAATGGCTGTACGGGGGACATATATACAGCCTATGTATATACGTCCCCTATAGGCGACAATGGATGCCTGGTGCCGTACCGGACACGCGTGTCACCGTACCGTTCCATAGCGAGGAGAGACATTGGACATGTCCTATCTTTCTCCGGAATACTGCGGTGTGCACCATATATCGCTGTGGAGCTGGGCGGGGGTGAGCAGCTTTACCCCCTCCTCTTCTCCCAGGCGCCGACGTGTGCCCGGCGTGCTACGGTACGGCAGGCACACGTTTGTGTAAATATAGCCCAAAACAGAAGCTTAAGCCTTGGTCAAATATAACAAAATTCTAACATACCGACATTGTAAATTATTAAAATATACTGTGAGCGCTGAGAGGTAGCTTTCACGCCAGTTTATGATATTGGTAACCTTGACTATGGATCCTTGCGTCATCCCGTGAAGTGAATCAAAGAGACAACCACTGGCTCACTGGTTCAATAAAAATTATTTGGTGAGCTTCACCTAAGGCCCCATGCAAACGGCCGCGTGAGGGATGTATGTATGGTTGCGGCTGGATATACGTCCCCATAGACGGGTATGGTGCCCGGGGTTGCTCTCCATTCTGTGCTCGCGAAAAAGATAGAGCAGGGCAGCATTGTCAGATTACTGCTCACAATGCAGGTCTATGGAGAGGAGAGGAACGAGCTGGAGCCCAATGAAAGAAGAAACATAGACCTAGTCCAAAAAAGACGACCATAGTTGTATGTCAAGACGAGTACCGGACTTTGAGTATCATAGTGATTTGTGTGTATGCAGGGAGTCCCTTCCCCGTAAAACGATAGTCATTATTCTTATCTGCAGGGAAGCAGGGACTCCATGCTTCATGTCCTCAAAACTGTGGTGGGCACAGTGCACAGTCAGTTGTTTACGTGCTAATGCATGCAAGTTAAAAGTAATGTGAGCCTCTGCCTGCAGAACTTTTCTTGCGCATGCAAATTAGCACCAAGTAGTCATGTGGGCAGGGACACTCTCAATGAGGTCACGTTGTGGTGGTGCCTAATCACGAGCATATATATCACTGTCCTCGCTGTGCGACTCAGGTTTCAACATCCTAGTGGTTGCGGATCAACAATGCGGGCACGTGCACATCAATCATCTTGAAGTCCGGAGCAGTAGTCGAGGCAGGTGCCTGACCCCGCCCCTAGAGCACAGAGAAGCTAATTTGCATAAAAATAACACTAATTTAGTCAGATGTGTCCAATAGAAGTTGAGTGTTTTAGTGACACCTAAAAGTTGTAGCTGATGTGAGAACCCATCTAAGTTTCCATTCTTCAGATATTTTAAGGTCATCTTGTGCCGCAGAGTCGGAATTCGCTAGTTCGCGTTCCCACACATCCCCGTTGCACAGTTTATTATGTCTGGGGAAAAAAAAATCTATCTTTTCCTTGTAAGTTCTGTTTTTGTTATTTGTTTTGGACCCGAAGTAGCATCGACGCTCACAGATTTCCTCGAAAACTCGTTTGATATATCTTGTGTCTGTTACAACAGAGGTTTCGTAATATTCTTACTAAATCGAGACGAGTCTTTGTTCCCATATATCTGAAGAATTTTTGTGTTAAGATATGCGATATAAGAACGTATGATAATTATCACCGACATATGTATAATGGATAGAATTTGGCAGATTATTAAAGGGGTTGGCCACTTCCATGTTTTTTGATGTTTTCTATATTGTGTGTGTGTGTGTGTGTGGGGGGGGCAGGATATGAGGTAATTTACCAATATACATCTAGTAATAGTTCTGTTCCGCTTCTTTGATATGTAAAATGAAGCCTCCTGTCTTTAACCTCATCAGCCGGACATTCCTGACCATAAAATGGCTGCAGATGGAGGGTCATGTGATCTCTATCTGTCAAGGAACAATCGCTCTGCCAGGATCTTGATCTTCTATTCATAAACTCTATCATAAGGTCCTGACAGGGCGATTGCTCATTGATGGCTGCAGATGGAGGGTCATGTGATCTTATCTGTCCATGAACAATCGCTCTGCCAGTATCTTCATCTTATATTCATAAACAGTATCATAAGGTCCTGACAGGGCGATTGCTCATTGATGGCTGCAGATGGAGGGTCATGTGATCTCTATCTGTCCATGAACAATCGCCCTGCCAGTATCTTGATCTTATATTCATAAACACTATCATAAGGTCCTGACAGGGTGATTGCTCATGGGTAAGATCACATGACCATCTGCGGCCCTTTTATGGTCAGAAATGTCTGGCTGATGTTGTAATAGACAGGAGGTGTCACTTTACATATGAAGAAAGCAGAAAAGAACTATTAGTAAATGTATATTGGTAATTGACCTCATATCCTGCTCCCCCCACACTTATACACACATTCCAAAAAACTTGACGTAAAGTGGCCAACCCCTTTAACTGACAATGATTATATAAAGCTTCATTTTTTTGTGAACAGAGATAACATATGCCATAGTTTGGTTCGCCTGCACAATAAGGCCCCCAGTACTGCAAGCACATAGTACTTACCTCTTCTTAATTTTTTTTTGGTGTATGTTATATTAGGACACATAAATCTTCCTCATTCTGGGAAATTAGAGACTCCGTCAGAAAGACAAATACCAAAAACACAAACGCAATCCTTGTGGCTAGATCACATGGCGGCTTTGCCAGAGATTTTATGTTGGGTAAATCTGTGGACAAAAATCTTTTCTCTTTGAAATCAACGGGAGGCAATCGATTTTTTTTGCGTGTCAATATGGCACATTTACTTACCCGTCCACGAAGTTCACCGAAAGTGCGTTGCCCATTTATAATGCACTGTGCCGCGATTTACTAAGATCGTGCGCCCGATATCCTGCATGTGCCGCTTCCCCGCTCAGGTCCGCCGGAGTTCACCTTCTTCATCCTGGTGCATGTGAGTGCTGGGGCTTGCGACACAATTTGAAAATGAAATCCCGCGCTCAGTCGAAATCAGTCGGATCATCCTCCGGCACGCCGCCCAACTTGTTTCGCATGAAAGTCGGCGCAGCTGCGCTAAAAGCCGATCGCATGCGCAAAAATCCCAGTGCAGACACTTCTTAAATACCTGTGCAAGCCGTGTAATCCACAGAAAATCTGCACAGTCCGACAAAAGTGATCAGCCCGACCCTTAGTAAATAAGCCCCAATGTCTTTTATTCTGAGTGGATGTTGCTGAGAATATAGGGCACGTTCAATACCTTTCAGGAAGCCCTAGAGCGTAATTTTGACCTTGAATTTGACCTCCCAGAATATCTGGGCCAATACCGCCATGTGAACTGAGTCTTACTAGTCCCCCGCTACTACAGCTATAATATATTTATATATATATTTTTTTCAAAAACGGCACCACTCCATTTAGTGGCTATGACCGGTATTGCACTGCTAATCAATGGACCAATCCAGTCAAAGCTAATTTTGGTGCCGGGCCTGAAGAAGAGGAGGAGGACGACGACCAATTTTCATTATATTCCTAGAACCTGGAGTCCTGCTTCTCCCTCCAGGCCCTGCACAAGATGTCATTCAGTGAATCTAACTGGAGTGTTCCTTTAATTGGCCCGAGCTGCGTTACCAGATGCACGCCATGAACCGATCTCTAAGTCATCATCCCGTTTTCTTATCTCATGTAACCGATTCCACAGGAATGTGGTGACTGCAGTTTGGCCGCTCCGATCTCGTGCAGATTTACAGATATTTCTCATCATCTCAATAACTCCCCATATCTGCAGCCAGACCTCCTGCTGGTTATTACCTACAGGTCCTTGGGCGTACCAGGGCTGCCCTTAAGTTTTATCAAGTTTAGATAAGGTGAACTCTTCTTACCTTTCCAACGACTTGTCTTCTCCATCTCCGTCTCATTCTTTTTTTTTAAGATGATTTACCTTCTCTTTGGGTTCTCTTATCAGACCGGCGATCATGAATGAGGCCGGAATGCCGAAATCCTCTGCGTGTGAACCTGACATTGCACAGATACCTACTTTATCAGCTGGAACCAGAGCGATGGGGGTTTATTTAGCAAACCTGGAATTTTCTAAACTTCTGTCATTGATGAAAAATTTGGTTATTTTAGAATAGTTTTTTTTTTTCCAGCGAATTTGCTGAATAATTAAAAGGAATGGGAACTAAAAGTTATGTAATACAGGCAGTCCCCGGGTTACGTACAAGATAGGTTCTAAAGATTTGTTCTTAAGTTGAATTTGTATGCAAGTCGAAACTGTATATTTTATCATTGTAGATCCAGACCAAATTTTTTATTTTTTTTTGCCCCAGTGACAATCTTTTGCTGTAATTGGACCAAGGATTATCAATAAAGCTTCATTACAGAGACCTTACAGCTGATTATTTCTGCCTTGGACTATAGTAACATCCAGAGACTTCACCAGAGGTCACAGGGGGCAGAGGGGTCCAACTTTAACTAAGAGTCGTCTGTAAGTCAGGTGTCCTTAAGTAGGGGACCGCCTGTACTATCTAAATTTCCACAATGCCCATGATTGGATGTATGTTGGGCTTCAGTTCACGGTAGAGCAAAATATATAAAGGTCAAAAAATTTTCGACAAGTTTGTAAGGTGCACCATATTGGCTTGTAGGTTGTTGGAGTGCTCACTATTGGGATCCCCACCATTCTCCATTCTAGTTAGTGAGACTTTTGAAGATTGCAGACCACTGTACTGATGCAACTCCGGCAGTGTGAATGCGAAACTAGGAACCTCTTGATCAGTAGGGTGCTAGATGAGTGGAGGTCAGACTGCTGGGACACCCAGTGATCATAAGAATGGGGATCTGCTCATCCAAGTGAATATATTTGCAGTATTTGTGGGGCTGCAGGATATAACTGGTTGCTGTATGGGAACTGTAATGGAACAATGTGACGCTCCATTCAAACCAGAAGTGGGACCTGTTTTTCATATTCTTGGGTATTTCAGTTGACAGATTCCAACCAATTCTTTAAGGGAACCTGTCGGGCTGATCTGAGACACTTAGCCACCTACAGGTCCCTTTGATCTTTTGGTTTAGTGTCCCTACATGAGTTTTCTACATGATGGCATAACAAAAAAAGCATCTATACTTTACTGCGCATGCGCTGTCATTATGGTGCATGCGCAATGAAGCCGCGGTATTATCCCAAATTCACTTTTCGCATGGCGAGAGGAGGCGTCGGCGCAGGATCTTCAGATGTGAGTCCGATGTGCCTCATCGAACCTCGCATCGAGGTAAGCTTAAAGGGGTATTCCCATTTCGACAAATTAATGTTATTGTTTTATGATGTTCTACAATTTTCCAATATACTTTTCGTATGAATTCTTTACTGTTTTCTAGATCTCTGCTTGCTGTCATTCTATTGAAAGCTTCTAGGTTTACTTCCAGTGGATAGAAATCTGATCATAGTCACACAGGTGCACTGCTCGTTAGTATCATAGAGAGAAGTCAGAGCTGTGTGATATAACGAGCTGTGCACCTGTGTGACCATGGTCAGATTTCTGTCCACTGCTAGTAATAATATAAGCTTTCTATAGAATGACAGCAAGCGGAGATCTAAAAAAACTAAAGAATTGAAACAGAAAATTTATTGGAAAATTGTAAAACTTTTCATTACACAAAAAAATAACATTTATTTGCTAAAATGGAAATACGCCTTTAAATGTTTTTTTTTTCCTTTTAAATTGAGGCCACGGAAAGTTCTCATATTGTTCGATTTGGGACCCTAAACCACCTACAGGTCCGCATGAGACCAATCAAGTTCTCTTTAAGTTCTTCTCTTTCCTTTGCATAGGATTCACTTTGAGATGTCTTAAATGGGTTTCCCTGATCATACATATACATTGTATGATCTAATTTTTGTATTGCATATCTTATTACTACTTTTTATTATACTTCTTAGTGTGGTAGAATAGAGAAGTCTTAGAGAGTCTTGTCCGAGATGTCTTGTCCGAGATGTGTGTTACTCCTGAGTTATAGATCTCTGTATACTTGCTGATGCCCTTCTATTGCAGAAATGATCAAATTTTGGTATCCACATATCACGTTTCAGAGGAGCTACTTCCGCTCCAGTTCTTGCTTCTGCTAAGGCCACTGATTGGCTGTCACTTGTTCAAATGAATTAATCTTGAGCAAATTTTACAATGTATATTATACCTTTATATACTTTTCTGTGACTATTTATGTTTCTGTACATTGCAGGTGGTTGAGATGGGGGACTATTTCAAGCATCACCTCTTGCAGTCCAGACATAGAGGGGCGTTTGAGCTGGCCTACGTTGGCTTTGTGAAACTGACAGAAATGCTGATTGGGTAAGTAACAATTGACTTATGGCTAAAGAGACGCCTCCACATGTAATATGCCCAAACCGAATATTGTGTGACTGCATCAGGTTATGCATGAAAGGTATCTATGACTATGCAGGGTCCGCAGGGGGTAAATTGTGACTAAATGGTGATGATTCGACGCCTTTGAGGTTGCAGGAGATACTGTCACCCCTAATTCCTTCTGTATTGGGAATATTTTTTATAACTCTAGCTTTGAGGTTGACATTTTTAAAGTAGAGACCAGAAAATGTTCCTTTTTTGTCCAAGTAGATCACTTCATAACAGGTAGGTAGCCCTGAAATGGGTCTGTTTTTTTACGTCCATTAGCACACGAAATGGAACAATAAATTTGTAAAAATGTTTATGTTGACATATATGTATAAGTTGACACATATAGATGGACATTGTTATTTATTGAGCATAAAACGTTGCCAAGGGGTTTACCTGAACCCCCCCCCCCATCCATCAGCAAGTTAGACCCTGTCCTGTAGATAAGTGCCTAACTTTTGTCGGGACTGCCTTTGTGTATGTGTGAGTGTATATAGGTGTGTGTAATATGTACATATATATAATATGTATATAATTTATTTATTATTGGTACGTTAGTTACAACTTTGCCTTTATGTGTAGCACAATATGTAGTTCCCATGGTAAAAGCAGTAAAAATGTTTTTTTATATTTTAGCCGATTAAAAAAAAATAAATAAATAAAGACAAAACTATAAAACGTAAACCCCAAAATGGTACCCATAAAACCTACAACTTGTCCCACAAAAAACAAGCCCAGGCTTGTCAAACACACAGGTGGTGTTGATATGAGGTTACGTTACACTTTTTTTTCTTTGCAAAAGTCTCACATTTTAAAAATTAATTAATAGAAGCTCATCAATAAAAAAGCCAAAATGGTACCTTTAAAAAAAAAAAAAAAAAAAAATTAAACTGAACCTGCAAGAAACAAGCCCTCATAAAGTTATGATTTTAAAAGTTGCGGATTGTGAAAATTGGGGAGAAAAAAAATCAAAAAGTGCATAAACTTCTCAAAGCCGGCTAAGGGGTTAAGATTTCAGGATTTGTTGGAATTCAGTGGTGGACAGGATTAAGTAGATGAGCCTAGAAGTCGTTGTTAAGAATAAATCACATAAAAATTTGCCTTTCTGACCACCCAAACCCATGAATGAAGGTCAGGGATGAGGAGCGGCAATGCGGACAGAGTTCATAATATTTCAAAGACTGAATTATGTGCGGTATGAGGACAGAACATGACACCAAGGAAATGCTAATGAAAGAGAGTATTCAATGGCTCTTCTCAAGTCTCCCAGACAAACCTATTCATATAATAATGTACTGACAGATCAGGAGCACAATTCTATCAGTTTACAGTCTGATAATCACATATAATAAAAAGCCAAAAGACAACCTGACCAAGGCTTTGAAATGTCTTGTCCGGAGTATTTTAGGTCACGGTTGAAAAAAAAAAAAAAAAAAAAACTATTACTATAAAAATTATTCTTTGAGTTCCTATATAACACATGGGGTGTGTTTGTATAAAATTGTGTATTTGATCATATTTAAATTCCTGGGACGTATGTGATTATCCAGTCGTAGCAAAACTTGAAATTAATTAAAAAAAAAAGAAAAAAATCAATAATAACACAGCTCTGGAAGGATATTGGTGCGGCAAGTGGTTTCACATACAAGTAAAACTTTATTTTCTGGCTTTTTCTTTTGAGCATGTGTTCTAACATTAAAAGAAATCTACCATTTGTTTTTATGCATTGTGAACCAAACATACCTTGAGAATGCTGTAGCTACACTGATGCAGAAACATATCTTGTTTAAGCCCTGAACTGAGTGATTTTGCTCAAAAAACAATTATAAAATTCAGGACGTTTGAAAAGCTGGGTGCTGCCGGCTGCCGTACATAAACACATTATATATGGAGCTGCCTGAACTGTCCAGACAGGACTAATCAACCTGAGCTGGATGACTCATACTCAGCAGCTGGGGGATGGTGCAGTGATTGATTACTTCTGCCTGTCAGGGACAACACAGTGATGACGACATTCTCAGCTTATGCAGGGCAGGACAAGGCTGGAGCAGTGCATAATTAGGATAAGAGGAGAAGCACCAGGGCAGCCACAGGAGCGCCAGAGCCTCATTATTATAATTTTATAATTATTTTATCAGCAAAACCACTCAGTTCAGGGATTAAACAAGATATGGGCCTGCATCAGTGTAGCTACAGCATTCTCAAGGTATGTTTGGTCCATAATGCACAAAAGCAAATGGTAGATTTCCTTTAAGCATGTTTTCATGAAATTTATAGAGGAGTTTTAAAATTTTTTGAAACTTTCTTATGAGGGGAAAGGCTACGAGGCAATGCTACTTTACCTGTACTCGCTTCAAGGCAGCACTATTTGTGGAAAACATCGTTTACAGGAAAGACTGTAAGGCAGTACTATCCGTGCCCATGTCCCTAAAAGTGAAGATTGTAAGGTTGTCCCATCTGTGCATACATACCTTACATTTATAGACTAGGAGGCAGTACTTTCTGTGCCAGCACACCTTACAGGAAATATTGTGCGGAAGTACCATGATGCCAACATTCCTTATTGAGAAGACTGTGTGACAGTACTATCACTACCTGTATCCCTTACAGGATAGACTGTGAGGTATTACTCTGTCAGCGATACCCTACACAGAAAACCTCTGATGCAGCACTTCCTGTGCCAAGATCCCTGGAGAGAAATCTATGAGGTTGTACTATCTGTATCAACATAACTTACAGGGAAAGGCTAGGAGGTAGTGAAGTCTGTTCCAGTATAACTTACAGGAAAAGACTGTGAGGCATGACTCTCTGTGCCAGGAATACCCAACAGGGAAAGACTATGAGGCAGCACTTTCTGTGTCAACATCCCTACAGAGAAGACTATGACGTTGTACTATCTTTATCTATGTACCTTAGAGGAAAGTCTGTGAGCTGGGAGGGACTCTGGGAGGGACTCTGGGAGGGACTCTGGGAACTAGTCTCTATGCCAATATCTTTTACAAGCAAAACCAAGACCATCTTACACCCCTACAATGGCAGAAAAGGAGGCAGTACAATCTGTGCCTGCAGCACTATAGACACATCTCCCGATTTATCATAGCTCTGAGCTCTGATTGGTTGGCATGGGTAACTATAACACTTCTGCTCAAAGAGACTTCTGATAAATCTTCCCCATAGATCTGCTACTTCCTACCATCTCTTCACACGAAATCTTGAGCCCGGAGATTGCGATCACTTTGCCGTCTGGTCTTATAACTTAACCCCTTAATGACCGCCCTATCGGGATTCTACGGCGGTCATTAAGGGTACTTCTTCTGACGCAACGCCTTTCTACGGCGCCGCGTCAGAAGAAGATTTCGGGACATCGGGTCAGTTTAGTGCCGGGTCTGGGCTGTGATATCACAGCCCAGACCCGGCACTAACACCCGGGATCGGAAAAACTCCGATCCCGGGTGTTTAACCCCTTACACGCCGCGGTCAAGCATGACCGCGGCGTGCAAGTGTGTCCCCCGTGGATCGGACCCCCCCGGTGTGCTTACCGGGGGATCCGATCCCTCGTGCCGCTGCCCCGGGTCCCGACGAGTGACCCGAGGCTGTCGGCTCCTCTTCTCGCCGGGTCCTGCCTTCCTGGCAGGACCCGGCTGTAAGTAACTGAGCATGCGCAGCATGCTCAGTTACTTACACTATACACTGCAATACAAGTGTATTGCAGTGTAAAGGCTTGAATAAGCGATCGGATGATCGCTTATTCAAGCCAAGAAGTAGAAAATGTAAAAAAGTTAAAAAAAAAAAAAAATTAAAACTTTTTATAATATAATTAAATAAATAAATAAAATAAAAGTCCCATAATCTCCCCAGTAACACATAAAATGCAAATAAAGTATATAAAACACAAAACACGTACATATTTGGTATCACCGCGTACGTATTAATCTGTACAATAAATCTAAATCAATATTGAACCCGCTCGGTGAACTACGTAAAAAAAAAAACTCGGAAAACTTCCCATAATATACAATTTTTCATCAAACACCATCACAAAAAATGTTCTAAAAAGTGATCAAAAAAAGTTATGTTCCCTAATATGATACGACTGAAAAGAACAACTGTTTTCGCAAAAAATAAGCCCTCAACCAGATCTGACAACAGAAAAATACAGAAGTTATGGCCCTGAAAAGTTGTCAATAGTAAAAACAATGCGATTTTCTCCAATATTGGTTTTGCTCAGGAAAATTAAGCAAAAATAAGAAAAACTATATAAATGAGGTATCACCGCAATCGTAGTGAACCAGAGAATAAAGATAAAATATTATTTTTACATTACGGTGAGCGGGGGGAAAAAAAATGCTAACAATCCAAAATAAAAATTGATGATTTTGTTTGTGTCCCCCTTGAAATAGTTAATAAAATCTCAAGAATAAGCTTTAGACTCCCAAAATAAATTATCTATACATTGTATCTCATCCCATAAAAAATAAGCCCTCATATGTTTGTATTATCAAAAAAAATAAAAATGTATAGGTCGTACAATGTGACAATACAAATCTGCTGTGAATGGCGCCTCCATTCATTCTATACTCGGCCGTGCGCCCGCACAGCAGTTTACCACCACATATGGGGTATCAGTACACTCGGGAGGAATTGGGCATCAAGCATTGCAGTGCGTTTCATCATTTAATTTATTTTGAAAATTTCAGTTTTGGCCTAAATGAATGTATTTTCCAAAAAAATTCAATAGTTTCTAAATCGCAGGTCCATATTTTTTAACCCATGTGAAACACTTAAAGGGTTAATAGACTTAATAGAAGTTGTTTTACATACGGGATCGAAAAACTCCGATCCCGGTGTTTACCCTTACCGCCGCGGTCAAGCATGACCGCGGCGTGCAAGTTTGTCCCGTGGATCGGACCCCCCGGTGTGCTTACCGGGGGATCCGATCCCGTTGCCGCTGCCCCGGGTCCCGACGAGTGACCCGAGGCTGTCGGCTCCTCTTCTCGCCGGTCCTGCCTTCCTGGCGGACCCGGCTGTAAGTAACTGAGCATGCGCAGCATGCTCAGTCTTTACACTAATACAGCAATACAAGTGTATTGCAGTGTAAGGCTTGAATAAGCGATCGGATGATCGCTTATCAAGCCAAGAAGTAAATGTAAAAAGTTAAAAAAAAAAAATTAAAACTTTTTATATTATTCATAACTAATGCAGATAGGACACTATGTATAATCTGCTCAGCTCCTCCTGCTCTATAACATGCTGCCTGCAGAAAGGACACTACATACAATCTTCTCAGCTCTTCCTGCTGTATAACATGCTGCTTGCAGATAGGACACTATGTATAATCTGCTCAGCTCCTCCTGCTCTATATATGTAAACAACTTCTATTAGTCTATAACCTTTCAGTGTTTTCACATGGTTAAAAATATGGACCTGCGATTTAGAACTATTGAATTTTTTGTGGAAAAATACATTCATTTAGGCCAAAACTGAATTTTTCAAATAAAATAAATGATGAAACGCACGCAATGCTTGAGTGCCCATTCCTCCCGATTGTACTGATACCCCATAGTGTGGTGGTAAACCTGCTGTGCGGGCCACGGCCGAGTATGAATGACTGGAGGCGCCATTCACAGCAGATTTGTATGTCACAATTGTACGACCTATACATTTTATTTTTTTTGTAATACAAAACATATGAGGGCTTATTTTTTATGGGATGAGATACAATGTTTAGATCATTTTTTGGGGTCTAAAGCTTATTCTTGAGATTTTTCTTAACTATTTCAAGGTGGACACAAACAAAATCATCAATTTTTATTTTGGATTGTTAGCATTTTTTTTCCCCCCGCTCCACGTAATGTAAAAGAATATTTTATCTTTATTCTCTGGTTCACTACGATTGCGGTGATACCTCATTTATATAGTTTTCTTATTTTTGCTTATTCCTGAGCAAAACCAATATTGGAAAATCGCATTGTTTTTAACTATTGACAACTTTTCAGGGCCATAACTTCTGTTTTTTCTGTTGTCAGATCTTGTTGAGGGCTTATTTTTTTTGCGAAAACATTTTTTCTTTTCAGTCGTATCATATTAGGGAACAAACTTTTTTTGATCACTTTTTAGAACTTTTTTTGTGATGGTGTTTGATGAAAAATTGTATATTATGGAAAGTTTTCCGAGTTTTTTTTTTTTACGTATTTTCGCCGACGGTTCAATATTGATTTAGATTATTGTACAGATTAATACGACGCGGTGATACCAATATTCGTTTTTGTGTTTTATATACTTTATTTGCATTTTATGTGTTACTGGGAGATTATGGGACTTTTATTTTATTTATTTATTTAATTAATTATAAAAAGTTTTAATTTTTTTTTTTTTTTGTAACTTTTTACATTTTTTATCTACTTCTTGGCTTGAAAAGCGATCACCCGATCGCTTATTCAGCCTTACAACTGCAATACACTTGTATTGCAGTTTATAGTGTAAGTAACTGAGCATGCTGCGCATGCTCAGTTACTTACAAGCCGGGTCCTGCCAGGAAGGCAGACCCGCGAGAAGAGAGCCACAGCCTCGGTCACTCGTCGGGACCCGGGGCAGCGGCACGAGGGATCGGATCCCCCGGTAACAAACCGGGGGGGTCCGATCCACGGGGACACACTTGCACGCCGCGGTCATGCTTGACCGCGGCGTGTAAGGGTTTAAACACCGCGGATCGGAGTTTTTCCGATCCCGGGTGTTAGTGCCGGGTCTGGGCGTGATATCAACAGCCCGACCGGCACTAAACTGACCCTGATGTCCCGAAATCTTCTTCTACGCGGCGCCGTAGAAAGCGTGCGTCAGAAGAAGTACCCTTAATGGACCGCCGTAGATCCCGATAGGCGTTCATTAAGGGGTTAAGTTATAAGACCAGACGGCAAGTGTCGCAATCTCCGGGCTCAAGTATTTCGTGTGGAGATGGTAGGAAGTACAGATTCTATGGGAAGATTATCATTTATCAGAAGTCTCTTGAGCATAAGTGTTTAGTTCCCATGCCAACCAATCAGAGCTCAGAGCTATGATAAATCGTGAGATGTGTCTATAGTGCTGCAGGCACAGATTGTACTGCTCCTTTTCTGCCATTGTAGGGGTGTAAGATGGTCTTGGTTTTGCTTGTAAAAGATATTGGCATAGAGCTAGTTCCAGAGTCCCTCCCAGAGTCCCCTCCCAGAGTCCCTCCCAAGTCCCTCCCAGCTCACAGACTTTCCTCTAGGTACATAGATAAAGATAGTACAACGTCATAGTCTCTCTGTAGGGATGTTGACACAGAAAGTGCTGCCTCATAGTCTTCCCTGTTGGTATTCCTGGCACAGAGAGTCATCCTCCAGTCTTTCCTGTAAGTTATACTGGAACAGACTTCACTACCTCCTAGCCTTTCCCTGTAAGTTATGTATACAGATAGTACAACCTCATAGATTTCTCTCCCAGGGATCTTGGCACAGAAGTGCTGCATCAGAGGTTTTCTGTGTGGGTATCGCTGACAGAGTAATACCTCACGTCTATCCTGTAAGGATACGTTAGTGATAGTACTTTCCACAGTCTTCAATAAGGAATGTTGGCATCATGTACTTCCGCACAATATTTCCTGTAAGGTGTGCTGGCAAACAAAAGTACTGCCTCCTTAGTCTATAATGTAAGGTATGTATGCACATATGGACACCTTACAATCTTCACTTTTAGGGACATGGGCACGGTAGTACTCCCTTACAGTCTTTCCTGTAAACGATGTTTTCCACAATAGTGCTGCCTTGAAGCGAGTACAGGTAAAGTAGATTGCCTCGTAGCCTTTCCCTCATAAGAAAGTTTCAAAAAATTTTAAAACTCCTCTATAATTTCATGAAAACATGCTTAAAGGAATCTACCATTTGCTTTTGTGCATTAGGACCAAACATACCTTGAGATGCTGTAGCTACACTGATGCAGCCCCATATCTTGTTTAATACATCTGAACTGAGTGGTTTTGCTGATAAATAATTATAAAATTATAATAGAGGCTCTGGCGCTCCTGGTGCCGCCCTGGTGCTTCTCCTCTTATCCTAATTATGCACGCTCCAGCCTGCCTGCCTTCATAAGCTGAGATGTCGTCATCACTGTGTTGTCCCTGACAGGCAGAAGTAATCATCACTGCACCATCCCCCAGCTGCTGAGTATGAGTCATCCAGCTCAGGTTGATTAGTCCTGTCTGGACAGTTCATGCAGCTCCATTATAATGTGTTTATGTACGGGCAGCCGGCAGCACCCAGCTTTTCAAAGTCCTGAATTTTATAATTGTTTTTTTGAGCAAAATCACTCAGTTCAGGGCTTAACAAATATGTTTCTGCATCAGTGTAGCTACAGCATTCTCAAGGTTGTTTGGTTCACAATGCATAAAAACAAATGTGTAGATTTCTTTAATGTTAGAACACATGCTCAAAAGAAAAAGCCAGAAAATAAAGTTTAACTTGTATGTGAAACCACTTGCCGCACCAATATCCTTCCAGAGTCTGTGTTATTATTGATTTTTTTCTTTTTTTTTTAATTAATTTCAAGTTTGCTACGACTGGATAATCACATACGTCCCAGGAATTTAAATATGATCAAATACACAATTTTAATAACAAAATGCAGACACACCCATGTGTTATTAGAACTCAAAGAATAATTTTTATAATAGTTTTTTTTTTTTTTTTTTTTTTTTTCAAACCGTGACCTAAAATACTCGGGACAAGACATTTCAAAGCCTTGGTCAGTTGTCTTTTGGCTTTTTATTATATGTGATTATCAGACTGTAAACTGATAGAATTGTGCTCCTGATCTGTCAGTACTTATTATAATGAATAGTTTGTCTGGGAGACTTGAAGAGCCTTGATACTCTCTTTCATAGCATTTCCTTGGTGTCATGTTCTGTCCTCATACCGCACTAATTCAGTCTTTGAAATATTATGAACTCTGTCCGCATTGCCGCTCCTCATCCCTGACCCTTCATTCATGGGTTTGGGTGGTCAGAAAGGCAAATTTTTATGTGATTTATTCTTAACAACGACTTCTAGGCTCATCTACTTAATCCTGTCCACCACTGAATCCAACAAATCCTGAAATCTCACCCTTAGCGCTTTGAGAAGTTTATGCACTTTTGATTTTTTTTCTCCCCAATTTTCACAATCCGCCAACTTTAATCATCACTTTATGAGGCTTGTTTCTTGCAGGTTCGTTTAATTTTTTTTTTTTTTTTTTAAAAGGTACCATTTGGCTTTTTTATTGTGAGCTTCTATTAATTATTTTTAAAATGTGATGACTTTTGCAAAACAAAAAGTGTAACGTACCTCATATCACAACCACCTGTGGTGTTTACAGCCTGGGCTGTTTTTTGTGGGACAAGTTGTAGGTTTTATGGGTACCATTTTGGGGTTTACGTTTATAGTTTTGTCTTTATTTATTTTTTTTTTTTTAATCGGCTAATGAAAAAAAACATTTTTAACTGCTTTTACCATGGGAACTCATATTGTGCTACACATAAGGCAAAGTTGTAACTAACGTACCAATAAAAATAAATTATATACTATTATATATGTACATATTACACACACCTATATACACTCACACATACACAAAGGCAGTCCCGACAAAAGTTAGGCACTTATCTACAGGACAGGGTCTCACTTGGCTGATGGATGGGGGGGGGGGTTCAGGTCAAACCCCTTGGCAAACGTTTTATGCTCAATAAATACCATGTCCATCTATATGTGTAACTTATACATATATGTCAACATACACTTTTTACAAATTTATGTTCCATTTCGTGTGCTAATGGACGTAAAAAACAGACCCATTCAGGGCTACCTACCTGTTATGAAGTGATCTACTGGACAAAAAAGTGAACATTTTTCGGCCTCCTCACTTTAAAAATGTCAACCTCAGAGAGTTATAAAAATATATCCCAATACAGAAGGAATTAGGGGTGACAGTAATCTCCTGCAACCTCAAAGGCGTCGAATCATCACATTTAGTCACAATTTACCCCTGCGGACCCTGCATAGTCTAGATACCTTCATGCATAACCGATGCAGTCCACACAATATTCGGTTTGGGCATATCTTACATGTGGAGGCGTCTCTTTAGCCATAAGTCAATTGTTACTACCCATCAGCCTTTTCTGTCATTTCACAAAGCCAACGTACCAGCTAAACCCCTCTATGTCTGGACTGCAAGAGGTGATGCTGTAAATAGTCCCCCATCTCAACCACCTGCAATGTACAGAAACATAAATAGTCACAAAGAAAAGTATATAAAGGTATAATATACATTGTTAAAAATTTGCTCAGATATAATTCATTTTGAACAGTGACAGCCAATCAGTGGCCTTAGCAGAAAGCAAGAACTGAGCGGAAGTAGCTCCTCTGAAACGTGATATGTGGATACAAAATTTGATCCTTTCTCATAAGAAGGGCATCAGCAAGTATACAGAGATCTCATAAACCAGGAGTAACACACATCTCGGACAAGACACTCTCGGACAAAACGCTCTCTAAGACTTCTCTATTCTACCACCTAAGAAGTAAATAAACAAGTATATAAGATATGCAAACAAAAATTAAGATCAACATGTATATGTATGATCAGGGAAACCCTTTAAGACATCCCAAAGTGAATCCATGCAAAGGAAGAGAAGAACTTAAGAGAACTTGATTGGTCTCATGCGGACCTTAGGTGTTTGGGTCCAAATCGAACAATATAGAGCTTTCCGTGGCCTCAATTTAAAAGGAAAAAAAAAACATTTAAAAGGCGTATTTCCATTTTAGCAAATAAATGTTATTTTTTGTGTATGAAAAGTTTACAATTTCCAATAAATTTCTGTTTCAATTCTTTTAGTTTTTTTAGATCTCCGCTTGCTGTCATTCTATAGAAGCTTATATTATTACTAGCAGTGGGACAGAATCTGACCATGGTCACACAGGTGCACAGCTCGTTATATCACCCCAGCTCTGACTTCTCTCTATGATACTACGATCAGTGCACCTGTGTGACTATGAGATTCTATCCACTGGAAGTAAGACTAGAACTTTTCAATAGAATGACAGCAAGCAGAGATCTAGAAAAAGTAAAGAATTCATACGAAAAGTATTGGAAATGTGAGAGACATCATTACACAATAAATTAATTTGTCGAAATGGGAATACCCCTTTAGCTTACCCGTCGAGCGAGGTTCGATGAGGCCATCGGACTCACATATGAATATCCTGCGCCGACGCCTCCTCTACGCCATGCGAAAAGTGAATTTGGGATAATACCGCGGCTTCATTGCGCATGCCACCATAATGACAGCGCATGCGCAGTAAAGTATAAGCTTTTTTTTTTTGTATCATCATGTAGAAAACTCATGTAGGGACACTAAACAAAAGCATCAAAGGGACCTGTAGGGGCTAAGTGTCTCAGATCAGCCCGGACAGGTTCCTTAATGAATTGGTTGGAATCTATAACTGAAATACCACGATATGAAAAACAGGTCCCCTTCTGGTTGAATGGAGCGTCAACATTGTTCCATTACAGTTTCCCATACAGCAACCATTTATCTTCCTGCAGCCCCACAAATACTGCAAATTTTCATTGATGAGCAGATCCCATTCTTATGATCACTGGGTGTCCCAGCAGTCTGAACCTCCACTCATCTAGCACCTACTGATCAAGAGGTTCTAGTTTTCGCTATCACACTGCCGGAGTGCATCATACAGTGGTCTGCAATCTTCAAAAGTCTCCACTAACTAGAATTGAGCAATGTGGGGATCCCAATAGTAGCACTCCAACAACCTACAAGCCCATATGGTGCACCTTACAAAACCTTGTCGAACATTTTTGACTTTATATATTTTGTCTTCTACCGTGAACTGAAGCCCCAACATACATCCATCAGGGCTTGTGGAAATTTAGATAGTACAGGCGGTCCCCTACTTAAGGACACTGACTTACAGACGACCTTAGGTAAAGTTGGACCCCTCTGCCCCCTGTGACCTCTGGTGAGTCCTCTGGATGTTACTATAGTCCAAGGCAAGAAATATCAGCTGAAGTCTCTGTAATGAAGCTTTATTGATAATCCTTGGTCCCATTACAGCAAAAGATTGTCACTGGGGCAAAAAAAATAAAAATTTTGGTCTGGATCTACAAGATCAATAACATACAGTTTCGACTTGATACAATTCAACTTAAGAACAAATCTTAGCAACCTATCTTGACGTACCCGGGACGGCCTGTATTACATAACTTTTCTAGTTCCCATTCCTTTTACATTATTCAGCAATTCGCTGGGCAAAAAAAAAAAATATGTCTAAAATAAACCAAATTTTCACCATGACAAGAAGTTTAGAAAATTCCAGGTTGCTCAATAAACCCCCATCGCTCTGGTTCAGCTGATAAAGTAGGTATCCGTGCACTGTCGGTTCACACCAGTGGATTCGGCATTCCGGCCTCATTCAATGATCGACCGGTGATAAGAGAACCCAACGATAAGGTAAATTCATCTTAACAAAAAGAATGAGACGGGATGGAGAGACAAGTCGTTGGAAAAGGTCAGAAGAGTTCACCTATAGCTAAACTTGATTAAAACTTAAGGGCAGCCCGTACGCCATGGACCTGTAGGTAATAACAGAGGCAGGGTCTCTGGCTGCCGATCTGGGGGTGTGTGAGTATGATGGAAGACATCTGTACATTTCTGCACGTAGATCGGAGCGGCCAAACTGCATCACCACATTCTTGGAATCGGTTACATGAGATAAGAAAACGGTGATGATGACTTAGAGATCGGTTCCTGGCGTCCATCTGGTACGCAGATGGGCCAATTAACAGTAACATCCCGTAGTTCCTGAATGACATCTTGTGCAGGCCTGGGACGCGCAGGACCCAGGGTTCCAGGAATTCAATGAAATTGGTGCGTCGTCTCCTCCTTTCTTTCAGCCCGGCACCAAAAATTAGCTTTGCACTGGATGGTCCATTGTAGCCAGTGCAATTCCGGTCATCGCCACTAAATGATTGGTGGCCGTTTTTGAAAAAATCTATTAGATATAACATATTATAGCTGTAAGTAGGGTACGGGGACTAGTTAAGACTCAGTCCACAATGGCGGTAATTGGCCCAGATATTACCGGGAGGTCAAATCAAGGTCAACAATTAGACGCTTATCAGGGCTTCCTGAAAGGGTATTGAACGGCCCTATATTCTCAGCAACTCCACTCAGAATAAAAGACATGGGGGCTTACTTTACTACAGGGTCGGGCTGATCACTTTTGGGACTGTGAGATTTTTCTGGTGGATTCTACACGGCTTGCCGGTTTAGTAAAGAGTGTCTGCACTGGGATTTTCTGCGAACATGCGATCGGCTTTATAGCGCAGCGTGCGCCCGAGCTTTAGCAAACAAGTGTGGCGGCGTGCCGAGCGATGTATCCGACTCGATTAGACTGAGCGCGGATTTCATCTTTTCAATTGTGTCGCAAGCCCCAGTCCTCCCATGCACCAGGATGAGAAGCGTGAATCCGGCGGACCCTGGCGGAAGCGGCACATGCAGACTTGAGGGGTGAAGTTTCTATAGTGGGGAATGGTTTATGGGGTTGTTACTATTATAGGCCTCTCAAAGTCACTGAAGCTGAGTTGTCCCTCAAAATGTGAGTTTTGGCAATTTTCATGAAAATAAGAAAAATTGCACCTAAATTTTGCACCTCATAACATCCTAGAAAAATGACCGGAAGCATAAATTATCATCCCAAATAAAGCAGATATTCTGTAAATGTTAATTATCAAACTTTTTGGGTAGTTTTACATCTTGTCTGGAAACCAGAACATTTCATACTTGGAAAATGAAGCATTACAAACTTTTGCCAAATTTTCACTTTTTTCACAACGAATGCAAAACTTATCACTTAAATTTTAAACTAACATGAAGTACAATGTGTCACGAGAAAACATTCTCAAAACACCGGGATATGTTAAAGCGTTCCGAAGTTTAAACCAATTATCGTGGACTTGTCAGATTGAAATATCGAGTCTGGTCATTGAGCTGACAACTGTGTCGGTGTGATAAGGGGTTATTGCAGCATAAGGGAATACGGACGGGTCGTCCACGTCACGCGGGAGGGAGATGGACCGCAAATTTTGCTAAACTAGATTACAGTATTGTGGTTGCCTCAAGTAACACCTGAGCCCATGATTCAACGTAATCAACTTTTACTTCTATTACATTACATTGGATAATACCTCATTTCTGACCGTCAGCGACTGCCAGAAACAAAAGTACGGCTAGTCCCCCAATCTAAAACAAACAATCGCAATTGTGAAAGCGACGCTGAGTGCCGGGGACGTCGGATATAAACTTCGCATGTATAGCTATTGTGTCTTTTATAAATAAAATTGTATATTTTGCATAGTGTTTTGGATGAGAAGTCACAAGGAAAGTCCCTGGATGGAGTACCTGGCCAGAATGGTTTTTTTTTTTTTTGTAATGAATTGCGCTGCTTTTAGCATCGCTTAAGAGATTAAGGTGTTGCGATGCCAAATGCAGCGTGCTTTGACGTTAAGTTTCCAGCCTCTATGTGGATGACTCAGATAAATTTAAGCTTATTCATTTCATTCATTGAAAAATTGTTATAATTTAAAGGGGGCCTACGGATAAAAAAGGATGCCCTGGAGGCTGGAGAGGGTCAACGTAGAGCCACAAAAATAGGGGTATGGAGGGTTTAGTTATAAGGAAGATTAAAAAACAAAAATTTATTTAGTCTGAAAAGAGACGACTACGAGGGGACATGATTAATTTATAGAATATATGAATGGTCCATACAAAAAATATGGTGGTAAATGTTTCAGATTAAATCAATCAAAAACGAGGGGGCACTGTCTCTGTCTGGAGAAACACAGGTTTAATCACCAGAGGCGACAGGGCTTTTTTACTATGAGAACTGTCAATCTGTGGAATAGCCGTGCTCAGGCGCTGGTCACAGCAGGGACAGCAGAGAGCTTAAGAAGGGTCTAGATGCCTTTTTAATAAATAACATTGATGGGTTATGTTATATAGAATTTCCCATAAATCCCTTCCTCATCTGATCCCTTCCCTTCCTTGGTTGAACTTGATGGGACATGTGTCTTTTTTTTTTATAACTGATACTATGATACCAGGAAGGCATAGGAAAAACAGAAGAGAACTTAGTTCCCTTGTTTTTCCTACCCAGCCATCAGTATCGGCGACAGGTTGCCGGTCATGGCATTCAGTGGCAGAAGCAAGTTCCAGTTATGGACACAGTTGAGTCTGTAGACCCTACTGAGGCCACAAATTGACCTCAAGGGCCCCGTGACCGCTGACACTTCTTGTCCAACCAGGCCAAAAACCATGGCAGCCACCACACAAAGAATAGATAGATGGAGAGTAGGTGGTTTGCGAACCTTTCACCAGGATTGTAATTTTAGCTGGTGACAGGTTCAATAGCCTATGTTAAGATTTTAAAAAATGCCTTTGTCAGCATTCTGAATACTTTAATAATTAATTAAACAAATGAATAATTAATAATTGCAACTATTCATAAAACTTTATTTCACATACATGACTCACTCCCAGCAGCATGTGGTGAGGTCCCAGGCTGAAGGGGCAGAGGCAATATCCTGTGTCTGTCTCTTAGTCACCATTTCTTTCCTCCACACTCATCCATCCCCTTCCCTCTTCGGTTCTGTCATTGAGCAGGCAGGGGTGGGAGGGTGATGGTGTGGAGGAGAAAGAATGCATGAGAGACTGGGACGCAGGCACACAAGCTGCAGCAGGGAGCCAGGTGATGGAATAAAATTTTATAAAGCAGTGGCAGTATTCAGAATGCTGACAAGGACATTTTTTTAAATCGGCATAGCATAGACAGTGATGGCGAACCTTTTAGAGATGTGGTGCCCAAATGAGACCCAAAAACCACTAGCTTTTCCCAAAGTGCCAACACGGCAATATTTAGGCAGTAACAAAATTATTGCTACCAGAATCTTGAGCTCAATCCGACACCTTTTCACTCTTTGGACAGGACCAAGCAGCACAGGATGGGTCACTTTAAAATGCAAGGCACTACTTGGACTGCCTGAGACTGCAGGAAGATGCCATGTCTGGCAAACTCGGCTGGGAGACAGCCCGTGTGCCCACAGAGATGCCTCCGAGTGCCATCTCTGGCCCAGTGCCATAGGTTCGCCACCACTGGCATAGACTATTGGAACCTGTAACTAGCTGTTCACTTTAATTAAATTTTTCTAGCCATCTCCAGCCAGATTAATTTAGATATCATTTATATAATATATAATATTATTAAGGAAACAAAAAGCTAACAGTGGGAGACCCTTCAGAAGACTAAGGTATTTTTTGTTCTGCGAGTGAAATGACCTGAACTAGCTAAATATTGGGACTGCAGTCAATATACAAAACGGCAAAATCATGGTGCGGTGAGGCACAGTGCATGCCGCAACGGAATGTGCCCAGTAGAAGGTATGGGCCATGAGTCCACGGCCTGGACACACTGTTACATGCATGAGGTCTTGGACACAAATGCATCATGTATTAGAGGTAAAAATTAATAAAGCAGAAAAGAGAGCCCAATTTGATTATTCTCAATATAGTGGCTGCGATTTATACAAATGTCATCCAGTTCCTGCCATAAAAATGTGAATTTTAACCAATGGTCACCATTATTTACGACTCATGGCAGCAGGAAAACACTCCTTTTTGAGTTTCCAGATTGTTTTGGCCAAGATGTTGATAATATTCTTTCTACTTTTGGTCATCTCTAAGCTTGGGAGTTCACTGTGTACTATTTAATAGTTGTCTTCAAAGAGTATGCATGAACATTGAGCTCTCTAGTGGTGACTGAAAGCACCGAATGATAATGTAGAGGTTGTCCAGGTTTGGCAAAAATTAGATGCACATGTCAAAAAAATAACAAGATAAACACCGAGTCGAAAGCCTTTTTTATTAGTGATCCTGGGGCTTTTGCAAGCATGAACAAGTGGTGATGCTAAAGTTCGGCATGTGACTACTGAGGTTACCCCTGTGTGACACATGCAAGATAGGGCACATCTTATCTGGTAACTGGTAAACAAAAATCAGGAAGGAAGAGATGAAAAGTATTTCTTTGACTGTTTTATAATTTTTGGACAACCTTTGTGGCTATGGATGAGATTTGGAGCTCTGTATCAGTAAAGCATCACCCCCAACTACTAAAAAGATGTGTTCTCTGTTTTCAGCATGTAACGTTTTTAGCGTGTGAGATTAATAAGAAATCTCTCAGTGGTGGCAGCTGTGGATAGTCTTAGACACGCACTATTTTTACCGTGATGTTTTTGAGCTCCAGTCCTCCCCAGGCTTCATCAATCAGCGTTACAATTCTAGGAAATCACATGTTCCATTTTTTCCTCTTCTCCCTTAATACTATTTAGAAAGAAAGAAAATGTTTGCAGGACGTTGGGACTAACTGTCCTTAAAGTATATAAATCTGCACGTATAAGATGGTGTTCTTGTGAGAGGGAAGGAATGAGTTCCCCTCTCAGGTTCACGTGTCTCTTCATGCCGGGAAGAGCCTCACATTTCCTGATGAGTGTGTGTGGCAGGAGTTCACTGTGCAATCCCATTAGGCAAGCCGGACCGACACTGCTATAAATGCACAGAAGTGGCGCTCCAACTTGGGAAAAGGGGCATTGTGTGGTATGATGGAATGTGGTGGTGCTCACGCTGATCTGGAGCACCTTGTGGGATATTTATCACGTTGATTAAACTATTACATTCAGTGCCTATGTTTTTGCGTGGAAGGTTGTTGAAAAGTAAAGTGGTAGGACTTCCATGTGGCCGCGACCTGTTAGGATTGCATGGAAAAGCGTTGGAGTCACGAATGCTATTATGGTAAAGTACGGTTTACTGGCATGGAAGTGGACTGGCCACAAACCAAAGACTATGTCTGGAAACTGCAGTAGGGTTTATTAGGAAGGAAGGGGGAAATGTCAAAGCAGTACTTTTTTTAATTCATTTAGATTTTGTGGTGGGTCAGAGCTGTTGATAATGTAGTTAAGGAAACAACCATTTGGATAAATACAGATACTCACCTACGCTCCTCTTCATTCGATCCGGCACTGGTCTTCTTAAGTGGCACGCAGGGATCTGCTAGAAAAAGCCCATAACTAAAAGGCTGGGGAGGCGGGGACAAGAGTCCGGCGCGTCGACGCTGCAATTATGTACGCCCTCTCCACTACCTTTCCCGCGCCCGGCCTGCTAATTATAAGTTAGAAAGTCGGCTTGTTATATTAAAGAAGACCAGCGCTGGGATCGGAAAAAGAGGAGCAACTGAGTCAGTTGAGTGGCAATTTGCTAATTTGCATATTCAGAAAAAGTTAGTTAGTTTGTAGTATTAGGGTATACTGGTATATGCATATATTGACTCTTTCCCCCTACACTTCCCCTAATCCAATTCAAAATATTTAAAAATTTAAGTGATGGAATTTTAGAAATTAGCCCACAAGGTCAGTTTGTTTAAAGAATATAACACATATTTGTCATATGTTGCAAAGAGCATGTGATAGAAGCCCCACGCTTCCAGATAATCAAAAGGTCTAGGGCATACGGCAGGGCTTTGCCAATGGCCAAAACTACGCCCAGCTGCTAGCTAGTGCAAAACAATGGAATGTTCAAGGTGAACTGTTACATGTTCTAGGTAGTTCACAGGTAGTGCCCCCTTGGGGTGGAGCTGGTGTTAAGGGAAAAATAATCGCCAGATGTGATTATTTCAGGGCATCTACAGCAGTTTTCTGGTGTATATGCCCGAATGGGGCACATTACTTACGGCCAGAGGATTCACCAAAAGTGCATTGTCGACGATAAGCACTCTTAGATGCGTTGCGCCGATATCCTGCATGTGGGCTCCCCGTCAGGTCCCCGAGTACAACTCTTCCTCCGGGGCATGTAAGTGCTTGATCTTGCAACACCAATTTTGAATGTTAAATCCGTGGATCGTTCGGACAGCACGCCCCCAGTTCTGGTTGCATGAAAGCAGCGCGCTGCACCACAATCGATCGCATGCGAACCATCCCACTGCTAAAACTGATCACAGCGTGCATCCCGAAAAATCCTACGAAAGTTTCCCTTAAAAATCTAGTTAAAAATCGTGTAGCAATTCCGGTTTGTAAAGCACGAAGGATCTCTATAAGTGTAAAAATCTAGTGGATTTTCACCGGAAATTACTGTGCAAACGCTGAGGCAATGTTCTGCCATGAATGACAGGATCGGACAGCTTTTCTTTATTTTTAGCATGTTAATTTTTTTTGTATTGAGCCTACATTCACATCTCGAGTGCTACGATTCAGTGTGTACACAGGAATATCCCGTAAACACCGAACGTATCCATAGAATTATGGTCCTGAGCCAGGAAGAGGGAACAAGGATCGAAAAAAAGCCAGCAGGATGTGTTTTTTTCCACCTGCCACTCCTGGGAGGCAAGTAATAAGGCTTAGGAGGCCAAGAAATAGCTTATGAGGGATGGATGCTACTATTGCAAATCCTGTCCACTGCTGAACGTACACTAGGGTATTACCCAGTAATTGTAATGGTCACTAAGGAAGTTACATCACTCTGGAGACGCCTCTTAACATCGAGGCAGCCAGAAACTATTGGCGAGAAAAGGGGAAAATAGGGGTAGTAGTATGTTATCCAAGGAGTCGAAGGTGTATATAAAGCACTCACCGGATTTGGTTGTGCTTTTCTTGGGCCAGAACTCTTGTGTAAGCGTCTCGGTTGATCCGTAGATGTCAGTTACAACAATAGCCTGGATCGGATCTCTCCACCGGCACCGAGTATAATAGTGGCGGGGTAAGATGGGCGCCAACCAATCGCAATCTGTCGGATAAGTAACAGAGGTCTTCTTGTAGATTTAAATGGGTCTAAACCCATGTAGGACCAATAAAGAAGCTTTATACTTCTCCTGATTATTAGATTGGCGTGCGAACATCCTACCTCCAATGCTCTGGGTCCAGTGTTATGGTCCTGTGCTTTTCATCACTTAGGTAGGGGCACAGACGTGTCATTGTCACAGAACATGAAGGGGCCCCAGCACATGGAACAATATGCCTGAGAGTTTTGCTTACACCACTTAGATGTGGGTGGAGCAGGACTATAACTATGGCAGTTAGATGTCTAACAATGAAAGGCCTCACACTTGACAACCCCTCTTTTGATATAACTTGAGCTTGATTTCACAAATGGGTCGGTGCCGGAACTTCCTGATTGTATTTGATAAAATCAAAAACAATGATACCGTAGTACTACCAATCTAAATATCCATGCTAGAGAAGCTGAACTTATATTGGAGGTGGCACAAGGATCGGTGATATTGCTGTTTCCCAAGAAAATTGTCTTTGGGATCCATGAGTCTTGCCATCAAGGTGAACTGATAACCTCAAGAACTTTGCCTTACTCTTCTTTCCAATGCAGATAAAATCTAGGAGGAAAACTCATTTAGTTCTTTCTCCTTGCTTAGTGGTGCACAAAAGTATGTAATAAGCATAAAAGCGAAGCGTTGGACCTTCTGACTGGGTTTCTTTGAAGGGCCAGGCCTATGGGAATCAAGCTGCGCTGGGAGGATAATGTGTTTATCTTTCTCCAGGCACGCTTATCCCAAAGAGCCCACAAAAATATTGTGTCTGCCTAAGAGAACATGAAACACAGAACTCTGGATCTGAATGTTATATGCTCTAAATAGACTTAATAGCCCATAAAATGCTCCGTTCTCAGTAAACTCAAAGTATAATCAAACAAGTCTTACCCTAAAATAGGCGCATGCAATGCTAAACTTTATTAGGCAGCATCTGACTCGTATAAGGAAGGGCTTCAGGAGGTTATAGTTTTATTCAGCTCTCATAGTGTACGGTATATAGCCAAACTAGCAAGTTCTGCTGGGAGCCATTCATGACCATTCCTAGTGCAAAAGATCCTCATAACTACAATAAACATGAACCATTCCCGTACAGGATCACAGGGCAGGAAGCGGAAAACTGAAAGTTCAAGGAAATCTACTATCGAGTCCATGCTTGATAAACCAAGGCCACTTACTCATACGATGCGGAAACCATGACTGTGGTAATCTTCTTTGTTATCCATGGTCTTTTTTTCTTCTAAAATCAAACTTTTAAATATTGCTATGAAGCCATAATACCTTCGCCAGTCTGTTCTGCTGTCATTCTGCAGGCAAAAGGTACTTGTGTCTATATTGCATGGTTTAGAAAGATTGATTTTATAGAAGAAAAAAGAACCATGGATAGCAAGAGATTGAGAACCCGGCCTCAGGTTGCATGATGGCGCACTTTTCTGGTGAATTAGGATGTCCCCCAACCTACTGACAGTTCTTCCTTGTGAGTGATTTGTGTAGGCAATAGATTGCCTTTAAGACAACATTGGGCCATTTTCTGCCTGTTATGAAACCAAGGCACAGATTGGAGGGATCGGAAAGGAGGTTCTTATGTAGTTAATGCTTATAAATTATTATAAAAGAGCTCCTCGAGAGCAAAAACTGACTTGTGGATATAACAATGCAGGACTGTGGATGACACAACAGACAAATAACAAAAAATATCCTTGTGTCAAGTCTTTCCCCAGCCCTCATACTGGTTCTGACGAGAAAAATCACTGCTAACAACTGCAACGGTGTGGTACCGATCCATGATAAATTAACTACCTCGGAACAAGCACATCCGTGACAATTAAATGATTCTTGTTTCGTATTGACCTTCAATCGCGCCGACCTTCGTCACACCCCCTGGAGTCCCTCGAGAGTTTCAGGTTCTCCTTACAAAGTAGGAGTGCCTAACCCTCCGAGCAAAATGTGTAAAAATTCTGGGCAGAAATTGAAAAGAAGCATTGGCGAAAGGGGGTTTAATGAGTTTTGTGTGATGGCCCTTTAATAGGGTTTCACGTTTTTTTTCAAAATAACATGAAGAAATTTTAGTTCTCTAGCCTTTTTAATTGCAGAATTCCATGGGTCTTCAAATTCCCATTGGATGTATAAGAATTCAAGGTTGTTCACAACTATCGCGATGGTGGGACATCATATACGTCACCATCCCAAAATCAGGTACCTAATGCTTTTGAGCGGGTGTTGATTGGTTCCACGGAATCAACGCACCAGCAATGACAACATGCACTACAACAAGCCATCAATCGATCTCTATATTTGGTTAAACGGTGGTTTTTGGCTTTTGTTGTGTTAAAATGGGCTAAATAATCCCCTAAATACGTCTCATTATCTGTGTTTACGCCATAAGTCTCCCTTATTGTGACTAATAACCGCACATACAGGAAGGCAGCAGTTTTGAGGAATCAGACGTGCTTTGCATGCTCCATCTATCACCACCGACGGATCTAAAAGAAATGATTTATTAAAATATAAAAGAACAGTCAACAATGAGAGGGAGTGTCGGACGTGTTTGGGACGGGGTGTCCTTCTAGATTTATTGTAGGATCAATTATGTTTCTGTCTTCCGGGGCCAAGGATGATGCTCCAGCGGAGAGCCGCAACATCTGACTTGCTCTCTATAAGCAGTTTATACAGCAATAATCAAATTTAGCTCTTATAACAAAGGAGACAGAAAGAGTCAAAAAAGTTAAAAACAACTATCTGAGTTGGGCTAATCAGCATATTTTTGTATACTCCTGATATTTATACTACTATTGATTATTAGGTTCTCATGCTTTTATTCTGGCAGGCTCCATCCTCGGACCTTGTTGAGAATGCGACCACACGGACATTCCCCCAGCTCCAATCACTCCACAGCTTGCTGCCATGCATGATGCAGGAGACGTGGCTCAGGTGACGTGGTAAAATGCGGGTGGTGGCTGGAACTGACACCGCCGTAGGAATGTCTGATCAGAACAGTCACCTGGGGCACATTGAAGAGGGGGCATTGGGCAGCATGTGACTACTGGGGGGCAGACTAGCCTCAGGCAGGCATTGTGGCTAATGGGGGGCGGCACTGGACTATGATTATTGGGTATTGGATGGCAAGAAAATTGAAAATCAATACAGGGGAGGGCATTTTGAGAGGGGCTACCTGGGGGCAGGCAAAATAAAAGTCCCATAATCTCCCCAGTAACACATAAAATGCAAATAAAGTATATAAAACACAAAACACGTACATATTTGGTATCACCGCGTACGTATTAATCTGTACAATAAATCTAAATCAATATTGAACCCGCTCGGCGAACTACGTAAAAAAAAAAACTCGGAAAACTTTCCATAATATACAATTTTTCATCAAACACCATCACAAAAAATGTTCTAAAAAGTGATCAAAAAAAGTTATGTTCCCTAATATGATACGACTGAAAAGAACAACTGTTTTCGCAAAAAATAAGCCCTCAACCAGATCTGACAACAGAAAAATACAGAAGTTATGGCCCTGAAAAGTTGTCAATAGTAAAAACAATGCGATTTTCTCCAATATTGGTTTTGCTCAGGAAAATTAAGCAAAAATAAGAAAAACTATATAAATGAGGTATCACCGCAATCGTAGTGAACCAGAGAATAAAGATAAAATATTATTTTTACATTACGGTGAGCGGGGGGAAAAAAAATGCTAACAATCCAAAATAAAAATTGATGATTTTGTTTGTGTCCCCCTTGAAATAGTTAATAAAATCTCAAGAATAAGCTTTAGACTCCCAAAATAAATTATCTATACATTGTATCTCATCCCATAAAAAATAAGCCCTCATATGTTTGTATTATCAAAAAAAATAAAAATGTATAGGTCGTACAATGTGACAATACAAATCTGCTGTGAATGGCGCCTCCATTCATTCTATACTCGGCCGTGCGCCCGCACAGCAGTTTACCACCACATATGGGGTATCAGTACACTCGGGAGGAATTGGGCATCAAGCATTGCAGTGCGTTTCATCATTTAATTTATTTTGAAAATTTCAGTTTTGGCCTAAATGAATGTATTTTCCAAAAAAATTCAATAGTTTCTAAATCGCAGGTCCATATTTTTTAACCCATGTGAAACACTTAAAGGGTTAATAGACTTAATAGAAGTTGTTTTACATAACTTGAGGGGTGAAGTTTCTATAGTGGGGTAATGGTTTATGGGGTGTTACTATTATTTAGGCCTCTCAAAGTCACTTGAAAGCTGAGTTGTCCCTCAAAATGTGAGTTTTGGCAATTTTCATGAAAATAAGAAAAATTGCACCTAAATTTCTGCACCTCATAACATCCTAGAAAAATGACCGGAAGCATAAATTATCATCCCAACATAAAGCAGATATTCTGTAAATGTTAATTATCAAACTTTTTGGGTAGTTTTACATCTTGTCTGGAAACCAGAACATTTCATACTTGGAAAATGAAGAATTTTTACAAACTTTTGCCAAATTTTCACTTTTTTTCACAACGAAATGCAAAACTTATCACTTAAATTTTATAACTAACATGAAGTACAATGTGTCACGAGAAAACATTCTCAAAATCACCGGGATATGTTAAAGCGTTCCGAAGTTATAACCAATTATCGTGAGACTTGTCAGATTTGAAATATCGAGTCTGGTCATTGAGCTGAAAACTAGTGTCGGTGATAAGGGGTTAATTGCAGCATAAAGGGAATACGACGGGTCGCTACAGTACGCAGGGAGAGGAGACTGGACCGCAAATATTTGCTAAACTAGAATTACAGTAATTGTTGGTTGCCTCAAGTAACACCTGAGCCCATGATTCAGACGTAATCAACTTTTACTTCTATTACATTAACATTGGATAATACCTCATTTCCTGACCGTCAGCGACTGCCAGAAACAAAAGTACGGCTAGTCCCCCAATCTAAACAAACAATCGCAATTGTGAAAGCGACGCTGAGTGCCGGGGACGTCGGATATAAACATTCGCATGTATAGCTATTGTGTCTTTTATAAATAAAATTGTATATTTCTGCATATGTGTTTTGGATGAGAAGTCACAAGGAAAGTCCCTGGATGGAGTCCTGGCCAGAATGTTTTTTTTTTTGTAATGTAATTTTGCGCTGCTTTTAGCATCTGCTTAAGAGATTAAGGTGTTGCGATGCCAAATGCAGCGTGCTTTGACGTTAAGGCTTTCCAGCCTCCTATGTGGGATGACTCAGATAAATTTAAAGCTTATTCATTTCATTCATTGAAAAATTGTCTTATATTTAAAGGGGCCTACGGATAAAAAAGGATGCCCTGGAGCTGGAGAGGGTTCAACGTAGAGCCACAAAAATAAGGGGTATGGAGGGTCTTAGTTATAAGGAAAGATTAAAACAACTAAATTTATTTAGTCTGGAAAAGAGACGACTACGAGGGGACATGATTAATTTATAGAATTATATGAATGGTCCATACAAAAAATATGGTGGTAAATTGTTTCAGATTAAATCAAATCAAAAGACGAGGGGGCACTGTCTCTGTCTGGAGAAAACAAGGTTTAATCACCGGAGGCGACAGGGCTTTTTTACTATGAGAACTGTCAATCTGTGGAATAGCCGTGCTCAGGCGCTGGTCACAGCAGGGACAGCAGAGAGCTTCAAGAAGGGTCTAGATGCCTTTTTATACCTAAATAACATTGATGGTTATGTTATATAGAATTGTTTCCCATAAATCCCTTCCTCATCCGATCCCTTCCCTTCCTTGGTTGAACTTGATGGACATGTGTCTTTTTTTTTTTATAAACTGATACTATGATACCAGGAAGGCATAGGAAAAACAGAAGAAGACTTAGTTCCCTTGTTTTTCCTACCCAGCCATCAGTATCGGCGACAGTGTTGCCGGTCATGGCATTCAGTGGCAGAAGCAAGTTCCAGTTATGTGACACAGTTGATGTCTGTAGACCCTACTGAGGCCACAAATTGACCTCAAGGGCCCCGTGACCGCTGACACTTCTTGTCCAACCAGGCCAAAACCATGGCAGCCACCACACAAGAATAGATAGATGGAGTAGGGTAGGTTTGCGAACCTTTCACCAGGATTGTAATTTTTAGCTGGTGACAGGTTCCAATAGCCTATGTTAAGATTTTAAAAAATGCCTTTGTCAGCATTCTGAATACTTTAATAATTAATTTAAACAAATGAATAATTTAATAATTGCAACTACTTCATAAAACTTTATTTCACATTACATGACTCACTCCCAGCAGCATGTGGTGAGTCCCAGGCTGAAGGGGGCAGAGGCAATATCCTGTGTCTGTCTCCTTATGTCACCATTTCTTCTCCTCCACACTCATCCATCCCCTTCCCCCTCTTCCGGTCATGTCATTGAGCAGGCAGGGGTGGGAGGGTGATGGTGTGGAGGAGAAAGAATGCATGAGGAGACTGGGACGCAGGCACACAAGCTGCAGCAGGGAGCCAGGTGATGTGAAATAAAATTTTATAAAGCAGTGGCAGTATTCAGAATGCTGACAAGGACATTTTTTTAAATCGGCATAGCATAGACCAGTGATGGCGAACCTTTTAGAGATTGAGTGCCCAAAATGAGACCCAAAAACCACTAGCTTTTCCCAAAGTGCCAACACGGCAATTTAGGCAGTAACAAACTTATTGCTACCAGAATCTTTGAGCTCCAATCCGACACCTTTTCACTCTTTGGACAGGACCAAGCAGCACAGGATGGGTCACTTTAAAATAGCAAGGCACTACTTGGACTGCCTGAGACTGCAGGAAGATGCCATGTCTGGCAAACTCTGTGCCTGGGAGACAGCCCGTGTGCCCACAGAGATGCCTCCGAGTGCCATCTCTGGCACCAGTGCCATAGGTTCGCCACCACTGGCATAGACTATTGGAACCTGTAACTAGCTAGTTCACTTTAATTAAATTTTTCTTAAGCCATCTCCAGCCAGATTAATTTAGATATCATTTATATAATAATATAATATTATTAAGGAAAACAAAAAGCTAACAAGTGGGAGACCCTTAGAAGACTAAGGTATTTTTTGTTCTGCTGAGTGAAATGACCTGAACTAGCTAAATTATTGGGACCTGCAGTCAATATACAAAACAGCAAAATTCATGGTGCGGTGAGGCACAGTGCATGCCGCAACGTGAATGTGCCCAGTAGAAGGCTATGGGGCCATGAGTTCACGGCCTTGGCACACTGTTACATGCATGAGGTCTTGGACACAAATGCATCATGTATTAGAGGTAAAATTAATAAAGCAGAAAAAGAGAAGCCCAATTTGATTTATTCTTAATATAGTGGCTGCGATTTATACAAATGTCATCCAGTTCCTGCCATAAAAATGTGAATTTTAACCAATGCTCACACATTTATTACGACCGGACTCATGGCAGAAACCACTCCTTTTTGAGTTTCCAGATCTGTTTTTGGCCTAAGATGTTGATAATATTCTTTCTACTTTTGGTCATCTCTAAGCTTGGGAGTTCACTGTGTACTATTTAATAGTTGTCTTCAAAAGAGTATGCATGAACACTTGAGCTCCTCCTAGTGGTGACTGAAAGCAGCCAGAATTGTATAATGTAAAGAGGTTGTCCAGGTACTGGCAAAAATTAGATGCACATGTCAAAAAAATAACAAGATAAACACCGAGTCGAAAGCCTTTTTTATTAGTGATCCTCTGTGGGCATTTATTTGCAAGATGAACCAAGTGGTGATGCCTAAAGTTCGGCATGTGACTACTGAGGTTACCCCTGTGGACACATGCAGATAGGGCACATCTTATCTGGTAACTGGTAAACAAAAATCAGGAAATGGAAGAGATGAAAAGTATTTCTTTGACTGTTTTATAATTTTTTAGGACAACCCTTTGTGGCCTATGGATGAGAATTTGGAGCTCTGTATCAGTAAAGCATCACCCCAACTACTAAAAAGATGTTTCTCTGTTTTCAGCATGTACGTTTTTAGCGTGTGAGATTAATAAGAAATCTCTCATGTGTGGCAGCTGCTGGATAGTCTTAGACACGGCACTATTTTTACCCGTGATGTTTTTGAGCTCCAGTCCTCCCCAGAGCTTCATCAATCAGCGTTACAATTCTAGGAAATCACATGTTCCAATTTTTTTCCTCTTCTCCCCTTAAATACTATTTTAGAAAGAAAGAAAATGTTTGCAGACGTTGGACTAACTTGTCCTTAAAGTAATATAAATCTGCACGTATAAGAATGGTGTTTCTGTGAAGAGGGAAGGAAATGAGTTCCCCTCTCAGGTTCACGTGTTCTCTTCATGCCGGGAAGAGCCTCACATTTCCTGATGAGTTGTGTGGCAGGAGTCCAATGTGCAATCCATTAGGCAAGCCCGGACCGACACTGCTATAAATTGCACCAGAAGTGGCTGCTCCAACTTGGGAAAAGGGGCATTGTGTGTGTATGTATGGAATGTGGTGCTCCCGCTGATCTGGAGCACCTTGTGGGATATTTATCACGTTGATTCACAACTATACATTCAGTGCCTAATGTTTTTGCGTGAAGGTTGAAAAGGTAAAGTGGTACGGACTTCCACTGCTGGCCGCGACCTGTTAGGATTGCATGGAAAGCGTTGGAGTCACGAATGACTATTTATGGGTAAATTACGGTTTACTGGCATGGAATGATGGACTGGCCACAAACCAAGACTATGTACTGGAAACTGCAAGTAGGGTTTATTAGGAAGGAAGGGGGAAATGTCAAAGCAGTATTTTTTTTAATTTCATTTAGATTTTGTGGTTGGGTCAGAGCTGTTGATAATGTAGTTTAAGGAAAACAACCACTTGGATAACTACAGATACTCACCTACGCTCCTCTTCATTCCGATCCCGGCACTGGTCTTCTTTAATGTTGGCACGCAGGGATCTGCTAGAAAAACGACCCATAACTAAAAGGCTGGAGCGCGGGGACAAGATGTCCGGCGCTTCAGACTGCTAATTATGTACGCCCTCTCCACCTCCCTTTCCCCCCCGCTCCGGCCTGCTAATTATAAGTCTAGAAAGTCGGCTTGTTAATATTAAAGAAGACCAGCGCTGGGATCGGAAAGAAGAGGAGCAAACTGAGTCAGTTGATGTGCAATTTGCTAATTTGCATATTAGCTAGATAAAATGTAGTTTAGTTTAGGGTATATGTATATATTGACTCTTCCCCCTACACTTCCCCCTAATCCAAATTCAAAAATATTTAAAAATTTAAAAGTGAATTTTAGAAATTTAGCACCACAGGTCAGTTTGTTTAAAGAATATAACACATATTTGTCATATGTGCAAAGAGCATGTGATAGAAGCCCCACGCTTCCAGATACATCAAAAGGCTAGGGGCATACGGCAGGGGCTTGTGCCAATGGCCAAAACTACGCCAGCTGCTAGCTAGTGGAAAAACAATGGGAATGTTCAAGGTGAACGTTTACATGTTCTAGGTAGTTCACAGGTAGTGCCCACTTGGGGTGGAGCTGGTGTGAAGGGAAAAATAATCGCATATGTGATTTATTTCAGGGCATCTACAGCAGTTTTCTGGTGTATATGCCCTGAATTGGGGCACATTTACTTACCCGGCCAGAGGAGTTCACCAAAAGTGCATTGTCCGACGATAATGCACTCTTAAGATCGTGCGCCCGATATCCTGCATGTGTCGCTTCCCCGCTCAGGTCCGACGGAGTACACCTTCTTCCTCCCGGGGCATGTAAGTGCTTGATCTTGCAACACAATTTGAATGTTAAATCCGTTGGATCGTCCGACAGCACGCCCCCAGTTTCTGTTGCATGAAAGCAGCGCAGCTGCACCACAATCCGATCGCATGCGACACAATCCCCTGCTAAATACCTGTCACAGCCGTGCAATCCCCGAAAAATCCTACGAAAGTTTCCCTTAAAAATCTAGTTAAAAATCTGTAGCAATTCCAGTGTTTGTAAAGCACCTGAAGGACTCCTCTATAAGTGTAAAAATCTAGTGGATTTTTCACCTGGAAATTACTGTGCACCGCCTGAGGAAAGGTTCTGCTCATGAATTGACAGGATCTGCAGCCTTTTCTTTATTTTTAGCATGTTAATTTTCTTGTATTGAGCCTACATTCACATCTCGATTTCTGGATACGTTCAGTGTGTACACCAGGAAATATCCTTCGTACACACCGAACGTATCCATAGACATTTATGGTCTGCCGAGGAGGAGGAAACAATGGATGAAAAAGCGCAGCAGGATGTGTTTTTTTCCATCCTGTCCACTCCTGGAGAGCAAGTAATAAGCTTAGCGGAGGCCAAAATAGCTTATGAGGGATGGATGCTACTATATTGCATACATCCCTGTCCACTGCTGAACGTACACTAGGGGTATTACCCCAGTAATGTAATGGTCCATATAAGGACAGTTACATCACTCTGGAGACGCCTCTAACATCGACGGCAGCCAGAAACAATTGCGAGAAAAGGGGAAATAGGGCGAGTATGTTAGTGCCAAGGAGCTCGACAGGTGTATATAAAGCACTCACCGGATTTGGTTGTGCTTTTCTTGGGCCAGAACTCTTGTGTAAGCGTCTCGGTAGATCCGTAGATGTGCAGTTACAACAATAGCCTAAAGCTCGGATCTCTCCACCGGCACCGAGTATGAATAGTGGCGGAGTGTAAGATGGGCGCACACCAATCGCAATCGGTCAGGATAAGTAACAGAGGTTCTTGGTTTAAAAATGGGTCTAAACCCATTGTAGGACCAATAAAGAAGCTTTATTACTTCTCCTGAATGATTGACGATTGGCGTGCGACCATCCTAAGCTCCACTGCTCTGGTTCCAGTGTTATGGTCCTTATGGCTTTTACATCACTTCAGGTAGGGACAGACGTGTCATTGTCACAGAACATGAAGGGGGCCACCGGCACATGAAGCAAATAATGCCTGAGAGTTTTGCTTACACCACTTAGATGGGGTCGGAGCAGGGCAACTATAACAATGGCAGTAGATGTCTACAATGAAAGCCTCACACTTGACAACCCCTCTTTTGATATAACTTTGAGCTTTGATGTTCACAAATGGGTCTGGTGCCGAGAACTTCCTGATTGTTTTTTTTGGAATGGGTATGATCAAAACAACATACTAGTAAGACTACCCCAATCTAAAATATCCATGCTAGAATCTGAACTTATATTGGAGGTGGCACCAAGGATCGGTGATATTGCTGTTTCCCCAGAAAATATTTACGTCTTTTGGGATCCATGAGTCTTGCCATCAAGGATGAACTGATAACCTCAAGAACTTTGCCCTTACTCTTCTTTCCAATGCAGATAAAATCTAGGAGGAAAACTCATTTTAGTTCTTTTCCTTCTGCTTAGTGGTGCACAAAAAGTATGTAATAAGCAAATAAAGCGAAGCGTTGGACCTTCTGACTGGGTTCTTTTGAAGGGCCAGGCCATATGGGAATCCAAGCTGCGCTGGGAGGATAATGTGTTTATTCTTTCTCCAGGCACGCTTATCCCAAAAGAGCCCACAAAAATATTGTGTCTGCCTAAAGAGAACATGAAAACACAGAACTCTGGACTGAATGTTTATATGCTCTAAAATAGACTTAATAGCACATAAAATGCTCCGTTTCTCAGATAAATCCAAAGTATAATCAAACAAAGTCTTAGCCCTAAAATAGGCGCATGCCAATGCTAATACTTTATTAGGCAGCATCTGACTCGTATAAGGAAGGGCTTCAGAGATGTATACGTTTTATTCAGCTCTTATATGTACGGTATAGCCAAACTAGCAAGTTCTGCTTTTGAGCCATTCATGAGCCATTCCTAGTGCACAAAGATCCTCATTAACATACAGATAAACATGGAACATTCCCTCGAATCACGGATCACAGGGAAGCAGGGAAAATCTGAAAAGTTCAAAGGAAATCTACTATCAAAGTCCATCTTGATAAACCAAGGACACTTACTCATAGATGCAGGAACCATGACTGTGGTAATCTTCTTTGTTATCCATGGTCTTTTTTCTTCTAAAATCAACTTTTTAAATTATGCTAATGAACCAGAAGTACCTTTCGACAGTCTGTTGCTGCATTCCTGAGGCAAAAGGTACTTGTGGTTCATTAGCATCGTTTTAAAAGTTGATTTTATAAGAAAAAAAAGACCATGGATAGCAAAGAAGATTTGAGGACCCGGTCCTCAGCTGCATGATGGCGCACTTTTTCTGGTGACTTAGGTGCCCCAAACCTACTGACAGGTTTATTCCTTGTGAGATGATTTGTTAGGCAATAGATTTGCCTTTAAGCCGCACATTGGGCATTTTCTGATCCGTGTGTAACCAAAGGCAACAGATTGGAGGGATCGGAGAGGAGGTATTTTGTATAATATTAATAAATTATTATAAAAGGAGCCCCTGAAGCAAAACTACTGTGATATAACCTAGTGGATGACACAACATGACAAAAAGCTAAAAAAATATAATCCTTGTGTCAAGTCTTTCCCCCCGCCCTCATACTAGGTATTCTGAAGAAAAATCACTGCTAACAACTGCAATCGGTGCTGGTACCGATCATGATAAATTAAATACCTCGGAACAAGCACCCCGTGACAATTAAATAGATTCGTTGTCTTATTGACCTTCAATCGCCCACCTTCGATCATCAACCCCCTGGAGTCCCTACGAGAGTTTCAGGTCTTTCCTTCAGGCAAAATTGTTCAGTCTTCCGGAGGCAAAATGGGAAAAGAGCATTGGCGGAAAGGGGTTAATGAAGTTTTGTGTGATGGCCTTTATAGGGTTTCACTGTTTTTTCAAAATACATGAAGAAATTCTAGTTCTCTAGCCTTTTACTTGCAGAATTCCATGGGTCTTCCAATTCCCATGGAATGTATAGAATATCAAAGTTGTTCCACAACCTATCGTATGGTGGACGTCACCATCATCATGTACCTAATAGCTTTTGCCTGGGTGTTGATGTGGTTCACGGCTATCAAACAGCATGGACAACAGTCTACCAAAGCCATCTCAAGATCTCTATATTTGGTAAAGCGTGTGATTAAAATGTGCATAAAATAATCCCCTAAATACTTCATTTATCTGTGTTTTACGCCATAAGTCTCCCTTATTGAACTAGTATAACCGACACATACAGAAGGCAGCAGTTTTGAGGACTCAGACGTGCTTCTGCATGCTCCATCTATTCACACCGACGGCTAAAAGAAATGATTTATTTAAAATATAAAATAAAACAGGTCAACAATGAGAGGGAGTGTCGGACGTGTTGGGACGTGGGTGTCCTAGATGTTTATTGTAGACTCATTTACATTTCTGTCTTCCCGGGCCAAGAGATGATCTCCAGAGGAGAGCCGGCACATCTAGACTTGCTCTCGTATTAAGCAGTTTTTAACGGCAAAGTATCATTTAGCTCCTTATAACAAAGGAGAAGAATAGAATCAAAAAATGTAAAAAAAATAACTGATGAGTTGGTGCTTAATATCAGCATATTTTTATATACTCCTGATATTTTATACTACTATTGATTTTATTAGGTTCTCATGGTTTTATTTCTTGCCGGCTCCCATCCTCTTGACCTTGTTGCAATGGACCACAGGAATTCCCAGCTCCAATCACTCTCACAGCTTGCTGCCATGCATGTCATGCAGGAGACGTGGCTCAGGTGACGTGTAATAATGCGGGTGGCTGGAACTGACCCGCCGTAGGCAGATGTCTGACGTCAGAACATGTCACCTGGGACACATCTGAAGAAGGGGCACTTGGGGCAGCATTGTGACTACTGGGGGCAGCACTAGCTCCTTAGGCAGCATTGTGGCTACTGGGGGCAGGCACTGTGACTATGACTATTGGTTACTGGAGGCAAGAACATTGAAAATCAACTACAGGGGCAGGCATTTTGAGGAGTGGCTACTGGGGGCAGGCGCTGTGAAGAATGGCTAAAAGGGACATGGGCTATGAAGAGTAGCCACTAGGGGAATGGGCTTTGACAAGTGACTACTGTGGGGCAGGCCCTGTGATGAGTTTCTACCAGGGGCAAGCACTGTGGCGAGTGGCTACTGGGGGCAGATGCAGGCAATTTGATTTCTGGCTACTGTTGGGCAGGCACTGTGAATATTTTCTTTTGGTGTCACACTCTGTGAATATTGGCTTTTTGGATCTGGCGCTATGACTAATGGATACATGGGGCAGGCGCTGTGATTAATAGTTGCATGGGGAAGGTTCTGTGACTATTGCCACTGTGGGGGCATACCTGTGACTATTGCCACTATGGGGGCATACCTGTGACTATTGCCACATGATTTTCCTACATGATCTAACATTGTTTTTGTATAAATGCATCTTACCATTTCATGTGCATTGGAAATACAGTGGCTAAATAATTTTCAAGGTAAATGCACTGGATATGAAGAATTTGAAGGGTGAATATCTGTCCTTTCTTTGCCGAAAAATAAAATGTTGTCATGGAATCTTGTTAATATTTACGCCTTCACTAGGGTCTGCAAAATTGTATCCTTACATCCGCGTCATAGGTTTCTGCATATTTTCCTTGAACTACCTTTCATGTAAAATGGGTCCTGCCGCCTACACACTGTATCAGAAGTGTTTATGAAGAGAGAAAACACTGTGTAATGTAGCTGATCCGTGTAGATGTGCAGCTCAAATGGGTTATTGTCAAGTTTTGGCATTTTACTAGGATATGTGCTGCACAGTGGTGCTGCCGAAGCGAGGTAAGTACCATAGTGTATTCTGTGTATTATTTGTGTATTAAAGATAAGAATCTTTCATAACCCATCAGGTTTATGGTTCTGTGACCCACAGAACTGGACACACAGGTCGTTAAAATATAGGCGGAACTGGATCTTTATCCATAGCTTGCAGTACTAATTATTCTTCAGCTGCATGTTTCTCCAGTTCCGCAGGTCACATAACCATTTGAAAGATGATACTTTTATCTTTAAGATGACACAAAATGCATGTCTCTAGGTGCTATACAACCAAAGATAGGAGCTTCAGGTACAATTCAACTTGCAGCTACCTCCAGAAGTTTTCTGATGACTCCGCTATAGTAGGCCTCATTATCTGGGAGTACAAAGAATTGGTCCGGGAATTTGTGGACTGGTTCCAGCAAAACCAAGGAAGATCATGGAAGACCAAGGAAATGGTGGTGGACTTCCGTAAGCACAGTCCTCCTTCTCAACCAGTGGTCATCCCGGGTGACGGATATTGAGGCAGTGAAGTCCTACAAGTACTTGGGTGTCTTCCTCAACAATAAACTGGAGTGGGCAGAGAACATAAATGCACTTCACAGGAAGGGTCAAAGAAGACTATACCTGCTGAGGAGGCTGTGGGCATTTGTGGGAAAAGCCCTTTAAGAAGTGCCGCCTGCACTCCAAAGGCAAGTTAGGCCCTATCCACGGGATAGGGCATAACTTTCTGATCAGTGGGGGTCTTAGAGCAGATCACGAGAACGAGGGGTCCGACAGACCCTTCGCTGCTCCTCAGACTAATGGAGCAGACGGCCGCGCATGACAGTTCTGCTCCATTAATCTCTATGGAGCTGATGGAAATTGCCGAGCTGGGAAGACCCCTCTAAGACTTTTTTTCAACTCTGTAGTGGCATCAGCCATCTACTTTGGCATAGTCTGTTGGGTAAGCAGCATCTCAGCGAGGGAGAGGAGCAGACTGGACAAACTGATTAGGAAAGCCGTCTCTGTGCTGTGGGGTCCTCTTGATATTGACAGTGCAGGTGGTAGAGGAGAGGAGGACACTGTGTAAGTTGAAATGTATTCTGGAGAATAGCTCCCATCCCTTGCATGAGACTGTGGTGGCGTTGGGTGGCACCTTCAGTGACCGACTGCTTCACCCCAAGTGTGAGATGGAACGAATCAGAAGTCATCTCTCCCCGCTGCGATCAGGCTTTTCAACAAACAAGGCCCAAACAGAAGTAACCTGCGCCCCCACCTAACCAGTCCCTGCAGGTTCCATCTACAGACAAAAAGACAAAAAAACGACAAGCGTTGATCTGCAGTTTGGTATTCTATCACTTTTTTATTGTTCATCTATCAATAATATTATTGTTCCATCATTGTTTATACTGTCCTCTCTGTACTCTCTCTCTCTGTTGTCTGTCGTATAAGAATAAAAATAGATCTTTATTAATATAGCGCTTTTATCGTCAGCAGCACTTTACAGATTATGGGGTACATATACACATTAAATAACTCCTTACAGAGTTATAAATATGGAATATTTATGAAACAATAGGAATGAGTCTTTCCCCTGCCTCGGCCCGGGCTCGCTCTTTCCCCTGCCTCGGCCCGGGCTCGCTCTCCATCATGCCCGCCCCAGTATTATAGTCCTATGACCTGATTGGCGAACTTTTTGCGGACCGCGTGCCCCACGAAGCTACAACCCAGGAATCACTTAGTTATTTTTGTGATAGTGCGATGAATGGAACTGTTCAAGCCAGTGTCAATTTTCGCTAATGTTCTTCCAATCATTCATTGATATCGACACCCTGAGGCCAGCAATACAGTTGAAAGAATGAATACAAATTCAGACCATCGTTTTAGCTTCTCTCCAGGGTCTCTCTGTACTGGAAGCATGATTGGTCCAGCAGGATGACCTTCAAATGCAGTTCTGTCAAAACTCTTCTCACTTTTCCCGCAGTTCCAAACAGCCAATAAAGTGTCGCTTTAAAATAGCGCTGAGAGCAGCATCTCTTAAGTTGCCTGGAAACGCATGAGAGACTCAGTGTTTGGTGGAAACTATCCTGAGTTAGTGGCCTCAGTGCCCGACAGGAGAAGGGCATGAGTGCCACCTCTGGCACCCCGTTGCCATAGGTTTCTCCACCCCAACATGGTATTCTATGTCTTTCTCTCTTTACTGTACTGCTGGTAGTAGACTTCTACAAAAGTTTCCTTCAATTTGTGCATCATTAGCGGTAAAATAGCACAGTCAAAGTCTTGCCACTGGATCCAACAGCGATTTCTAGATTGGGGAAAAAGCGCCAGACACTCGTTTGCACCACACATCACCCGAGGACCAAGGATTGTACCAATTCGATATTATCGTCTCTATCGACGGACCAACAGACAACTGATCGAGAAAAACGTAGGTCCTGTTCTCACTATGGGTGAAGCGTGAGGTTGAGCATTACTACTGCGGCCTATATATGGGTTGCATCTCCGGGCCACCACCCACACTGTTACGAATGGTGGATGGCCGAGCTTTTGCTCCCATGAATATAGTGGCGTATGCATGCTCGACCTGCTGCTTCATCACTAGTGAGAACTGGACTCCATTCCGTGATTCATAAGGTTCCGTACCCCTTCCCGATCAAATGTTATCCCCTATTCAGTGGCAACCGCCCGTGAGCGAGTTGAGCCTTGCTCCGGCGGCCCACTGCAGCGAAGGTGGGGCAGCATCAGGGTTGCAGTACCTGCTACAAAGCAGGTCCTAATTCTTAAAAATATATTCTTCTTACACCCGGGTTTGTACATGACGGTGTAAGACATTGCATGGAGTATCCAGTAATAAAACAAAAAAACTGATATATTCTACTGGGTGGGGGGAGTTATTCTAAAGCTCCCTCAGGCAGCAGAGAGTTTATGTTCACCCCTGCTCACGTCCTGTAGATAGAAGGTAACAATCAAATTTGTAGCCCTTTCAGGAGGACTTTGTGTTCCAATCTTTCTGATATTCCATAATGATGCGCCATGTATTACTGTTCCTTCATGAGATTTCCTTTAATAAATCACTCCCAGGGTGGCATATAACATCGCAATAAGACACAAAGTGTCCGCCAATGCTGATGAATATAGTTTATTCTTCATAAATGTGTTATCTACATAATTAACAGGGCGGTACTGAAAGGGAATCTAAGGGCGGCGTGAAATTTTCAAATTGGAAAATACAATAAGTTTGTGAGACACGAATCTAAATGAAGGAAATCTACCACCAAAATCCATCAAGAGAAACCAGGGACATACTCATAGATACCAGCACCGTGATGTGGTATCTATAATAATATCTGTTATCCATGGCCTCCTTCCTTCTAAAATCAACTTTTAAAATGATGCCTTTCCTCTGCTTCCCCAGATCTCCTGCCTCGTGCTGTATTCTTACGACAGCAGCACACAGTGGGAGGGGGAGACAGTGTAACAGCCTTTGAAGACAGAGCATAGAGGAGGTCAGGAAAGAGTCCTTATGGCTCATTAGCATAATTATAAAAGTTGATTTTTAAAAGAAAGGAGGCCCTGCATAATAAATATAAGAAGATACCACAGTCACGGTGTCTGGATCTATGAGTGAGTGTCCCTGGTTTATCTTGTATGATTTTGATGGTAGAATCAATGTTCGGTGTGACTTATTTTATATAGAGTTGCACACAAGCAGGAGCTCAGCAGGGAGGTTGTTCCAGACATCTCTGAGAGCGAAGAACAGATATTCTCAAATCTTGCTCAAATCCTTCTCTCTCTTCATATAATCCCAGACAGACTGGAAGATGATGGGGGACAAATGATCATTTGCAGGTCTCCATATACAGGCAGTTACATACAAGATAGGGTCTGTAGGTTTGTACTTAAGTTGAATTTGTATGTAAGTCGGAACTGTATATTTTATCATTGTAACCCCAGCCAGAACTTTTTTGGTCTCTGTGACAATTGGATTTTAAAATTGTTGGGTTGTCATAAGAACCAGGAGTAACACTAAAGCTTCATTACAGACACCTGGGATAACTGTTATAGCTGATTATTGTAGCCTAAGGCTAAAGTACAATAAATTACCAACATCCAGAGGTCCGTTTGTAACTAGGGGTTGTATGTAAGTCGAGTGTTCTTAAGTAGGGGACTGCCTGTACTAAAGATGTTGATACATGTTGTTTTTTGAATTTCATTTAGAAATACAATTCAAGTGCAGCGGGGAGGAGCTACTCCTGAACACAGATGCGTTTAGACCTCTAAGTTAATGTATGTTATGCATTGTGAACTGGTTGCCCCCTTTTCACCTAACTTTACAGGCTGTTACACTGTCTCGCCCTCCTTCTCATCCCTCCCTACTTACTACTTCCTGTGCAGTGAGCACTCCATGCTGGGGGGATGGTGGAACCGTGTAACACCCTTTAAAGCCAGAACACTCAGGGGCTACGCTAGCCCTTTAGATTCATTAGCATAATTTTAAAAGTTGATGTTTAGAAGGAATTAGGCCATGGATAACAAATATAAGAAGATTACCACAGTCACGGTGCCTGGATCTATGAGTAAGTGTTTTTCATGCTCGATTTTTGGATGGAAGATTTCATTGACTTTTTCAGTTTTTCTCATCCTGGAGCAGCAGAACATCTTTGTCTCTGGGTTTATGTGCAGATCTGTGCCGTCTAATAGAACTTCTCATGAAATCTGCTTTTGTTCTTTCCATTCGGGTTGTGTCGTTCAGCGGGCGCTGAGACCCGCTGCATACAGCGCAGCCCATTGCTGCGTACAGTGGGAACGCTTCCAAGCCGCCGCATGTTTATGTCATTAGAAAATGGAATATAAAACAACTTCTCTCGAAAAAAAATAAAAAATCCTTCTTTATTGCCATTCCCAGGCTGTAATTTTAATGCATGTCTTTTCTTCCTATTTTCTTCCTATTTTTTTCTTGCTTCTCCTTGTAATGGCACTTTGCCATTTTATAACAGGCCCGAATGTATGCAGAGCAAGATACATTATGGCAAGAGATCAGATTCTAAAAAAATCAGCCCCTGCCATAAGGAATGAAAGCGCCTCTTGTTTGCTCGATCTTCTGGGAGACATATATTTTTTCATATGTTTCCTTTGTACGGTTTAAAAACTGTGATTAAAGGAAGCAGTAACCTAAGGAATAGGATTGAGGCTTTACAGAGAACCTGGAAAACCAGAGGACTTCAGCTCGATTTTTCCATCGAGTGGGCTTGGATTTCTCTGCCGTCCTGGAAAGGGGTGCCAAAGGACACGGAGAGCCGGCCTATGATTAAACAGATTCTGCTCAGTTGTCAACGTAGCCAGCTTACTTTTCAATTTTTTGCCTATATGTGTATATATTGGATTATACAATACCTTGGCACGTACATGCACGTCATTATAGATCTATGGGTTACGCAGAACTTCATCGAGTAAGAGAAGTTTTGCATGAAGGATTGTCTCCTCATCACTATGAGTCCTGATTCCTTACCTTCTTGTTTGCTCGGATAAGACTTCATCTTGATATTCAGGTTTCTTTCTCTCTCTCTCTCCATTACTGTCAATCCCATGATGCTTCAGCACAGCATCCAAAGATAGCTGGTGACATTGTCACCTCTGTTGACTGGGAGAACTGTGTAATACCCTTTGTCTCTATATTCTCCTATAGTCAACCTATACTGTCCCGAGAAGTATTCCCCCTACAGTGTCCATAAAGTAAATTGTCAGATTCATAGTTTATACGGTTGAAAAAAGACACTTGTCCATCAAGTTCTTCCAAGGAAGGGAAGGGATTGGATGAGGAAGGGATTTAGGGGAATCAATTCTATATAACATAACCATCAATGTTATTTAGGTGTAAAAAGGCATCTAGACCCTTCTTGGAGCTCTCTGCTGTCCCTGCTGTGACCAGCACCTGAGCTCGGCTATTCCACAGATTGACAGTTCTCATAGTAAAAAAGCCCTGTCGCCTCTGGTGATTAAACCTTGTTTTCTCCAGACGGAGACAGCGCCCCCTCGTCTTTTGATTTGATTTAATCTGAAACAACTTACCACCATATTTTTTGTATGGACCATTCATATATTTATATAAATTAATCATGTCCCCTCGTAGTCGTCTCTTTTCCAGACTAAATAAATCTAGTTGTTTTAATCTTTACTCATAACTGAGACCCTCCATACCCCTTATCAGTTTTATGGCTCTACGTTGAACCCTCTCCAGCTCCAGGGCTTCCTTTTTATGGACCGGTGCCCAGAACTGGACAACATATTCCAGGTGTGGCCGAACCAGTGCGAGCGAGATCCCTTATCAAACACTCTCACGCAAATCTTGGCTTCTAAAACTTTTCATAAATCTAAGGCTTCCTGTACAAGATCGTATGCAGCCTTGTCGGCCTGTATGTTGACCTGATCCCATGGACTGCACACCTTGCACAGAAGGGGAGTCCTTGCATTATACCAAAATATGATGCTAGGACTTCAGGTAATACATCACAAAAGTCCTACCGGCAAATGGGGAGTCCTTGCATCATATTTTGGTATAATAATAAAAGGTGTGCAGCTGACATGATTGTGTTCTGGAGGCCACAAATGGTGCGTTTCAGGTGCGTCTCTGGCAGCAACTGAGCTCTGCGCAGTAGCTCCTGTTCTGCTGCCGTGGAGCTCTGTGCTTGCGCAGCAGCTCCTATTCTTCTGACGGCAACGCGACGGGAGAGCTTCTATGCTTGCGCAGAGCTCAAATGCTGCTGTAGATGGGTCAAAAGACATTAAACTTTATTTTTGTAGGAGCTGCATCCCTGAATAAGTGAAAAATAGTATGCAGCTGCTGCTTGGACGGTGACTCTACCAGGGGTAGTGCCTCAGAAAACTCCCTTCCCTCGCCGTTTGCTCTGATCAGACTTCATCTTGATGTTCAGGTTTTTTTTCCTCTGTTCCCATGATGCTTCAGCACAGCATCCAAGGATATCTGGCAACATCGCCATCTGGGACTGGGAGATCTGTGTAGTTTTACTTTTCTCTATATTCTCCTTTTGAAAAAAAAAAACAAAAAAAACAATAAGGGTCTGGAAGCCTGAACTGCCCTCCTCTACATTACCATGTGACACAAGCCTGTCTAATGTTCAGCAGTAACTGATATATGTTACTATGTGACAGGTTCCTGTCCTAATAATTTTTAATAACTGTGAAAGTATGTGCCCCCCATGTGGTGGTCTGTGTGGTACATTCCATGGTATGTCATCTACTTCTGCTGTTGGACCTGCGCCTGACTGGTTGTTATAGGGGCTCACAGGACCTGCTGCATCCAATGAGTGGCCTTCTGACACAGAACCTCACTTCCTGTGTTATTCCCTGGTTTGAGGAAGTCACTCATTGGATGAAGCGAGTCCTCTGACCTCTCCTAACTTCCAGTCGGATGAAGTCGTGAAACCAGAAGTACCGGAGCAGTGGCGGGAGCTGGAGTGGGTTAAGTATGTGTTCTTTTGTTTCTCTCTGTCTTTGCCCCCAGTCTCCTAATAGAGAAAATCTACCACCAGGAACAAGCCAAGCACACTTACATGCAGGTTTGTGCTCCCTCTGGCAGGATCATCACTACTTTTATTTCTTATGTCCTTGTTTTTTTCAAATAAAGGCTTTTAAAATTATGCAAATAAGTCTGAGGGGCTCTTGTTTCCAATAACATCTATAGAGCCTGGAGCCCCTATGATCATTTAAATAATTTGTAAAACTTGTTAAATTAGAGCATAAAAGCTAAAAGCAGATCCTTCCAGAGGGGGTGCTTGGGAAACCATACTTTATCCTGGTGGTAGATGTCCTTTAAAGGGCACCTACCACCCCGATTCTACCGATAAAGGTAGAAGGGGTGGTAGGTGGATGGATGGGACGTGAGGATAGCCCATTTTTTTATGCGGCTACTGGGGCGTGGAGTAGCCGGACATGAGGCTACTAGTCGCGGCTACTCCACGCCCCAGTAGCCACGTTACTCCGCCTACCAGAATCTTCGGTGCGCGACCGCTGGCTGCCTCGTCCAGTCCCCGGCTACGCGCATGCCGCAGTAGTTCCGGCCCCGGAGCGCAGACGCGCGCAGCCGAAGATTACCTGGAGTAACGGGCTACTGGGGCGTGGAGTAGCCTGGACTGTAGCCCTCATGTCCGGCTACTCAGCCCCAGTAGCCGCATAAAAAAATTGCATACCTGCTATAAAGTTTTTCTAAAAGACACCTGGGATGTGAGGATTAGCCCAAAAAAGGGCTATCCTCACGTCCCATCCATCCACCTACCACCCCTTCTACCTTTATAGGTAGAATCGGGGTGGTAGGTTCCCTTTAAGGTTAGTTTTACACCTTCATTACCTTTTGCACCCATAGTTCTGTTACCTTGCTTGACTAGTTGGGATCCAGAATGTTTACATCATATTCTCTTAGTTCAGGTTGTTACAGTTGTTTTGGATAGACTACTTTTCTCATCTTTGACACTGACTGTAGCAGAACACCAGGAATCGGACCTCCATTTCACCAAAATCTGCTGACAGAGCGAGATCTACTAATGTTATATTCTCCCCGCTCCACATGAACGAGCACAAAGATTATCACGTTTTATAATATCCAGGTGTGTCTGGCATTAAACCCGATGTGCCGTGTCTGACACATCCCTCCGCTCCGCTCGGGCCATTCACTAGCTTGTTGCATTAGGCTCAAGTGTCTAAGCTTAGATATTAGGCAAGTTCTGGGAAGACGTCTCCAAGAATTAAAATGAAGAATGGGGTAACAAGAAACCAATTTATGTTGGACTTGAAGTTTCAGGCAGCGGCTTGTACTGGCAGGGAAGGGCTTAAGCGTAAAGCTGTCTAAGTATAAAGGCTTTGGTCCTGTGGTTTAACCGCGTAGCATGAAGTCCTATTCATTCCTATGGGCTCTTCATAGACCTGAAACGGTTAAACCCGACAGCTTTGTGCAGAAAAGTTGCTGTCTCACCAGACACAGAAGGAGGATTCTTTCGCCGGCCTCTTATGTAATCGCTGATTTTGTTTTCTCTATTTTGTGGTTTTACAAAAGGCAAGTTCATAGTAACGTTCCAGCCCCAAGCAAACTCCGGAGGAATCTGCCGGCTTTGAGATACTCCAAACCTTCTCCTTTGTCTGTTTTCCATTTGGCGTGTACCAGACGAACTCGTTGTCATAAGTCCTCAATGTCAGTGCCATCGTAGAGTGCTGGAAATAAAGGAGGAAATGCCTGACGTACTGAACTCGTGCTAATGACCCTTCTGTCTCATTGTTCTTCTGCAAATTAATAGTCGGTAATTGTTGGCCGTTCTAGGTTGGGTTCATCGCTACAGAAATTTCCATAGCATTCTGTTTGTATGTAGAGAAAACAGATACCACATGTAGTAGAGCCACGACCACGAGTTTGCCAATGACACCTTAGTCTTAGGCTGCATTCAGACTGCCGCAAGGGGGACATATATACGGCCGATATGCGTTCCCCACAGACGGCAGTGGGCGCACAGCGCCCTACGGTAGCGGTACGGTGCAGCACACATGCTGGGAAAAAGATGGGACATGTGCTATCTTTTCCCGTATTACGGCGCCATAAATCCCTATGGAGGGGTGCGGGGGTGAGCAGCGCCTCCTCTCCCCGCGCTGCCGTGTGCCCGTCGTGCTACGATACGGCAGGCAATGGCAGTGTGAATGTAGCCTTAAGGGTAAATTTGAGCTGTTACTGGAAGTGGGGGGGAGTGGGGTTCCTCCCCATGTCGTTACTACTGGCTTCCGCAGAACCCTTAAGACCACCATTCATATTAGATTGTCGAACAATTGTCCCACATCTAACTCTCCCTACTCCAGAGGTGGCACTCGGAGCCCTTTCTGTAGGCACCCAGGCCATCACCAGAAATGACTCCAGGTATCTTCCTGCAGTCCCAGACAGCCCAGGACTTGCTGTGCACAGAGCCATTTTAAAGTGACAGCTCTACCTGGGACTACTGGAGGAGTGAGAAGGTGTGGGCGGATCTGGATTATGATTGTAGCTCCTGCTCCGGCCCTGACAATTCTTCCTGTTTATGGGACCCTGGAGGGAAGCTACAATGATCATCCAAATTTCTCCTATTTTCTGCTTTATTGGTGTCCTCAGGGGCTGGTATGAATGAAAGCTGTGATAGAGAAGGGAGTATAAATCACAAATTACATTTCTATGTTGGCTCTTTGCGATAAATAAGTGGGTGTTGATTGTAGTTTGGGCACTCGGTCTCTAAAAGGTTCGCCATCGCTGCCCTACTCTGTCTGAAAGCTGAATTGTAGAAAGAGCCACTTGTAGAGTCCTCCATCTCGTCTTATCTCCCCATCATGGAGCCATTGAATTCCCATTTGCCTCGTGTTCCCCAGATTTCTGTCGTCAGGAAGGAGGCGAGTGACCCCAATTGTCCAGTCAAGAAAATATGGACGATTTCCTCTAAATCTATATGGGAGCCTTGTAAGTGTTGTCCAGTCATAAGATACAGTATGATCCCCTATCTACAGGATAGGGCACAAATTCCTGTTCGGTGGGGCTCCCCCATGGAAGATAGAATTTGTGGATTGAGTCTAACTTGTTTCGGGGGGGAAAACCCCATTATTGTAGCCATGACTGTGTGGAAATGGACCATGATGGTTTCCAATGACTTGGAAAGGATGGATCAGATTTCTGTTGGAGATGATTGATGTTGGTTTCTCTTTGTCTAGACTTTCATGGTCTCTTAATGGCAAGAATAGTCAAATCTGTAGCGGTTTTCTTACTTTTTCTAAGAAAACTAATAAAAATTTAAATTTTTCTAACCAGTCTGAATAAATGTATATTTTATGGCTATAAGGAACCCCATAAGTTCTCTGATCTCCCTTACATTGTATCCTGTTACTCCTGGTCGTAAATATGTAAATATGGAAAGCAGTCCCCATGACTTGTGGATTTAGGGGGAAACGCTTGTTACTCCAGCTGCCTAATGGAAGATGTGACTAAAGATAGCCCCCTTCACGGTAGACCGTGGATATGTTTTCAATGGCTGGGAAGGCAAGTCCAATGAAGATCAAATGTCAACATGTCACGGCACCCCCCCACCCCCCCCGTCGGAGTGCACCACGTCGGGGAGAAGGTCTGATCAGGCAGATTTCCTTTTGTCGAGCGAGAAACTTGTTTCCAATTACGTATACATTGCAAATTGATTCTAAGTCAATATTACCGGGAGGAAATTAAATTAGCAGTTTAGAAATTACATTTAAATAAATTTTCGGAAAAACCCCCCCCGGGCCGGAGACCGATTTATGGATTGTGGCAGCGAGTATTTGAGTTGGTATAACGTGATATATTATGTTTATGTTGTATGATTTTATTACAGATTAGTTATTGTAGAATTATGCAGAAGAACTTTTCTGTAGCATGAAGTTTTTTTTTGTGTGCATTTGTTCTTATAAATTTGGGCTTGCAACATGAGTAATGTGTGTAAGACCTTCTTAAAGGGGCCGTACCAAATTTGATTGATATTCCTTATAGCGGCCTGATTGGTAGGAGCCTGGTTCTCACTAATTGATGTCGAGTGTGCGTCCTACCGCTCCATTCAATACTAAGGGAGTGTCAGGAATTGCGTTGTACATGGTTTGGGTATGAATGACACTCCCATTCATTGTCAATGAGTGAAGCCTAATGAGGGATGCACACCGCGGAAAGGCAAAGGGACGTTTCGCGTGATCTGGTGCCTGTTCACACATGCTGCTAGATCGTTGGACTGTCTTCTGGTTTTTTGCTCTTGGAGAGGGTGGTGCTGTAGGGCGGCATGATGGCTGAGTGGGTAGAACTTCTGCCTTGCAGCGCTGAGGTGCTGGTTTTGTAATCCCACCCAGGTCAACATCTGCAAAGAATTTGTATGTTCTCTCTGTGTTTGCGTGGGTTTCCTCCGGGTCCTCTAGTTTCCTCCCACACTCCAAAACATGATTGTGAGCCCCATTGGGGACAGAGACTGATTTGGCAAACTCTGTGCAGCGCTGCGTAATCTGTGTGCGCTATATAAATAAAGGAATATTATTATTATTATTATTATTATCTTTTTGTCTTGATTGACTAGTATATGCTACTATATGTTTCAAATGTATAGGGCCTTGCACAATTTACTTTTATGGATCTTCTGAAATAAGTAATTACACAAGCCCTATTTGAATAACCGGATCCACATAAGTGTGTCCAAGGGACACAACAAGGGCGCTGACAGTGTAAGGCGAATCTTATCTAAACACTGGTCGACCCTGCTGATGGACACGGACATAGTTGATGTCTTGACTCCACTCCCTTCCATCACGTATCGTAAAGGTAGGTCCCTTAGGGACCGCCTAGTACATAGTCACTTCGCCACCAATCCTAGAAACACCTGGTTGGATGCTAGGAAGCCTAATGGCTCCTACAAATGCAGTGGCTGCATAGCCTGCCCTTACATTTTGGTAATAAAGAAATTTGTGGCAAATGTTACCGGTGAGGAAATTCAAATCAATTCCTTCATTAACTGCAGAACTAAGGGAGTGATCTACCGGGCTGTATGTGTATGTGGAGTTGAATACATTGGTAAAACCTTTCGAGAATTCCGCAGACGAGTGGGTGAACATTTGGCTGACATTAAACATTCAAGAGATACCCCGTTAGCTAGACATGTTCATGAATGCCACCAAGGCTGTATAAATGCAGTAAGGTTTCATGGCTTTATCCAGGTACCACGAAATGTTAGAGGGGGAGATTGGAATAAAAAAATTCTACAAACTGAGACCCGTTGGATTTACAGACTAGCCACGGTAGCCCCTAGTGGGTTGAATGAAACCTTAAGCTTTGCATCCTTTATTGATGGCTGATCTGACTCCGTCCTTTACATAATCTCATTCCTGGATTATTTTATATTTGTTTTCTCTTTTATGTAATTTTGTTGGGTATGACCTCGATGTCCTTTTCCTCAAGTCACCATATATGTACGATTGTTTACGTAATTAACTATTTGAGTATTTCATATTCAAATGTTTGATTAATTCCTTCCTCTGTTTATGACCTTAAACTCTGCCGGAAATATCATTTGAAGTAGCATTTTATATATTGTGTTTATACGTACCGCTGAATGAGCTTTACATTAGAGCCCTTATATGGATATACACGTAAATAGGCTTTGTTGCTCACCATTGATATAGTGATACAGTATTTCACACTGCTGTGATCATGCGATACTGTATCAGGTTGATAGACTCTTGTTCCTCACCTGATGTCACGGCATTCGGCGCCGCCTTCCTGGGGTCATGTGACTGATCGCGTGACTTGTCACGTGATCGGCATGGACCGGAAGTGAGCGGCTACATGGCGCGTTCGAGCCGGCTGACTTAAAAACAGCTGAGCAGGCGCAGTAAAATGCTGCACACGCCAGTCGCTCCATGCTTCACTAAGCTGGACGATCTGGAGACCTTTTGAGCCACTGCCTGGTCTCCACCACCATGACCCGTCTTAGTCACCTATACCTGTGACACCTGTATCCCTTGATGAATCCGAGTGATTGCGGAAGAAACGCGTCGGGATCATTTTTTCAGTCTTGTGACCATCTGAGAACGCCTGGTTTTTACAGAAAGGGCAAGTTACACGCCAGGGATAGCTGTGGACCGTCCTTGTTAGGACGGGAGCTATTGGACGATATTCAGGTGATATTTCAGTATGCGAGGGATATTTAGGTTCTTATATATCATACAGAATCCGATGGCCTGAATTTCTCAACCCTGGATTGGTAAGAACGTTCCCTTTTTTTTCACCTTCCGCATATTGTTATTGTTGCTATTAGTGCTGCAGTGTACACCTATCTCTGTCCTTCCTTTCCCTATATGCACTGATTACAGGATAGCTGCTACACTTGCAGCTGCTACGGTCTATTGACTGTTGGTGCCTATATCAGGAATTGTGTACCCTGCTATATATTGTGTACAGCCTTGTATATTTATATGATTTACTAGAGGCCTAGATGGTATATCTCTATGGGCCCTGTATAGTTTGTTTACATTTTACAGTGGCTAATAGGTTTGGTGCATTGATATTTATGATAATAGTGGTTTTTATGAATTTTGAATTAAATGTTAAGTTTTAGATAGTTTCACCTTGTGGTAAATTATCTTCTGAAATAACCACAGTCCCATAAAATAAAATGTGAGTGCACGTGGGCACTTGCAGGCTCAAGTTGTTATCATTGTGGAATCCATCAATCAGAGACCCCAAGATCACTCATTCATCCCTTTTCCTAGTAGAAATCCCCTTTAACCCCTTGCCGTATCATGACGTACTGGTACGTCATGTGCGGCAGCGGGTGTATGAATTAGACTCATGGGCTTTAGCCCTCTTTATACACAATGGGTGTTTGCTGCATAAAGTAGCACATACCCACCGCTAACACCCGTGATCGGTGCTGCCACCAATTGTGGGTGTTAACCATTTTAATGCCACCTCCCCCCAGAGATGATCTGTTGCTGTGACAGCCGGGAGTCTATGTGAAATCCCAGACCTACCATTCCGATCTGTAACAGTTTGCCGGTGGAACACTCTAAGGCTGCATTCACACGAATGTATGGGGGACGTATAAACGCCCCCCATACACTTCTATGGGCTCACGGCCCTGTACGGGAGCGGTACGGTGCAGCACATGTGCGGTACCACTCCGTAGCCCATAGAAAGATGAGCTGCGCTCATCCCCTGCTCCTCTCCGCAGCGCTGATGTGTGCCCGCCGTACATCGTGTGAATGTAGCCTAAAACTTTGAGCACTTGCAGGCAGTGCCCTCACTCCTATTGTTCCATATGACTGTCTGTGCTCTGTAATGTATTATTATGTTTGTATAGGTCCCCTATGATTTGTAAAGCTACGGAATATGATGGGGCTATAGAAACAAAGATTATTATATTATTATTATTAATATTAATTATGATGCATTTATCTAAAATATCCTGTTGTTATCGTGCTATAACATGTCCTGTAAAATTTTCTAAATTCTCAACATAATTTCTGCACCAGGCTGCTCAGGATGAACACTGGGATATTAAAGGGGTTGTCCACTTTCAGCAAATAGTAGATATTGTTTGTGTAATGAAGACATACAATTTTCCAATATACTTTCTGTATCAATTCCTCACGATTTTTTTAGATCTCTGCTTGCTGTTTTGCTATAGAAAGCTTCTATGTTTACTTCTAGTGTATATATAAAAAAAAAAACTTTCCATGGTCATGTGATGGAATCGCAGGTGCATGAGCCGTTAATTAACATCTCTAATTACTCTCTGTGATTAATAACGGCTCGTGGACCTGTGTGACATCACATGGGCAGATTTCTAGCCACTGGAAGTGAACATAGAAGGTTTCTATAGACTGGACAGCAAGCAGAGATCTAGAAAATCGTGAGGAATTGATACAGGAAGTATATTGGAAAATTGGATATTTTTTCTTTACTCAAATTTTATATCAATTATTTGCTAAAAGTGGACAACCCCTTTAAATATACACGTGAATAAATAATATAGTACAATATAGAAATAATATAGAACATAATATGATCATTAGTCGTCCATCTGCGAGGCCTCATGGCGGCATAATGAATATAAAGTCTTGTGTATCCAGGGAGAGCGCGTGTTTATCTGCCGTCTCCTGCTCCTGGCTTATATATCATACACACATTCAGTATTTGGGGGTGTTATTAATGACTGGTGTATAGATTATGTTATGGGATGTATGTTCTATAATTGTATCCAGTATTCCGGGAACGTTCCCTATATGTGATTGAGGTCTGGCTGTGAATGGTTTGATTGTTTAGGGTCCTGCTCCCTGTGTGCGTTTGAAGTGGTATAGCGTGGTTTTAATAAAACCCGGTGCCCTGCGTGACCCCCTGTAACTCGTTTTGATTCTTTCAGATGCGAGGAGGAGAGCCTGCGCTGCCTACCGCGCCAATGGTTATGCAACGTCTTGGAGGAAATTAAATCTAGCGATCCGTCTTCTCGGCTCTGTGCAACCCGGCGCAGCGCTGGAATTCCTTTCTACATACAGGTACTGAGCGCGCCACCTATTTTACTCCAGACAATCTACTTCTCGTAAAAAAAATGGGATAATGTAATGCATTTTCTCCAGAGCAGAGGGGGAAACCTATGTCTTAAAGGGGTTGTCCAAAGTATTCCATTCCGGTTCTGTAGATAACAGACCTGCAATCCTCATGTGATTTGAAAGATGAGATTCTTATCTTTAATACGACACCTTGTTTTTATCTTGGTACTACAGGAAAGCCGCTTCTGAAGCGATTCCCCTCCTGCTGCCTCTAAACTTGACTTGACTTCCCGAAAAATGACTCTTCTCTGCTCATTTTCATATGATTTTGAAAAGATTTTTTATAGACAAGATTTCACATAAAATATGGAATTATTTAAAAATTCCTGAGGGGGCTGCTAGTTTAATGATGTAAAATCTGGTGACATGTTCCCTTTAATAGAAATCTATCATTAAAATTCATTATGAAAAACCAGAGACACTTGCTCATAGACCCAGGCACAGTGACAGCAGTAACCTTCTTATATTTGTTATCCATGGCCTTCTTCCTTCTAAAATCGACTTAAAAAATTATGCTAATGAGTTTGAAGTGCTATAGAAATGTTACAAAGGCCCTCTGTGCTCTGGCTTCACAAGTTGTTGTTACACTGTGCAGCAGCATGTCTCTGTCTCGCCCTCCCCACTGCGCTTCCTGCTCAGCAGCAATGATCACACAGGGGGAGGCGGAAATGCTCCTTCATAATGTAACAGCCTAGAAGTTCTCTGTGGGGGTGTTACCTTAGCCCCTCCATGCTGTAGCATCAGAGGCTGTTACACTGTGCAGAGGAGCACTTTCCACCCTCCCACTGTGTGCTGAAACATCCTTTCTATCATTCCCTCTTTTATGTTAAAACTGAGCCGTTGACCTATTTCGCCTACAAAGTCTGTGAACAGTCTTTCTCGGCCTTAGTGATACTTGAGATACCATGATCTATAGCGCTAAGAACCATGGTGCTGGTGTCAGTTTAAAGACATGACTCGCAACATTATACTTCTGTGTGCTGTTCAGCCCATAAAAGACATAGGAACTACTATTCCCATCTTAAAAATGACACCAGAAGCAGGTTTTATGTGCTATAGAGTGCTTATATGCAGATAATTTTGTAAATTAAGTAAAGTAGCAAGTTTTAACATTGGAGGATATTTTATACTAGTTTATACCAATCTAGAGTCTGGGTGCTTTTATGAAATGAATCTGTAGCTTGCTAATTTTTTTTTTTTTTTTTTTTTGGAAGGGTGAGGATCGGCAATATAGATCTTAGACATATCTCTGGTTTCAGGTTCTGGAGAATTACATCCCAGAAGGTTAGGACCTTTTAATGAGCGCTCCTCTTACTATAACCGTATGTGACAACAGCTTTGTGAGAGTGTTTGCCCAGTTGATTTTCATTTCGGGATATCGTATTCACTTTGCGCTGTGATGATAATAATTGGAGCGCGGCCATAATCGTTGCCCTATACTTAGGTTTCATAGCGGGCTGGCAGCTAATCTTCCATCACATATGTGTGACCTGCAGCTTGTGTTCCCATGTTGAACCTCTTTTCCTTCATTTTATAGGCGGCTATTATCTGATATTATGCTATTATTTACATTGAACTCATTTTTTCCTTAAACTCGTTTCAGACAACTGAAGGGGAGGTCAATGTTTGTAGACGTTCACAAAAAAAACCCCAAAAAATTCCCATCAGGACTTTGATGGCTTATTGGCTTATTATGTTCGCATGCAGTTTCTGCATTGAAAATGATCTTTTTATTCATCGTCAACTTATTCTGTAGCTTCTGTAACAATAGGCTACTTATAGACGTGATTATACTCAACAGCTCAAATATTAGGAGAGAAGGTCTTGCCCGACAAGAGATTACAATCAGAAATGAGTGGACCCAATCGTAAGGTTTCGGGTGGGGTTCGAGTGCGCCCCCCTGGTCCATCACAGCTACGGCTAGTAGGAAGGGATGTCAATTTGCCGGATTGGCTGTTCGGCTTATAAGGCCTCCTTAAGCCTTCCATAAAAGCCCAGACAATGCCTTTAAGGCTGGGTTCACATCGCGTTTACACTAAGGGTATACGTCGGGAAAGCACCCGACATATAAGCTTGGTGTGAAACGGTGGCAGACGGAGGCTTAGTTGTTTCCTCCGTCTGACCACTATTCCTCCCGTACGCCAAAAAATGTAGGATGGAGAGACGTAGCAAGCTACCTCTGAGCGACATATGCGCTTAGTGTAGGCAATGGACGGCTATGGGGAGCGGATGCAGCGTATTGCGTCTCTCCCCACAGCCCCGACGACTGCATACGTCGGTCAGCAGGAGGGAGGGACCCGGTCATGTCACTGTCCATATTAGGAGAGTGACATCACTGGGGAAACGCCCCATTAATCGGCAGCACTACTACAATGTACACTACTCCCTCCACATCCAGGGGGAGTTGTTGTCCGCAGGCGGCGACGTATCCCACTGTATGAGCATACAGCAGGATATGTCTGTACCATATATTGTCAGGACATGTCGGAAATCTCCTGAGGTGGCCTTACAACGTATGGCACAAAACGTCTTTCTCTACTATAATAAAGAAAGTAAGAGGACGGCACTCACCAAATTCGTGCATGAGATTTATTGAAGTGTGCAGAGTACAGACGTGGACATCTTGCAGACCGCGGCAAGCGACGGGCCGTTTCGCGCCTGTATGGCGCTTTCTCAAGCCTACAAAGACTCATCTCAGGGGCTGTCCCTCTTAAGGTCGACTTCCGGCAGCTCGACGGTCATGTGACGCATTGGGCGACACTTCCGGGAGCCGAAAAAGAGGTAACACCCCCAGTGACGTGTCCATTGTTTTGAAACACAGTCAACAAAGAAAACGTGAGATAGCTTTCATATGGGTGTCAAATGTATCACCAAGATCGCCATGATTATAGTATGGCTCTACAGCATATCGAAAGTAATGGTACATAGATCGGAACATGGTCGGTAAGTACAATTTTAAACTCGTTATGGCTATAGAATGTTATTATCTATACACAATTAAGCGCTGAAAATATCCCCGGAAATAGTGCGAAATAAGTGGAGGAGTGATTCAAAAGTTATTTGAATAAAGTAGAATAAAATAACCGGGGGATCTTGGTGAACATAAAGCAACCCTAGAAGACACATAAACCAGATGTATATGCACAGACAATATACATAAGTATATAGCATACTAGCTTCTAATGTGAGGGGCGGCTGTCATGCTGTCTCTCTGTTCTTCTTTTTTATTCCCGTTGTTTTGGAGTATTTTGTACCTTTATGTTTCTTTTTGTATCCGCTCCTGATCGTGTTCGGACATTACGCTCATATTACTTCATATGTGTATTTTTTCTGGTCTACCTCTATAGTACTATGTTTGGGGATTTTTTGAATTTTTATTTTACTTATGTTCAGGTCGTGCCCAAAAAGACACTCAGGTCATTTCTATCGTTTAGGCCCAGTTTTCCCATGGCATCGAACCGTATAATATGTGTTGCCTCTCGGCGTAGCAATTCTTTTTCCTTATCACCTCCCCTAGGATCCTTGACCACTCTTTCGAGGCCAGCAAATTGGAGTATCTCTGGATTGCCTCCATGTTGTTCCCTAATATGTTCAATAACTCTGGGGCAACCATTCCCTGTCTCTATGGATCTGACTTGTTCCCTGAAACATACAAACAAATTCCGAATAGTTTTCCCTATGTAAAAACATTTACATGGGCACCATATGATATATACTACATGTGTGGTTCTGCATGTGATGAACGAGTTGACTTTCCATCTCACGCCCCCCAGCTCTATGCATTTTGCCTGGCTGTTAAATTTACAAAAATTACAGGATCCACATCTGTAGTTTCCATTGGGGATGCTGCGTACTAACCATGTGTTATTTGTATTTTTTAACGAAGAGAACTGACTGCTGACTAAATGGTTCCTAATGGTTTTACTCCTCCTAAAGGATATGACAGGTCTCTGCGTAGTGATCTCTGATAGTTGGGGGTCATTTTTTAGGAGGTCCCAATTTTTATGCATGGCCGTTCGAATGGCATCTTCATGTGGACTGTAGCCAAAGGAAAACGCAAATCTCTCGTTCTTTTTTGGGGAGAGACCTTTTAAGTTTTTCGAAACCCCAGCTGCATCGTGCTTTTTGGGAGAATCGAACGCTTTTTTTAGGGCTGTCTCTATAACCTGTATAGGGTACCCCCGTTCCAATAGTCTCATTTTTAGGTCATGTGCTTGTGCTCTAAAGCCGCTGTCAGTGTTGTTCAATCTTTTAATTCGTAAGAATTGGCTATAGGGTAAACTGTCACGAGTGTGTTTTGGATGGAAACTGTCGTATCGTAATAAAGAATTGGTGGCCGTGGGTTTTCGGAAAGTGGTCGTGATGAGGGTCTCTCTTTCTATGCTTACTCTTACATCTAAGAAGTCTAACTTTTTTTCCCCAAATACGGACGTAAACTTCATGTTCATGTCATTGACAGTATTTAAGTATCCCACGAATTTAGAAAATTCATCTTCTGGGCCGTCCCAGGCTACAAACACATCGTCCACAAATCTTAAATAAGTTTTTATATACTTGGTGAAGGGATTATTGAGAGAGAACACGAATCTACTCTCAAACACCGCTAGGAAGATGTTTGCAAATGTGCATGCCACGGGGGTCCCCATGGCCGTCCCGGTCTTTTGGATATACCACTTATCGTCGAACATAAAGGCATTATGTGTCAGTACGAAAAGTAAACCTTCACAGACAAACCTGATATATTTATCCTCTTTTTTTTGCGTTTTCTAACACCATGCGGACGCTATCCCACCTGGTGTGGGATGCGCGTATACAGGCTCTCCACATCGATGGAGGCCAGATGAAATGTGTCTTGCCATTCAATACCTCGTATGGCTTCCAAAAACTCGCCTGTGTCTTTCAAATATGAGGGTATGCCTTTCAAAATAGGCCTGAGGAGCCAATCAAGGTATTGAGAAATAGGTTCGGTGAGTGATCCAATGCCCGCAACGATAGGGCGGCCTGGGGGGTTGGAAAGTGTCTTGTGGACTTTCTCTACTGCTGAGCGATGGAGGCGCTGGAGAGGTAGACAGTGGAGACAATAGAAGCATGCGTGAGGAGCATATGCACCGCATTGTATCCCGGAGCCCCAGCCGCTGAGCGAATACATCACTGAGAAGGAGGGAAGACACTGGTGATGTCAACGTCCATATAGGGACAGTGACATCACTGGAAACGACCGTACATCGGCAGCAGCCAATCCCCAGCTGATGCCTGTTGATCACTGTCCCCGGGGGTCCCCGGGCGGCATATTCCACTATGCAATTTGTAAAAAGGACACTTAGGAATCTGCCCAATGTGTCCTTACCATGTATGGCACAAAATCTGATGTGAACCCAGCCTAACTTGTTGCGTGATACCAAAACGATACTTGCCGGTAAAAAACAGACAAAAAACACAATGTACCATGTTCTCTGGTGGAACTTTCAATGATATTTAATAGGATTTGAATACTAAGCCATTAAGCCAAGTCCCACCATCCCACTTAATACCCAAACTTAAGCAGACTTTGGCCCCTTGAAATCTTTTAAGACCTCACCCTCTAAATAAATCCAAAATTCTTTATTATTTATTCTTTATTATCAAGAAAAAGTCTTTGCTGTTACTGTAGCTTGTGATTGAGGTATCTAGGTGCAAGGGACATTTGACCTGTTGCTAAAATGATACATTTTGCCTTCTCTGACCCTACAGCCGGGTCCCTGATAAGGAATTTGAGAACTTTATGTCTATTCATTGTGAGACATGGTCCTGCGTGCCCAAACCTTCTGCCCGAGATAAGGCACAACAAAGACTTTTGGTTGCATTAAACAAGGATTTATTGTTTCAATTAAAACCTAAAGTTTCTGGCTGCCAAACAGAATCCTATCTGGGTAAGGGGAGATGCTATTCTAGGCATCGTAAGAGTGGAATCCGCCAAGGTCGGGAACTTTTCTCACCATCAACACTCCTGCTGCAGCGACGTGTGACAATGGATTGTAAGTTCCCCGCTCCAGCTGCATTTTTTAAACTATCCCTTTATTGTTTTGCTTGATAACCACCAAGTAACAGCTGTATCCGTTATTCTGCTTTTTAATGTGGAAATCTTGAATTTCAACCTTTTTTTGCAAAGAATTTTGGATTGATAAAGTGAGCAATAAAAAACTTGATCTAAAGCGTACCTCACTTTTGGTACCCTCACATCCCCCAAGAGAATTGAGGACATAATGGTAAAGTGATGCAACCCTTTAAAACTTTTTGCATCCCGAGCTTTAGAAGCTTCCACATAAACAATCATTTTGGGGATCCACATTATAAGTAATAATAATCCTTTATTTATATAGCGCGCACAGATTATGCAGCACTGCACAGAACTTGCCAAATCGGTCCATGTCCCCAATGGGGCTCACAATCCAATCAGCCTACCAGTGTGTTTTGGAGTGTGGGAGGAAACTGGAGGACCCGGAGGAAACCCACACAAACACCGAGAGAACATACAAACTCTTTGCAGATGTTGACCCTGGGACATGTACCCAGGTCCCCAGCGCTGTAATACTTACCTCTGAGCCACCGTCCTGCGTTCATTTGCAATTTGCATTTATCCACCCACACTCCAAACCATTAAAATCATTAATGTAGAGGTCAATACTAAGCTTCAGACTAGACTATAGACTCAAGTTTAAAGGGATTGTCCAATTATAGAAAACATTTACAGGATAAGTATGCAACCTTAATAGGGTCACCCATATTATACTGTGATAAAGTTTCCTGTTTGCTGCCAGGTGGTGCCCCCAGTGTACTCCCCCCCATCATATTTAAGATACATGTACCTTTATAGAGTTTTTATTGCTTTTTGGTCAGTTTGTGTAGTTTTTTGTTAAGCCAAAGTTATTTGTGTATTTAGAAGGATTAAAAAAATTAAGTACACTTTATCCTTCCCCTCCCCCCCCTGTTTTTGGTTAAAAAAAAACTCCAGCAAAAACATCGGAAAAAAATACACCTGTGGCTTTCTTGCTCCATTATTGATAGCTTTTATCTTCATGTCCATTGGGTAGTGCAGTGTCTTTTATAAACTTTTTTTTTTCTTCCGATCCAAGTTTGTGTCGTAGTAGCGGATAACAGGAGAGCCAAGGATACCCGTTCCCGGCTGAGCTACTACATGCCACATAACAGAAGTTACCTTAACATTTATTCTACAAGGCTACGGCTACCGGCTACTCGAGCCCATGGAGGCTCATTGCAGGAAGTCATTGGTGGAGGTAGAAAGGGTGCAACTAGAACATCCATGGAACGCACTATTGAGGCCTATTGAATGTTTCTAAACACTGCAACAGAAGATTAATAGGGGTACGAAAAGTAGAGGCACAATCGGTGATTATTTTTTTTCCAAATTTTTTTTTTGGGTAACATAGTTCTACGAAGCTTTTCAACTTCAAGACCAAGCAGGGTCATCTAAGATCTCTTCTTCTAGCCAATGATCTTGATGGTTTTCTTACGGCAATACTACAAAATGTAAAATAACGCTAATTGAGCTGCATCTTATGTCTCCAGCATAGAGGGACTTTTTTTTTTTTTTTAGGTGGCAAAATCCCAACATGCCCCCCTACAAGCCAAACCCAAAGCTTGGAATTGACGGCTCCATTGTTTCCAGGGCCAAAAGTGACTTCATTTATTTGCCGTGCTGTGACTTGCGCTGGCGCTTGTCTGTGTATCATGGCATCATATCCTAAACCAACAGGGTGCTAATGTTTAGCGGGAGAACAGGTATTTGTTCATACAGCACTTTATAAGATTTTTTTATTTGCTTAGTTAACACTTTCTATTATATAACGGCATAAAATGCTATCTGGCATGTCCCGTTTCCTGTTATGAAAGATTTCCTTTTGAAGGCTTCACGTCTACAGTCCTGAGCTTATAACTTAGCTGCGGATCGGGACGGAGTGAAAGAAGGACTGAGAATGTAAACCACTGCTTTTGTTAACCCGTGCTTGGGTTTACGCGGTGAAACATTGGGGCTCATTCACTAAGGGACCAAATCGCACAATTTTGGTCAGCTTTCCCGAATATTTCCGATTTGCGCCAAATTCCCCCGCTATCGGATTGTGGCGCATCGGCGCCAGCTTTCACGCGACAGAAATCGGGGGGGCGTGGTTGTCGGAAAACCCGACGGATTCGAAAAAAAATAAATATGTGTCGCAAGATCAGCACTCACATACACCGGGACGAAGAAGGTGAACTGCGGCGGACCTCGGCGCAGCAGCGACACCTGCTGGATATCGGGCGACCTTAGTGAATCCCCGGCAAGCACCGAATCAATGTCGGACAACGCGCCGCGGGATCGCGAATGGACCGGGTAAGTAAATGAGCCCCATTGTTTTTACCTGTTCGTTATGGAGCCATATTGCAACGGGGCAGGTTTTTGAGTTTTGTGAGATCGGGAAAATTTAATTATTGTCGATAGTTGGTTTTATGTAGATGACCATAAACATTTACTTGACCCTAAAATACACATTTTCTTTCAAAGTATCCCTTTTTCATTGGTCTTACAGTAGTTTCGTAAAATTAAAAATTAGCGTTGCAGATTCATGGAATGTAAAAACATGAAAGAGGACCTTTCACCACCTCCATCAACTCCGAATTTTGGCTCATTCAATAGGTGCTCTTCGACTGATTCTGGCCTCCACCGTTTCCTAGAAAACGAATGTCATTATTTTTAAACTTCTAATGTCAAAGGGGCGGAGCCCAGGACCACACAATGTAGAACCTAGTTAGCAAATTGGGTACAGAAACTACCCTTTAGCTATACTAACTAATTGGGTTTTCCTCTACCAAATGGTTTGTCCAGCGCTGGGCAGATATCCTGGTCCTGACCTTCTGGCAGTCGAGTGCGGAACATATTGACACTGATTGTATACGAAAATTCTAACTAGCCCAGAATCAGAGGCACATGCTTATTAAAGGCATGGTTAAAGGGGTTGACTGCGTCATTTCTAAGAGTAATTCTCTTAAAAAAAAAAAAAATTCTCTCATTCTAGGAACATCAGTCAAGGCAAGAGGAACTCTGCAAGTGTTCACTTTCCCTATAGCGCCCCCAAAGGATCGATGATGACATACACATTTCACATTAAAATGAAATGTTGTATGTTACTCTGCCATGAAGATGAGAATCCTGAAAGTTGAACCCCAAAATGACAGAGTAAGCTGAACAATGACGGATCTAGATCGGAGGAGAAGGAATTGCAATGGCTTCCTCTGTGTGTAGTAGTTGTCCCAGCTCACTCGCTGTTGTAATAAACTTCATTGAGAGAGGCATCTACAATGGTAGCATAGTCCTCTGTTGCCTTTGGTTCTGTAAACTTCTGATCGGCGAGTGTGCCAGGTGTTGCACCTCACCTAACAACCTCCTATGAAGAAGTCATTGATAGTGAACCTGTCAGCAGGATCACACATTTTAAACTAATGATACGTTACCGTAGCCTTTTTAATATTGTTCCCAATTTGATTTTATAATGAAAATTAATGGTTCCACTCACTTTTAAAAGTTGATAAGTTTACCTGGATCCCTGGCAGCAAACTGCATTGAGTCACGGGGTTGTTGGAGTCCATTGAGTCCATCATCATTATCTCCTCTGCTCTGCTGGCTCTTCTTTCCTCCCTCATACAGTTGTGAGCTGATCTAGATTTACTTGGAGCACAGGGTCAGCTAATGGCTGCATGAGGGATGGAGAGATCTAGCAAAGCAGAGAGCAGATTTACTTGGAGCACAGGGTCAGCTAACAGTTGCATGAAGGAGAAAGGGAGAGAGCAGATAATTATGATGATATCAACTTTGTAACAGATGCCCTGTGACTCAATGCAGTTTGCCCGAAGGGAGCCAGGTAAACTTTTATATACTTTGACAAGTGAATGATAACCGCAAGGTTAATGGTAAAAGCAGATTAGCAGAATTAATACTATTTAATACTTTTAATACTATCATTAAAGGACAAATATCACCAGATCAAGGATTTAAACCAAACATATAGACATACTGATGTGTGCCCCCTCTGGCAGGATCTGCTCTTCTTTTAGCTTCTTATGCCCTTGTTTTTAAGAAAAACTCCTATGGAGCTCGGAGCCCCCTCAGGCTCATTTGCATAATTTAAACGCCTTTTTTTTCTTAAAAACAAGGGCATAAGAAGCTAAAAGAAGAGCAGATCCTGCCAGAGGGGGCACACATCAGTATGTCGGTGTGCTTGGTTTACAATCCTTCATACTGGTGGTAGATGTCGATAGTGAAAATGTGTGTGACCCAGATGACAGGTTCCCTTTAAGCCTAGAAAATCCCTTCAAACTTTGAGCATAGTAGATGTGAAATATGTTACGGTTGAAGTCTGCAGCCTATCATGAATCTGTGGGTCCACATGACTGTGAGCAGGGTTCTGATCCAGAGATATTCATCTCCTCTTGGTCCCTTTAAGTAGGTCAGCTTGTTTATTTGGTTCTCGTACAACTTCTCGATTGAGCGGCTTTACGAGTTCATTGACTTTGAGACAAGGCGGCCATTGTACTTGTATATGTTGGAGAATCTAAATAAGAATATCAAAGGGCATCTGATCTAGGGAAGCGATAGAACATGCAGATTGTCACGTACTGTACATAGAGGATCTGTGGATGTTATTTGGCTGTTCTGATTCTTCTGGTCAAGGATATTCAATCATTGTTGACTTGTAGGTTACAGACTTTGATTTTTTTTCCTGTATTGTTATAAATACACATTTGGAATATGATCAAAAATATATGTTACTCCTTGTGGAATCGGAGTAGGAATCAATGAATCTCTTGTTATTATATCGGTTCTTATCTCAAGGAGAAACCAAGGATTGCTTGGATTGTTGGCAGATCCCACCAACAATAGGGGGGTCCACTAATAAAGTACTGTAATGTTTTCTCACCCATTAAAGATTTCATGGCCTAGCGTAGTGCAAAGATGTTTGGGTTCTACCCATCTTCCCGTTATCGGGATGTTCTTCAACTCCTGCAGCTTTGTTGCTGGACATGGTTGTATTATTTAAATAGGACCTGTCACCTCTAAAAACTGTACTAGGAGCTTCTTACTAAAGTAAGCAGCTCCTAGTGCTACAACACAATACGTAAAAAAACAAATGGTAGATTTCCTTTAAAGAGAACCCGTCATGCAAAATAACCCCCCTAAACTAAATATATTTTCATAAACTGCCATTAGAGAACATTGCCTCTATCCCTTCATTGTCCCTCTACATGCCTGTAAACCTAAGCAATGAGGTCCTAAAGCTGTATGCAAATGACCTGTGAAATGTCCAATGAAGCATTAGCATATTCAAGCTGTCCACTCTATTCATGAGTGGGAGGCACAGCCACACCCCCAGTGCATGACTGACAGCCTGTATAATGATGTGAGGCTGTATAATGATGTGCTTCCTGGTGCTGGTGGCCACGCCCCCTGTGTGTGTATAGGAGAGATACAGCAGCTCCAGGCAGCCATGTTACAGCAGAACATGTCAGGTACTTGTGTAGCTGATGTCTGTGTCTCTCACCTGTATATTAGGAGGATGCAGCATGTCAGCAGATACAGCACAGACACTAGCCATGCTTTACTATACACTACACACAGACATGAGCAGGGGGAGGAGAGGGGAGGGGTAACAGGAGTGACATCACTGCCTCTGACCATGTGACCAGCCTCATTTACATAATAAAGAAATGATGATTTTGCAATGATTAATGTATGAAATAACTAGATAAAGGCTGTGATGGATCCTTGTGAGCTGCTCCAACAGGTAGTAGTGACAGGACTAGTGGCACAGACCTGATGACAGGTGTCCTTTAATGAGGAAGTTGATGCACCCAGATGCTGAGGGACACACCAACTGCCTGATTAGCATACGGATTAAACTGGGAATATCGTAGACATGGCATAAAGATATGTTTGTTATCTGCAGGACAACTTGTACTTACCATTGGCTTCATTTTATATTCTGTGTAATCTAAGCTGGATAAAAATTCCTAAAACGGTGAAATTGACAAATAAATGCAGTTGCGCCATTTTCTAGCAGGTTTGGCATTTACAGCTTAAATGGTGCAGCCCAGTTAACACATCCCCTTTTTTTTTAGGTCAGTATGATCTGTGGGATACCAAATTGATATAATATTGTTGTCTGAATACCTAAAAAAAAAAAATGTGAAAACTTGGCATAAATTAAAATTGGATTACCATATTCTGCTGCCCATAACTTTTAATACTTAAGTAATTGAGCTGTTTAAAAATGTACCATAATTTGATAACATTTTGATAACTGTATTACCTCTATGCCACTTTATATCACTTTGAATTTACATATTTATGGGTCATAAAATGGTAAAAAAGTTGTTTTTTTACATTTCGAAGGTTTCTTCCGTTCACCATATGGGATAATTCTTTTTATAGTTTGATAGTTTAAGCTTTTTGGGACATGGAGATACCCTGTATCATGTATATCAGGATTTTATTCATTTTTATTTATATTTTTATATGTTCTCCAAGAGGCTTCCAGCTCTCATGGCAATCAAAGACCCCTGAAAATGTCACAAGGGTTGCAAATTGGCCGCAACATGGTGGATGGCCCATGGCCCATGTGAAGCTACTGTTTACGTGTAATGGTTGGTTTTAACCACGGCACCCAACCAGTTAACTGCCGCGATTGTCATCAGTGCAGATCACAGCAGTTAGCGGCAAGTGTCTGCTGTATAATACAGTCATGGAGGCATCTGAGTGCCTGTGTCATCGTCATTATCTTCTCACTGCTCTCACCGCTCTCCCTTCTCCATCCCTCATGATGGTTTGAGCTGACTCAATGTTGCAAGTGCATATCTGTCAACTAACTTAATTAGGAGGGAGAGCAGTGAGGAGATAACGATGATGACACTGCTAGATTCAGTCTTATAGCAGACGTCCCTATGACTCGATCCGATTGCCTGACAGGGAGCCAGGTAAACTTTTATCAACTTTTAAAGTGAGTTAAGCCAGTGATTTAATTATAAAAGTAGGTTGAGAATTAGTATTAAAAAGTCTATGGGAATCTGTCATTAGGTGAAAATGTGAAATCCTGATGACAGGTAGCTAATGATCACAGTGCAGTTCTTTCACATTCTGCCCTTGAAAATTGAAGAATGTGCTATTGGTTGTGATAACTGTGGGCAGCATGAAGGTTTTTAAAAAAAATTTTAAGCATACCCCCAAATATTAATGTTTTTTTTCCCTCTGTACAGGCCCTGCTGGCTTCGGAACCCAAGAACAGCAAAGCGGGCCTCCTGAAGATGACTATGAAGGAATTAATAAGCTTGGCCATGCCGTCGAGTGACTCGAGTGGAAATACCAGCACAATCCCTCAGGTGACGGTGATATTACACAGGCTCGGGGCCTCTTTCAACAAAGGGCATAATATAGAATTTTACAGCTGTAACTGTGGTTACTGACAATCCATTGCAAAATCTCAGAGCAGACCCAAGGTTTCATCCCAGAAGTCAATGCACCAGGTCCAAGAATGACAGAAAAATTAATTTTTACACCAGCGCCATCCAACTGGCAGACCCCTCTCCGGATACGGCCTATGGGGGTTTGGAATAATTTCTGGCCGCACAGTTTTACTGAATGACATCATTTTTTCCCCTTTATAAATAGGTTTTTGTCTTACCCCTATGTTTTGATAAAATAATATGGCTTTTTTTTTTACTAAGATGAAATGTCTGGGATTTCTTTTAAGGTAATGTTTTGGTGTCTCTTTAAATATGGCTCCTTTGATGTTCTGCTGCTTTTTATATTTCAAAGATTTTTTTTTTTTGTTAACCCCTATTTTGATAACGATAAGTATGATAAATGATAATATTCGCATTCCTAATATAATGAAGATTGAACAAAAGCAAAAGAAATACTGTATAGTTTTCAGTCCAATTTCAGCCTGAAATCTCTGCAAAGTAAAGCGGGATGGGCTCTGGGCACCCAATTCTTCTTAGCTCCCTCGGTGGACTGGTGGACTGGGCTCTGGTTGACTTGGGACCGGTTCTTGGCTGGCTTTTCCGAGCTGAGGATTTCTCTATGAGTGGTTTCTTACTATGGTTAAGTGTGATGGGCTTTGGCACCTAATTCTTCTTGGCTCCATCAAAGCGACGGTTGACTGGGCTCCAGATCCTTTAGATTCTTGGCCAGATCCTCTAAGCTGAGGATTGCTCTATGAGTGGTTTCCTACCAAAGTGAAGTTGCATAGGTTTTGGTACCCAAATTCTTCTTGGCTCCCTCATTGAGACTGGTGGACTAGGCTCTGAATGCTTAGGGACTGGTTGTTGGCTGGTTCCTCCAAGCTGTGGATTGCCCTATGAGTGGTTTCCTACCAAAATGATGCGGGGTAGGCTTCAGCACCCTTTTCTTCATGACTTCCTCAAAGGGACTTCTGAATTGGACTCTGATCTTAGCTGGCTCCTCTAAGCTGAGGATTTCTCTGAGTGGTTTCCTACCAAAGTGAAGCAGGATAGGCTTTGGAAGACTATTCTTCTTAGCTTTGTCACCGAGACTTGGTGGACTGGACTCCGGATGTTTTGAGACCGGTTCTTGGCTGGTTTCTTCTAGCTGTGGATTGTCCTATGTGTGGTTTTTTTACAAAAATGAAGCGGGATAAGTTTCGGCATCCAATTCTTCATGGCTCCATCCCAGGGACTACTGAACCGGGCTCTAGATGCTTTGGGACTGGTACTTGGATGACTCCTCCAAGTGGTTTCCTGCCGGTTGGATGTGCTGTTCTCCTTAGGCCTTCTTCTTGAAAGAGAGTCAGCCTCTCGTAATGAAAGTTTGTAGGTCAATAAAAACGGATTAGTGCCGTGGGAAGGGAGACTGATTGATCATCAATATCAGATTTTGATTGACCCCCACCCTATGGTTTGTTGATCACATGTCATCACATGAATTGGGTAGAGCTATAATGCTAAGCAGAACCACTATACAATGTACAGCACTATGTTTCTAAAGGAGTGAAGAGGCTGGAACACCTTTCTGAATTCTATGGTCTTTTTGAACATCGGACTCTGACCCAACCACTATGATATAGATGGGTGTTAGCCCTCATAAGTCCTTTTAAGTGGGTCGGCCAACCTCTGAGATCCCCAGGGTGAAGCTATCCTGTGGTTTCTGGCACAGCTGTTGACATAGGCACCACTGGAATGGTCAGTACTTCTGAAGTTTTGTCCAACTAGATCTAACTTAGTCATATTATCTTGCTCTTCTCAATGACTTGATTTCTGCCATGACATCATGGATGACATCTCTGAGCATGCTTGCTATCTGTGAACCTCAGAGAGAATATTAGGAAATACTCCAAGGAAAGCTCTACAGATCTTGTGAGTGGAGACCTCACAGATTGCATTTATTACAATTCTTAAAACAAAGACCCAAATTGTCTAGCTTGGTCTAATAGTTGATGGTGTAAGCCTGATAGCCCTATGATGCACCGAATTTATTGTTGTGATCGGAGGAGGTCTACTGTGGATAAGGGGTAACAGTAATATTTGGTACAACCCCTTTAACCATGAAGTATGACTGCCCACTAGTAAGGGGGTGAATTGCAGGAGGTGTGGCTGCAACCGCGGCCAGAAGCCTTAAAGGGCCCATTATGTGTCTATACCCCATGAGACTGGTACTATCAACAAAATATTTTGGTTAGGGGACCTGGTGCTTCAAGTTACTCCTATGGTTACAGGACATGTAAAGGAAATTTTCCATCAAAATCCATCATGACAAACCAGGGACACTTAATCATAGATCCAGGCACTGTGACTGTGGTAATCTTCTATCTTTTATCCATGGCCTCCTTCCTTCTAAAATCAGCTTGTAAAATTATGCTAACCAGTCAAAAGGCCTCTGTCAGAACCCCTTTCCAAATTCTGGATTCATAGACTGTTACATTTTGCAGGGGCACCTCCCTTTCCCATTGTGTCACATTACAGTAGGCCGGGCGGACATTGGGGAGGAGACAATGTAACAGCCTGTGAAGCTACAGCATTGAGGGGCTCTGGTGACAACTCCCAGAGTACTTCTGGCTTCTTAGCATAGATTTAAAAAGTGCCCCTGGTTTATCATGATGGATTTTGATGTTAGATTTCCTCTAAACCAAAGAGGAAGCTGGAATTTACTCATTTTCCATGTTATATCAAACAGCTTCACTATTGTGACAGGTTCCCTTTAATCTACTTTTCTACTTTTCTCATATTTTATGTCAAAAGCAGCTGTTTTTTTTTTTTTTTTTTAAATTTAGATGTGAATTATTTTCTTTTTTTATTTCTTTTTAAACCTTGGCCTATCAGACTGGTATATTTCTGAACAGCTGCTTGGATATGACCCGCTCGGCCTTGGCCCTTAGACAGTCTTTTGGGACAGATAAGGACATGATGTTTGCTGCTATTGTGTTTTCGTATTGTTTTTTTTTTGTTGCCTCTCCTTGTAATTTAGTTTATTTGTAGTTTATTTCCTATTAATGACACTTGCCAGGACTTGCACAGCACCCCCTTTTTTTGCAACCTATTGACATTGATCTTACCATACTTTTATGGACAGTCTTTGCTTTGCAAGATCCAGTTTTTAAAGGAAAGGTGTCACCATTTTTTGTTTAAATTCAAATGGCAAGATATAATTATTTTTTATTTCTGTCCTTGATTATGGTGGCTTCTACCTTTTCTGAGCTCTCGTAACAGCACTTTAGTGATAAAGCAGTAGCCTCTTCATCAGTAGTGATGTAATGATGGGTCAGTGTTATCTATATAGAGGACATTGTACAGGGAGGGGGAGGAGATAAGCTGTGACATCATCTATTGTCAGTAGTGATGTAATGATGGGTCAGCGTTATCTATATAGAGGTCATTGTACAGGGAGGGGGAGTAGATGAGGTCTCTGAATCCCTTTTAGACATTTAGTTGTGTGTGACCGATCCTCTAGCGGGTTAATCCGCTTCATGGAAGACACATTGTCATTTGCATGTTAATCTATTCGACCATCTTGAAGCAAGATCTCACTTTCTGCAAACCGCAGCGAAAATCGAAAACATATTTGGGGAGTTTTTCTTTCTTGGAGACTTGTGATGTGTTTACCCGTGTGTATTTATGCTTTAAGCATGTTTGATCGGTTATGTCTACATCTGTTATTCTCTTTTCAGCCTTTTCATATGAATTTTTTTTTTTTGGAAACGGTACAATTCCCTATTGAGTCTTGTTTTAAAAAAAAATCTGATAAATATCCTGGTCACATGATTAATTTTTTTTTTCTTCTTCCCTCTTAACTTACACGAGCGTCTGGAATATTTCCCAGAACCACCTGAGGCTTTTTAGTTTTGCATCTTAAACGTCCTGACAGCACATTCGGGGGAGGGCGGGGGCGGGGGGGAATTTCGATTTGATTTATGTTAATTAAATGGATGTATATATTACCCTTGCAGGTAAGGTAGAGCATTAGGTAATCATGATGAGGGTCCTGTAATAAGGTAATAATAAATTATGACTTTGAAGCTAGCAATTATTTATTAACAAGATCCCGTGGCCCGGATCCAAGCGGTGATTTAGTGGGAAGGGATGTACATATGTGATTTAACCAAAAACACTTGTTATTCAATTAGAAGACCTTGCATCACGGCGTTACAGTCATTTGCGCCTACCTGCATCCATAAAATCGGCCTCTTTCATTGGTTGTCTAGACATGAAGATGACTCGCTAAGCATAAAATATTGCATAACAATTTTTATAGGAAATATCTCCCTGATCGTTTGCGTTACGACACCGGCCTTGGGTCGTCTTGCATTTGCGATGAAAATGTCTTAAAGGGTAATTACAGAAATGCTAGCTAGCATACGCCCACCATATACATTCGTGTGCAGGGGGCCTTAGTCTGATCCTGTAGCCATATTCTTCTTCCTCTATCTTATATTTGTTTAAATTCTACTTTAAAAAAATGAGGTTATACATGGTAGAGATTATGATAAAAAAAATGGAATAATGGTTAGGGTTAAACTACACAGTGTGCGTTTTGTAGTCTGTTGGCATGGCAACATATTGGTTTACATAGAGGCTGTAGACATTTTGTAGTGATTTTTTTCACTTTCTTTTAGCTGACATATTCTCCTTGTGCTCTACACAAAAAACATTGAAGGGTGAAGCCTATATGGATACATTGCAACAAAACTTCAGCCCATCCACAGCATTTAATTCACTGCATTAATTCTGTTTTGTCTCGTTCCCTCACAGGTTCACGCTTTAAATATTTTGAGAGCAGTTTTCCGGGACACACGTCTGGGTGAGAACATCATTCCCTATGTAGGAGAGGGAACCCAAGCTGCAATTCTTGGATTTACTTCACCCGTCTGGGCAGTAAGTGTCCATCTTCTATCTGTCTATGTAATTTATATTACAGCTCGACATGTAAATGAGTTGCATTTTCTGTCTATGATTAATACAATTCACTGACAAAATGAATATTACTTGTTTTCATTGTTTTTCACGTTTTATAGCAGTTTTCCCCTCTGCATGCTCTGGTGTAATCCTCAGTTGTCTCAGTGCCGGTGGATGGAGACCGTCTTCTGTGATGTCTCCAATACACCGCACACATAAAGTAGAGGAGAATCTGCGTCAGGGTCCTGGGTCCCTCTTACTCATGGGCAATGGCTGCAGTATGTGGGATATCATAGAGAAGCACTGAATATGGATAAATAATTACTGAGCTGTGTTTAAATTGCGTTTACGAACACAATTCAAGTGCAACAGGGACGGGCTATTCCTGATTACAAGAGTTTAGGTCTAAACACATTTGAAATTATGACAAGCTATTCCCACTTGCATTTTTAAACACAGTGTGTGAACACGGCCATAGGCCTAATGGACACGACCATTTTTTGGGGCAACCTTACAGCTGTCATTGCGGTCGATTGTGCATGGTCACGGTATGTTGAGTGTGCGCTGTCCAAACCGGTTGGCCGTGCCACCAAGATTTAGCAGGTCCTATTCCTGCTCCGATTTCCGTTACAGCCACTCCGCTTCCTTTGGGGATGGAAGGGATGAAGAGCGCTCAACCCTCCTATCTCCAATTGGCTGAAATGGACTGTGAACTTGTTGCCAGTTGTACCCTAGCCTTAGGGTACATTCACATAAACGAGTGCCCACCCGGCCTAAAGAACATGTCAGTGCGCTAGAGATGAGGAGGGATAAGCGCCTCTCACCCCTCCCCTCTCCATAGAGCAACGCAGGACCGGCAACATAACACGGCGGAATAAAGCACAAGCCCTATATTTTGTTTTCCACGGTCACTATGCCGTGAGGCAACATGTGATCACTGCACATTGCCCGGGCGCCATAGGCATCAATGGGGAACGATATCTGGCCGTAAATGGTCCCCATCACGTGAATGTACCTTAAGGGTGATATAGACACTCGTAACTAAGTTCCAATAATCCAGTTATCCTGTTCTTTATTCCCTCCACTTTCCATAGACTTCTATGTCATTTTCAGTAGACTTCTGTGTAATTCGAAATTTCAATGTAAATTGAGGTCCGTTTAGGCTGCGTACGAGGCTGACATAATGAAAGTGTTTGCGATCATTCATCCCTTATGGCAATGAGTGGGGTAAATGGACGGGATCTGTTCTGTGAGTCGTAGTTGTACTTTTTACATTTGCCTCACTACTTTTGGAAATGTCGAGGTTCCCTCTATTAATATACACCTGAACATATTACTTGTGATTTTGTTGTGTTAATTGTTTTTGTATTTTATTGATTGCATGATCTTGTTTTGCAACCCCAGAAAGTAAACTTTTTTTTACCAAGGGAAGGGGGGTTTATAGAAGAGCTGCATTGAAAGGGTTAATCTGAGCGGTGGAGGCCTCGCCCGTCCCAAGGTTAAATCTCAGCACGGTTTGCTAGTTGTTATGCACCGCAGTTCAGCAAATAATCTTGCGCGGGGAGTGCATAGGGAGCGGAACGGTGCATGTTTGACTAGCAGCTCCACTCACCTTCATACACTCATAACATCTGTTGCACATAAAATCTTTATGCTCCCAAGACCTTAAGCCGTGAGTTATTGCTTTTTTCCACTGTCACGTCTTTGGCCAGATTAGACCTGGTGCCATGGTACCCTCTGAACCTCTTCTCTAGAAAAATATGCCAAGTGCCAAGGAGAAGCACTGACAAAACTGCTAAATTAATGAGCTGAAATCTCTGCTGCGGAGCAGCTACTCCCATGTGCTCCCATGATACGGCCCGTTCTTGTGGAAACATTAAGCACTTTCCCCCAGATACCGGTTATGTCTTAACTTGAATAATTGCAGGAAGGAGAAAAAAAATGGAGCGTGAACCCAGATCAGTAAGAAATTAACTTGCTTCTGTTAGTATCTGTTACATAGTTAAGTTAGTAGATTCCCTGCACTTTTTCAGATTTGGACAAATAATGTAGTACTTACTGTAGCTGGAGCGGGTAGCCTGGGTGTGCCAAAAGGTTTTGTTGCACTTGGTTGGTTCATTTGGGCATCCAGGTGGAGGGCTCCATTTGCGCATGATAAATGTTCATCTATGTGTAAGTGCTTGATGTGCCGGTTTATGAAGAAAGCTCCGCCCCTTCGCTGAGCCGGATAAAATAGGATTCTACGCCAGGCGCTGCTTCAGTGGTCACAGGCTGTAGCTAGTTCGTAGACGCAAGGAAAGGAACGCCCTGTGCCAGCCCACTGCGCCCTGGCAACGCTCGCTATATACCCCCCAATCCACACTTTTCCCCGCCCACTTGCCGCTAGGGCGTTGTATAGGGGAAAATGAGTGCATTTCATGGTGGTTTGCATGGAGTTGTGATTATTTTAGGGCTTCTATGCTATAAAATGATAATTGTCCCCTATAGAATCCATTCAGTTAAGAAGAATAACCTACTTTTGATTAAAAAAAATAAATAAAATGAAAATCTACTTTATAATCTTAAAGGAAACCTGTCACCATTTTTGACAAAGGTTCCTATAGAGCCCTTATACCACAAGGGCACCATACCGTGCAGTTGTGCGTATGTATCTAGCGCACTCTCATGTGTGTATGTATGCAGCATGCTGTCATGTGTGTATGTATGCAGCATGCTGTCATGTGTGTATGTATGCAGCATGCTGTCATGTGTGTATGTATGCAGCGCTCTCTCGGGGCACATGTATGCAGCGCGCTCTCATGTGCACATGTATGTAGCAATTTTTTTTTTTTAATACCGTGATACAAGGTAAAGAAATGTCCCTTTAAGTCCATTTAATCTTTTTTTTTTTAATGCACCATGTGGCTTTTTTTGGTCTCCAGCAGAAGGGAAGTATTTAAGAAGATAATCTTCTCATAATTAATAGTGAATGACAGATCTCGGCTCTATTACTAGAGAAACATTTTAAGTATTTACTTAAACACTTTACGACTTAATATGTTTGCCCGGCTTCCTGGAGTATCAAAGAGCAATTACCTCGTAGATTATACACGGCAAACATCCTGCGTGTGGTGCGAGGCTTGGATGGAGCTGACCGGGCTGCGGCCTGTGAGCTGCAGAAACAAGACCCCATCCCCAATATATGTGTATTGTTACCTATAACCAGGATTCCAAAAATTTGGTAATAAAATGGTGGAGATTTCCTATCAAGGGTCCGTGTATACTTTACACGGCTGTGCAGCTTTATAATCTACTGTAGTGTGCAAGGGGCCCCGGGGTCAGACAATTCCCAATAGGGTCACCCATATTGTACCCCTCACATAGACTTTGGCCTTCTGTAAGGGTAGTTACCCGGTGCCAGTTGCTTTTGGAACTTCCAGTATCGCAGGGATCCGGGTTGCTAGAGCTGCTCTCCCGCTCATTACTGTATACAAACTTCCTCCCCTGATCACCATTCCCGTATCCCGGGTCAAGGCGTCTCCCAAGGACACAGGGGGTGCACTTTCTCCCGAGTTCCTTGACGTATGTGGAACTTCCTAAGGGTAATGGGCAAGCCCTAATCCGGGCTCATATCGAAGGCCTGCCCCCCTTCATCAACACGTCTCCCTTGGCACGCCCTCTAACCTAAAATATGGGAGTGGTCAGGGAGTGGTTGCACTTGCCCATGTCCTGACGGAAGCGCCTCCAGACACTGCACATCACTAGAAGTCCCGAAAGCGTCTGCCAGGCGGTCACGTGACCCACAGCTCGTCCTGTCAGAAGGCCACATTTTTACCAGGATAGATGAGCAATATGAGTAATTCTAGCAGTTTTACTTCAACAGTGGTTATTGTGGGCAACCCCTTCCAGGCAGGCGTCTAAAAATTGCAAAGTAAGGACCAGTTAATACTTGCGGACCACTAAAACGATACAATAAAACACTTTTAAATATCAAAAAAAAAAAAAAAAAATATTAAAAACTTAGCTCGAATCAGAAAATGTAAAAAAAAAAGCAAAATTAACAATTAAAATCATTTAAAAACATTGCAAAGTTAGGACCAGTTCACACTTGCATTCGGACCTATGTTTTTATACTTCATCACATTTAATCGATACAATAAAACACTTTTAAAAAGAAAAAGTAAAAAAATAATAATTTTATTTAAAACCTAAAAGTTTAAATCAGAAAAATAAATAAATTCTAAAAAAAATGCCAATGTAAGGACCATTTCACTTGCATTCAGAAACTCTGTTTTTATCCTTTTTCTCTAAAACTATAAAACTTAAAAAAGCTAAAGTAAAAAAAAAAAAATGTAAAACCTAAAACACAGAAAAATAACATGTTTAGGATTTTATTTGTTTATCGCCATGGCCCACAATTTGACCCCGCAGTTGTTGTAATGGGCCCCTCCCTTACACTGTCCGGGCCTGATGGGCCTGATGTGACTCCTCCCCCCATTATCTGCGTTACGTTGTACCACATGGACGCTCTTTACACACAGGGTGAGGGAAGTTCATTTCACCGTCTATGTTTGCGTTTCGTAAGGTAATGGAGATTTCACGTATGAGCGCGCTAGACATTTAGTTTTTAGCACGCTGTATCCTCTCCATGTCACACTCGGAGGGAGGGCAGCGCAGTCATGTTGTATGTCACATATTGAACATGTGATTGGACAGCGCTCACGCTTTTGGTGAAATTAGCCTGTGATGTCATTTTTCGTGTCATGGATATTATACAGGATGAGCCCCGGGCACATTCCCTGATACTACTGATACAACATGACAGCAGAGTCGCAGCATATGACAATTACAGACTGATGTGACATTGTACATACATTACACTCACCTTAGCCAGTGAGGATTTGCTTGGATGCTGATTTCAATCCATATTCACATTGGATTAATTTTACTTAGAATTTATTCAGTTTAAAGGGAACATTTCATGCTGAAAATCCAGTCCTTCTGCAGGCAGCATGTTATACAGCAGGAAGAGGTGATCAGATTGTACATAGTGTCCTATCTGCAGGCAGCATGTTATACAGCAGGAAGAGGTGATCAGATTGTACATAGTGTCCTATCTGCAGACAGCATGTTATAGAGCAGGAGGAGCTGAGCAGATTGTACATAGTGTCCTATCTGCAGGCAGCATGTTATAGAGCAGGAGGAGCTGAGTTGATTGTACATAGTGTCCTATCTGCAGGCAGCATGTTATAGAGCAAGAGGAGCTGAGCAGATTGTACATAGTGTCCTATCTGCAGGCAGCATGTCATAGAGCAGGAGGAGCTGAGCAGATTGTACATAGTGTCCTATCTGCAGGCAGCATGTCATATAGCAGGAGGAGCTGAGCAGATTGTACATACTGTGCTATCTGCAGGCAGCATGTCATAGAACAGGAGGTACTGAGTAGATTCTACATAGTGTCCTATATGAAGGCAGCATGTTATAGAGCAGGAGAGCAGATTGTACATAATGGGGCTTGTTTACGAAGGGTCCGTGTGTGCACGTCCGTCAGACTTTCCAACGTTTTCGGGATTTGTGCAGCTTTGACGGGTACTTAACAGGGTTTTGTGCTGTTATTGTGCCGCACGCGACCGTTTTTTTGGCGCTGCTGTGCTGGATTTCAAGCAACAGAAATCGGGAGGTGTGCCGTTGGACGACCCGACTGATTCTGACTGAGCGCGGGATTTAACTTTCAAATTGTGTTGCAAGACAATGCACTTACATGCACCAGGAAGAAGAAGGTGAACTCCAGTGGACCTGAGCGGGGAAGCGACACATGCAGGATATCGGGAGACGATCTTAGTGAATCGCGGCACAGTGCACTTTTGGGGAACTTCATCGGACAGGTAAGTAAATGTGCCCCAATGTCCTATCTGCAGGCACCCTTTTATAGTGCCAGAGGGGATGAGCACATTGTACATTGGGGCACATTTACTTACCCATCCGGAGGAGATCACAGAAAGCGCATTGTCCGATGATCATGCACTCTGCCGCGATTCACTAAGATCGTGCACCCGATATCCTGCATGTGTCGCTTCCCCGCTCAGCTCCGCCGGAGTTCACCTTCTTCTTCCTGGTGCATGTAAGTGCATTGTCTTGCGACACAATTTTAAAGTTAAATCCTGCGCTCTGTCCGAATCAGTCAGATCGTCCGACGGCTCGCCCCCCGATTTCCGACGCATGAAAGCAGCGCAGCTGCGCCAATATCCGATCGTGTGCGACACAATCCCCTTTCAAACACCTGTCACCGCTGTGCAAAACCCAAAACCATTGGCAAATCCGACGAAAGTGCGTCTGTGGACTCATAGTCAATAAGCCCCATAGTGTCCTATCAGCAGGTAGTATGTTATAGACCAGGAGGGGCTAAGCAGATTCTATATAGTGTCCTATCTGCAGGCGGCATATTATAGAGCAGGAGGAGTTGATGACATTGTGCATAGTGCATAGCTTTGAGGATTGATATATAGTTTAGTTGGTATATACCAGTATATTGGGGGTCTTGTCTATGTTAATTGGCTGTGATCACACAGTATATTGATATATTAGACCATCAATCAGTGATCCTCCGCTTAGTACAGGCAGCTGCACAGCTTTGTACCTATTGAACTCTTCGCGGGTTAAAATGCTGAAGGTGGAAGTAATTTAAAGGAAATTTTAGTATTTACTAGAAAGTGTTTAGTGTACAATATGATACAAGAGAACAGGGTCCCATCATCACTCCAAGGTTTTCTCTGGAACTCTGATATTCTTGTTGTATCATCCATCTCATTACTAGTCGGTATCTATATTCAAAACAGATGAGACATGCATTTCTTTCCATGTAACTTGATGCATTCCCCATACATCTACAGGTCCGACAGGTAGCGGGATACACGGGGAGATTTAGGTTTCACGGTCCTCCTTGTTGACAGATTTATTGGGTTGTTATATATTCTTGAAGATAAGAGATGTTATATAGTGGCCAGTGTTAGAGGCTGCTCGGGGCGCGGATGTGTCCGGGTGGACGGGAGCCATTTGGTGGACCGGCTTGGGGTTTTTTCTGGCTTTACTGATTTGCTGTGCATCAATGTGTCCAGGTCCATCTGGTAGAACCATTATCACAGGTTTAGCGTGGGAAGCGGAACACGGAAAAATTCACAGGGTGATTTGTGTGGAGCAAAATACATTTATTTCCCAAAAAAGTGTAAAAAATAATTTCTATATCTTTAGAAATGGACACAGTATTCTCCAAAATTCTGAGATGGGATTACTCCTCTAAGCTGGAGCTGGCAAATATAGTGTTTATGGGCATCTACCATGGGATGATTTGCAACACAAAGTGACTGCTGCATGTAGCTGCTTCGTTCTTAAAGGGGTTGGCCACTAGACATGTCTCTATATGTACCTGTGTCTTTGCCTCCTTTAAGGGTTGCAGCCTTTCCCTGTTCTCGACATGCTGCTCTCTGCATATGTAGACACAGCTTCCTCTCTCTCACTCCTTCAGTCCATCCTAATAGCGTCTCCCACTGTGCCTCTCTCTCTTACTGGCTGTCACACTGACCGACACAGGGAGAGGGCAGCAGGGAGCAGGTTAAGTCATTATCTCCTGCTACAGCTTCTTCCTTCCTTTTCATCAGAGCTCAGACATGTAAACACAGATCCATGTAGAGTCTGCAAATAGCACTAAAGTAAGTAGCAGGACTGCTGAATTATTTGATGGACATTCAGGGATTGTTATTAAGTCAGTAAAAGCACATTGTCAGCTTATGTAAAACAGCAAGGGGATTTAGTAAACCTTGTCTGGCAGTCTCAGTGGATTCTTCTGAATTTTAGACCAGGTCAAACTAGTCAGCCAAAGACTCTGGCGTGTGGTACACTGGTGGAGGGGGCACTGTAAATTCCCTGTCCCTCAATGTGCTTGGGGGGGGGGGGGTGAATAGAGCTCTACACAACCCAACCCACAGTCCAAATTGTGTAAATTGATATTTCTCCTATCGAAGTGAAATCTACCTCTGCATGCGGATCGCTTCACATATTTCAATACCGGACAGTGTAGAGGACAATTGTTATAGCCCTTTTTTCATGCAATTAAAGCTACAGGTAGTAAAGTATATGTAGGTTAAATTATTGGCAACTCTGCCCAAATACAGCCATAGAGCATTGCAGGTTTGGCTTTGTGTCTGGATAATAAAGTCTTGTGATCACAGCAGCCTCCGCATCGATTCAGAACCCTAATACGAGTCAACTAGTTTATAAAAATGGCGACCACATTGCTGCTTGAGACTACGTTCACATGTTGGCCTCACATGAGCTGCTCCCGAACGCAGATGCTTTGAGACTTAAACCCTGGCGTTTGAGAACTGGCAACAAATGTTGCTAGAGCCTGAATGCAAGTTTTAAGGTCTAAATGAATAATTTTCAGGAGTAGCTTCTCTCTGAGAGTGGGTCCACACGTGGCGTTAACGCATGCCTTTTGTAAACACAATGTTGACGGCAGTGTAATCTGGCAATTACCCTCAGCTGTTGTAATGCATTTCAAAGCGCATGTGTTAACGCCACGTGTGGAACACCCTGATTCTCTTGAGTCGAAGCACAGCGTATAAAAGCGGCCTCCTAGAGTCCTGTGATCCCAGCAGCCTCAGAATTGACGTACAATCAGGAATTGCAACAATTTCCCCCCTCCACGCCAATTCTATAGCACAATTCTACTTCAGGCAGGACCCGCCGTACAATCGTCCGCCTGATTTCTCACGAGGTCGAAGTCGACATGAGCAAAGGGGCGGGGTGAGCATCAAATGAATTTGACATCCCCAAAATGTTAAAACATAAATTTCAAGATTATTCATCTTTCATTATTTTTGGTGCTTAGCTGAGGGATGTAATTCCCTTTCCCGGGTAAAAAAAAAAAAAATTCATCGTAACAAATTCTCAGTTCTTTTTCGGCACAGGCAGAATATGACACGCATAGAAAACATATATACTTGTAGGCACGCTAACAATTAACCAAGCTGTCAAACTTGCCAGCCTCAGTCGGGGTTGAATCTGACAACAGAGTAAAATCAGTACAACTATCTGTGGGAATTAATAGTTGAAAAGATGTCGCCTCAGCAGAACGTAGTTAGAGAAGCATCATAAACCGATTACGCGCACCGAGGCACAGAAGACGCCTTTGTCCTCTGACATGAAAAGCTTCTGCACAATACACATGGTGTCACTGTGCCGATTACTATTCCAGGTTCTTTCCAGAATTTTTGTACTCTTGTAGGTGCTTGGCTGTGGTCACCATGTGTAGGACATCGGCCCAAAGACCTTGTTGGTTGGATGTTGTGTAGATAGTGAGGAGGCTCATCGTATCCGTGTTTTGATTTTACGTCTAAGAGTAGGTTTCAGGTGGAATGATTCTAGAGGGAAGGTCCCTAATATCTGACTGTGGAACACTTGCCCCCCTTGCCAAGATTTCAGGACAAAGTGACCACAAAGACCACAAAGTCTGTTGTGTGTGGAGCACTTGAAGTCTTTGTTCCCATGCCTTCTCCTGCCTCTGGATAGCTCGGGAGTAACCTGCCCGGCCTTTTCACAATTCCTGTGTGAGGGGACTGGGTTGGAAGGCTGCACTAGACTTTGAGGACCATGGCCATGATGAACTTTACCAATAAGAACATTTGTTTCGCTTACGTGTAATCTAGGAACTGACCCTTTTAAATCGTTTGAGTTTGGCACAATGGAAGTAACAGATTCACTAGGGAGCATTTGGGTCTATGGTAAAAAATATGCTTCCACCTTGTCCAACCCTATAGTAGTTCACGAGGATATGGAAAACAAGTCTACTTTATTCCAGAAATGGTGCCCAAAACCTGTAAAACCCCAAAGCTAGTCAGTTGAAATTTGTAGCAAAATTTTCATCCAGTATAATTTTTGATGCTTTTTCATACCATCGTGTCTGTTTCAGCTTACTAAACCTAATTTGAGTATATCTGCCCCATTATGTGGACAGACCGCTTAGGAATCATGGGAGGAAACCATGTGTTTCTCAGTTTCCAGCCAATAATTATAGTACATCTATGGTCAGCCTTGTTTTATAGGCTGTTGCTCTAATAGGCAAATTTTTTTTATTTTTGCCTGCGGTTTCGTGTTTCTGTGGTGGTATTGAACTGTTATAAATTTTGCCACATTGGATCCGCTCATGTTTTTGCTTGATCCCTCAACCGAGTTGAACATATCCATTACTGCGCAAGTTTTGTGCCGTATGACGAAGATAATAAAAAGCCGAATATTTGTGTTGAGCGCATAGTTTTGTTATTGAAGCTTTCTTGAAAAATTTGAGTAGTTTTCAAAGCGAGGTGGTCCATAAGTGTTTCAGAATAATAACGTTGACTGTATCTGTCTCCTAGGATCTGTCTTTGGTTGGCTCTGGGGCGTGTGTGTGTTTTTGAAAAAAACAAAAGCTCTGTAGGCATCTGCAAGTCTTTTTTCCTCTGTGATATTTTTGTTTCAACCGTTTTCTGTTTGCATTAGGTGAGAAATTCCTCCACGCTTCTCTTCAGCACGCTGATTACAAGAATATTTGGAGTCAAAAGAGGAAAAGATGAGCGCTCCAAAAAAAACAGGTAAGCACCACTTGAAACGAGCATCACTTGTGAAAAACACTATCTCGTCCAACACCAATTTGCCTGCTTTCTGGGATTTATCTGCCGACTAATGTTACAAAAAAAACCCTTTCTACTCGTTTCTCGTTTTTTTGCGTTTGCCAAGCTTAAAAAGCTGGTCTCCGAATATAATCTGCTCCTCAAATCTCTAGTTCACAAAACACAATAAAAAGAATACAACGTATGCCAAACACATGAAACTTATCACCCGCGGTGTCACCCGTCTGTAATAAATTAGCACCACATAAGATCGACGTTAACCTAATTCTACGGTGCTGCTTCAGAGTCATGGTCGCTGGCGTCACCTTGAAGTGTAGCATGTGGAGTTTTTCATTGTTTTTTAGTACATTGTGTATAGTCATTCCAGGCCATTGGGTTGTTACTAATCACGGGTGACAATATGCTGGAACCTTGTCTGCTTTTGGCTTTTGGAAATGTTGTATATGTAATTTTGGAAGACCACACAGTAGGATGATGACTAGATGATCGGCCCATAGCTTTAAGGCTCTATAGGTTTTGTTTTACATTACACAATAGTCCTGAAGAAGGTTCGTTGCAATCCTAAAATTTCCAGTTTGTTTCAAATAAAGTGGCATTGAAAGAGCGACTGACTCCTCGAAAACTGCTGGCCGTCTGCACTCCATGAAGGCATGCAACATTGAGAATATCAGTAACAGGTATATATCGGCCTACAGGAGTGAACGCAACAGACTGTCTTCCATGAGAAGTCTTCTATATGGGAGTGAGATAGAAGTTTTAGGTCATTGGCTACTGCTTCGTTTTTACCGTATTGATCTATTCTGTGAGTTCTCAGCAGTTTCAATGGTTAGAATAGTGGTCACGTGAGCAAAGGCACCAACTGGGACTTTACACCAGTTGGTTCTGAAGGTCACTATGAAGATCCGTTGATGGTTGGATTCAGCATTGTGCCATGGCTTTCAGTATGTAGAAGAGACATCATTCCAAAGAGTTGAAGACCAGAGTAGTCAGGAAAGTTGGGACCATTCTTGCTACCCAATGACTTTGTTTTCTTGTCATCCACAAAGTGAGGTGTTTTATATTGCATGCTATGTTATAAGTTGACCTTTTAGGGTGTAGACCAACCAACTAAGTATCCGGAGAGAACCGTTCTTTTACAGGAGTTACAGTATTTTCATAGGACATCCTTTGAAATACAAGCATCATACTACATCCTAGCACCAACTGAGAGGTCTTATTCTTGCAGGGTCTGGAGGTTTTTTTCCTGATATGATTGTAATTAGAAGATATTTGTAAAGAGAAGAAGCTTGGGTCGCAAGTTTAGAGCAATATTTTGAATCCCAGCTGTACGTAGCCGGGGAAGAATGTGTCCTCTGACTTATTTTAATATGGTTTGCACTGCCAGTTTAAACAATCCCAAGGACGCCCACCAATAATCGTAACGGGAACTTGAGACAAATCCTATGTGCCGCTTCTTGAATGAAGTATTATAGTGATTAAAAAAAAAAGAGAATACACTGCTTTATGAAAGACAAGCCTTCCTGCCGTATAGTCCACTGACCATACATGAAAGCATTTAGTGTTCGAGGTCTGAAAGGGCCACATTTGTTTCACTCCTGGATTGGAACGTCTCGTATCTCATTGATTTTTATCACAATAAATAGCAGGATCCTCTTGAACTGTGAAATGGGTGATTTTTTTTTTTTTCTGGATATTTCATGAAATGTAATAAGGGGTCGGAGAGTGGAGTTGACCTTGTGTCTAGGGGGTTGATATGGTTCAGGCTGAGTTCAGTGGAGGTATCCCAAGATATTCTAGATTGTACTCTAATATTCATGTTATAAATTGGTTACGTTTTGCTGGTAGAAACCAGATTGTACTTCACACACACACATATTCTTTAATAAAAACTTAAAAACACTTGGTTCTTGTACCCACCTCAGCCTTGGTACCAAGTCATCGGAAGCAGTAATCGCGTCACATGTCCAAACTGCTCAACTCTGGTCAACTATGTCATCGGAGGGAGAAGAAGTGGAAAAGGATGGTACCAGTTCGGAGTTAAACCATTTTGAGTCGACCCACTTCTATCTTATGGAAAATGGGGGTTTGGAACTCACGTCTCTCAGATGTTGCGCTGGTTTATCATTGTAAAAGTTCAAGAAGGGCCTGAATGTCTTGAATGTGAAAATATATGAAGTTATGCAAACTAGGTTTTTGGGTTTTGATGCTAGAGTTTTATTGGCTAAAACACTTTTGGTTGATTGGCATTCATCTCCTGCGTAATTTGCTCTGGATCCACAATGAGAGATTATAGGTTGGACTTGATGGACCTGTTTCTTGATTCCACCTCAGATCTCAGTTTGTTGCATCAGCTTTTTTTTTGGCCCACACTAGGTTGACCACACAGTTGCAAGTCTATTCGTAGTCTCTACTCTTGGTTTCGGCTCAAAGTAACTAATGCCAATAACTGATGAAGAAACTGAGGTATGAACTGAGCCTTAGTCCATTGGCACACAATCAGTTGGTAAATCACTGGCCATACATTGACTGGATTTGGTTGACCGATCACAGTGCCTGGTACTGGACTCCGAGCATCATATGTAATCTTGATTATAGGTTGGCTTTGCTCTTTTGCGGGAAGAGAGTCCTCTGATCAGAATTTTGTTTGGTCCATGAAATCCGACCAATGGACGATCTTTGATTCACCGACCAACTGTAGTCGTGTGCCGCCGCCCTTACTCTATAGTGCCTCTGGTATGAAATGTAAACATTACATGCCAAGTATAAAATCATTTCACAGACTTGTCTTGTCTCTAACGTTATGCTCCACTCTATGAATTGTAGATCCATGTATTCCTGTTCAGACATGACGGGTCTTGGTGGTTATGCCTAAGAGATTCTTCAGTGCAGAACCACCAAGACCTTAGAGTGTTGTCACCGTTAAACTCTGCACCTTGGTCACTCGATGGTTTCCATAGATCTAGCCTTTGTTTGACGTTCTATAATGTAGTTGTAACCGGCCCTATCATTCCTTGGTCTAGAACCTGGGAATCATGGAGCTCCACCGCCACGTGCTGTATCCATACGTCTGAAGCCTGGAGCTGATACAGGATCTAATCTATAATTTATGAGCTTTGATTCTAGCGTACAATGCATATTTATAGCTGGGACATGTTTGTATCTGCACATTGTTAATCAGATATGTGGAAAGCCATGGAATAAGTGTCTATGGAAAGATCCTGTGCTCGGGGAAGTATCCATGTGTTATCTCACATAGACGTACAGATACAGGGGTAACAGGGTGGAATCTGTCATCCATTCATCGTGCGGACACTGGAAATGTCATTGGCTTATCCATAATCGTATTGAAATAGAAAGAATAGGAATGGCACATGTACTTTCATTATACATCAGCTCTATAAAGCACATAGTTTATATATAAAGTATACATTATATATATATATATGTGTGTGTATATGTATATATAGTATGACTCTACACTCATGGCCTCAAAACTTCCTTACTATTTGCTGCTTTCTATCCAATAGTGCAGACCTGGGATTTGTGACTACAGTTTGAAGGCAATTTACCATCAAAATCCATCATGATAAACCAGGGACATTATATTTGTTATCCAGGGCCTCCTTCCTGCTAAATTGTGCTAATGAACCAGTAGGGTTGCAGCATAGCCCCATAGTGCTGTAGCTTCAGGTTATTGCACTCTCTCACACTCCCCCTGCTCCCTCAGCAGCCCCCTCCCTCCCCCTGCACACCCCTCCCCCTGCACTTCCCATTTCCTCCCTCTGCCTCCTGTAAACTCACTCAGTTGGAGGGGAAGTGCTCATACACAGTATAAAAGCTAGAGAAGCTACAGTAGGGAGTGGGAGTGTTCTGGTAGAGCCCTTTAGGCTCATTAGCAAATTTTTAAAGATGGATTTTAGAAGGAAGGAGGCCATGGATAACAAATATAAGATTACCACAGTTGTGGTGCCTGGATTTATAAGTGCCCCTGGTTTATCATGATGGATTTTGATGGTAAATTTTCTTAAACTGCATAGCCTAACAGAAGTCTAAGAAACACACCCTCCCTCTTTATTGGGTCACTTCTGCTTACTCCCTCCTCCCTGCTGCTCTGCCTCATCTGATTGGCTGCTGTGTATACATTTTCCATAATTGGCGTAGATTAAGAGTTTTCTCCAACGTGAATACTGGGGGTCTGACTGCTGAGATGCCCTACGGTTAAGCAGGATGGGAATTAAGTTTTGGTGCACGTTCTCGACCAAAACTTGATATTCTTAAAATGATCTGTTCACTCAAAGTGGATAAAAAAAAATTTGCCTCTGATTTGGAGCATTTTCGGAGGTGATATTAAAGGAACCCTCCAGTCAGAGCTGATTCGTTGAATTCTACCTTGGGCAGGACATGGAGGGAGGAGCAGGACTCCAGGCTCCAGGAATACAATGAAATGAGTCCTGCTCCTCCCCTTCAGGACCAGAACCATGTATTATTCAATGAATCTGTTCCCTTTTACAAAATTGCAAAATGATTGTCATCCCTATTTTAAGAAAGGCAAAAATAATAAATAACAGCTGCACCAGCAGATTAAAATGGAATTTTCCTTAAAAAATGTATGTTAGGGAATCTTCTAAAGCGCCCTACACAGTGAAGATAAGGAATATATAACAAATTCAAGCCAAATTTAAAGGCTGGTCTCATCTGTACTGTTATGGTTTAGTCTCCCCAAGTATGAAAGCAAAGAATTGTACTTTCTAGATGAACATCCGTTGTATCTAGATAATCTAATGTCGCCCCAGTTCTCTGTTTAGGTAGCTGGACAATCGCCCTGCAGAATCTAGTGGTAAACCTCAACACAATCAGATATTTTTACACATAGTTTGCCACCCCCAGCTACACAGAACTGCTGATTTATGGTGAAATTATTCATTAAAGGGTTATTCCCACGAAGACAAGATTCTCAGATATACTCAGGATAACAAAATAACACATTCTCTAATTCACTGTTATTAACAAAAATACAGCATTTCACAGATATAATTCTAACCTGTGTCTATCAGTCCTGGTGTATACAATTTTGTTTGTCTCTGGATATGACTGTAAGTCTTCTGACTATGGTTGCATTCTTCTCATGAATAGCTTCTCTTGTCTGCACACTGCAGTGCTCCCTGCCTTCTGCCCCTCTCCCTGGAGATGTGGCAGAGCTGTTTTATATGCATCTCATGGATCTCATCATCTCTCATCTGTCTCATCCCTTTTCTATGTGTCAGATATTAGTAGAATGCTCAGAAGCTAAATAAAAGTGTAGATAAAACCTGTACCCTGACAATCTAAGCACATTGTCAACACACCGCATCTCTGAGTCCCCGCTCACACTCTGGAATCTTACACTGACCGTCACTGAGTTATAGGAGCTAAAACAGCAATAAAACCGAGTAAAATGGTAAAGTAAAAGGGTTAAAAGTGATCTTTATTGTGAAAACATCACTAGGGGATTAAAAGTTGAGAACTTGATTTCATGGGCCCTTCAAAAGGAAATCACCCATCAAAATGAAGCATGATAAACCAGGGGCACTTACTCATTCAGGCACCGTGACTGTGGTAATTTGTTATCCATGACCTCCTTCCTTCTAAAATCTCCTTTTTAAATTGTGCTAACAAGCCTGAAGGGGGGCCTATGGGTTTGTTACAAGAGCAACTCCATGCAGTAGCTTCACTAGCTGTTAAACAGTCTCCCCCTCTACTCCCTCAGCACTTCCCCCCCCTTCCTCTCCACTTGATGTAATCTCACTGCAGCATAGTAAGTTTCGGCACACAGCGGGAGGGGGAATTGCTTCTGCACAGTGTAACAGCCTCTGAATCTGTAGCATGGAGTAGCTCTGGTAACACCCCTCCCACAGGACTTTTGTCTAATAAGCGTAATTATAAAAGTTGATTTTAGAAGGAAGGAGGCCATGTATTACCACAGTCACAGTGCCTGGAACTACGAGTACGAAGGGTTTATCATGAAGGATTTTGATAGATTTCCTTTAACCCTTGTGTATATTTCACCTGCGATCATCGTTGAGCTCGATTTGTCGCTCTGATACTGCATTTAGATAAAGGGGCTCTCCACTTCTGATAATTTCTACACATTAGAAACGACCATCGACAACAAGCAAATCATAAAGTGTCCTACCACAAAGAGCGGCATCACTGGACTATAAGGTGTTCAGCCTCCCTGCAGTGCCCCCACTGGAGAGATTGAGTATTACATACTGACCATTTATATCATTGGGCTGCCTGTAATATTACCGGACAGCTACAGGACGCTCTTTGCAACTGTTCTCTACTTTTGCCTAGACACTAGGGTCCCGAATAGAGACCCCCTTTATTAATTTTACTGAACTCAACTGCAGTTTTGACCATGACATTGACATATTCAGCTCTGCTCCATCTGGTATAAGATGGAAAAATAAAAAATCTTTTTTGCAGTTAAGGTGCCCGCCACCAGGTGGCAGTGTTGATCTGCACTATTCTTTTAGCAATTCTCTACTGTTAACTCCATTCATCTTGGGAAGTTCACTTTTTGTTTATACCGGTGGGAGGGGGGCGGGGGTCTTGTTTTAAAGCACATGATCACATATAAACACAGCCACATACATTTTCCCTCTGCTATTTTTGTTCTCTCCTGCTTCGGCCTGCCCATTGTGTCCTGTTCTGTGTCACGGTATAGATTTTGCTGCAGCAGCCTATGATGGTATGGTCCGAGAGTTAACCCTTTATTGCGCCTGGACATTGCAATCGTCCCACGAGTGTGGGAAAAATCTAATATTCTAAATATTACCACTCTATACAATGTTACTTTTATAGTAAAATTAATATTTATTAAATATTTATGCGCATGATAAACCATGAAGATCATAGTACAGGCGGTCCCCTACTTAAGAACACCTGACTTACATACGACCCCTAGTTACAAACGGACCTCTGGATGTTGGTAATTTACTGTACTTTAGCCTTAGGCTACAATAATCAGCTATAACAGTTATCACAGGCGTCTGTAATGAAGCTTTATTGTTATTCCTGATTCTTATGACAACCCAACATTTTTAAAATCCAATTGTCACAAAGACCCCAAAAATTTGTCTGGGGTTACAATTATAAAATATACAGTTCCGACTTACATACAAATTCAACTTAAGAACAAACCTACAGAACCTATCCTGTACGTAACCCGGGGACTGTCTGTATTATGGTAGATTCTGATCCAAATCGCCCACCCTGATCCAATAACTAAAGGTGCAAGTGCCTTTAATGTTTATCTAGCACAGCGCCATACTTTGGCTAACAATAGACATCCAGACATCCCTTCCAATATAGCTGCTATATTAGCAATCGCTGTTCTCCTCCAGTAGGGTATGAAATGTCCTTTCTAGAATTCCCCCATTGATGTGAAATCTCACCCGTTTATCTATAAGAAGATCTCCTCCAGAGTCGTATGCAAATGAGCTGAGAAAAGTCCAAGTTAAAGGCGTCTTTAACTTCCTGTGTCTTTTGGTTCTGTCGACACAATCCTTATGCAGTCTGAAAGAAGGGGTTCTTATCTGTAACATGACACAAGCAGAATGTTTCTAAGTCCTTTCGAACCCAAGATAGTGGTGTCTGAATGGGCACTACGCCTGCAAGCTCATCAGAGTCAAAATATGACTCTTCTCTGCTCATTTTCACATTACTTTGGATATTTTGTCTTTTTTTCATAAGTAAACGGGAGAGGACATTCCATACCCAACCTGATGGGCTGACTAGTTTAATGGTGACCGGTTCCCTTTAAGAGAAATTGTAATGTAACTATATTAAAGAGTTTTACAATGAGTTTTTAAAAAAAATATATATGAGAGAAATTAGAAAAATCTGTTCCCATAGAGCTTAGTATACATATAGCGGCATCACACACCCAACCTGCAGAGAGTTCACTTCTGGAGCCTCTACCCCGTGTTACTGGCATTCTACAACTCCAAATATGTGCAAGGACAAGCAAAAGGCAACGTGAGCCGGGATTACAGGGCGCAGGAGGATTTAGAGGCGGTTTGGATGCAAATAAAGGAACATGGTTACGTTAGAAAAATAACAAACACTCGTACACTGATGCATATCGCGGGGTGGACCGGATGAGAATGGTTCACTTTTACATTCATAGGTGCTGGGCAGGGCCGGCACCAGCGATGGGCACACCTGGGCAAGTGTCGGGGCCCGGACCGCTGGGGGGCCCACATAAGGCCGTACATAAGGAATCCATGGAGAGTGAGGGGGCTGTATCTAATGAATCCATAGGGGGTGAGGGGGTCTTTATATAAAATAACCATGAGGGGGCTGTTTGGGATAACCTAGGGAATATTTTAGGGAACAGGAAACTTTTTAAGTTTCTGAATTCTTAATGCCACCTTGTGAGTTCACTGCAAAGGGGCCCAGTGAGGCTCTGATGCCCAGGGGCCTACTGAGGGTTTGTCACCCAGGGGCCTACTGAAACCACTGCCACTGCCTGCTAATATATGCACGACCCCTCAGTGTTCATGGCAGTCTGGTCCAGTCCGCCGATTGTGATTGGGACCAGGAGCGCCTCCGACTCATTTGAATATTTTTATCAAGTTTATTTTATCATTATCCGGCTATTCCAGGACTTGCATCCCCTATCTTAAATAAAGGAACAAGTAGGTTTGGGACATTTACCATCAGTAAATTAAGAGATGCTCCTCCTCTTTTTTTTCACTGCCCTCCACGTATGCTAAACTGGTTTGGGCATCGAAAACTGCATCTGAAAAACTGAAAGTATGAACGCACCTTTATAGATCCAGGCACTGTGACTGTGGCAGTCTTTGTGGCATATATTTGGTATTCATGACCTCTTTCCTTCTAAAATCAACTTTTTAAAATGATGCTAATGAGTCAGAAGGGCTCTGGGGGGTTGTTACCAGAGCCGCTCTGTGCTGTAGCTTCACAGGCTGTTACATTGTCTCCCCTTCCCCCTGTTCTACCTTGGCATTTCCAGCCGTGGGTGGAAGGAAGCACTGCACAGTGTAAGCTGTGCCGCAACTAAGCTTCATTTATCTCTATACTGTTGAGTTGCAATTCCGGCACAAACCATGTTCAGGTGTGGCGCTGTTTTTTTAGTACAAGAAAGTACAAGCAGTCATTCAAAGCTGCAATGATTGGACATAGACTTCAAGAACATCTTTCCAAGTCCAAGTTCACACTATTAACTTCTACCACTGACATTACAGTAACAGAATTCTAACGGATCCATTAAAACGTTCATTGATTGCACTGAGCGTCTATTGCCTTCCATTGGTGTCCGTTTCTACCACTTCCATCAGGTTTACGTTATTCCAGACGAAAAAATTGCGCTGCTTCCCCTGTCCGTTAAAAATAACCAGACAGAGGTTCAAACGGACACGAATGGAGGCCCTTAAACGTTCAGTGCAATCAATGATCGTTGTAACGGATCTGTTACAACTCCGTGGTTAGCATTACAGCCTTGCAGCGCTGGGGTCCTGGGTTCAAGTCCCATCCAGGTCAACATCTGTAAAGAGTTTGTATGTTCTCTTGGTGTTTGCGTGGGTTTCCTCCTACACTCCAAAACATACTAGTAGGTTGATTAGATTGTGAGCCCCATTGGGGACAGGGACTGATTTGGCAAACTTTGTGCATCGCTGCGTAATCTGTGTGCACTATATAAATAATAATTATTATTATTATTATTTCTGTTATCATTGTTTTAGTGATGGAAGATAATAAGTATAAAGTGTGAACTGGGCCTGACATGTGACACTGGACGCACAGCATTACTTTTTGAAAACAGGACCCGTTTACATACACAGGATCCTTCCTTTCCTAAAATGTATGGGACTCTCCCCCAGGTATAAACCTTCATTGGCAGAATACAAGTTGCCATTTGCAACGCTCCACATTCTAATGACCCATTTGTTTTGACTTTGTAGTAAAATTATGTCATTTTCACCTTCGAAATTCTTCTGTTTCAAAAACTTGCAATGCAGGCGGTCCCCTACTTAAGGACAACCGACTTACAGACAACCCATAGTTAAAGACGGACCCCTCTGCCCACTGTGACCTCTGGTGACCTCTCTGGATGTTACTATAGTCCCAGACTGCACTGGTCAACTGTAATGAAGTCTGTAATGAAGCTTTATTGATAATCCTTGGACCAATTACAGCAAAAAATTTTGAAAATCCAATTGTCACTGGGGCAAAAAAATTTTTTTTTCTGGATCTACAATTATAAAATATACAGTTTCGACTTACATACAAATGCAACTTAAGAACAAACCTTTGGAATCTATCTTGTATGTAACCTGGGGACTGCCTGTATCTATCTCCAAATTTTCGGTTTGTTTTTGCCTCTGGTTCTCCTAGCTGATGTCGTTACAGTTAGTAATCCGGTGGGGTAGGATTATGGCACATGGTCAGGGGATGCACTTAGAGGGGCCTATTATTAGTTTACGAACCTCTTTAACATCCTTGAAATTCATCAATAAACTCTATAAACAAAAAATGCCTAAAGTGTTTTTTTTTTTTTTGTAGTTTTTTTTTTTTATTGCTTTTCTTTCTCGGTTTACAAATGCATATCAATACCCATGGATTTCCTACCCCAGCGTTATTATCCATCCATATACCATGATAAAGCCGGTGGCTACTTCAAAGGGAGCATGAATAATTGCTTTGTCACTGCCCTGTCTCTGCCTGGTGCGGCCCCTTCTCAAGTTTTATGGAGGCAGTAATCGCTTGATTAAGTCGGAGAGAGGCAGGAACAATGGAGTAGTGTCTGCGTTTTCATTTGGAAGCCCATAAAGCGGTCGTTAAGCTTCCACAGTCCTGATACCAAGTGCAATCCTGCTGTGCTGCAGGTTGATAAAGTGAACAGGTCGGTGGTCGGGTATACGGAGAAGTTCAACCGCTGCCGCGCTGTTGATATCAGAGGTCATAAAATGCTATCTGGAAAAAGTTTTTTGTTTTTATTTTTAAAGTCTCTCCGTACCATTAAAATCTGAAGAGTGCATGCACAGATGTAGTAGATCTGTGTGACTGTAGTAGGTGTAAGTGCGATGGATATTAAAGGGGTTGTCCACTTTCAGTAAATAATTGATATACAGGCGGTCCCCAACTTAAGAACACCCGACTTACAGACGACTCCTAGTTACGGATGGACCTCTAGATACTGGTAACTGATTGTACTTTATCTCCCCTTTATGATCAGCTGTAAAAGTTATCAAAGGGGTCAGCAATGAAGCTTTATTGTTAATCCTTGTTCTTATGACAACCCAAATTATTTTAATTCCCAAAAAAATAGCTGGGGTTACAATTATAATATATACATTTCTGACTTACAAACAAATTCAACTTAAGAACAAACCTACAGAACCTATCTTGTATATATCCCAGGGACTGCCTGTAGGTTGTAAAATGGAAACTTATATAGTTTTCCAATATACTTTCTGTATCAATTCCTCATGGTTTTCTAGGAAGCTTCATTCTTTACTTCCTGTGGTTAAAACCGGTCCCTGGTCATGTGATGTCACACAGGTGCACGGCTCGTTATATCCCTGGTCATGTGATGTCACACAGGTGCCATAGAATTGCAAACGAGTGCACAGCTCGTTATATCCCTGGTCATGTGATGTCAAACAGGTGCATGGCTCGTTATATCCCTGGTCATGTGATGTCACACAGGTGCACGACTCATTATATCCTTGGATGTGTGATGTCACACAGGTGCACGTCTTGTTATACCCCTGGTCATGTGATGTCACAAAGATGAAGAGCCCCATGTATCACAGAGGGTAATCAGAATCTTGCACCTGTGTGATATCACATGGCAAGGGACTGTTTTTTTTATCCACGGGAAGTAAAGAATAAAATGACAATTCATGTGATGTCACACAGGTGCACGGCTCATTACATCTCTGGCCGTAGTATTGTCACACAGGTGCAAATTTGGTCATATGAAGTCACACAGGTACACGTCTTAGTTTGTATCTCTGGTCATGTGACGTCACACAGGTGCACAGCTTGTTCTATCCACAGCAAGTAAACAATGAAGCTTCCTGTTTCTTATGTATATCATTTGCTCAGGGATTGTACTAAGTTTGATTGCTATCCGTTATCCTGGGACTGTCTGACCGCTGGGACCCTCTCCAATCACAGATTTGGGGGTCTTGTTTTCACCTCTCTTTGGACCTGCTCCATTCAATGCTACAGGAGTATCGGGACTTCACTTGGTTATCTCTGACGCTCTCACAGATACACTAGCAATTTACAACACTGCCTTAATATTTAGGCAGTGGGGGTCATATTTAGCTCTGGGGGTCAGCAGAGGCCCCCCTTTAATAGCTCTTTAACATAGGAAATGGATACATATTACAGTAAAGTTCCTATTGTCCAGCATTTGGTAATCTGGCACTTTGTCGACCCGTAAAGAGAAGCAAAATTGCGTTTGATAAAGCAGGGGCACATGAACCCGGCCCCCCAGGCTACTTTATTACCCACTTTTCAATGGAAACATAAGCAATGTAAAGATTTGCAGTCTCTTTTGCCACTTTTGATGCCTGAATACATGCCCCTATATTGTTATACTTTCATAATCTGCCATAGTAAAATTGTAACAATGTTTGTGTATGTGCAAGAAAATTCTTGAGAAACTCTGGCTTCATCTTTGTGAAGACATGAATAGATGATTCCAGTGTGAATGGTACATGTAGAACTCACTTACTTGGTCTTCAAAAGATCAAAGGACAAAACATAACCTCGTAAACCCTAAAGCCCCCTGTGCACGTTGTGTCCTATTACCAGCGATGACCGTTTGAGTTTATGCAAATGTTAATGGGCACTGTCAAGCATATTATCCATCAAGCCATAACATCATTAGCTCCCCCCCCCCCCCCATCGGCATTGTCATAACCTTTTTGAAGTTGTGTGAAATAACAGAGAAACAATGGTAAGTAAAATAGTCCACACATAGAAGAAGCTAACACTATCTATCTATGGCTGGACTTAAAGGGGTTTGGTGGGGGGATTAAAATGTTGTTATAACACCTAAAAGTAGGGGCTTCAATGTAATATAAGGTTCTCTACCAGACCCCATATCCTACACACTACACGCAAGAAAAGTTTGCCGGATCTATATACCGGCTCCGGCATCGGTCTAGTGAGCATGCTCAGTACTCATGCTCTAAGTCTCTTCCTGTAAGTGAAGGGAAGTGCTCCTTTAGGATGTAACGGCCTGTGAACAAGCAGCACGACTATCTGTTGTTTTTGCGTTGACCTAGACGGCTATCGGAAAATTGTAGGATCTGCTCTGAGTTTTGTGGCTGGGACCTGTGGCTCACAAGCGGATTGGTTGAAAACCTGGCCATGTGCATTATCCCATAGAAGTTAATGGGGGTCATTTACTAAGGGCCTGATTCGCGTTTTCCCAACGTGTTACCCGAATATTTCCAATTTGCGCCGATTTCCCCTGAATTGCCCCGGGATTTTGGCGCACCGATCGGATTGTGGCACATCAGCGCTGGAACAAAAACACAACGGATTCGGAAAAACCGCCACATTTAAAAAAAAAAAAAAAAAGTGTTGCGGAGCTTCTACTTACCTTCACTAGGAATAGGCCGGTGAACTTGAGTGCGTTCCGATGCTCTTCAGTGCAGCAGCGCCACCTGGTGGACGTTGGAGGAACTACCTTAATGAATCCCGGCCAGACCCGAATCCTCCGCAGAGAACGCGCCGCTGCATCGCGAATGGACCGGGTAAGTAAATCTGCCCCAATGTATCTGAATACTATCCATTGAATAAATGGAAAACTAACGGGGGAAGCGCCATCGTATGATGAAGGTCCCGTGCCACCGGATGAAAGCTGGCTTGCCTACCTTGAATTGTGCATTGAGCGGTCAAGCCATTGACCGTTCAGGCTTGAATTAACGCAGGCTATAGCGAGTCCACGTACTCCACTCATGGCTATGCCCCCCCCATGCCCACTCTTATTATTAGGTATTGCGATTATTTCAGGGCTTGTATGTCAAAAAACTGGTGTACGATTCCTGATCAATCTCTTCCACAGTGTTTGTGTGCATGAAACATATCTTACAAAAGTAAGTTTAAAACTGGTAAACTTTAGAATTTGTCCAGAGAAACTACTCCAGAGAATACGTGCAGCACAAGAGAAATCTCCAGAATTGATTGAAAACCCGTAAAAAAAAATAATAATAATAATAATAATAGGACTTAATAAAGAATAAGATATTTATTTAGTGTCAGATTATTTTATTTTCAACTTAACATTATTGAATTTTCGAGGCGTTCCCCTGTCCATAGACTGATGTTTCCCAACTTCTTATCTTTTTAGTGTATTTGCATTTTTTGTCAAGTGTTGATGACTTTGGCAGTGAACCTGTCTATGTAACCTATGTCACAAGGAATGACATTGTTTTGCAATGTTGCCTCCACTATAGAGGTTTTATGTCACGGTTTTCCTCTGAGCTTTCTGAGGTTTTCATTCTGATATGTCAACACAGGGACTCTTGAAACAATGAGTCAAACAGGGGCGACGGGGTCACTTCCTGCTCACGTCTGACCTTGAGTGACTGTCACTTATCTTTCCGTGCTCGAGGCACCAAAACAAGACCGTGCTGGAAAACATAAACATGGTGGCATCATTTTTTTTTTTTCCTTTTCAGAAGATACCAAGAGAGTGACCTCATGCGGGACTACTTTTTTTTTTTTTCCGTAACATACTATATATGAACAGCATTGACATCTGTTGACATCTCAACATATTTCTGGACACACCTCTGCTTTAAAGGGGTATTCCCACGAAGACAAGATTCTTAAATATACTCAGGATATCAAAATAACACATTCTCTAATTCACTGTTATTAACATTTCACAGATATAATTCCAATCTGTCTCTATCAGTCCTGGTGTATACAATTTTGGTTGCACCTAGACCCTGGTTCTTCTGAGTTTAGGGTCGGAATCCATCTTGATCTTCTGTCTGACGCTGCACTGAGTTGCTCTCTGCACTCCAGCCCTTACATTCCAGGATGAGCTCACACTGATACACAATGCCCTCCTGCCGGCAAACAACAACATTGTGAGGATAGAAAAGCTTCAGACAGATAACATCATTATCATGGGGGAGGGGGGGGAGGTAGCAGAGCTGTGATAGTAGAGCTAAAATGTCATGTGTAATATGCATGTTGTGGATCTCATCATCTCTGATCGGCCTCATCTGTCAGACAGTAGTAGAGTGTTTAGAATCTAAATGAAAGTGTAGATAAACCTGTACCTTGATAATCTAAGCACATTGTCAGCACACAGCATCTCATAGCACAGAGGGATCATGAAGTGTCTGCTTAGAGAGTCTCCGCCCACACTCTGGAATCTTACACTGACCATCACTGCCTGATAGCAGCTAAAACATCAATAAAAATGAGTTAAATTGTAAAGTAAGGAGGTGAAGTAAAAATAATAAAAGGAGGTAAACATCACTAGTGGATTGAAACTTGAAAATTTTCTTTCATAGAAAAACCTCTTTAAATAAGATCTGTCAGGTCAATTTGGGACCCTAAACCAACTACAGATTCTTATGGATCTGATGGCTGTTTGTTAAAAAAAAAATATAAAGAAAAAACAACTTTTATACTTCCCTTATGTGCCTCATTGGGCTCTCATCAGAAAATCCACTTCACTATCTGGCAAATGAAGCCTGTAAAATGCCCCACCTTCTTTGTACATGCCCTGCCATGACAAGTTCTCTTAAATTGTAAGCTGTCTATTGTTATTAATGATATAATGATGGGTCAGTGTTATCTATATAGAGGTCATTGTACAGGGAGGAGGAGGAGATAAGCTGTGACATCATCTATTGTCAGTAGTGATGTAATGATGGGTCAGTGTCATCTAATATACGAAGATCATTGAACGGAGGGGGAGGGGGACATGCTGTGACATCATCTAATTGTGCAGTAATGATTGTAGTGATGGGTCAGTGTTATCTATATATAGGCATTGTACAGGGAGGAGGAAATAAGGCTGTGACATCATCTATTGTCAGTAGTGAGTATGATGGGAATCAGTGTTAGCTATATAGAGTCATCTGTACAGGGAGGAGAGAGGAGATAAGCTGTTAACGTCATCTATTGTCAGTAGTGATGTTATGCATTTGTTCAGTGTTATCTATATAGAGGCATTGTCGGGAGGGGGGATGATATAAGCGTGACATCTCTATTGTCAGTAGTTATGTCATTGTACGGGGGAGGGGAGGGACATACGCTTTGACAGTCATGCTGTTGTCATTAGTGATGTAATGATGGTAGCACAGTGTTAGTCTATATGGACGGTATTGTAACATGGTATGGGGATGAGATAATCTGTGACACTCATCTATTGTCAGTAGTGATGTGATGATGGGTCATTGTGTTATCTATATAGAGTTCTTGTACAAGAGGGGGCGGAGAAGGCTGTGAACTCATCTATTGTCATAGTGAATTTAATATGGGTCGGTGTTGATCTATTAGAGGTCATTGTACAGGAGGAGCGGAGGAGATAAGCTGTGACTCATCTATTGGTCAGTAGTGCTGTAATGATGGGTCAGTGTTATCTATATAGATGTCATGTACAGGGAGGGGAGGAGATAAGCTATCACTCATCTATTGTCAGTACTGATGTATGAGGGTCAGTGTTTATCTTCTAGAGGATCATTGTACAGAGAGGGGGAGAGATAACTGTGACATCATCGATTGTCAGATATATAGTAATATGGGTCAGTGTTTACTATATAGAGGAGTGCATGTACCAAGGGAGGGAGGAGATAAGCTGGTACAAAAATCATCTATATCTGCCAAGTAGTGATGTATGATGGGTCCAGTGTATCATATATAGTTCATTGTACAGGGCGGATGAGGGGATAAGCTGTGACTGTTAGAGTGATGTAATGATGGGGTCGTCTTTGGCAGGGAGGAGGGACTTGTACTCGTCTGCTTTAAAGAGTGAGTGCAAACACTTGTATGTGGTTGGAATCCATATTTCTTGTATTGCTATAGCATCATGCATTTCTCTTCAGTCCTGATACCAATCTGACCCTGTGTATACCGCTCCCCCCCCCCATGTTTCCTCTGGCAAGCTGTAATAAACCATCCCACCGCCTTAAGTAACCACATTAATGTGCAATGCAAACATAGAAGTGACATAATTAGAGTAACCCGCCTAACCCCTGATATACACGGCATTGCTGGTCGCTAGTCTCCTTTCGGTTGCTCGGCTCTCATGAATTGACAACTCTGTCGGACGTTACAGAAAAACATTCTTGTGCTGGGGACGCGCTGGGACCGCGCTCTATGTTGGTTCTATTTGCCCGCTATGAAGGGGTGTTTATCAATAGGAACGCTTGAGAGCTCAAGTTTCTTTATCTGACTGCCTCCACACAAAATCAATGTCCGAATCTATTGGCTGGAGACCAGGAATGCACGACGCTGGCGAACTGACTCATCACTTAACACTTGAGATTCGACGCTGTCAGGGGGGGAAGGGCGGGCTCTCTCTTCTTTATGGCGTTAGAGCCAATTATTTACATTTGTTTATCGAACGGAAGCGATAGAGCGGAGGGTGGGTGTCGACGCGGAGCGGAACCCTCCTACGGCCATAGGCCTACAAATTTTTATCTTAAAGTCACATATCACGAAAAAATGGCTGAACAAACGTCCTCGCTGGCGGCGACTGAAAATAAACTTCTCCCTCTCTCTCCTCTCTCTTCCCTTTTTCCTCTTTCTGGTCCTTGTTCTTTTTTTTTTCTTCTGGTTTGCCTTTCCTTTTTTGTTGTTTCCTTGCTTTTTTCTAGTTCCTCCTCCCTTGTTATTCTCCTCCTCCCCCCAATTGAAGTGAAAACTTCCATACGCAGAATGGAAGCGCGGCCCTATATTCAGAAATCTCCTCACAGATGGAACCTAAAGTGGTGACCGGTATAGCAAGATGACACGAATAATTTCATGGTTGCCCCGTGCTGTAGTCGTGATCTAAATGCCAAATCTTTATCTTCTGTGTATCCCTAATTACAGGGGCAATAAAGCAAACATGTTTCCCGGAAAACAAAATGTGTGGCCATGCTGTATGTCACCTCCGAAGGACGCATGGAATCTACTCAACCCTCACTTTTGGTGCCCACACCCTCCCAAGCAATTGCATTGTTGCTGAGGGATGTTTCCATTGCTTATAAAAATTCTTCTTTGGTCTTTCGGTTTGTCTTTCGGTCTGTCCCCAAAGATGACCATCAACATCACAAGCGTTCTATGGAGGGGGGGTTTTGTTTGGGGTACCAGATGATCCGTTCCTACTAAGAGTTGTTGGGTAGTATAGTAGGAAGAGTTGGGTTTGGGCTGTGACTTCTTGGTATCACCTGGTGTCACTCAAGTTTCACACATCAAACTCACCCAAGTGGTCAGGTAGTGCGTGTATCTAATTACCTAATGGCTAGTGCAGCTATTCACAGCTTCCTTTGTATAGACACCCGAGTTGCCTTAAACGAAAAAGCGTAAAAGACGAGAGAGGACACACAACAAGGAAGACAGGGAGTAAAAGACGGAAAAAAAGAGATAATTGGTTTTCCCAACTTTGGGTTATGTAGTTAAATCTACCTAATGAACTATTTTCAGCTCCCTTTTAGACACCGTGCCCAAAATACAACACAACCCCCATATTTTTTTTGCAAAGCCCCACCGCAATTCCCAATTAGGCAATATAATTTTTTTACAGGTTCGTGAAACTTCCCCTACTCCTATTTCTCTTTTTCTACTCTTGTAATGGTATAGGGCACCTGAGGACCCCAATACAGTAGAAAGAAGGAGGAAGAAGCTTAGATATGCATTGTGATTCAGTCTAGGGTCTGGGCTGCTGAGACTGAGGGGCTTAAGTCCTGTCTGATGAACCCTGTCTGGGGTTGTGATGGCATGTAGTGCCCATATAGAGGCTCTGATGCCTCCTCTGGCTCACGTGCCATAGTTTGCACACTGGACTGTCCGATATTTGGGTCTTTACGTGGCTTTTAAGTGTCCTGGGCAGGTATAAAACACTGAGGGTTCTAATATCCATATTTATATATTTTCTGGTTTTGCATTGGCTTTCTGGAAAGATGGGTTGTAATTGGAGAGAGATATTTTATAAGGAAACAGTAGCGCAACGTTATCTGAAATTGTACCTTATGAGCGCTCCCCGTTACGGGCTAGTCAAATTCATAATAATCACCAACAGCCACCCGAAATAGTCCTCCCGATTCTTGCGTCCAGTCACATAGTTTACAGCTGAGAGTAATTTTTGCCACCCTCGCAGTCATAAGGTTTTTCCACATGGCGAGTTTTGTAAAAGAAAAAACTTAGAGGTAGGGGGAGACCACTGCGATGCACAACGGAATTGTATTTTAGCAAAAAAAAAAAAATATTTTCTAAGGAGCTGAATATGGTGTTACTAAAAATTCCAGCCACGTAAGAAAGAATTTCTCAGTTCGTGACTTGCAAAACACACTTGGAGCCGAAAGGCTTTAAAAATAAATTGTTGGAGCGTCAGGCTGTTCCATTGTCCATTATTATACCTCTCTTCCCTTCTCCAACCCTACTTACTATCTGCTCTTCCCACACTCTCGTAAAATAACAGCTAGAACAAACATTCTTGGAAGATCCGCGTTGCCTCCGTTTTATGAGACTTACATCATAGAGAACTGTTCAGTCAGGCCCCGGTTGTAAATCTATGCCCCCTCCAACGTTTGATTATGGAATATATTCGTATTACGTGTGGAGTTACAAGGCCTGAGATTTTCCCTAAGTCAAAGGGAGGTTCGACTTTTTGCTGTCAAATGTGATTGCTACGTTGTTCATTTACAAACAATTTTTGTGTTCAATGCCATCTTTCATAAAAGAAATGCCACGTGCTAAATGTTCCACCATTCTTTGTGTATACTCCTCATTGATTTTTGTGCTTCGTGGTTCAGACTTACAATGAAAACTTTACAATCTGTGTAGTCCTGATACTGCTTCATATATTATTTTTTCAGCATCTATAACTCTGTTTCTTCATGGCCGGAGGAGGTGGAAGGAATAATGTATTACTGATGCATCTGACTACACTATTTGCTTTGTAGTCTGTATCCATGATACACACATTTGATGTTGCTGCTTTTTTGGGAATGACAATAACATGTAAAAAGAAAAGGACAGACAAGTACAGTGAGCCCTAACGTTAGATCCACCCAGCTATCCTACCTACTACTTGGATGGTAGTGACAATGGTCAATGATCACTTCCTGCGCCAAAGGGAAAAATATGTAGACAAAAAACAGACAAACAAACAAAGAATGATCATGCAAATATGGTGAAAACCAAGAGGGCATGCCAGTACAGAATCAAATGAATGGTCAGAAGAATCAAAAAGTTGAAGTCTAGAAAGATATAAGCTCCACAAAAAAAGACTTATAGCAAGGACTGGGAATTGGACAACAATTCTCATTTGATAGAAATCAGCCGAAAGTGATTGGACCGTCCCCTAACTTCAGACTAGCAGTGAAGGAGGAATCTATTCATCACCCTAGCTTATCTGTCTGCAACCCACAGGAAGTCAACAGAGACAGACGTTGTGGTTTAAAGCCAGGACTGAACTTAGCAGTTTTCAGGACAAGACAGAATGCAACTAAGTACAAATCGCAGTAAGCAGTCATCTTCTGCCATACTTTCACAGCGAGGATGGCCAGCTGAGCTGAGCTGATGCCGGTTCGGCTCAAGATCTAGCCAAACCAGCATCAGGAAAGACGGGGTGCCGGCTGTGATGGATAGCCGCCCCCAGTGCTTAACGTAGCGCGCTATAATCGGCGTTCTCAGCGCGACCGCGGCTCTAACAGATGCTTGGGGGCTCTTTCCCCCACGATCGCCCCCCCTGAACTGTTTTTGGGGGCGCGCCGATCGTTGCTATAGCAACTCTGGGGTCCGATCTGACCCCAGATTTCTGTCAAGAATTGCCGGTAAGATGCGTCTGTGACGTCATCTTACTGGCACAGTGCCAGCCTAGTCAGTGTAAGGGCTGACACTGATAATACTCTGCAATACATCACTATTGCGCGTATATCATGAACACGCTATCGATATGAGTGCTTTCCTTCCATGGTAAAAAAGTGAAAAGTAAAAAAAAAAAAGTTATTAAGAAAAAAATATTGTCTAATCACTAAAAATCGCCCAAACCAAAATTCCAAATAAAGAGACATACTAAACCAAAAAAGTCTAAATCCTAAGACAAACCCCACATATAATATCACCGCGTATCAACACCGCGTACGTAACACCCGTAGAATAAGTAAATCATTATTGAACCCCCCGATAAACGCTGTAAAAAAAAAAAACTGTTGAAACCCTCCAAAAATTATGATTTTTACCTTTTCAATCCCACAAAATTAGATAAAATGTGATCAAAACCATATGTCTCCGACATGGATACTGTTGCAAGTACAACATTTCCCGCAAAAAACAAGCCCTCTACCAGTGCTCCGTAGCCAAAAAGTACAATGTTATCCACTTGGAATCCGGCATACATAAATGATAGATTATTTCCCCATTAGGTTTTGTTGACAATTTAGTAAAACGTAAGAAAATGTATTCATGTCCTGGTATCCCCCGTAATCGTATCACCATAGAATAAAGAAACATGATTATAGTCTATACGGTGAACACCAAAAAAAAAAAAAGTAAAAATCCAGTCCAGAATTGATGCTTTTCTACTCCTGCCCTCAAAAAGTTCCTAATTTTCAACAACAGGTGATACTAACCCCAAAATGTAACAATGGAAAAAGCATCATCACCCGCAAAAAAATATGGCATCACATGCCCTAATAACGAAAAAGCGAAAATTTTAAGCCTTCAAACAGGGCAATAGAATCCTGGCAGCTGCAGGTTCCCTCCTTCCCTTCTGCACCTCGCTGTGCGCCTAAAACCAGTCACAGCCACATGTGGGGGTCTGGTACTCAGGAGAATTGCGGAACAAATTGTATGGTGGTGTTTCTCTTTTTTATATTTTGGAAATGTGTAACATTTGGGCTAAATGAACGTATAAGGGAACAATATGACCATTCTAAATTTCCCCTCCATTTTGATTCAATTACTTGAAGATCTCAAGGGTTAACAACTTTGTAATTGCTTGTTTCTGATAGCTTGAGGGGTGCAGATTTGAAAATGGTTGGTTATATGGGGGTTTTGATGCTAATATGTAAATTTCATTCAAACTGTATCTATCCCCAAAATAGTCAATTCTGAAAATCCGGAAAAGCGATATTCTATTGTAAGCCGCGTGACATCAAAATAAATTATCCAGACATTTCAAAATTATGAAATATGAAAAGTAGACAAATGGGAAATGTTTATTCATCAACTTAGTTAGGTGGTAAATCGATTCTGCCTGGAAAAAACAATGATTTTGAATTTCGAAATGGCAAATTTTCCAAAAATTTATCATTTTTCTTTTTTTTTTGTAAATACGCAAAACTTATCGCCAAAAGTTTAACCACTAAAATGATACCACATGTGGGGACAAAACAATCTCAATCTCTTTTGATATAGCATGTTTCAAAGTTATAACCGTATAACGAGCCGAAGCTGCAGAATCAAACAAAAATCGCGTGAGCCTAAGCTACAAAAGGCTGCGTCTTAAGGGTTAAAGTGCAATGCTATGTTTACTTATTACTTGTGTAGAGAAAAGTTGTGTTGTATATCTTTACTAAAATTGCTGCAAAGTTTCTCATTGACAATAATATGAACTAGCATTGCTAAGGAGAGTCCATCTTGAGCAGATGATTACCTTATATACTCGAGTATAAAGCCTAGTTTTCAGCACAAAATTTGTGCTCAAAACCCTAACTCGGGCTTTATACTCGATTCACTAAAAATAAAGACAAACTCACTTTCTGATTCTGACTCACCCATAGGGCCTCTTTCTGTCTGAGACATCTGAGACAAAGAGGACCTATGGGGACGTCGGAGATGAGTACAGTGTTTATTTTTTTCCTACTACAGGGGCTGGGCAGGCTGTATTCTACAGGGGCTGGGCAGCATATACCTGACTGGAGGCTGTAACCATGCATTTCCCACCCTCGGCTACTATACTCGAGTCTAGGTTTTCCCAGTTTTTTTGTGTTGAAATTAGGGTCCTCGGCTTTACTCGGGTCGGCTTGATACTCGAGATATACGGTACACTTTGAGCACTGTGTAATCTACTTACACGTTCATCCTTTTTTCAAGCTTTTAGCCTGATTACTGACAGCCCCTGTCTTTTTTTTCCTAATAAGATTCCCTAAAGCCAGTTGCTCGAGCCTGAATCCTGTGTAACCCTATACTTGCTAAATCCGACTCTCATTAGCAGCGCTGGTCTCGCTATGAAAAACTTTGTAGAACCTAAACAAAATAGTTCTTGTTAACTAGTAGTTATAATTCATTCCTTTTATTAATTGAAAAACCAATGGGAAAAAAAATCAATGGGTAATTTTATACATTAGAAAGAAGCATTTCACTCTACAAACACATTTAAAAGCTGCATAATAAAAAAGTTGACCATGCACTTTATACACTGCTCAAAAAATAAAGGAACATTCAAAATAGCCATCCTAGATCTGAATGAATGAAAATCCTCACTCGTTATAACTTTGTTTCTGCAACAAGTTAAATGTGCTCAACAACACAATCCTCCATTTAAAATCAAATTTTTTAACCAAGCGGAGGCCTGGATTTGGTCGCCCACAAATTAAAGTGTGAAAAACACACTACCGGTTGATCCAACTTTGATGAAATGTCCGTTAAAACGACAGAATGAGACCTCCATATTGTGGGTGCCTCCTCGTTCCTGTATGACCACCCTACACAAGCCTCGCATGCTCCTAATGACGCTCAGTATCGTGTGTGGCTTCATGTGCCGTATGAACTCCCTACCCACGCTCTGCATGCTCCTGATGGGGCTCAGTATTGTGTGTGGCCTCCACGTGCCTGTATGACACCCTACCACGCCTCTGCTGCTTCTGATGAGGCGCATAGTGTGTGTGGCCTCCATTGTCCTGTATTCCACCCTACCACACCTCTGCATGCCCCTTGAGGCTCAGTATTGTGTGTGGCCTCCACGTGCCTATATGACCACCCTACCACACCTCTGCATGCCCCTGATGAGGCTCAATATTGTTTGTGGCCTCCACATGCCAGTATGACCACCCTACCACACCTCTGCATGCTCCTGATGAGGCTCAGTATTGTGTGTGGCCTCCACGTGCCTGTATGACCACCCTACCATGCATCTGCATGCTCCTGATGAGGCTCAGTATTGTGTGGGCCTCCACGTGCCTTATGACCACCCAATACCATCATCTGCTCGTCTGATGAGGCTCAGTATTGTGTGTGGCCTCCACGTGCCTGTATGACCACCCTACCACACCTCGGCATGCTTCTGATGAGGCTCAGCATTGTGTGTGGCCTCCACGCACCTGTATGACCACCCTACCACGCCTCTGCATGCTCCTGATGAGGCTCAGTATTGTGTGTGGCCTCCACGTGCCTGTATGACCACCCTACCACGCCTCTGCATGCTCCTGATGAGGTTTCGGATGGTCTCCTGAGGGATCTCCTCCCAGACCTGAACTAAAGCAATCGCCAAGTTCTGGACAGTCTGTGGTGCAGCGTGACATTGGTGGATGTAACAAGACATGATGTCCTGGATGTGCTATATTGGATTGAGTCTGGGGAATGAGCGGCCAGTCCATAGCTTCAATGCCTTCATCTTGCAGGAACTGCTGACACACTCCATCCATGTGAGCTCTACTATTGTCCTGCATCAGGAAGAACCCAGGGCAAAAACGCATCAGAATACGGTCTCACAAGGGGTCTGAGGATCTCATCTTGGTACCTAATAGCAGTCAGGCTACCTCTGGCGAGCACATGGAGGGCTGTGCAGCCCCCACATCGTTACTGACCCACTGCCAAACCGGTCATGTTAAAGGATGTTGCAGGCAGCAGATCGCTCTCCCAATTGCCCATAATTTCCACCTGTTGTCCATTCAATTTGGAAATCAGAGTGTGAAATTGATTGTCAGTCAGTGTTGCTTCCGACGTGGACAGCTTAATTTCACAGAAGCTTGATCCACGTGGAGTTATATTATGTTGTTTGTTGCTTTCATGTTTTGAGCAGTGAATAATCGGATTCCAAACACATCTCCTGCCATCAGCTACTCCTCCCAGGCCTGCATTTACGTTTGGTGGTAAATGTGGAGAGGAGGAACAAGCAGCTGGTAATTTCTTCAGGTGTTGTAATAAAAGATCAGGCATATTGAAATCCAACATGGTTGATTCTTATTTCATCCACCATCTGCTCTCGGGAAGGTCGGGTCACCCCCGGATCATACTTTATAACTCCCTGTACACACCTTTTAATGTTCATTCCGTCTCCATGTGGTCTTGATTGCCTACGAGAGTCCAATTCTTTGTCCTTGTTTTTCTCGGCTTATTTCTGCAGGGTTGTTTATTACATTCCTGCGCCATAATGTATGCGTTCTGTATCACGGTCTTATCTCTGTGTACTTCCTGTGCCCTTATATTACACCTTATGTGTGGGAGTGATTCCAGATATTGCCCCTCTAACTGCGTTACCTTGTTTGCTCAAAATTTGAGATATGGACATACTTCCAGAGGGGAAATAAGGGGATGTTTAGCTTATTAAGTAACTGGCGAACAACAATTATAAGGACCAAATATTCCAGGTTTTCACCTTTTGGTAGAGTCCAAAACTACTATGTGGGTTCTGTGATGCATATGACATCTATACTCTTGTTTCAGCTTCTACATCTTTCAGCCTTGACAAAGAGCGCGTGTATACGCTCGAAACGCGTAGGCTGGACATCGTAGTCCACCACACGGACGCAGTGCTAAGATATATGTGATGTTCATCTCTTTTATGGAAGTTAAATAAAAAGTCCGGAGTGCTTCTTCCCAACACAACGCACTGGATAATTTTTTTTCAAATCATTTGCTGTCCTACACGCTGGTCACGTGTGATCCGAGCTGCCGTGATCGAAGTTTCCCCAGGACGAAATTGACCGGGTGAGAGCAATTTACCTTCCATTTCACACTTTATACACAAGACTCTATATCTTTCAGTTTCCAGTCATTAGGCATTATGGATGTGTGAGGTAGTCTGAAACTTATCACCTCTGCTGATCCCAAGTCACTTGGAATTTCTTCTTCAGCCCCCATTGTTTAAAAGCAAAAGTTTTAAAGGGGCTGTCCAGAAGTGTATTCCTAAAACAGTCCGACACCTGTCCATGGTCGTTGTTGGTTTTGCATCTCAGCCGTATAGAGAAGAATGGAATTTAGTTGCAAAATCACACACAGTCAGTAAAGGAGCGGTTTATGGAAGAAAGCAGCCAAATTTTTCAACTTTCATAAAATTCCTTTAAGTCACTGTGGGTGTGTAGAGAAAAGTAGTGCTACCTAGTGCGAGATTATTCTTGGTTGGTGTTAGGCATATATGGTGAGTGTCCGCTTTTGCGTCTCCACCCTCACCCAAGGGTTGGGTAACAAGGGCATGTAACAGATAGGAAGGTAGGTTACTGGTCGTAACTCCCTATGCGAAAAAAGAAACCTCTGGATGGCGCTGGTACTCAATGGTAAAGGGTTTTTTTATTTGGAAAAAACTTTTTGGACAACGCGTTTCGCGCTATGCAAAGTGCTACCTCAGGTCCAGTTTTGCATGCAGGGAATGTAACATGACTCATGTGTCCCTGCTGGATGGTTCACCAATGGATGGTTTTTGGTTGGTGCAGACAGCTTGGTGCCGCCTTCTTGACAGTATACTAATTAGTATATTTGCTACCAAAACTATAATAGCACTAATTCTTTTGGGAACACTGGGGGCTGCAGAAGAAATTCTAACAGCACCAAAATTGGTGAAGTGGCGTTGATAAAGGGCTCAATGGGTTGCAGTTGAAAGAGGTGGTGAAACTTTTAACAAGGTTTTCTCCAAAGCTGAGGTCTTCCTGCTCCGATACCAAAAATTGACCGTTCCTTAAGATATGTAAACAGAATTGGGATTTGTACTTGTAAATTACACCCAGTCTAGGGCTACACACATGCAAACAAATCTATGTAAGAAGGACAAAAGAACATGTGTAAAGTAGCAAAATGCAAAATCCCTTTATTTAACAAGATGGACAAAAGACAACATCAGCAAGACAATATAGAAATAAAACCATTTAAAAAGGAATGCACCCCAGTGCACCCATCGAATGCATAATCAAACGGAGCCCGACACCTGATAATGTCGGGTGATCCGAACCCAAGTCTCACAACACCAACTCACAGCTCAAATCAATGAAATGCAATGAAATAGACATGTGATAACACCAATAGGGCGTTGGTGCGCGGGAGATAGCTGAAAAACTCAGCCTACATGAAATCCAGCCATGGAATGAATGGGATGAAGCACAATTGTGCAGAATGTCTTTTGTCCATCTTGTTAAATAAAGGGATTTTGCATTTTGCTACTTTACACATGTTCTTTTGTCCTTCTTACGTTCCTTAAGATATGTGATAGTAGATGATTGGTGGGGTGTGACACTTGGCACGCCTGTGGATCACCAAGGATAGGCTACGGTGGTAACTTGTTCTTATAGACGTGAATGAGGGCTATGCCTGCAGTAGGGCCATATGGCCGATGGCTATGGACAGAGATGTTTGGTTCTGTCTCTGACTGGGTGTTGCACCCCAACCAATCAGTTTCCAATCTGACTACCTAATCTATATAGATGTCTCCTGATTCTCGCTCCATTCAGGCTTTGGGCTTCTAGGGCAATGACGGTGCAACATCTTCTGTTCTGTAAAAATAAATGATAGAAAATAGATTTTTAAAGCCTTATCTAAGGAATGAATAAACCTTCCCATCGTCTCATTAAACTGCATTACGCACAGGCTTTCTGGAGAGCAGTCGTATAATCTGCTGACCAGAGAGCTGCGGCTTATAAAAGCGCAGGGTACGTGCCAATGTTTGCGTCTGAAAGTTTATCGTCTTGTGTTTCTTCCTGTTTGAGTCACTTTGATTTTTATCTCTTATGAACTCTCTTGGAGTTATTGTTGCTTCTCGTGCTGCTCTGCAAGTTAATCATTCCAAGGGATCTGTTCTTAAGATGATAAAGATTCATTTTTACATCTAAATGAGTGGATGGTGTTGGGGGGGGGGGGAGGCGGGGTAGATTTGTGGCACGGTGCCACACCACTTGATACTGTGCAGAGCCCCAACGGGCATGTTGGTTTTGTTGACAAGTTATTGCGTGAGTCAGGTCAAGTTGTGTGTTCCCTGGAGAGATTAATATGAGTTAGTTAGAAAACTTTACTCCGTAATACCAACGCAATTCATTGTTTTTTTTTGAGTGGGTGACTTAAAAATGGTCCTACGAGTTAAAGGGATTAACAGTTGGAAGTTTCAGAGGCCGAGCCTTGTGGCGTCAACTCTATCGATCATCGTTGGCCAATTTTTGTCACTTCGTGTGAATGTGGCTGAGGCGCAATACCAAGCACAGCCACTATATAGTACACAGCGCTGTGCTTGGTAAGCAATCAGCAGACCGCATCACTTGACTGGACACGACAATGTTCTTCTGAACTGATATTTATGACCTATACTGAGGACGAATCCAAAAAGTTGGCCAAAACCCATGATTTCGACTGAAGTTTCTGACTGCCTCAAGTTTCCCTCATAATCCTGGGGTTGCTGCATGTCAGACTCCATCATTTTTATATCAATCTCATATGCGAAGACCAAATCCTTGGTTATTGCATAAACATTGGCTGAACTCCTTGATTTTGTTGGCTGGCTTGAATATTTGATCTGTCTGGGGTCTCCCAGCTGTACCCCAGTTGCTGATGTTGAGAAGAGAAAGATCAGACAGTTGGATTTCATCAATTGTCCGATCCATTTGTTTTTCAGAGGCGCCATATATAAATTTTTTTCCTATTTCCATTCAGAATACCTGCACATACAGCCGATCCAAGTGTGCATGTGTTTGGCGGAGTGTGGAGGGATGCTCAGCAGTGGATTATAATATAGGCATTTTGGGTGGTAGCCCCGGGCCCAAGCCTTCTAGCCGACCCATGGCCACACAACCCACCCACAAACCCACCTTCAACCATGAAATTCTTGTACACATGTACACAAGAGCCTTTGAAGGTCCTCCAAAGATCCCGAAACCACTGAAAGCAGCAGAAGGGACGCATCCTCCATTCCCCAAGAAGCAGATTCTAGCACCAGATGTAGGAGGTGATTCAAGACTTGTAGGAGCCATAATATTCATACAGACAAGGGCCCCTTAATCCGCCCCGTGGATGCTACATAATTTCCATGGTCTTTTTTTTTTTTTTTTTTTTTTTATATGTTGAGTTGCGAAGTAGACTCAACGGTATTCTACAGTACACAATGGATGGATTGTAATGGATCCATTATAAGTCTATAATTTTCTACAGTTATATGGTAAAATGGTGAGAAATTGTTGTTTCATGCAAAGAATTCAAGCATATTCTAGAATCATCTGGTGAGAGGTCGGAACGGGAACGTGCGGCTTTATTAGAGCTGTGTCAGGATACTTGCATTTATTCACTTCTGCACATGATATGTCACGTTGAAGGCATTTCCGTTGGCTAAATACATAACTATTAAAAAAAAAAAATCAAGAAGTTTTGTCAGTTCTAGTTCAAGCTTTGAGTTCTACTTCCTTCCCATCTCGACACAGAGGAAATGCTTCTGAAATGAAATCTACCGCTCAATAAAAGTAAAACAAAAACTACACTCACCTGTCCTTCTCTTCATCTGGATCCCGGGACTTGCTGGGAGTACCCGAAAAAAGACTTATAAGAAGCACACAGGAGAATGGGTAGGTGACGTCTGGCACTCCAGGCTGCTAATTTTTCACACCTGTTATGCAGGAAGAGGGAGGGGTCATTATGCAGGGGGCGTGAATAATTAACAGCCTGAAGCAGCGGACATCGCATCCCGGAGCGCCGTCCTGCTTTTTATAAGTCTTTTTTTTTTTTAGGTGAAATAAAAAAAAAAAAAAAAGGGCCGAGTTCCGGTTTCCCTAAACCAATCACTGGCTAAGTAGATTTCCTTAAACCAATCACTGTGTACAGTGTCCACTCTAGTAAGTATTTCCGTGTATGTTGTACAAACCAAGAAGCAAGGTTTAGATTGGCGGCAATCCAGATCCCATCCCTTTTGGATATTTTGGAGACTATTGCATAAACGTTGTATAAACTCTTTGAAGGAAATCTACCATCAAAATCCATCATGATAAACCATGGACACTTGCTTATAGATCCAGCACTGTGACTGTGGTCATCTTTTTATATTTGTTATCCTTCGAAAATCAACTTTTATAATTATGCAAAAGAGCCTAAATGTTTCTGGTGGATGTTTGCTGTAGCTTCACAGGCTGTTACATTGAGCAGAGGTCTCCCCTTCCCTTGCACTTCCTGCTGCTTGGGAGGGGGGACATGTTGTGCTCATTGTAACAGCCTGTTATCTGCAGAACTGAGGGGCTCTGGTAATGGCCCCAGAACCCTTCCGGCGTCTAAAGTTGATTTTTTAGTAGGAAGGAGGCCGTGGATAACTCCTAAATTGAGTAAGTGTCCCTTGTTTATCATTATGGAGTTTGATGGTAGATTTCCTTTAAGAGTTCACAAACACAGGATTTCTATCCCGCGCCCCCGAGACTTCTGCATAATTTTAGTTTATTATACAAGAGGTGCTATACTGAACCTGTTATTGGTACGGGTCTGCTTATTCCTCGCTGTAACCACCTGCAGCGGAGAACCATAAAGCCCACGGCTCAGAATGATATCTTTGTATTACTGCCTCATAGACCAGCATTGACATTGCCTTTAGAGAACCCCTCCCCCCACGAATCCTCAAATTAAAGAGTTGAGTACTCAAGGGGTCAGGCTTAAAGACTGTAACTAAAAAAGAAATGATACGTCTGCGTAAGTGTCTCTAAATTACAGTAAATTGCTTCGACATAAAACACATGTATTATCCGCCGCTCACACGGGATCGTCGTGGGAAAAATGACCCTTTCACACTATCATTATAATATCATGTACGGAGTGGTGTATTTAATGGTTATAAGAGCCATTTTCCACTGGATGTTCCCATATGGAGAGTGAATACTTCACGTGCGAGCATCCGACGTGCGTCCAATCTGAAGAGGATGAACCTGAACCGCTGCTGCTGACGAGGCAATTTAGCATACGGCGCAGTGTTTGCTCAGGCACCGCACTCAAATACTGGTGGTTAAGGCTAAGCATTATAATCTGTGCATGTAAAAGGAGCAGACGTCACCATTTTCAGACTCTATAAAGTCATTTTAACTCTTAAAGGGTCTGTTAAGCCAAAGTTCTTGTTTCTATTTGCTTTGGGGTTAAAAAGTGTTTGCAGAATTCAGAAAAATAAAACTTTCCAATATCATCCGGGAACTTAATGTAACTTCTTTTGAAGACCCTCTTTTATTAATTGGAGAGATTATTGGAGGACCCAGCACTACAGAGATTGCCCAGTCATTGCATTGTAAAATTATGCAGTGCCACATTTGTCCTGTGGTGGTGCTGCAGGGACACTGGAACAGTACAAGCTCACTCCTCCCATGGTATTACATCTGATTGCTGCAGGACCCCCATTGGCTGTTGCCACATATTGGAGAGCATTCACACCTTTGTTTAGTTATAAAAAAAAACTTTTCAGCAATGGCCTAATTACTGGGATGGCAGCTATAGCCGCTGCGACGGGGCCTGGAGTTTTAGGAGGGCCCACCTCTGATACAATGCAGTTCGGCTCAGAGAAGTGATGCTTGCGGGAGGGGGGAGGATGGAAGGAGAACGGGACTAGGTCCCTCTGTCTACTTTCTCCATGTGCTTAGCAGCTACTGGGGTGCTTTATCTTACCTTACATGTCATGAGTAAGGGCGGTTCCCCACTTGAAACGCGTTGACGTTTATGTACAGTTTCATGGAGTGGTTATGATATAACCTGAATAAAAATGTATTGTTGTCGTGGAACCTGGCTGGACCGTGAATATTGTTCTGGCTTTATCTTAACAGCATGAGATGAAGATATGAGATGAAGGTTTATACTATATCTAGTGGAGTGTATATACTCGATGCATATGTGTTGTATGTGCAATATGTATGTAAATACATGATCTGTATAGATTGTATGTGCGGGGTACATGATCATAGGGTAACTGTACTATATGTGCATGTACATGGTTTGTATATACTGTATATGATGTGTATATTCCGTATGTTCATGTGCATGGGGTGTATAGGGTTACTGTGTGTGTACATGATGTGTATATAATGTATGTGCGTGTACATGATGGGTATATATAGTATGTATGATGTGTAATTTGTATACCACGGGTTTCTGTAAGATATCACCGTACAGTAAGTGAGCTTAGCTCACACATCCATAATATAAGTGGTTGATTTCCTTTAATGTCAACAAAGTTTTTGGCTGTATCGCGGCTCCGTCTTTGCTGCCACAAGCTTTGCCCTAAGTTGAAGCTCATTATGAATTTTCATCATCGGCCCTATAATAATTAGTTTTACATCTCATATATTTAATAATAATGTGGTACTAATAGTTTTTTATTTTTTTTTTGCGATTTCTCAACAGGATGACCGGGAGAGAATTCTTTTCAAGGTTTCCCACTCTTTACCCTTTCCTCCTGGAACAACTCGAGATTGTGGCCAACACAGTTGACAGGTAAGACTGAAATTGCAGAAGGACCTACAAAGGACACTCCTGAAAATGTGATGCCTTACTATACACACACACACACACACACTCCAACTCCAACATGGCTGACCAACTGCATTTAGTCTTTTCGGAATCATGTCTGATGAAGAGAACTAGTATTCTCAAAAGTTGACCATCAAATATCCTCAGCCTCAAAATGATTTTGCCTTGTTGGTCTTTTTTTGGGCATCCAAAATCCTTAGTGTATACACTTCTCTGTTAACAATCACTAATGTTTAGAAAGTTCCATTGACCGTAGGTAGATCACAACCTTTTCTTTCTCTCGGATTCCCGGTAGTTTGCTACAATTTGTGTAGAAACCTTATAGTAAGCGTTCAGTTTTTCTTGAGAGCCACCATCGGTAAAACTACACATCGCCTTTTAAAGACTTCAGGTTGTCTATGCAATACAGGACAGGATGGGTCCTCCAGAGCCTAATGAGCAGCGGCTTGTGGAACCACTGAACTATCCAACAGCTTTGACTTTAGGCCACACACTAAGGGCGTTATGTTTGGACCTCTTTGGTTTTCAAGCTTTCATCTATCTAGACTTTGCTGCGTAAATATTGCAAGGCTGCTACCTCTTGTGGTGGTCCCGGTGTGGATCACCGCTCACCCAATTGGCACAAAGACACTGGTCTGTGACACTGAGGGATAAGGCAAATGGTAGATCAGTAACAGTGTGTAGAAAAATGCAAAAACAAGCAGAGGGTCGTTGAAAGCAGCACAGGCTCAAGAACAAGCCGGGACATCTCTGACCCGTTTCTTCAACAAAGTTTTTTTCGTCCACATATAATCTTGTCACCAAATTGGGCAATTTGGCTGTGTTTGCAAATTGGAACATCCCAATATAGTCCTTCCCCGATGACCTTATTGGAAGATTATCACAACATTGAAGGGACATTTTTATTTTTTTGGAAACGACACATGGTTGTGGAGAGTGTGGCACTTTTAAGGTGTGCAGTGATGGTATAGTCTGTTCCGGTAAGGAAACCGGCAGATAGTAAGGAAGCAGTAGTAAGCTGGTAATGATGCCGGGTATTTTTTTACACCTGTGGTAAGTGTGTTTTCAGTCCCGCAGCCAATGAGGTAGTAAACGTTTGTTAGGAAAACTGCAGTTGTCCACAGGAATTTTTCCATGTTTTGTTGGTTGAGGGGGTGGCACAGTAAGGAGTTTTATACGCCTGGTGCCTCCCTCCGCGAATGCTATAGTACTATATTTACTAAAATGTGCTGCACCGAATGTGTCAAAGAAAAATAAATAGACTTATTGGTATTAAATCTTTGTATAATGCATGCATCTCCTCTCCTGGAAGAGCATGAGGAACCGTCCCGCTACTAATCCCATATAATCATAGTTTGGTGTATAACGTATAGCAATGGGGGGGGCAGAGGTGTGATGTCTGTCACCTTTGCCAGGCACAAAATGGATTAAGTCCCCGCATTATCTTGCACTCTTTAAGAACTAAGAGACCAGTTTCTTTATGTTATAGAAGGTAAATAAGAGTGGCTTAGTGGGAGAAAACTGGAATACCTAGAGAGCACCCATGGGGGACAATGCCATCAGCCAACGTGTATTGTACCATATACCAGTAAAGGGTTTTATGTTTGTGTTTTTAGATGGGCTATTAAGTTGCTTTCAACGCCATATGAACATTTTCCAACAAACTATATTTTAGTCGCCGCAGGGGCGTAAATAGGAGAGGCAGGGCCGCATAGCAGGCTTCTGAATGGGGCCCCCCTTCCAACTGCACATATTTGTATACTCACACATGCCAATCACACATTTATACACTTGGGCGCATATATATAGAGCATATACACACACCTACAATATATATGCACACCTTACACTGTATACACATACAGCATATATCCATCACATATATGCTATTTACATAACATGCTGTACAATGTGCAGTATAATGGAGCGCTAAATGCAGTTTGCCTGTGTATAGTGCAGGCTGCGCCAGAATCTGAATTTTTATGAAGCTGGCGCTCCCTGCACTGCCCCAACGTAGTCCACCAACTTTTTTCGGTTCACCTTTATCATGGGACGTGCGACACTATTCTGACAGACTTTGCGTGATAAATCTGGTGCGCCACAAAAGTGCAAGCTGTTTGCATTTAAAAGAATGCGCAATGTCCGACAGAAAATTGGCACAAAGCCCTTAGTGAATGTGCCCCAAGATGTATTTAATGATGCACATCCTCCACTCTTTAGTGTGTCAGGTTGAATGCCGGGGCCACCTGACACTGCGGGCCCCATAGCAGCTTTTATGGCTTCTAACACTATAGTTACACCCCTGTTTGGTCGTAGGGCCCCTTGTGACTTGTTAAGGACCGCTCATAGTCATAGTACATATATTTACTAGAGAAAAGATGCAGTGAAGGCTGCACTGCCTCTGTTTGTTCTGGCCTGTATGAAAATTTTGAGTCTCAACAAGTCCATTATTTTTTAATGACTACATATACTACCTGCGTAGGACACTAGAATCAAGCTGCTTGGATCAGAGAAAGGCTCCCTTCTGCAAGCTTCCAGTTCTGCAGTTTAAGGACCTTCAAAGGTCCAGGTAGTCTTGTATACTTGTCTATCTAGAGCCAACATACATAATTGAGGATGTCATTTATCGAGGTAACTCTCTTTGTGTGTACAAAGCATTGAAAAACATTGGGAGGGGCTCTAGAAACTGTGGCCCGTGGCAGCCGCCCAATCCACTACAATACAGTGATCTTGTAAATGATGTATAAGATGTCATAGTTTTATGGACTACCAGGGATATGGCACTGGAATCAGTAGGAAAATTTTTTGCATTCTGTGCAATTTTTTAATTAAAAAAAAAATCAATACAGCCCCTTTCATTTCTGTGCCATAAGCCACGTTTTTTTTTGGTAAAGGTTCACCGGGTGCAGCTGAGAGCATATTACAAATGTCATATACCAGGAGCTACCCTTTTGAACTAATATACCAGGAGCTACCCTTTTGAACTATGGATGACACCTGGTTGATTGACTGAGATGAAGAAAACAGAGAGTTTTTTATTGTCCAAATTAAAAAACAAAAGTATAAGATAGTATAATATAGAGCAGAATAGTAAAGGGCTGACACAGTAACCAGCAACTTCCACTTTCACCTGCACACTGTGATCACTGTGAGAGGTCAGTGGATTTATAGCCCAAAATTATATCTGCTTTAAGTTTTACTTCTGCATTAAATTTTTCTGCCTCCATTTTTTTTTTTTTTTTTAATCTTAAGTAAACAAGTTAAAGGTTAGAATAACTTGGTCCAACCCCGGAGACCACAAAAACAGGCATTCTCTGGTTTTATATCTATTTATGTAAAATAGAGCAGAAAACTGGGTTTGGCAGCCCCTTGCTTTGGTTACCCTTAGGATCGCTCCAGGAATGATTAATGTATTTCTATTGAATTGAAATACTACACTGAGATCTATTGTGGGAGGGAGACAAAATATTTAGTGTTCCCTTTGTACCAATGTCTTTTGTGGTTTTGATACGTTCCAAACTATTGAATGGTTGTGGTAGATGAACGGAACATGCCTGGACTGCATTAACATTTGTATTATGTTATTGGGCTCAGAACACCATTGATAGTTTATGCACCTGCTTGTTGTCAGACCATAAAGGAAGCCTATCTCGAGTGCTACATTTCCAAACCAGTCATTCTCTGCTTTAAAATGACACCAGAAATGTAGTTCTAGGTGCTAAAAGACCCAAGATAGGGATTTCTGAAGTGACACTCTTCTTCCAGTTGCTGAATAATCTCAGGCAAATAGTGACACTCTCTGGCTCATTTGCATATGGCTTTGGAGGATGTATTTAATAGGTAAATTGGCTAGTTGTTATATAACATGTTCTACACATTATCAGCCGATACAGGGGTGCTACAGAGACAGAAATGAACCAGCCATTTTCCTCTTTAAAACATCAACAGCAAGGTTCTAGGTGCTACAGAGCCCAAAGCGGGGGGTGAAGCTGCGCTCCTATGCCAGCCTCTGACTCATCTCAGGCAAAAACTGACTCTTAGCCCATTTGCTTATGGTTTCGGAGGAAATGTTTTTTTTTATAGGTAATTCGGCAAATTGTAACTTACAAAGAGGAATGTTAGAAAGGATATTTCATATTCTATAACAATACTCTGGAAATCTAGAAGTAGATTTTTGTACAAACGAGGAATGTTTCGACCTAAGCTTGAAAAGGACCCGTCTATAGAAAGGCCATGGAGATGAGAGGACACAATGGTCAGGTTCGGTGTTCAGGCACTTGACTAGGACATAGTGACAGATTGGCGGCCGAACAGTCAAACCGGCAAATTGATGCACCTAACAACTGGCCATGGCTGTGATTGGCTAGGCCGACTCCACATACCAATCATAGCCATGTCTAATTACTAGGGGCATTCATTTACGGCAATATGTTGAGGTCATGACTCTAAAAGGCAAGTTTCAGATTGGCCTGACAAAATGTGTCTGCTCTTAATGGTTAGCTTGGTTGAGCAGGGTTCGGGATGGTTACACAGACTGGCTAGAACCAAAGGTTATAACTTTTCCACCCCCAATGGTGGATTTTAAACTTATCTTAAAATCCTTTTGAGTCTGCCCAGAGCAAGGTAGAAGAGAAAAGACAAACTACTTACCATACTCCGGCACCCTGTTCTTGTGGTGCAAAGTCCAGGCCATCTGTTGACATTCCCAACATGGTCGGAAGTGTTAGCCGGTCAGTAGCAGAAATCTTGTTTCACATCCGTCCGGCACCAACCCGATTGCTACCACCGTTACAGTCACTTAATGGGTAGAGGGGGTCACACAACCACCTACACTTCTAGCCTACCAAGGAGTGTCAGCAGATGGACCTCATTGCAGAAAGATGTTGATGTCCTATTCATGGGTCACCTGCTTCCACCTGGTGCTACCCTACACCTTTGCACATGTGATCAGTGTCCACCCACAACGTGAACTCTTGCCACGTTTGTTTTATGGCGTGGAGCGGGAATGTACATTGAAGATTTCCATCGTCTGGAAATTTTATAGTGTTCTAGCTCTTTATATGATGAGACCATCTAATCTCCTTTTAGTGGTTTATTTTGGAATATCTTCTGCCTTGATATTTGAAAAGAAGCCAGGAAGATCTTCAAGTTCTCAGAATCACGTGTCACTTGATTTGAGATTACACAGCAGTTGGTAACTCTGTAAAGCTAAAAAGAATTCCAGTACACGTTTTCTTATCGAGCTCCGAAAATTTAGGTAGGATTTTGTAAACAATAATAAAACATATGAGATTTAAGCAGCCTTCTATGATAAGGTCTTGGTCTTGGTTTTCACTTTACTGTTAATAACTCAAGACTTGATATTTTTGGAAGCTGTTGCAGTTGGAATCTAAATTACTGAACTAAAATTTGGTTTATTTACAAAATAATTTCACAATTTAATGACAAAAAACAATGGGGCTTTTTTACTAAGGGTCGCGGCTCGGACTTTCGCCGGATTTTCCAACGTTTTCGGGTTTTTTGCGGCTGTGACATGTATTTAACAGGTGTCTGCGCTGGGATTGTGTTGCACGCGATCGGATTGTGGGCAGCTGCACCGGCTTCCATACGACACAAATCGGAGGGAGGGCCGTCAGACGTTCCAACTGATTCAGACTGAGCGCAGGATTTAATTTTCAAATTGTGTTGCAAGTCCAAGCACTCACATGCACCAGGAAGAAGAAGGTCCTTGGACGATCTTAGTGAATTACGGACCAGGGAATATCAATAAAGCTTCGTTACAGACACCTTACAGCATGGGACTAAAGTAATACATCCAGAGACTTCACCAGAGGTCACAGGGGCATAGAGATCCGTCTGTAACTAGGGGTCGTCTGTAAGTCGGTTGTCCTTAAGTAGGGGACCGTCTGTATATAAATTGGTGGGAGATTTGGATGGTCATGGGACCTTTAAAAGGCTTGGGTCCTGGGCTACCGTCGGACAATGCACTTTGAACTTTGGCGGCCAGGTAAGTAAATGTGCCCCAATATGTTTTCCACAGATTTAAATAAAAAAATAACACTTTTATTAATTACTACAATCTCTGATTTATTACATTTTTTTGATTTGTCTTTAGTACCGAGTCCAATCCTCATTGACAATGGCCTCCAGTTTACCAATATTCCTTGGTTTATATACAGTAGCTGCTGCCTCAAAATTTCACCAAAGAATTACTGTGAAATTCGAATAAGGCGACTATTAAAGGGAACCTACCACCACTATTCTACCTATAAAGGTAGAACGGGTGGTAGGTGCATGTATGGGACGTGAGGATAGAGCTAATCCTCACACCCCTGCTACACTATCTTTTTGAAATCTTTACTGCCGTAATATGTAAATTTTGTAAATCGGCTACTGGGGCGTGGCGTGGCCAGACATGAGGCTACTCGTTGCGGCTACTCCACGCCACAGAAGCCTCTTTGTTTACCCTGAGATCTTTTGCGCGGAGCTCCTCTTAGCTGCACGCTCTCGTCCGAGAAGCCGGCATTCTGCGCATGCGCGTAACGCAGGCCCAGCGCTGTGCAGCCACAGCTCCGAAACCAGAGCTACTGGCATGCTACAATCTTCCAGGACTTCTAAGTTGAAGACTTGGTGGACTTTGAGTTATGCTTAAGGACTTTGATCCTACAGAATGCATCATGTTTTCTTCTACAATTTCCTGATTCTGCTTTGGACCATCTTTGTTGTTCATTTTCTGCAGGTTCCAAGTCACAGAAAAAGAAGAAACAGCCACAGAATATCAATGAGAAATGATCAGGCCTCATATGTTCTCCTCATCATACACTTTATTCTGCTACCTTCAGGCATACCCCTGATCCTCAGACTTAAAAAGTTCCACATTTTGTTGGAACAGAACAGAATCTTGAAAGTTCTTTGGCGTATTTATATGGATTTTAATATATTGGAGTCTTTTGGGTCAGTAGAGAAATTTGGTTTAACTATCAGAGAAGAATTGTGTAGTGGAACTCCTTCAAGAGAACCCGTCATGCAAAATAACCCCCTAAACTAAATCGATCTCAGAACTTCATTAGAGAGCATTTGCCTCTATTCCCTTCTTGTCCCTACTACATGCCTGTAAACCTAAGCAGAGGTCCTAAAGCTGTATGCAAATGAGCCTGTGACAATGTCCAAAGAAGCATTAGCATATTCAAGCTGTCCACCTTATTCATGAGGGAGGCCAGCCACACCAACCCCCAGTGCTTGACTGACAGCCTTATAATATGAATGAGGCTGTATAATGATATGTGCTTCCTGGTCTTGTGGCCACGCCTTCCTGCAACCTGGTGTGTGAAGAGGTACTCCTATACACATGACTGACACCTGTATAATGATTGTAGGCTGTACCTAATGATTGTGCTTCCATGTGCCTGTTGGCCACGCCCCCCTGACACCTGTGTGTGCCATGTGTGTGTCGTTTAGGAAGATACAGCAGCCCAGGCAAGCCATTTACAGAAGAACATGTCAGATTAAGTGTAGCTGATGCTCTGTGTCTCTAACTGTAGCTTAGGAGTGCGACATTCACAGATGCAGCACACAACACTAGCTCATGCTTAACTATACGACTTACACACAGCACATGAGCAGGTGGGAGGAGAGGGGAAATGGGTACAGGAGGGACATCACTGACCTCTGACCTGTATATAGCCTCATTACATGTAGATAAAACTAGATGTATTTTACAATATTAATGGGAAATAACTAGATAACAGGCTGCGGATGGGATCCTTGTCATACTGCTCCAACAGGTAGAGGTCGACAGGCAAGTGACACAGACTGATGACCAGGTTTCCCTTTCAGATTATTTAGGAGGTCTTTTTTAGTTCGACAATCTAAAGTATTCCAACTTTTGTTTTATGACACACAGCATGACCCGACCGAATACCACACATTTCAGATTTTGACGACTCCTTATACGTGGTTTTTAAGGAAATGTTAATTAATTCTGGGGGGGGATGTTACCTGCCATGGGCTCTGGGCTTATCATATTATAGCCCTATATAGTCACTACAAACTAGTACTAAACAGCTTTCCTAGTAATGGTAGGATGCGTCCCTTCTTGTCTGCTTCCCATCTGTAGCTTTCGGACCCAGGAGGACCTTCAAAGTCTCTGAATTGGCTCTTGTCTGACGCTTTGCATTGTTGCAGAGGAACAGATGGTTACAAGGATAAATGGGTAAAGGCCCTTTCTCGTTACTGGCAATCCCCTGGTTTACCTTACAAGATAGGTTCTTTAGGTTTGTTCTTAAGTTGAGTTTTTGTATGTAAGTCGAACTGGCATATATGATTTTGAATTTTTTGCTCTCTATGGGACCAGGGAATATCAATAAGCTTCATTACAGACACCTTGCAGCTGCATCATGCAGCCTGAGACATTAACATCAAGGTCACAGGGTCATAGAGACTTCAGTCTGTAAGTCGGGTGTCCTTACAGTAGGGGACCGTCGCTTATATAAAGTGGTGGAGATTTGGATGGTCATGGGACCTTTAAAAGGCTAGTCCTGGTCTACCACCCAAACATCCTCATGATTAATCCTACAACTGTTAATTACCCATTTGTCAGATTGGTGACATCCGGATAGGAACCCTACTCTCGGTACTTTGTCCCATCTCATGGCGTTCGGTCGCGAACCCCACACCGATCCGTCTTTATCTATTCCTCCTCGGCCTCGCTTGCATCATGTTTCTCTTAACATGTTCAGTGTATAGTGAAGCTTATAGGTAAAAACGATCATCAATCAGCGATACTTAGTTCATCGTGGTTGTTAAATATTCGTGATGCTAATATCTTAATATATATGGACCACGCCTCCAGTTATAGGATTCTCCCTGTCATGTTGATAATTGTCTGCAGTAAAAGCAACACGAGTTATTCTCTGGCCCGAGATGTCCAAATCTAAAGTCTTTGTGTGACCTACGCTATGATCATTGTCACAATCCTAAACACCTGGGGGCCCTGGAACGGGCGCTGTGGCACTCAAGCCCTCTATGATGCACCCGCATGCCATCAACCCAAGGCAGGGTTTGTCCAGACCGGACTCAAGGGCCTCCTTGCAAGCCCAGCCCCAGAACCCGAGAAGAATACAATAATCCAACCGTCCTTTCTCCTTCTTTCTACTGTATTGGTGTCCTCAGTGTGCCTATACACACTTTAACCTGTGAAGACAGGGAGTAATAAGTTTACTACTTAAATGTCACTTTGACCTTTGAGGAATAAAGAGTGTTTTGGTTTTACATTTGGATACGTGGTGCTAAATATGCTTTCCATCACAGTCCCTATCAGGATTCCCCACCTTTCTTCTCAGCTGGTCACCATGCAGAGGTCTGATTTTAGTATTATTTTTATAAGGATGTAATCATGGAAATTGTAGGCCCTTGACATAAACCCTAAAAAGGATGAGAAGTATTAGATTACATCAGAGAAAATTTGCTTACAATCAGTTACTCTGGTAAAGGCTATGCATGAGCCGAGTTTCCAGAGTTAGGCAGAGCCATATGAACGTCACAACAGTGTTTTGGGGTCGGTGTGAAAGGACCGCGAGGTGTTTTGAAGAATAATGATTATTGTTGTGGGAAGCTGTTTTTTATGTATTCCGAGCCAGCAGTTTTACGGTGTTGATTGAGAGCAGAGACTTTTTTTTTGTTCTCTGTGTATGTCCTTATCTGGTGGTGAAAGTTCGAAATGTAGATTTGCTGGTCTCCAGTGGGCCTTGACCTGTGTGGATTGAGTCCCATAGACCGTTTTAGTGGTTAACGGCACAACCGTAATGTCTAAAATTTAGTCGTGAAATCAGACATGCTTCTGAAATCAAACTTCTGGTATTACCCATGTAACCGAATAGAGCGTTCCAGAAAATACGAATCCTCATGGGCTTTCACTGGAGCGAGAAGCAACCTCATACTTCAGCACCATTCATGTATACTAATATAATATAGTCCAATGTTGGGGGCCAGTGAAAAAACAAGGCCAAAATGGAACAGTGTTATGTGAATGACTTTCAAAAATGTAAGCCGTGACATGCGGGGGCGCGTAAATGAATTTATGTTCACTTTTCGCATTTCATCACCCAAACCTAGTTATGTACCATTGGTGTGTAGAGTCACTAGGATACAAGTATAGGTCGCGGATGCAAATACCAGAAGTAGTTATTGGTTCGTCTACATTCACACTTACGGGCCATAGCACGGGCTTGGCATAGCGTTCCCAGCGCTGGATAGGTCGGCTGTATGTCTTCAGGTTTAATTCCACTGTGCCCGGTATGGGGACGTATATACGCCACTATATATTCCCGATGTGCGTCCCCCTAGCCGGCCATCGGGGGCGACACTACCCCCTACGGTAGCGTTGTGCGCACACGTGCGGCACCGAAGCCGCTCTGTACCCACCCCGTGAAAAGATAGGACATGTCCTATTTTTCACAGCATATGGCGCCATATATCCCTATGAGAGGCTCACCCCCTCCTCCTCCCTCCCCCCGCACTGCCGTGCTATGGTGCGGTGCTCCGGGCGACCAGGCAGGTGAACCAGCCTTACGTGTCATTTTCCTCTCTGTGTCCCTGTCTTTTCCCATTGCTTTGGAAGAGTAAAGAAATCGGCGATAAACCTTTCTCACTCTTCTTCTACTCTATACTTTGTTTAACACAGTAGCAGATCTACACTACTAGCCCGTTGGCTTTGCTCTTTTCTTTTCTTGAGTCTTTCACTTTTCCTTTTAATTTGCTTCTGAGTTTTTCACGTTCTCGTTATGCTTTCATGCACACAAACGTAAGGCTACGGAGCTGGAGGAGGGTAGTGGGTCAGCACTCCTCCACTCTCCATACGGAGACGTGCACTACTCTCTCGTCCTGTGCCATGCAACTTTCTTGCACCACTTTCGCTAGCCCTACGGCTTGCATTACTCTACCTTGTCTCTTCTCTTTACCTCTTTTAGTGTTTTTCTTGTCTATTCCCTTTGATTTCTTCCCCCTCCACTTTGTTTCTTGTCTCTTTCCTTACTAATAATTGCTGTCTTTCGCCCAGTACCTGGTCGTCTCTTCTCTGTCCTATTAATCCCTGTGTATCGTTGTCTCTTCCACTTACCTTCTCTTGGCCATTCTTTGCATTGACCCTGTTCTCGTTCCCTATACCTTCTCTTGGTCGTCGTATAAGAATAAAAATAGATCTTTATTAATATAGCGCTATCATCGTCAGCAGCACTTTACAGGTTATGGGGTACATATACACATTAAATAAGTCCTTACAGAGTTATAACTTGGTCAAATGAAACAATAGGAATGAATCTTTCCCCTGGCTCGGCCCGGGCTCGCTCTTTCCCCTGCCTCGGCCCGGGCTCGCTCTCTATATCTCATATCTATCTATCTCTCATATCTATCTATCTATATATCCTATCTATGTATCTAACTCATATCTATCTATCTATCTATATCCTATCTATCTATCTATCTATCTATCTATCTATCTATCTATCTATCTATCTATCTATCTATCTCTCATATCTATCTATCTATCTATCTATCTATCTATCTATCTATCTATCTATCTATCTATCTATCTATTTATATCATATCTATCGATCTTGTATCAGTTCAATTCACAGAAGCTTTATTGGCAGAACAAAATACAAGTTTGCATTGCCAAAGCTTTTACAAGATCGACGTAATATGAGGGTGAGGGGGACGGGCGGGAGGGTGATGGGGAACATGGGGTGTGGCGGGGTTATAGTAGCCCATGATATCATATATGTCTCAGTCCCTTGTATATCACAAGTCTCTCAGCCCATGGCAGGCTGTGACATTGTGGTCTCCTCTTCTGACATAATAATAATCTTTATATAGCGCCATGAGGATGAGGGGATTCCCTATGGATCTTCTCTCCCTCTCTCCTACATGGAGCTGAATTAATGGAGGAGATCTAATAGTCTCCTGAAGTGAGTGTTTCTCACTGCTGAGTATCTGGAGCAGCGTAGCAGGAGCTGGACGTCATCCTCGGTGGCCTCCTGGTCCTGGCACTGTTGGCACAGTCTTCTCTCCCTGGGCACGTATGTCTGCAGTGCTGCCTGGACTCCATGGCCACGTTGTGGGCGCTCAGCCGGTAGTGGCTCAGGATCTGACCGTCTTTGGGGTCCGGTAGCTTCACTAGGTTCAAGCTCAGTCTGTTGTGTTTCTGTAGACTCTGGTAGATGGTCATCTATCATCCATCTCACATCTATCTATCTACCCCATATTGTTCTATTTATCTAGAATCTGGAATTAAAGAAATAAAATATAATGCATAAAAGAAATTTTGAAACTTAAAGATTGTAATGTGGTTCTGGTCCAGTATTGAGAGAATCATTATGGTGCTGCCCGGCTTTGTTCAGGTTTTTTTGATGTAACCAGTCCATACACAATCTCCCGTCTCTCCTCTTTAAGTGCCCATGGTATTTTATGCCTTCTGTGTGACTGAACGCTCTGTAAGGTCAGACACAGATTTCATAAAACAGCAAAATGTAAATGTCCCATCCCCATCCTCCTGATGGTGCAATACAAGTATTAATAGTTATCTATGCAAAACCGCTATTTATCTAAGGCCTTTAGCATCCGCGTGAAGCCGACACTTGGTCAGCATTTCGGAAAGTGAAACACAGCTGCTATGGAAGCAGATCTCCAGCTGTGGATGTGCGGAGAAGTGTAGGCAAATAATAAAAGTGCTGTCAGGAAGCTCCAGCGGGGGGATCACTATGGTGTCCATGCTATGCCACATCAAAGGCAGGAATGTACGTGTTACATGGTAATTTCGGGTTAGGGTAAGATCGGAGTGTGCCAGGCTGATGGACGTGCTGAATAGACAGTGAGGGTTGATCCCACATCCATTGAAATGCAGACCATATACTAGCTCGGAGCTGGAAACTTGTGGCAAATTCCACCATTAACTTTTTTTTTTGTATGCTTGACTGTTTGTCTACCCAACCAGCACCATCCTTAGGATCCTTTTAGGTCTAGCAGTAGAAAAGCAGCAAGAAAAGTTTTCCTACAATAGAAAACGGTGTAAAAAAGTATTTAAAAAAAAAACTATTTCGGAAATTGTTTGGAAATTCTGACGTTCCGTGCACTGGGGAAACTGGGAGAAGACATCGGAGCACCGATTCGGTAATGGTGGCAGATACATAAGTCACATCTCAAAGGTTCGTTGCCACAATTTGAGGTCAAATCAGGCTAAAAATTTGCAGGCAATCAGCACGTGCATTAGACCATAGAGTGGCCTCAATACTTCACATTTTTCTACTCGGTATTGGTCAGTAACGTTTAGAGAGATTTCAGGAATCTAGTTGAATGCCACAGTTTTACACAGAAATTTTTCAGATGGAAGACGCACTTAAAGTCCATTCACATAAGAGTTGAGGTTGTCCAAATTTGACAATCATGGCAAGACCAGAACACTGCCTTATGTGTATAGAGATGGGTCAACCCTCTATGGACCGGTGATATGATTGCAACTTTTGCAAAATGTTCAACTTTTTTTAAAATGTGCTATTAGAAAAGTGCCATATGGGTGTTTTTCATAAATTCCCATTAATGTCAAGTAAAGATATACCGTATATACTCGAGGATAAGCCGAGGTACCTAATTTTAACACATTGGGAAAACATATTGGGGCAGATTTACTTACCCGGTCCATTCGCGATCCAGCGGAGCGTTCTCTGCGGTGGATTCGGGTCCGGCCGGGATTCATCAAGGCAGTTCCTCCGCCGTCCACTAGGTGGCGCTGCTGCGCTGAAGAGCATCGGAACGCACTCAAGTTCACCGGCCTATTCCAGCTCCGCAACACTTTTTTTTTTTTTTTTCGACAAACCCCCGCCCCCAAACACTCAACCGCCTCCCCCCCTCCCCCACCCCCCGAAAGTCCTCTTCTTGCTTCCGGTGCCTCCACTTCATGAGCTTGAGGACCCGACGAAGCACCGGAGCATCGGAAGCAAGAAGAGGACCTATGGAGGGGTGTCAGAAAGGTGAGTACAGTGTTACATTTTTTATAGATTCAAGTATAAGCCGAGTTAGGTTTTTTCAGCACAATTTTTATGCTGAAAAACTTGGCTTATATTCGAGTATAAACGGTATATTAAACACGCTGTCAAATGACACGCATTCCTCTTCACTCACCTGTAATTATTGCTATGGATAATTTACAATAAGCAAATCAGTATCTAGACGTGACTCATCCTTACAAGGTTATCCCCGCAGGTTCACTTTCCCCTATATGGCTATAAGATATTGGGCGGGAGACTGCAGGAATCAGCAATCTACATGTGTGTAGGAGATCTATAGTCAGGCTTTATCACATCCCACGTATACAGCAGGTAGAATTCAATTTCACAGCAGTGGTGCGTGGTCATCTGTTGGTTCCTCTAGATGTAATATGTGGGGTAACCAGGCAGCACCAACACAGGAGAAATGGGGCATCACACAATATTCATTTATTCATGTATCAATAAGAACCTCCCCCTTCTTCCTCTATTATGTCAAAATGATTTTGTACAAAATCAGAATAGAGAACCTCTTAAAGGGTTTCTCCGGGGATTGATAAACATGGCTGCGGTATTCCAAAAACAGCACCGCACCTGACCATGGGTAGTGTGTAGTATTGCAACTAAACTCCATTCATTTCTATACAGCAGAGCTGCAATACCTGCACAAACCATGGTCAGGTGTGGCGCTGTTTTTAGAAGAAAGCTGCCATGTTTCTTAACCTTAGGAGAAAAATGGTTTCCTTGGAACTTTACATTGTTGACCTCTCCTTAGCATAGACCATCACTGTCAGATCTGTGTAGGTCGTGTACCTGGAATCTCCTTTCACATCCACTGTCTAAAGTGGCTGTAGTGCTATTCCTATTTATTACGCTGATCTGCAGTACCAAGAATAACCACTATACACTGTAGGGTGCCGATCTTTAAGGAGTGAAGAGGCTTCATAGCTTATCCCAACGCTGAAGTTGTTACAATCAGCTGAAATATGGGGTTGCCTGTGGGTGACCCTACCGATATGATATTGATGATCAATCCTAAGCAAAAGTCTTTAATATGTTGTCCCCAGAAACCGCTTTTAACATGGGAATTCCTGAAATAAGTTTTATGGAGTTTGTGTAATACATCGGGTCCCAATCCTTTGGCTTAGAATTCCCTTGTATCGAATCTCAAAACTGACCTTCAACCCACACCTTTCCCTTTGGACAATTGCACAATGTGGACAGATCCGATACAGTATGGTTACTGGTAGATACTTTACATGAGATTTGGTCTAAAATCTGGTCTTCATCTCACCAGCGGTTACGTAAAATGATTCCGCTGTTGATCAATGGATTAAATCTATTGTCCACAGTGATATTTAGGAAGTCGCTGTTAACCATTGGGCTTCGTTATGCTACATGACCCTTTGTTTCATACTTGACATCATTAAATCAATTTTTTTGGATAAGATATCCAAAGTGACCTAGATCACAGAGTCGGGTTTGAGCCAAATTACTACGATCAGCTGGTGTGATATTTAAAAGGGGTTTCCCATCTGGGCAGTCACATTTAATTGAATTTGTTTGCTATATGTAAACATTTCTTCAATTGGATGTTATTAAAAAATGTTTCTGTGTGTGAAGATAATTTCTCAGAAATGTTGCCGTGTTGTCCCTTAGAAACAAGATAGCTTCCTTGGATACGACCACCTCGTTTTCTGGTAGCATTGGTTAGACATGCGCTATAGAGTCCTGCCTGACCACCTGGCTTCAGCGATTATTACCACATTATTACTGTTGGGACATGCAGTGTCTTGTTTCTTTGTGCAGAGGTGGTCGTATCCAAGGATACAGCCTTGTTTCTAAAAATAGATTGCAGAACAATCTCTGAGTTCCATTATTTGGTCAGTTTGAGTATTCGTCACGAGATAAGAAATATAGTAGCTTTTGTGGACCCTGGACTCAACATTTTGTACAGTTATAGCTCAACTACTTCCCTTTCCCATGAGAATTGAAGGTACTTGGTCAGAATTCATTGGGCACAGGAAGTAATAAGTAGTCTTAAAAAGAAGAGACTGATCTCCAAGTGATTGTATTGTATAAAATTTTGGTAAATTTTGTAAGGATAATGGGAGGAGATGTCTGTCTACATATCTAGGATAATTGGACGTGTTCTTTTGTTTGTTCATGTGCTGGATTAGTCTTCATGCTGTAAGTTTTTTTGCCATTAAGCCAGATGGGGTCAGACTTATAAATGTGCCAAACTTTTTCTCATCTCTTGTGCAAGTTTGTTATTGGAAAGTTTACGCAGGCCAGGACCACAAAAGATAAGCACTTTTTCAATGGGAGGAGATAGCGAAAGTTCAGATGATTTTGTGTGGTCAATTTATCTGCCAAGTTTTGTGCTTTATATACGGTAGTTGAATTGTTATCCAAAAATACTGAACCCTTTTTATTAATTGTTTCTTAGAACGCTATATATAACAAAAGGATAAGTGTACACATTCACCGCTACATTTAACTCTTCCTGAATGGGGGGGCTCCGGACCACATTTCTTTTTGGTTTCTGTCCCCGACCAATTGAACAAGGCCAAGAGCAACATCTGGATGGAGATTGTATTAACCCTATACTCTGAAAAGTGGTTATTTCATTTCCGGTGTATTTGTTGGTCTGTACAATAAGATACTAGAGATGGAAGGAATACATCTTTATCAGAGTCACAAAATCAATGTTAGCTTCCAGAAGCTGCTTGTTTTGGTTTACCGAGATTGGGGGCAACACAGAAAGATGAGGGTCATAGAGAAATAAGTAGGGGGGACAAAGAGAAGTGCGTGGGAGGCTTAAAGGGGTTTTCCCCATGAAGACAACTTAGGCCCTATCCACGGCTTAGGGTCTAACTTGCTTATCAGTAGGGGTCTCGGTTGGTTCTGACCAACCCCTCGTTGCTCCATAAGAGACGTCCGTACATGACCATTCTGCTCCATTAATCTTTAAGGAGCTGACGGAGATTGGTAAGCACGGCACTCGGCAATTTCCGTCAGCTCCATAGAGATTAGTGGAGCAGAGTGGTCATGCGCGGCCGTCTTTACTCGGTCGGACACCTTGTTCTCGCGATCTGCGGGGGTCTCGGCACTAAGACCCCCACTGATCAGAAAGTTACACCCTATCCCGTGGAAAGTGGCTAACTGGTCTTCGTGGGAAAACACCTTTAAGAGAGAAATCTGGAGAGAATCTGGGAAATGGAGTTGTAGAGAGAATGGGGGCATACAAATATAAGTGGGGAGCGACATGGATGAGGGCATGGATAATCTGGGTGGGGGGAGCTAAGAGAGATGTGATGCAACATAGAGACATGGATGGACATCTAGAGACTTGGAGGACATGGATAGGAAGACGGAAAAAAAATAGAATTGCTTTTTATTTAAAAAAAATTATTAATTTTAGCCAAAATTTCCCAGTCTGGGAACTGCCATACAGTGTGTGTGTGATCCCTGTACAGAGTACATTGCCACCACATAAGTAAAAAGCCATAAAGATTTAGTAGACCTAACATTAAATGTTTCCCCCGTTTCCTTCTGAATGCGAATAGTGACAAAGCCTCTTTGTAACCCAAATCCATAACATTCACTCTAATATAATCTGAATTTCATGGAAGTGTAAACTGAGAAATGCTAAAAGCGGAGGTAAACTTTTAAAAAGTGTCTGAGTTCCTTACAGTTATTGTAATGGTAAGCCCTGACGTGAGAGAACATTATCAGGAGAGTGAAGCATTTTTGGCACGGGCACAATAGACGGTTACGGCCATGGATTTTACTAAAATAACATCATTATATTGCATATTCGCCTTCGCCCTGCAATTAAATCCACTCTCGTCGGCTGAGGAAGCGACAATTAAATTAGCCGAAGGTTCCTTCATTGAGTAAAAGTTGTTAGAAAGTCTTGGGTGAAGGAGGTGGGAGGGGGGGGGGGCAGATGGACATGTGTCCTTGTAGCGTTAAATCCTACTTGTATCATTAGCCTGATTGCATCACGGTCAGAGCAACCTCAGCACTGCTCCCACTCTATGGAAAATTCCACTCCGGCCCGGAGTGAAATGATCTTAACCCAATCAACATTCCCGGGCCTGGGTACATTAAGGAGAACGATAAAGCAAAACACTTTCCTTCCCACTCTAAACAAACCCGGAGCTCAACTACTCTCAGCCAAACAACAAAAGCTGAGAGCTAATGGTTTACAAAAGGCAATCTCTCCTGCAAAGGCGACTATGTCAAAGGGAAGCCGGAGGAGGCTGGAAAAACATAGCTCCATGCTCAATGGTCACTTTAACTAAATATATACCAAAACCTAATAAAAAAAAAATGTATCCCAGCCAAGGGCGACTACTGGGAAATGTGTTTCCCGAAATACTGTAGTTTCAGGATTGAAAAGGAAATGTTATATGTTTTTTAAGTGCCCCAAGCAAAGTGACAAGCTCTGCAAGAGTCCTCATATGTGCAAAAAGACCATTACACAGCTCCAAGAAGAGCAGAAACATAATGGGGCACATTTACTAAGGGTCCACAGACCGCATTTCCGGCGCCCACAATCGGCGACGACTTTCAGGCAACACAAATTGGGGGGGGGGGTGGCCGTCGCTCAACCCGACTGATTCGGGATTTAAAATTCAAATTGTGTCGCAAGACAATGCACTCACATGCACCGGGAAGAAGAAGGTGAACTCCGGCGGACCTCAGCGGGGAAGCGATACCTGCAGGATATCGGGCACATGATCTTAGTGAATCGCGCTGGTTATGTTGTGCCACAAACCAATGAAGAGATAATAAGCCTGCAAGTGCACTTGGGGAGGGACAGGTTTGTCTATCGGCATTGCAAGCTAAAAGGCTCGAAATGTTACGTTGAAAGAGGCAGCATTTTGCCGTCTCTCCCAAGGGGACCCGCTTTTTTTTAAATTAGCAGCCTGTAGTAGTAGAGGGGTGGCTACATAGTTTTTTCAATGTACCCATAATACAATTGCTGTACCAGGGCTGTGGTGTTGAAGTTTTGCCAAGTTGCTTCCAAATTATTTATCTCAAATCTGTTGCTCTACGAAGACCGGACATGATCACCCAGTGTGGTAACTAGTGTTTCCACGTCCAGTTTATAGTATCTACCGTACTTCTGAGCTTTATTAGGCACTAATACCCTCTGAGGGCTCTCATACTAATGAGTCATTTGGCCAGGAAACATTAAGGGTAGGCTCATCTCATATTTCATTCATATCATATAATTTCTTTCATATCTTGAAAGGCTAGGAAGACTCCCGGCTTAAACTCCAAATGTGTCCGAGCTGATTTTTTTTCTATCCTGATGAGGCCATACACTCTACACTGAGCGGAGGCCAAACTGGCCTATTGGGGCGGATGCAATTGTATTGCATCCATCCTCGACCTCTGCTGAAAATATGCTCTGTATGTTTCCCCAGTATAACATAATTGTCCATATAATTGTCCAATCACTGCCTGATGTCCGTTTTCACCCTACTTTCTCCAATTGTATGAGCATAGATTGATAACGTTGTTACCCTCCATTGTAAAGATACATGAGGAATCTGCCCCCAATTTATCCTTATAACAGAGGGCGAAATTTGTGATATGAATCTAGCCTAAGTACTTGGCCAAAATCGGCAGATTTAGGTGAATTTAGGGTGTTTTAGGGCATTAAGGGTCAAAAAACTTCAGGTGCGAAGCATGAGTGCCAGCTTTTTGGTGCAATTCAATCCACAACACTGGTTTATCCAGCTTCATAAACAACCCCCCCCCCCCACCAGTGCAGAGTATGAAACATTTTTATTGTATAAGAGCGATCACACCCAAGATTTGATATCGTGGCTCTTTCCTTCTAATATATACACACTTGAATGAGTGCAAATATACAGAGGCTGAACATACTTGGCAGGTACTACACTTAACCCCAGCTATATGGATCGCTGCCATGCTTTATAAGGAGTGTCGCGAGGTTTCCCGGTTTAACAATTTGAAAGGACTATAGGTCCATTGTGTCAGCTGAGGGACTCATGCCTTGGTGGTACCATCAGGGTTATAGACTGTGGAACCCCAGTTAGAAAGTTGCGTAGACTTATCCCCGACAACTTGCAATTTTTAATATATGATCCAAACACATATTTATTTGACATTTATTATTATTATTATTATTATTATTATTATCCTTATGTTCAGGTATTTTCTAATGGGACGTTACTGGCCTGTGAACCATAAGTGGTGCTCACCGGGCTACCGGATGTTTATTACCTCTACTAAGGATAGGGGATCCATTCTCATTGATCACATAATTTCTACCATGTCAAATGTTGTGAAGTTTATAGGGAACCTGTCACCATGGACCTCATTTTCACTACAGACAGGTTATAGGGTTAGTCCATTATAGCTGCAGTGCACAATCTGCCTTTCTGCTTTCTCTAAGTATTTGCATTACAATATAATTGTGTGTTATAACTTGCACTCTGACAGAATCCTCTGTGTAGTCCCAGGGATTGGGCTTTGGTTTGGATGCTCTTCAAAAAACAACAAATGACCTGTCTGTGCTGCAGACTGCTCAGCTCTCAGCTCCCACCTTTGCGCTCCTGTACAGCTCCTCCCTTCTGCTCCTTCACAGAGGTTACAGACTGATGAGCTGACATCATTGAAGTTGCTGTACCAGAGTACAAAGGTGGGGCTGATATCTGTTGCTTTTTGAAATACATGAAAACCAAAGCCCAACCACTGGGACTACTACACAGAGTATTCTGTCAGGGGGCAAGCTAAGTTATAACACACATTTATATTGTAATGCAACTGCTTAGAGAAGGCAGAAAGACATATTTGCAATTCAGCTGTAATGGGGTTCTGCACCCTGTCTTGAGCGAAATTGAGGTCCTTGGTGACAGGTTCCCTTTAACTTTATTTGACTGGAACCCATTAACCGACTCCTAATAGAACATGGCTGGGGTTCCTATTGAATCCCCATTAGGCACTGCTATGTCTGCACTTCCTACAGTGCCTGCTAGTGTCTGAGTCACTGTAGTGAATGAGCATTTACTTCTATGACTCTTGGGTTTTGCATCATCCAACATGATTATGCCCTGGGCTGTTTCTTGCCTTGTCAACTCCATCTCGTCTGGCGGTTATAAGGATTATGTATTATACCTTTTCCTACTCGAGAACAACAGTCTACGCCCAACGTGAAAAAGTCCCTTTCTTTTTTCCTCTTCGGAGCCGGATAGTGTGCCAATGGTTTGAAGTTCAGTTATTTACATTTATCTCGACTCCCATAATTGCGGCCCCATTGTTTGTGAGCCGAGCTGTTCCCTTACTGGAAGTTAATCATTTACAGTACAATGTTTGCTGAACGGGTGAAGTAGTTTAATAGAAGTGTGTGGATTCGTGTTTATCTCGGCTTGTGCCCCAGAAATACATTCCATCTTATAACAACCCAGTCCACAACAAAGAGCCAGTGTCATATAAATGAAATACTTACATGACTGGTGACAAATGTGTTCTATGTCATGGGCCAAGAATACTGAGTAAACAGTGAATGTTTTTCCTGGTCCTGTACATGTATAGTAATCACAAAACCTAAAGGAACCTCAGATAAATGCATTGCCTATCACCTGTGGGCAACTCTACAGATCATGAAGAGCTCTGTGCACTTAAGTCTTTAAAAGGGTTTCTCAGTAATGTGGGGCTATGGTACTTCCCGTTTTTTGGGCCTGTGTACCCAACCAGAAGTTTTTTGGGGGTCTCAAGGTCTTGCTTCATCCAATGAGTGGCCTTCTCAGACATGGGATGTCACTTCCGTTTTAGATGGAAATTCACTTCCTTTGTTATCCCCTGGTCCAAGAAGGTCACTCATTGGATGAAGCAGGACACTTGGCTGGGAAGAAGACCAAAGCATTTTGGGATGATTTCCAAACGTATATGTCCAATGAATGGGGAAGACTTATTTCTTTGTACCACCCATGGTATCCAACTTCTGCCATACATTTTGTTTGTATAGTCTTCAAGAAACGACACTCTTCTGCAAAGAAGAATACAAGTTTACCATCATATACTGTCCAGAGCTAGGCCAGGGCAACTTCTTTGACTTCTGTATACAGTTGTATGTCTACTGAGATCTGGAAACAAATTGAGGTCTAGAAGAATTTGTGCATAGCCTCGAAGACTCCTTGCACCAACTTTATGCTCTCTCTAAGGAGAACCCGTAGCCCCTAGATCCTCCATGAAGGACCAAGTGTGTCCGGCCTACCACTTTTCGTCTCTGCACTGAGGAGGAGTCAGCACCCCAAAACATGTGTCTGCAGATGATTGTCTGGTTTGTATTCGTCCTAATTATGTTGCAGTGTCCAATAGGTGGCACTAGAGACAATGGAACAAGATCTAATTTAAATATTTTCTTCCCCCTTAGCTTATCGGAATCTTTGCCCCTACTTGGCACTCTCCTCAAGTAGATATAGTCTTCACATGACCACTTTATCTCCCATATCTTGATTCTTTGATAAGATATTGATAAAAAGCTTTTTCTATGTTTTGCTACTTTGCCCAATAAAAATACAAAAAAAAAAGAAAACCATAGATTGCTTGTGTGTCATGAGGGCCATAACTTTTTGTTTATTTTTCAATAACTATATCTTTGGAGTGTGGAAATAAGCCGGATTACCTGGAGGAAACCAAAACAAACATTTGGAGAACCTACAAGAATAGATGAGTGCACCCGAAGTGTAGGTTTGGCATTCGGTTGTTTTCCTCTCGACCCAGACATATTGCGGTGTTGTGTTCTTGGACAATCTAAGCCATGGCTTGCTGTTAGGGGTATTAATTTGGATGAGCAGCCAATCTGACAATATGACCAGGTAATGACGAACATACCGAATCCCAAACCTTCACTTCAGGTCTACTAATCTCTACCTAAAAGTTCCAAGTAGACACTGGTTGGGCATCAACTTGGGACCACAGTGCCGGAAATGCTAAGCACATAGCGACCATGCCAATTTTTTCCCTGTTTCATACACGCCTATATACGGTAGACCCCCCCCCAGTACATGGAAGACCTTTGAACATCGGTCTGTGACCCTTGTTTTCGTTGGTGGACTTAAAGTGGAGGTACATCACCTCTTCTATATCACTTTTCTGCCGTGGTTGTTATTGGCCAAAGTAAATAAGTGGTTAAACGGTCAGGATTAGAGTTATCTATGATCTCGACCATCACCACAACGATATTGGACTCAATTTGCTAAGCAGCATCTATGTCTTTGACCTATATAAGGTTTCCATATAAGTAGAATGAGCTCATGGCTCCTCTATCCTCTTCCCCACATGTTCTCGTTATGTTAATGAAATCTACAGATCGCCTGTCCCTTCATTTCTTCACTTCCTGGAATAGCTAAGGATGGGTCAACTTTACTGGAAATGGGTTTTCCATTCCCACATGTCCATTGTATCCTGCGCCGTCTGTATTACTCAGAGATAGCGGGACTTTGAACCTTACTAACTCCATAACCCTGATTGATTCATGGTGTAGGGGAGAGGTTGAGCAGCAGCTGCAGTCTGTTTACTGCCATGTAAAGCGCAGTAAAATAAAAGTACACCTTATCATAGGTGAGGTCCAGGTATGATTAACGCTGGAAGATCAGCCCAGAGCTGATGATTTACTCGCTGCAATTATCCCAAATAGGCGCCAAAATCATACTGAATAGATAGGGATTACTATCTAACAGATGTATGTACTTTGTAATATTGCATCATATAAATTACATCTGTGTCCATACTGTGACTGCTGTCCATATGCCTCCAATAGGTGTTGGGCCAAGAGCTCTTCTCCCTAGTTCCCCCACACACATGTGTTTTTAGCTTGGTTAAGGACCCATGGACCATCAATGTGTGTAAACCACCCCAGGTAGATGGGCAATGCTATTCAAGATTGACCTGTTTCAGCTGGCGATTGGCTGAGGAATCTAGGAGCACTTCCTGTGTGTCGGGAGATGACAGGAAGTGGAGCTTAGCTAATACCTATGCTGGAATGTAAATGGTTAATGTGTAGCCCTTTTACATTTGTTTTTACTGCACTTGAACTGGGATTCCAGATACTACCAAGTGACAGGTTTTTAAAATGATAATATGTTAATATTATTATGAATTTATTTTTTTATTTTTTTTATAAAGAAGAGGTTTCCTAATTATGTGCATGCCCTACATTTTTAGACTATTTGTATTTCTTCTAGAAACTGTGCCACGCCTTTCAGCAGGTTGAATCTGGTATTACAGCTTGACTTGATTTGACTGAAGGCTATACAGGAAGTCCTCTACTTAAAGACACCCGCCTTACAGACAACCCATAGTTAAAGACGGACCCCTCTGACCTCTGGTGACCTCTCTGGATGTTACTATAGTCCCAGGCTGCAATGATCAGCTGTGAGGTGTCTGTAATGAAGCTTTATTCATAATCCTTGGTCCCATTACAGCAAAAAATTTTGAAACTCCAATTGTCACTGGGGCAAAAAGAAATTTTGTCTGGATCTACAATGATAAAATATACAGTTCTGACTTACATACAAATTTGACTTGAGAACAAACCTATGGACCCAATCTTGTATGTAACCCGGGGACTGCCTGTATATGCCTTTGACCAAACTTATAAAAAGGCAGAATGCCATTAAGATCCTTGGAAAACCCCCTAATTTAATTGCTCTGTTCAAAAATTCACAGGAATAATTGTCATGCGTCAGATTTTGAATGCCAAAACTATACAAGGTGTCAAGAGAATTCTTGAAGTTAGTGATTTTGGAGCCTTAGTTGGCGTAAGTAGTGTCAGATATTTCTCAAATTCTGCAGCTTCTGCAATGTTACTCCACTCTGTATGTCAGAGTGAGATTGTGACATGAGTGGACCCAAAAGGGTTTGCCCAGTTCGTCCGAACCCTAAAAAAAATTTGGGGTTCTGGTAACCGAACTGACCGCTAATACCTATTATCAGCAGTTGGGTTGAACCCAAACTTCTGGCGCTTTGGGTCAGCTGATCCCCTAATTTTTGTCTTTTGTTTAGAATTTGCCAGGTCCGATGTTTAGCAGCGGCACAGGATTTCCCCACCCATTTCCCCCTTCACTATTTAGATGTGGAGTGGTGTGAAAATGCAAAAAGTCAATTTTTTTTCCAAATTTAGCAACTTTTTGACAGCAGAATTGTGGTAGTAGGATTGATAGATCCCAGTGTGTCACACACATGGGCCGTGGCCGGGATGTGCGATACATTAGATTTATTGACCGGCCACGTCACATGCAGCAGGGGATTTTCTTACTGTACAGGACAAAGGTGAAATCAGTTTAACTTTCAAGGTGGAGGTTAAAGTGTTTTCCTATATGTAATGTTTACCTTGGCAGCGGTTTACAATAGATAGATGTATCCTGGGTGCTGCATATCTGACATGAAAAATAACTTTGTACTTTCCCTATTCACAGCATAGAGGGGAATGTGTTTAAAGATTTTCTACAACTGGATGTATGTATTGTAAAAAATCTGATTACTCATGCAGGGGGGGGGGGATAACCTGATGGCCTTGATGCCCTATTGTTAAAAGGAACCTGTCAGTAAATTTAACCCAACCCGCCCACATTTTTGAAAACTGAAAGAAAGCAGTATAACCGTCCCTAAATTGTTCCTCTTCGTGCCTATAAACAGTCACATTCTTTTTCCAAAGTTATCTCACCATGTATGCAAATCACCCTATATGTCTGTCTTCTGGACTGTCATAAGTCCCCTCCACAGCCACACCTACAATGTGAGGGACGGGGGAAATGAGGGAGTTGATTTCTCTTCAGCGAGTCAATCACAGCCAATGTCTAAAGTCTCTTGTCTCTCTCCCCTCCCCCCCTTCATAAATCTTATTCAGCAAGTCACAGCCAACATCTTCCTCATTCCCCCCTTTCTCAGGAATATTCTTCAAGCAGTCGCATACAGCCAACGTCTCTCTCAACTCCCTCATCCCATCCTACCTTAGGAATTCTCTTCAAGCAGTCACACACAGCCAACGTCTCTCTCAACTCTTTCATTCCCCCCTTTCTCAGTCCTGAGGGAGGGGGAAACAAGCCGAGTGAACAGAAAACATGCCCCTAGTTAATCTCCTGGCAAGATGCCAGCTACTTTTTTTTTTTTTTTTTTTTTAATGGTGATTTAAGTTAGATCTGAGCTATGAATTTTTTTATTAACAAAAAAAAAGCATGGTGCACATTATGAAGACTTCGGTGGGAACCTGACAATGTAAGGTTCATTTTAAATATGCAGCTTTTTGGTTTATCAAAGTCCCTTTTCCATTTTTGAAACTGATGACTATAGATCACTGGACCTATAATAATAATAATATTATTCCTTTATTTATATAGCGCACGCAGATTCTGTAGCGCTGCACAGAGCTTGTCAAATCAGTCCCTGTCCCCTATGGTATGTTTTGGAGTGTGGGAGGAAACCGGAGTACCCGGAGGAAACCCACACAAACATGGAGAGAACATACAAACTCTTTGCAAATGTTGACCTGGGTGGGACTTGAACCAAGCACCCCAGCGCTGTACTCTTGATAGAGAATAAAACGGAAGGCTCCGTGTGGTGCCATTGAACTGTAACACTCCACTTATATGGCAACTAACCTATATACACTGGACCGGACCTTCAGCTTCTGTCTTCTTTAGAGGTTCTGGTGCCAGGATGAAGCCAAATCAGCCAATCAATGCAGCGTCTGGATGTTGGACCCCAAAAAAACTACACCTATAGCATGAGGGAGGACATATGTACTTACATAGGGGAATATAAAGGAATTGAGAGCGGTAATTTCTAATTTTTCCAAAAGCTATATGGCACATGGACCGCTTCAATCTGACTACATAAAAAACAACTAAAAAAAACATGAGAATTTGTTACAATATGTTGTGCTTCTGATCTGAGCCCTATAACATGTATCCCAACTAATGCAGAGTATAGTACAAAGCTATATGGCAGGAACGAGTCCCACTCCTCAGTCCCAGGATAACAATCTTATTTTTAAAGGAAACAGAAAACTCATTATACGTCTTCAGATTGGCCGTGTAACAATGGCAGGACGCAAGTCCCAGCAGACACATCCTCCCAGCTGATTGAGACTGGGAATGTTTTTAGTCAATCCAATGGAATTTTCTCTGAAATACTGTTTGATGAAACAAATCTATACCCCTCCACGGATGAATTTAATGTAATATTGGGGTGAGTATTTTGTTATAAAATAAGCAACGGGAATGACCAACTTAAAGGGGTTGTCCGGGATCAATATATGTATAAATGACCAACTTAAAGGGGTCATCCAGGATCAATAGATATATATTTATTGATCCCTGACGACCCCATTAAGTTGGTCAAATATATATAATGGGGGTCATTTACTATGGGCCCGAATCACTTTTTTTCGTCAGGTTTCCCGAAAATTACAGATTTGCGCCAAACTTTTTATGGTACTAGCGACCTATTCATAGGATTAGTCATTGTTAATTTATTGGTGGGGTCAGACCCTCTGGACCATATTGCTGAACCAATCTGCCTCTGGTACCAGCATCAACCTAGAGAAAAGAATGCAAAAGAACAGCACCGCTATCTGTGTTGTGGCCAGACTGTGTTATTGCAGTTTAGTTTTTAGAGCTTGTCTAATATACAGAGAATGAACTCTCTGGGGGAGATTTATCAGAAGTGTCTGAGAGCCGAGCTGAAACCAATCAAATCTCAGCTTTCATTTTCCCACAGCTCTTTATAGAGTGAAAGCTGAGCTCTGATTGGTTTCCGCCTGTAACCCATATGGCGCTACAATCCATTCTGCTGTTATAAAGCTTTTACAGGACATTGGTATTGTTTGACGACTGTGTATAGCGGTATTACTTAGTGACGTGTATTTGTGTGGGAATATTACATGGTGTTTTGAACTATTCGGGTCCATTAATACTGTTTGGCCCAGGTCACATCACCGTCGGGGTTTTCCGTTTCAGTTTACAGAGAGCTCAATAACACCCGAAATTAAAGATGTACCATTCACCCTACGTTCACTGTAGCCTTCAGTAGAGCTTCCATGATGCTACCGCACTCTTCTTTCCCATATTAATAATGAAAAGTCTAATAGAACCTGCCACACGAGGAGTTAACATAACCTCACATGACAAACGCCAACGGCATATGATGAATCCTATTAAAATATAGTAGGGTCTCATAGCAGTCACTTGTACTGTAGGACATATGGAAGGGGAGACTGTTGTTGCTTCATATCAAATCTGATGATCAAACTCCCCAATATAAGAGTTTCTTGCCTTTAAAGAGAACCTGTCACCGGGTTTTACACCACTAAACTACCAGCCCCCTCGGGTAGTGTATAAAATGTCCTTTCTTGAATTTCTGCTATTATGTTAAATCTCCCCAAAAGTCAGGAAAATCTGACTCTTCTGACCTCATTTTCACATGAGATGAGTCAAGTTTAGTGGTTGCAGGGGAAGTGTCGCTTCAGAAGCCCTTCAGAAGATCTTGTGTTCTGTAGGACCTAGAAGCTTGTTATTTGTGCCATATTAAAGATAAGGATCTCATCTTTCACATCCAATCATTTTTTTGGCTTTGTGATCTACAGAACCAGAGATACAGGACTGCTATATACATACATGGAAATGCAATCTGCAGATAAAGATCTAGTTCTGTATGTCCAATATTATTCCTCACGGAACCATAAGCCTGATGGGAACTGAAAGGTGTGATTCTTATGTCCAATATTGTTCTTCACAGAATGATAAGCCCGATGGCATCCAAAAGATTAGATTCTTATCTTTAATACAACACAAAAAGCATGCTTCTAGGTGCTACAGAACCACAGATGAGGGCTTCTGAAGTGACACTCCCTTTGCAACGACTAAACTTGACTCGTTTCATGTGAACATGAGATGAGAAGAGTCATATTTGCCTGACTTTGGGAAAGATTTTTTTATAATGGATGTTTAATGGATGAGATTTCGCATGAAAGAGGGAAATCTAGAATGAAAATTTCCCCAGTGAATGCCGGAATATTCCCTGATAAGACGAATTATTATTCATTACCGAGTAACATCTCATTGGCAACTTGATCGCTATAACAAAAGGTAGCAATACTGGGAGTCTGAACCTTCCTGCACCTGGTACATCATGATATGAATTGGGGCGTAAACCCGGGCAGCTGATTGGTTTATAGGCTGCGTTCTGTTTTTATTATTTTGCCCAAAAAAAAAAAAATTGTAATTTTTTTTTGTGTGTGTGTGTTTTTGGGAACTTTTATAAGCTCTCACGCAGTTCAGGTCAGGGTGACCCAATTCATCCTCATATGGGACTTTTTAAGATAATTCATAAACTGCAAGTCAGACCATCAACTCTTTCCACTCTTAATAATTTAATCTGCGATTTAGTTGACGTATTTCTTATCCGGGATCCAAAAATCTGTCCGCCTTTATTATGATTAACATGACATGCCGAGCGAGCGCCGCCGAAACCCCGGAGCACGGACAGATGAGATGTAAAGTTATACAGTGCGTCTTTATGGCGCGGCCTCCGCGATGCCAGCTTCACTTACCGCCACTCGCTTTCACCGCACTAAAAATGTACTCGTTATAATGTATCCCACCCGAGGGGCTTTCTTCTACTCGCTTTTATGTTTGTACTGTTTCCGAGCATTTTCGGAACAGAATTACTGTATAAGAAGTGCTGTAATATACTCCAGACAAGAGGGGATTGTTTTTTTCGGGGGCCGAACTTGAGGGGGTACAACGGGTGCGGTCATAACTGGGACAAGGAGCCTTAGAGGACCCATAATGAGATACATTATACATAAGATACATTATACATAAGATACATTACAGTGACTGCTGGTAAAATAGCATTAAAGGGGTTGTGCCAAGTCACAGCTTAGTCCGAATGTTGAGACCCGCACCATTCTGCGTAAGTAGGCGTCCAGTTGAGAACGCGTCCTGCCACTCCATTCGTCAGTCTATACCCAAACTCTGTTCTCGTTAGCCCTTTGGTATGGATTTAAACAAGACCCTATGATCGCTGGAGGTCTCTCTGTAGTCATAGTATAAAACTTTGCACAACTCCTTTAATAAACATGTGTACATTTTATGGCATATTGCGTCATTTAAAGGGGTTGTACCAACTTTGATTGCTAGCCCATTTCCATAGGATATGGGATATCAACATTATTTGGGGGGGGCTGCTGGGATCACGAGAAGAGACCCCCTGCAATTCGGGAGATAGGGGGTCATTTTGTCACTTATTCAATGGGCTTCATTCAGTACTATGGTACTGCTGAAAATTGTTGGACTAAGTGCTCAGTATGTCTGTCACTGTGAATGGGAGATACCTGAGAGTTGTGCTCAGCTATTTCCCGCACTTCCATAGTAGTGAACAGAGCGGGAGGACTTATGCTTTTCCTGTTGCTACATTTAGTTAGGCGGAGTAGGACCCCCATTCTCCTAAATTGTGTTTGGCACTTTCATTTTCCTTTCATTTGAGGCTAGGGGATAATAATCGAAGTTGGTACTGCCACCACTAGAGGGAGCTCCCTGCATACTACTACGGATAAAATCCCAATATAAAAGCTTCTAGGCTCCCCCTAGTGGTGGCCGCACCCAGTTGTTTTTTTCCATTTTCTTTCACATCTATTTGTCCGGCTCGTCATAAACTCAAGGTCAATCAAAGTGATTTAGAATCTGTGTGGAGTAAAAGTAAAAACGAAACGGGTATAATGGGTCGGCGTACCCTTCTGTATTCTTTAGAGGTTTATACACATCTTCCTATAGGGTTTATACCACAGTTGTGTAATCCCCCATAAAGCCCTGTATCCAAAATAGCCCCTGCAGCCAGAGGCTCGTGGCCTTGTGGTGCTTGGACTGGTTTTGTGCCGACCCTCGTGGAAGCGTGTACAAGGCTAAAAAAAAATCTAACCCGATATGTGAAAAAAAAAATGCTTATCTGACAAATAAAATTCCGACATCATGCCAAAAATATTTCCCAACACGGCATGAATCAGCTTGTGCAGCCGCACACTAGTTTATTTAATCTTGGGGAGGAAAATCCCAAATGATTAATGGGGTGGAGAGATAAACGCACAATCAATGCAGAGTGTTTACTCTGGTCAATAGGACTCGGTGTAACCCCTTCATGACTGAATTACCCAGATGGTCCCGGCAGGGCGGGGGCGATTAGGGGGGGGGGGGGGAGTCGGGTGGTCATTATGGGGACTTGTTAGACTGTAAGCTCTTGGGTCACTTTTATACCTGATAAACCAGAGGCACTTACTCATAGATCCAGGCCCCGTGACTGTGGTAATCTTCTAATATTTGTTATCCATGATCTCCTTCCTTCTAAATAAGCTTTTAAAATTATGCTAATGAGCCAGAAGGGCTCCTGGGGGACTTACAAGAGCCCCTTAGTGCTTCAGCTTCACAGACTGTTACAATGATTAGAACATGCCTCAACCACCACCCGGCTCTCTCCCTTCTCCCTCTGCCTGTGTAATCTGGCAGCAGGCAGTGCAGGGGGGTAGACCTGCTCTGCTAATTGTACAAAAACTAAATGTGTTTCATTTGTATTATAAAAAAAACTGTCATACAATTAAATGCATTTTCATAGAAATGTAAGGGGCGGCACAGTGTCTTAGTGGGTAGCATTACAGCCTTGCAGCGCTGGGGACCTGGGTTCAACTCCCAGGGTCAACATCTGCAAAGAGTTTATATGTTCTCTCCGTGTTTGCGTGGGTTTCCTCTGGGTCCTCCGGTTTCCTCCCCCACCCCAAAACATACTGATAGGTTGATTAGACTGAGCCCCATGGGGACAGGGACTGATTTGGCGAACTCTGTGGAGTGCTGTATAAATAACAACAAATTATTATTATTTTTATTATTAAATGTATAAATAAATTGGCAACTGGGTGTTACCAGTTGGGGGTGTGTCCTTCAGTCAGTGTGGACTGTAACTGGTACCACCCCGTGGTCATTGTATTCAACAATTTCTAGGCAAAATAGCAGAGGAACAGCACAATGCAGAACTGTAGAATTTTATGGACAAGCACAAGAATTTTCTAAGACGAGCATTGATTCTGGGGATAACCTGGGGTAGTTTTGGGTTATAACACCCCCCAACCTGCGTCAGTCACAGTGGATACGACCCATAAAAACTGGAGATCATGTTTATGGTGTATTTTTGCTTAAATTTTTGCCAAAATCTTCAATATTTCCCCACAACTTGGCAGCAAATCCTTATCACCTGCCCCGTCTATGGCCTTAGCTGTAACGTGATGAGGACAGGGACTGGTTGTCGGAGTCCAGATGCCCACTTTTTTTTTTCTTGTCCTAAATAGTGATTTGCCCGGCTTTTACTGCACCGCAGCCGACATTTACAGCTTGTGTGATATATTGGCAGTAATGACCTTGGTCACTAATTTCATCCCTCGAGATCCGGGCCACGGTCAGTACAGTTCTGTTTGCCCGGCCTGCAGCACTACAGAGACGTGGCATTGTGACACAGCATGGGATTGCAGCTGCGGACCTTTCCTGACCGCTTACCCCACAATAAGTGGCAGCGGGGGGCGAGGAAAGAACATTGTTCTCTGCCTCATTGAGTATAAATGTGTCAATTTATCAGATTAGGAATAATCATGAGACGGATCAGGTTTTTGCATGTTGGAGAGGTGGAATTTTAATTAGAGTACAGTGCGATATACAGTACAGTATGTGTAATATGGGTATCTACAGACACGTATAGCGGAATGGGAGTGAGACAGTCTGATATGGAGGGTCAATATGTGAATTTTAACCCAAATGGAACTACAGTTGTGCTCAAAAGTTTACATGCCCCTGCAAGATTTTGGCTTTCCTGGCCTTTTTTTTTGCTGTGAATATGAGTAACACAAAAACTTTTTATTCCACTCATGAAAAAACACAGTAATTTGACAATAAAGAACTTCACCCAACCACTAACCATAAGTGGGGATAAAAGGTTTTGTGTTATCATACATATTCCCTGAAAATTGACCAAAAAAAAACAAAATTCTGCAGAGAGATGTAAACCTTTTGTGCAGGGCAACCATCAGGGGGATTTAATGGGACTGTGTTCAGGGGGCCCCAAGGAGAGGAAGGGGGGGGTCCCACAAAATTTGCCAGTCGGGCCCCAAACTTTTTAGTGGCAGCTCTGCATTTGAGCACCGGTGTATATGTGTAATGTGCTAATTTCGCTTTGTTATCAAGAATATCGGACGTTCCCCTGCTGCTGAATCCTGATTGAACCATCATTTACAAAACAAACACAATCTCATATATCAGTCAGAAAACCTTCACAACCACCTCTATATTTTGATGATATTGAGTCCTTTGAAATGAAATCACAAGTCAAAAACACACAAAGATATGACCCATAAAAAAAATAGGGAACTGCATAGTGGAGAATTATCAGAAGTGTCTGAGGTAAAACCATTCTCGTTGCCTGTGGAAACCAATCAGAGTTTAGCTTTCATTTTATACACTGCTGTGGGAAGATGAGAGCTGAGCTCTGATTGGTTGCCATGGGCAACTAGAACAGCTCTGTTCTCAGACACTTCTGATAAATACCCCAATAGGCTTGAATAATTTACTATTAGTAAGACACTTTGTGCAGTTTGCCTCATTAATGGAGAGTGCGCCAGGTTATTGAGGACTGGCGCTCGGTCTTCAATAATGTAGCGCACCCTGCACATGCAAAACTGGTGCACTCAGTTTAACGTGCCCATGCCAAAAAAATATCGACATAAATGTGGCGCCCAGTGTGAATGCACACCAGAACACCCTTTTAGGTGCACGGTACTGTGTCGCGGTGTGCATAGTGAAGCCATATACTGAATAAAACTCTTTCAAATCTCTAGGTCAGTGAGGGTAAATATTTCAGACCAAGAGGGAGATCTATTTGCAAGAATTTGCCATGTGGAGATGGAAGTGGCGTAGAAGGAATGGGATCTTCCCGCCTCGTGCTTGCATTAATTTGAAGGACCAGCAAACTTTTGCTGGTTTCTACTCAAAACTCTGCCAGGTCGGACTTTGCTCACCAGCCGTGTCACCCGCCACATACATTAGAAGGCCTAAGCCTCTTGATGTATCCGGCGCGACAAAGGAAGGTGTGTCCGCTATCATACACAAGCACAGGAGCCAGAGTGATGGGGAAATTAGGATTGCCACCCTTAAGAGCCCTAAAACGGCAGGGCCCAGCAAAGGAGCTCAAATGAAAATATGACCCCATTCAAACCTGTACGCACCTTCTCCTGCAGTGTTAGGTAGACCTGATATCAATGCTAAAACCCCCACAGATCACGGAAATGAGGGGTCTGATGAGGTCCCACATACCTCCGTCGGACCCCTCGTCGCTCCGTCAGACCCCTCGTCGCTCCGTCAGACTAATAGAGCGAACGGCCGCGCATGACTGTTCTGCTCCATTAATCTCTATGGAGCCGATGGAAATTGCTGAGCAATCTCCATCAACTCCATAGAAATTAATAGAGCAGAATTGTCGTGCACATCTGTCTGCTCCATTAGTCCGACAGAGCGCCGGACCCAACGTTTTCGTTATTTGTGTGGGGTCTCAGCACTAAGACCCCCACTGGTCAGCAAGTTAGGCCCTATCCCTTTGATAGGGCTTAGCTTTACTTCGTGGGGAAACCCCTTTAGGTCCTGTTTGGTGAACTCTGTGCTGGGACAACAACCTGAGTGCCCACTGGGAGGACTCTGGGTGCCATCACTGGCACCCATGCCATTAGTTCACCACCACTTCTCTAGACATAGGCCATCTATAGTGTATCAAACGTATTAGTAAATGCACTAATATGCACTTATTTGAAGTGACTGTGCAAAATTTTACATTTTTTATTATTATTTTTAGTGATGATGGATAATATCATTGAAATTCCACAATGTAATCTACACGTATATACTCTCTGTAGGAGACTAGAATACATTGTATATGACAAGATCACACCCAGCCCCCCCCCCCCCCCCCACCACCACCAGATTGCACATCTATAAGGAACCGACATACAATTGCACATTGTTCACATTATCGCACACTAAGCCCCTAAAACCACTTAAAAGCAAACAGAAATATACAAAAGTGAAATAAAATTCAAGCACGACTTTTCCTGGAAAAAAGTTGAAAATGAAACGGCGGAACCCGTCCTGCACCAGCCGAGAACACGTAGAGCAGCGTTTCAGCCCTCCTTGGTGTTGGGGCCACCTTCCCCACATCTGGCTACGCTTTACCCCGAACATATCTGTAATGTGAAACTCATGTAAAATTCTGATTTGTGTCTAAATTCTTGTCTGTTCCTTATTTTCAGTTCCTCTTGTTGTTTTTGGCGTGATCTATTTGTTGTAGATGACATGATGCGTGAAATATCACAGTGTCGCGGTTGTGTAGCGCGCTGGAGACGTGTATGGATGTGTATTTATCCTGACGCTTTTCACGTTCTCCGACTTTTTTTGGATTTATTTTTACGGCTTATGTTACTTTTAATCAAAGTGAAGATTTTTTTTTACCATTGGGGGGATAAAGCTTATACATTGGTTGAAAGAGTCTGGTCCGGTCCCCCCTCGATGAATCTGTTTCTTTTAGTTAAATATCATTTCATTTCAAATTTTAATTTATTATTTTGTGGTTACTTGCAGAATATTGCACTTCGAATTCCATAGAAATCAAGTTTTGATATTGTGTAACACATTGGGTGTGGACCCAAGGGGCCCGACAGATTTGGTATAGGGCTACTCCCTGCACAATGCTGCAGGGAACCACAGGGGGCGCTACAGATTTGGTATACAGCTACTCCTGAGATTGCTAATCCCTTGCACAAATCTGGACAATGCTGCAGGGAACCACAGGGGGCGCTACACCTTATGTAGTATCTGTTGAGTTGCAGCTGGTTGAGTTTGGTGGACAGCTGCTAGTGTGTATGAGTATATAGACAGGCGGAGAGAAGGTCGGTGAGCATGCCAAGGTCAGGGCAGGCAGTAGGCCAGTATTGGGACCGGGGTTGCGGCATAGGTCAAATAGGTTAATTAGAGAGAATGGTAAGAACGGGTAGAACTCATTCTGAGGCAGGGAGACCAGAAAACACAGAGATAAAAAATAGATACATGGAACTTTGCAGGAAACTAGTATCTATGTGCCTTAATGAAAGTGTCTTAAAGAGAACCTGTCATCATGAAGGTCATATATTCTAGATGACAGGTTCCAATATCCTCTGGCATGTTGTTTTTTTAGGGAACCGGTCACCAGGTTTTCTCTAATAAACCTCATAAGAAGTTCCCATAGCACTATACTATCTTGTGCCCACACTGCTTTTGGCTAAAAATACACAGTTCCTATCCCCAGAAAATGAAGTTTGTAAGCCTACCTGGCTCCCTGCCTGAAGGAGCAGGCTGTTCCAAGAGCATGTGCTATTATGAAAGGCAGTGTGTCTCTCACCTCTTGTCTGCTCTTCCCCCTCCCTCCTGCAGGGCAGAGGATGACTTGTCAAAACTACCCTGCAAACATGGGGTGCCTTGCATGAATAGCAAACACCCTTAGGACACCCTGCTCCTGCAGGCAGTGTGCCAGGTAGGCTTACAAACTTAATTTTCTGGGGATAGGAACTATGCTTTTTTTTAAGCTAAAAACATTGTTGGCACAAGTTAGTAAAGTGGTAACTCATTATTAGGATTATTTGTGAATTTTGTCATAGGTTCACTTTAAAGAATTCCTTTGTGGAGCATCTGAATAATTACAATGCTTTCTAATTGTTTCCTGCAGTGTGTACCTACACATTTGACCCCTCTGACATTGAGTGAACTGTTTTCAGGAGGGAAAAGTAACCCCCAGTTGTCACTTTTGACGTTCCAGTTTTGTTTCTAAGAAAAAGATACCAAAAAATTGTGACTGAGGGGTAGCCTTTTTTTTTTTTTATAATTTTTACAGTTATGAGGACACACAATGCATTAGGCGATTGAATGGTCAAAACTGCTGGTTGACTCCCTTTATCTCCTTACAAAGCTGAAGGCAGTGTTAGGTAGCAGCCCTGGAGATCTGTATAAACATGCCTTTTGTGTGTGTTGTTAGTAGCAGCAGTACTGTGAAAAGTGAAGTAATAATCAAGCTCTACAGCTCTTGCAAGGGCTCTGGGCAGGTTTTTCAGTCTGGAGAGCTTTCTGCTCTCTGCATTGTACTGCTCCTCCCTTTTACTATGAGTATGAACCGTATCAGGATTTTGGTTGGATACTTACAGCAGTCACTCAACAAGGGGAAGAGCTTGTCGAACTGTTAATTTTTAAAGAGCAGAAAGCTCTTCAGGCTGAAAGACTCACCTACAGCAATTGCAGGAACTGCAAACCTGGATTAAAAGTTCACTTTTCACAGTCCTGCTGCTACTTACTACAAAATAAGTTTGTCTATACAGCCTATACCTAGCAATGTCTATTTATTATGGTCAAAACTGATGACAGATTCCTTTTAAGTCACTAGAAACTTCCACAGCTCTTCCTTGCCTATGAGTGTAGGAGGGTTATCATCTTCACTTTTGCTTTTATGTGGTTTGGCTTAAACATTTAGTTACTTATTAATTTTTGAGCCCAAACATTGTTGGAGTCCTGTGACTCACAATTGGTCTGTCTGGTTCCACCTTTGTGTCCTCCGTTAAAACAATAGAATCTGCAATGAAGCCTCTTAATGCAGATTTTCAGAGGATTTTCAAGTCGATATCCTCAGAATGGAGGGTCCATTCCCTCGAAGTCTGTTACGAGGAAGGCATTGAGATCATGTGGAGCCCAACTCCTCAGAAGACTTTTGTTCCACCCAAATATTACAATCTCACGCTATGACGGACACTTGCAGATGGTTTTACCCATCTTGTAGGAATCGGGAGCGCTCCTTCGGGAATACAATGCCATGAATTATTACCGAGTTTTTACCTGCTCTCGGAATGTATGACTCACGCGTCGCATGTGATCGCCACACGCTTACGCCTATCATCATGGTGAAGGTCTCATGAATGTTTAGACTCTGGTGTGTTACTTGAGTTGGTCTTCTTATTGACTGGGTAAGATGGGGGTAACCTCTAATGAAAATAAACGTGCTGACAGCCGTCAGTGAGTAACTTCTAACAGCTGCGGCCCTCGCAACGGCGGCCACCTTACCCCGGCACAGCCTGATCTTACGTGAATTATTAATAAAACAAACCCATGTGGATTCCGGCCAAGAATGTATTGGAGAATTGTACTATTAACTGACTGTATATTTTACATGGTATATTTTATTATAAAGGGGTTATGAAACACCTCGGTGGCGCACGCAGGGTACGGTTTTGTAATAAAGTGCTTACAGTATTATCTGTAATGTATGCCCTTTGTATAGAGGGTGCCTTTATTAAAATAGGTGGGGGGTTTTTTTGTGTTTGCGTAATTTCGGCTTTGGGACTGTGTTATTAGTTATTCATATAGCATCACGTAGGATACAGTGTGGTACAACGTGAAGACAAAATCTAAAAAAAATGAGCAGATGTCCAGAGAGAAATGACCATCCCAACACAGTTGTGTCCATGAAATACATGCTGCTTATCAGCCATATTTTGTAGACCGAAAACACCAGGGCCATGGTCCATGTATGTGCCGTTCTGGACGTCCAAGTACAAGGTCGAAGTACAGTCCTGGACATCAGGTTGATGTAGAGCTTAGGATGTATCAGTTACGTCACTGGTGCCTACTGAGGTCACTGATTGGTCAAGGCAGTTCCCAAAACAGTGCTTGGATGGCCATGTGAAACTAACCTGTAGACCAGAAAGTTTGGACTACATTAAAGTTTTGGCCTCAACTCTCTACTTACGGACAGCGGTTGCCATGTAGAGGTGAGCGGACACGAGGTTCCCCGTTCATGGTCGGCTGACCTAACCTGGACATATTGGCTTCCAATTCGGCAATATATCCGGGTCCGGTCAGCCGAACCCAAATAGGGAACATTGGGTCTGCTCATCTCTACCTGGTAACCGTTGACGGCCCTAACAACCAGCCGTGGCTACGCTTGGCAATGGGAACATGGCCAATCTTTTGCCATGTAAACCTTTTGACAAATAATGTAAGGCAATGACTCTTTAAGGGGATGTCCCAAATATTTAAGTTATCCCCTATCTACAGGATAATGAATAACTAGCTGATTGGTGAAGGTCCTACCGCTGGGACTTCCATGGTCATGAGAACGGAGCTCTTGCCTCCTGACATCCATTAATTTCTATGGAACAGACGGAAGAAGCGGAGCACAGGACACAGTAGACAATGAATGGAGCCGCACAGCTCACACTCGTCCTTCTGCCCTGTGTGAACAGGATCCACATTCTCTGGAGACCTGAAGGACCCATTCTCCTGATCAGATTAGATCCCAGCATTTGGAATGTTGTCACCCCATAAGGCAGCCCCAGTCACCCCAGTTTGATTAAAAAATGAATTAATTCTATACTGAATACAGTTGAGTAAACTTAAAGGAATTCTGGAAAACCCCACAGGGGCCGGACAAGGTTCAGTTATCTGGAGGTTCTTGGGTTTTTTGGACATACTTTGACCAATTGATGGCCTCCGTAGGCCCCAGTGACTTCGTAAGCTCCTCCCTCCTTTTTAAGAATCCCCTCCCTTTCCACCTAAGCTCCACCCCCAAGGTCTACAAAGTGTCTTTCATCATAAGAATTCTATTGCACTCTCATTAGTTAATCTTCCCCGCTACATTCCTATGTCTATAGGTAATTTATGGCCATAATTACCGCTCCCTGAAGGGCAGGCTATCCCCCTGATAACAGTCTTATTTTAACGATTTTTAGGTGTAGCTGTTTAGACCTTAAATAACAAAATCCCGGGTATTATTTTGCTACAATAAATCTCCCCCACATTGTGTAACGTCTTGGCGAATGGTTTGAAACTTTTATAGAATTCCCAGAACACATTAAAAAAAAAATTACCTTGAAGCCTCCGTCCATGTTGTCGTGTTATCAATTTTTGACTGTGATTTCTAATCTGAGAATAGTAATTAGCGAGAAGTCCTTGTCCTCTACGGCGAGCAACGTCCGTGCCCTAGAAGAAGGAAGGATCATAACAAGGCATGTGATGTGTAAACCATGGCGGTTCTTTATCGCGCACAATTTTTTTTTTTCCATTGCAGATGTCCTTGGGTAGTCATTGTCAAACACTATTTTGTAATGTCTGCCTCTGCCAATATTATCTGTACAAACAAGAAAATGTCTGAAAATAGAAGTGAAATGTAGGTGATACAGTCACATCGATCGGCCGGCTGTTTACATGGTAAATGGTCGCACTCCCCGATGGACGTGACACAGCTTGGGAGGTCAGAGGTCACCTCACCCCTTATGTTCATTGGAAGGCAGGGTAGTTGTTTGTGCATAGCCCCATTTCAGAGAATCGGGTAGATGATGATATTAAAGTTTACTCTGCCCCATCCTTGTGAAAAAAAAATAAAATAAAAAAATCCACTATCCATAAATATCTCGCTAGATGGCGCTCTATTTGCACAGAATTTTTTCCGCAGCTGTGGCCAGACTGTATTGTCCCTGGAGAGATACTTTTATGTGTGTTTGTTAGTAGCAGCAAGACTATGAAAATAGATTTATATTCCATGATGTCCTCACACTGCTGTGTTCTTAGTTCTCTGCATTGAGCTTCAGCCCAGCACCTCCCTTTCTGCTCTTCAGTTGCAGACAGTTTTATGTATTGTCCCTGGAAAGTTGTGTCATCATACCTTTGTGTGTTTTATTAGTAGCAGCAGGACTTATTTATATTACACGATTTCATGTCCTCACACTGCTGTTTTCTGATCTCTGCGCATTGAGCTACTGCACTCTTCCTGCTTTGCATAGAAGCTGCAGACAGGGTTGGGTATGCTCCCTGGAAATTTGTGTAATCGTATCTTTGTGCATGTTGTTAGTAGCAGCATGGCTATGAAAATAGCTTTATATTACTGACAGTTTTATGTATTGTCCCTGAAAAGTTGTGTAATCATACCTTTGTGTGTTTTGTTAGTAGCAGCAGGACTGTGAAAATAGATTTATATTCCATCACTGCATATCCTCACACTGCTGTGTTCTTGGCTCTCTACTTTGAGAGCTCCTACCCTGCCCTCTCCCTTTCTTCTGTTTTGCATAAACGCTGCAGCAGGCTTCTGGTTGGTTAATAACTTAGAGCAGGGAGGGACTGCCTTGGGGTGGCTCAATGCAGAGTACACAGAACGCAGCAGTGTGAGGACGTAAAAAAGGCAATATCTAGGAATATAAATCAATTTTTTTTGTTCTTCTGCTACTTATAACACACCTTGATATAATCCAATAGGTCTCCATAGCTCGGTCAGCACTTTTTTGCATGGTCAGGACTGCTGACTGGTCCCATTTATTATCAGTTTTGCTGTAGTTTTAGCTGTCAGATCAAGACCGGTGTTGGATTTGGGGTGAATACTTCCATTTTCTAAACCATTTCTGCCACTTTTTTTTTTTCCCCAGACCAATAAAGATCCTGCATTATACACCAGAGCTGCATTCACAATTCTGCTGGTTAATTTTATATATGTTAAAGAAATGGAGTAAATTGTGGTATGTTCTGTGCCGACCAACTAAAATCTCCTGATCTAGTCTAGTTCTAACCGCTATATAGACACAGGACTGCACCAGACATAACACAAGCTAGAAGTTTTTCTTGTAGTCTGAGCCCCTCGGATATTTTGTTTTATTAAAACAATCTATAGGTTAGAGCTAAAAATCCTCTAAATTGTAAAGTTCCTATGTTGTAAACCACCATAGTGATCCTCCTGGAGATTAGTGGGGGGATTATAGTAATAACCGTTCCCCTGTATTCCCGGATTTCTTACTTCCAGCAGCCTCTCCGCCTGTGTGGTCCCTCTCGCTGTATCCGCTGATGACGCGTATAGCCGCTCGTGGTTACACCTCTACATCACCTCGTAGCGTTAATAGTCTGTAAGCAACATAGTGGCCAATATCGTAACATGAAACCTATAAATATGTGTGTGGAATATATAGATAGATATGTGAGTATCTAAAATATGTTTTGTCCGGAAGCCTGGATTGCGATGCTATTTTAGTGTCGATTTTCCAAAATCTGCATAATCTAAATAATACCATATATACTTGAGTATAAGCCTAGTTTTTCAGCACAAAAAATATATATCAAAACTCACCTTTCTGGCTTCCCCCGCTGCTGGCTATATACTGGGGGCAGGTGATGGTTATATACTATGGGGCAGGGTCCGGCAGGCTATATACTGGGGCAGGGGGCTGGCTATATACTGGGGGATATGGGCTGGCAGGCTATATACTGGGGACAGGTGCTGGCTATATACTATGTGGCAGGGTACAGCAGGCTATATACTGGGGAGGCTGTGACCAATGCATTTACCACCCTCGGCTTATACTTGAGTCAGTAGGTTTTCCCAGGTTTTTGTTGTTAAATAAGGGGCCTCGGCTTATACTTGGATCGGCTTATACTACAGTATATATGGTAATATAAATAACAAATTATTATTATTAAAACAAAAATTAACAGTAGTTTAAAAATTGAATACATTTAAAGAAAAATCCACAGGGTTAGTAACATTTTTTGCTGTTTTATTAATAATCACGATCGTTAAAAGTAGCATTTTGGTGAGACAGTATTTTGGGCGAAAAAAGTAAACCATACTTAAAAATATTAATCAGAAGTTTGCTGTCAGCTCCGGAGCTCCCTCTAGTGGTGGCCTCTGTCAGCGAAAATGTTTAATTTTAAAGGAGTATTCAGGTAATTTTCCATCATAAGTTGCTGATTGGTGGAGGCCCAGCTGCTAGGACCCTCCTCCGACAAAAACATGGTCATGCATGTGTGAGCCCCGTCTCCATTATGATTTAACTATGCGTGATATTTGACAATTTAATTGTGACAATTTAATCAATCTACAAATAACCTTAAAAAATAAATGGAGCAGCAATGCAATCAGGACCAGCCCCTCCATTCAGTCATGGGCGCAAGTGGAGGCCCCTCATTTTCGTAACCATTTTAAGTCCCAACAATTAAATTTCCATTGATCAGGAAGTTAACCCCTTACACTGTAAATAGTTTGTAACTATAACACCCCTCAACTTCAATTCTTATGATATTTCTCAAAAGACCCAAATTTCTATGATCTACCAAAGGTTGTCAAACCTGTTATTTTAAAAGGCGGCACGGTGGCTGAGTGGGTAGCACTTCTGCCTTGCAGCGCTGGATTCCTGGGTTCGAATCCCACCCAGGTCAACATCTGCAAAGAGTTTGTATGTTCTCTCCGTGTTTGTGTGGGTTTCCTCCGGGTCCTCCGGTTTCCTCCCACTCTTTAAATCATACTGGTAGGTGATTAGATTGTGAGCCCCATGCGGACAGGGACTGATTTGCCATGCTTTGTGCAGCGCTGCGTAATCTGTGTGCGCTATATAAATAAAGAATTATTATTAAAGGACCACAGTGCTCAGGAGGCTCTAAGATCTGGCAGATGGCCTTGCCACAGGTCAGCCCCATTCGAGTCAACAGAATAGAGCTGCAATACCAGAAACAACCACTATAAATGTCACCATGCTGGGCCTTGTACTGTGTAAAAAGCAATTGACTGGTTGACATATTTGATATCAATGACCTATTCCAAGATGACATCATTTGTATTAAAGGGGTTGGCCATTTTACATCATGTTTTTTGTAATGTGTGAAAGTTTGGGGGGGCTGGATATTAGGTAATTTACAAATATACATCTATTAAGTAGGTGCAAGGTGCCCTGTATTCTTGATATATTAAGTGTAGCAGCTAGTTCAGAGATGTCTTCTACCTGCCAGTCCTGTCCATAAAAAATGGCCACAAATGGAGGCTCTTGTGATCTCTTGTCGACTAATCTTCCTTCTAGGACCTTAAAGGAAATTTACCACCAGGATAAAGGATTGTAAACCAAGCACACCTACATGCTGGTGTGTGCCCCCTCTGCTAGGATCTGCCTTGTTTTAGTTTCTTTTGCCCTAGTTTTCACAAAAAAATAGGCTTTACAAATTATGCAAATAAGCCTGAGGGGCTCTTAGCTCCATAGTTGTTAATTGAGCCTGGATCCCCTCAGGCTATTTTGTATAATTTTAAGCCTTTTTTTGTCAAACCAAGGGCATAAGAAGCTAAAAGAAGAGCGGATCCTGACAGAGGGGGCACATACCAGTATGCCGGTGTGCTTGGTTTACAATCCTTCATCCTGGTGGTAGATGTCCTTTAAAGGGGATCTCCCACAAAACAAGTTAGACCCTATGCACTAGATAGGGCCTAACTTGCTGATCACTGGGAGTCTCTGGGATAGGACCCCCAGACCACTAGAATGAAGGGTCTGATGTTCCACAGTCGGTCCCTTGTTGTTCCCCGGACGTGCATGTCCGCCCTGCCTTGTTCATCTCTTTGGAGCTGTCAGAGATAACTGAGTATGGCACTTGGAAATCTCTGTCAGCTTTATAGAGATGAACGGGGCAGCGCGGATATGCACGACCATCTGCTCCACTCAATTGGGGACCAACAAGGGGTCCGACTGGGGTACATCGGACCCCCCATTCTCACTTTCACTTTACACATCAAGAAAGAGGATAAGAACTATTAAATAAATTAATAGATTAGTAAATGACCTAAAATATTGCTCCCCCCACACTTACACACATTACAAAAAAACATGGAGTAAAGTGGACAACCCCTCTAAGGTCCTGAAAGGCCTCTTTTAAATTTTTCTTGGAAATTTAGAGCTACCTTAAAAAAAAAAAAATTTCTACAAAGTTTTTGTGTCAAAAGGTTTGACTTAAAATGTTGTTTTACCCCTCTAACAAAGCCGGCAGACCCCCGCATTACCCCCCGGCTTCTGACTGTGGCATTGTAAAAATTTTTAGTGCCCCTGGACTTCACAGGACTCGTTACTATTTACATTTTCCAATTTTTTTCCCCCGCTTCCTCCCTTCCCCGCACTGATGGGAAACGATACAGCGAGCCGGATTTTTTTTTTTCTATAATGAACTGAAATGTAATTATGTGTTTACCCGCCGAGAGCCGCACCTTATGTAACCAGATGCACAAGCGTGTAATAAAAGATCTGCGTTTCATATGCTCTCTGAGAAGTCCCCTGCGCTCGCTTGTCGCTGCCAGGAGAACATCTTGGCCCCCATCCCATTTTCCAGACTTCCCACTGAGCCAGAGCCAAATTCCTTTGGGAAATCATTTCCCCCCCCGAAGGTCAGAATAGAAAGGAGGACATTCTTCAGCAGGGCCGCCCGTCTCTGTTAATATAGAAATCTAAACATCTGCAACAATATGTGTTGTTTATATGCGCTAAGAAGAGAAATGTACATGCACGTCCTGAGGCTTAATATATGGCAGAACCGGGGGGGGGGGGGGCGGGCGGTGGAAAGAATCTCCACGAAGCCCGGACACATTCTTTATTATTTTCAATGAACAACAACTGAGTTTCTGTGTCTAAGGAGTTTACAACCAGTCATTTCCTCTTTGGAGAACCGATCTTTTAAACATTTACAAGATGTTTTTTCCCGAAACGAGAATTTTTTTTTTTTTAAACATAGTTAGGATGCTTTGTAAACTTTAAGCACAACTCCACCCAAAGTAGGAGAACATTAAAAGGTTTGGACCTGTTAAAAGGGAGAAGGAGCTAATCCCAAATCTTGATCAGCTTTGATCTGTAGAGTAGTAGATGTTCTGTTTTTTTTCTACAGCACCACCCCTGGCGATATGTGGTATTACAGTGTGTCCTTTCAAATCAGTAGCTTGTCCGTGAAATACAGGACAGGACGGGTCCTCCAAAGGGTTAATATTGCTCTTTGCTAGTAAGTTTAAGCTTAGACGTCCAGTGACAACGGACGGGTCCTCCAAAGGGTCATATGCTCTTTGTAGCAGTTTAATAGCTTGCCTTGTATTACAGGACAGGAGGTTCCTCAAAGGGTCATATGCTCTTTGTAGAGTTAATAGCTTGTCCATGTAATACAGGACGGGTCCTCCAAAGGGTCATATGCTCTTTGTAGTAAGTTTAATAGCTTGCCTGTGTAATACAGGACAGGACGGGTCCTCCAAAGGGTCATATGCTCTTTGTAGTAAGTTTAATAGCTTGTCCATGTATTACAGGACAGGACGGGTCCTCCAAAGGGTCATATGCTCTTTGTAGTAAGTTTAATAGCTTGTCCGTGTAATACAGGACAGGACGGGTCCTCCAAGGGTCATATGCTCTTTGTAGTAAGTTTTAATAGCTTGCCCTGGTAATACAGGACAGGACGGGTCCTCCAAAGGGTCATATGCTCATTGTAGTAAGTTTAATAGCTTGCCCATGTAATACAGGACAGGAAGGGTCCTCCAAAGGGTCATATGCTCATTGTAGTAAGTTTAATAGCTTTTCCATGTAATACAGGACAGGACGCGTCCTCCAAAGGGTCATATGCTCTTTGTAGTAAGTTTAATAGCCTGTCCATGTAATACAGGACGGGTCCTCCAAAGGATCATATGCTCTTTGTAGTAAGTTTAATAACCTGTCCATGTAATACAGGACAGGACGGGTCCTCCAAAGGGTTATATGCTCTTTGTAGTAAGTTTATACCTTGGTTTACCTGATTTAATATAATCTCCTTTTGTTTGAAAGATGAATATCGCTTCACTTCCTACAGTGCAGATATTTCACTTGATTCAGTGGTTGAAAAACATGGCTGCTCTCTTGTAAAAACAGCGCCACACTTGACCATGGTATGTCCCGGTATTGCAGCTTAGCTATATGGAAGTGAATAGAGCTCAGTTTCAATACCACCACCACCCATGGTCAGGTGTGGAGCTGTTTTTAGAAGAAAACAGCCATGTTTTTCAACCCGCTTTAATGAGTCTGAGCTACATACAGGCCACTTGAGGAGTGAAGTTGAGGTCATTGACCAGAGAAGCTGAAGTAGCACTCACAAGCTACAGGTAGTTGAATATACCAGGAATCCTTTTTCTAAAAACCCATAATACCCTTTAACACTAAGAAAAGTTTTTTTTTTTTTCGAAATTAGATTATTCCGTTTAATACCCATATCCCAAACATCGCTTTGTCATGGTCATTGAGGAACTGCGAGACACGTTCTCTACACGGGACTTGACCTTTTGGAACATCTCTCCTTGACGTGTCTGTTTTAGTAAACACTTGAATTCCCCATAAAATTACTTTTTCTAGGAAGAATTACATCATTCGTAGAAAAGATGCACATCAATTGTTACTTTATCAGAAATTAAAGTATTTACTAAAACAGATGAGTCTGGAGATGTATGGGTATACTTGGCCTGGTTCTGTAGACCGGGGGTCTGAGATCTGTCCGTTTTCACTGTTATGGAATCATCGTTGATCTAAGTTTTGAGACCATTGCAGATTTCTACCAAAATCCCCCTTTCCATTACCACCAAAGGGTCTGTTTTGCACAAAGGACATTGTCCACTGGTGGAATAAAGAAGCAACTTGCTCTGTTTTTAGAAACCACATACAATAGAGGGCATGTTCAGAAGGTCAACAGTGTATTTTAACTTGTCAAATACTGCTGCGTCAACAGATACTTGCTAACTGTGGCTAATTCCTAAAGGTTCATCAAGTGATTCAGCAGTCCTGCTACTTACTTTTGTGCTGTGTGCAGACTCTCTGTGATTCTTTGTTTACTTTTCTAAGCTCTGATGATCAGGAGGAGCTGCATCAGGAGAGTTATGACACATACCGCTCCCTTCCCCGGGATTCAGCGGTCCTGCTACTTACTTTTGTGCTTTGTGCAGACTCTCTGTGATTCTTTGTTTAGTTTTCTAAGCTCTGATGATCAGGAGGAGCTGCAGCAGGAGAGTTATTTCCCTTTTCCTGTCTCTGTCCGTGATGATGGACAGTGAGAAGATAGATACAATGGGAGATGCCATAATTATCCAAATTCCCTTCCTTCTTTCAACAGTATTAGTGTCCTCAATATAATTGAAAGCTGTAGCAGAGCAAGGAGCAATAAGTTTCTGATTAAATTAATGTCAGCACTTTGTGATCAATAAGTGGGTTTTTGGCGGTAGTTGGGCACTTGACCTCTAAAAGGTCCACCATCATTTCTCTAGAACATATTAGAACTGATCCCTCACCAATCTCTTTTTGGACCACCTGTCTCTTCCTGGTCCATTTCAATGCAGGAAGTTAATGTTTCGGTCAGAGATAGTCTCAGAGGGAGGAGGGACCTGAGTAGAACTTGCTGTGGTTGGTGTTGGGGCGGGAGTGTCCAGATATCGTGAAGTTGAGTATGACATCACTTTGAGATTATTTCTTCTTAATGAAGTATAATATGAGCTCCACACGTTTCATTCATACAGTTTCGTCCCAGTTTCCTAACAATTCTCTTGTTTATGTCGCGGTAGATCTTGTGATCCTTCGGTATGATTTTGGTAGGTCTCCATGTCTCCAAGGTTGCCTATCCCTTGCGTTGTGATGTGGGGTCTCGGTACAGCATGTGCTTTCCATGTCCCTCCATTCTCTTCTTCTCACAGCTGTCGTGCGTCTGGGTTACCATGAGAATTCGGAGTATTACGGAGATGAGTCACGGCTCTGCCACAATGATGTCTCTTTCCTGTGGATGCTTTAACCATTAGCCACAGCCACAGTCAGCGCTGGGAGGAATGCGTGCCGCTTTCCAGCTGATAATTTCTAAATAATACAAAACTGACATTGGCAAGAAAGGATAGAATAGGTGACTCACCACCGCGAAAAAGTAACGGGGGCCATGTCAGGAGCCTTGCCCTCATTACACAAATGTCAGGATGTGTCCTCAGATGAATCTGACTATAAACCGCTCCTACGTCATGTATTATTACATTGTACGCTCATTACAACGCTGAATAATTAGTGCGTGAAGGGGAGTTTTCTCTTTACTATAAGTGGAAAAAGATGGTTACAAAGTCACTGAGAACTTAAGATTTGTATCTACTGCAGTACCAGGAACGGCCTGTGCATAGCGGTGGCGCTGTTTCAGAAAAAAAATAAAATAAAATAAATTATAAAACTCTGATCCAACTTTTGCAAACTCCTGAAAGAAGAGACTGCGTTGTCCAAGAGTGGAGATGAGCAGACCCAATGATGGGGTGCAGCCTGGACATATTGCCGGATTGGTGCTGAACATCCAATCAGGCAACTTAATGCCCCTATCTACTAGCCATGTCTATGAATGGCAAGGGGAACATTCCTGTCCAATCATAACCACGGCTACTTCCATGGGGGACAATTTGCTGGATCGGCTGTTCGGAAATCTGTTCAGGCCAATCCCAAACGGAAACATTGGCCGCCTGGTCTCTGTATCCATTTGTAAATGTCTGCCCACTGATGCTGTCCACGCAGGAGTCGGGGGTGGGTCGCGATGTGTATGATGTCCGGAGGGGAAAACGGTGCGGAGGCGGAGCTAAGGGGGAGATGGGAGTTTTTTTTTTAAATTTTGAAATGGAGCATGACTCAGCGGTTTCCCGAGGGTGGGGGTGGGTGTTAAAGGGGGGGGGGGGGGTGCGCCCATGGGACTAGGGACTCATCTCTGCATACAGTCAGGTAAACCTTGATCTAACTTATCTTTTTTCAGTAAAAACCATCTTTGCTACAAAAACTTTTGGGCAATTGCTACACTATTCTCTATGGCAACATGAGGGGGAGCAAAAAATGGGTTCCTGGTGACAGGTTCCCTTTAATGTGGTGCTCGCCATTTTTATGTGCAGATTCCTCCAGTTTTCTGGCATAGACAGATTGATAGATCTCCCCTAGTGTGTCTGTGTTTGGAAATTGTAGCTGTACATCAGAAAAAACAAGTCTTCAGATGACGCATAGATGCAATTTCTCTTCATAGTTGTGTAATATTCAGGTTCTACACAAATTTTCCCTTTTTTCTCCCCTCTCAGGTGTGGCCACTCCCCAGTTTACCGTTCCCGGGAGATGGCAGCGCAGGCCCTTGTGCCTTTCCTCATGGTACAAGACATTCCCCAAACTGCAGCAAACCTGCTAAGGAGTCTCCCCGATACCAATGACTCTACGATACGGCAGAACCACATCCATGGCGTCCTTCTACAGGTACCGAACCACATCATATTCTCATGTTACACCTGTAAAATATATTTTCAGCCTCACATTTATTTCAACAGGAGAGGGGATAGTACTGTGGAATTTGGCAATGCAAAATTCAAGACGTACACTTACCAGAGCTGAAGGAAATCTACTATCAAAATCCATCCTGATAAAACCGGGACATTACTCATTACTCCAGCCACCGTAAAATCTTTTTATTTGTTATCCATGGCCTCCTTCCTTCTAAAATCAACTTTTATAATTATGCAAATGGACTAGAAGGTCTATAGGGCTGTTTCCTGAGCCAATATTTGCTTTGGCTTTATAGGCTGTTACACTGTCTAACCCTTGTAACAGCCTGTGAAGCTGCAGCACATACTCTGGTAACACCCCCAAGTACTGTTCATGTTCATTATTCTAATTATAAAAGTTGATTTTAGAATGAAGGAGGCCATAGATAAAAAATCTAATAAGATTCCCACAGTCACGCTGCCTGGATCCATGAATAAGCATCATTGGTTTATCATGATGGATTTTGATGGTAGATTATTACTTTTAATCCTGATTAAATAGTATTTTTTCTCTTGTTTTCCTTGGTTTGTATGATGTCGAGTCCTCCGTAAAGTCTATGTGCACATTTTGTTTTTTCACCCAGTTATTCCGCTGTGATATCTGTGTAACTCCTTCACATAGTTGGTTGTCCTGTTGTATATGACACAGATGAGGCAGCACCATGTTCCTGGCTTCTCTCCACCTTCCTTTTCCGTTAGGTGAGGTGTAGTACACAGGAGATCCGAGAGGGGTGGGGGGACATAGACATTTTGAGAGACAACAGATAAAACATAGGGGAGGATTGCACAGAAGGCACAGACTGTGTACGAGTGTAGTGACAGGAGAGGACACATCATAGAAGGTACCTCACACCTCAGAATCAATGTATATTATCATCATCAGTTTCATAAGGGAGCGGAGATCTCTTATGAGATGAAGAAGGAGAAATTATTCCAGATATGACTTTGTCGATTCATTAGAGTCAGTGAAAGAGGTCCTTTGATGAACATGCTATGTCCTTGGGGCTGCTACAGAGATTGAAGAACACTTTGAATGTTCTTTCTAGCCCCCCATGGTTGCTGAGATCTCAGTCCTGGTATCTGACCATTATAATCCTCTCCTCTGTCTAAGAGCTGGAGCAGAGGAGGGGGGGGCGTGTGTTATAATAATCTTCTCTGACAAGTAAAAGCTGATAACATGTGCTCCCGCCCAGATCCTCCTCTCTGACACTAGAGAGGATTACAATGGTCAAATACTGGGACTGATATCTCTGCAACTGTGGGCGCTAGAAAGAAAATTCAAAGTGCACCTGAATGGTAAACACGTGAGAGGTGGTGAAAGGGGCAGATCCGAATCACAAGAGTCTGGCACAAAGTTCAATTTATAAATGGCATATCCAAGAATCCTAAAATGATTTCTTCAAAATGTGCGAGGAGTTGGAGGCAGAGGAGAATCCTTCCATTACTGCTGATGACTTTGACTTCACGTAGGAAATGTCAGCTAAGAATAGATGTACAGTATGGAGCGGGGCTTATCATCTGGCAAAAGTCATTGTGATATCATAAGGTGAACTTACTCCGTTATCCCTATTCAGGGACTTATCGCCGCACACAAAGTAATAGTCAGAGGGTCACAGGCTATGGTTATTTTTAGAATAATGTGATTAGTACCTGAGCCCTACGGTAAAGCTCTACTAACCTGCTTCATATCTCACCTCTCCCCACATTACCAACCTGTCACTGCATAACCTACCCTCATGTCACGTGAGACGGATATATAGGATAGATGGAGGGATGGATAGACATGGGATGGAGGGATGGATATATATGGGATGGAGGGATGGATATATATGGGATGGAGGGATGGATATATATGGGATGGAGGGAGAAATAGATAGGGGATGGAGGGAGAAATAGATAGGGGATGGAGGGATGGATAGAAAGAAAGGTAATAACAGTTCTCCAGACGTAGAATTGTGCAAAACGATAAGTGGATTTATTCCATATTCAAAGCGACGTTTGGGCTCAAAGTGTGAGCCTTCCTCAAGCCTAGATAGATATGAGATAGATATGAGATAGATAGATAGATATGAGATAGATAGATAGATAGATATGAGATAGATAGATAGATAGATAGATATGTGATAGATAGATAGATAGATATGAGATAGATAGATAGATAGATATGTGATAGATAGATAGATAGATATGAGATAGATATGAGATAGAGAGATATGAGATAGATAGATAGATAGATATGAAATAGATAGATATGAAATAGATAGATATGAAATAGATAGATAGATAGATAAGACATAGATAGATAGATATGAGATAGATAGATAGAGATGAGATAGATAGATAGATAGAAGATATGAGATAGATAGAGAGATAGTAGATAGTATGAGATAGAGATAGATAGAGAGATAGATGAGAAGAGATATGACATAGATAGAGAGATATGACATAGATAGAGAGATATGACATAGATAGAGAGATATGACATAGATAGAGAGATATGACATAGATAGATATGACATAGATAGATATGACATAGATAGATATGACATAGATAGATAGATATGACATAGATAGATAGATATGACATAGATAGATATGACATAGATAGATATGACATAGATAGATAGATATGAGATATGAGATGAGATAGATTGATATGAGATAGATAGATAGAGAGATATGAAATAGATAGATATGAAATAGATAGATATGACATAGATAGATATGAGATAGATAGATAGATAGATAGATATGAGATGAGATAGATAGATAGATATGAGATGAGATAGATAGATAGATATGAGATATAATGTTGGAGACTGATAGAACTCCATAGATATGTCTCCTCCCTCTCCCGCAGTTGTATTATCAGTGTAATGGATCCTTACAGGAATTCTGGATGAAATTCTCCAGTGGAGAATTGCTGGGAGTTGCGTGACTGCTCCGGCTCTCCTGCAGGCCGGCATACCATAGTGGGTAGGACTTAATTCCCAACTCAGGAAATAATTCTCTCTTCCAAGCCCGGACTGTTCCAGATATCAGCTTTTCTTCCAAGCAGTATAAATTTGAGGCAGAGTTTTCCATGAGCAGGCGTCCTGCTGTGTGTCCTTCCGTCCTCTCCCTGGCCTGCACGTGCCTTGTGTATCTGCTATTGATCTGGACGCTCCTCTGCCTTGGATACCCTCATGGAGCGCAGAGACGTCCAGATACTTTCATTCTCCATATATTGTCACTGTATTGGATGCGCTGCACACGTTGATGAGTGTAAACCGCAGGTTTGTGTGGATGAAATAACTTCTATGAGTGTATTGACTGTATGCACCTGAGAAGAAATTTCCATCTTGTTCTTTTTCACCCCGGAAAGTTATGTTCCCCCCCTTACTATTACTACTCCATGCTTGGTTGGATGAAGGACCATGTAAGAGACAGATCTCTGTGCCTTGGAATGTTGGACCCCAATTTGATAACTAAAATTGGAGCCTACAAGTCCCCCAAAGTGCCGTTAATAGACTGTTGCACCTTCTTAACCAAGCACTTGAAACTTCTAAGACTATTGTCTTCCTTAAACCGTTTATATTCACCTCTTTTAGGTCCAGATTTAAAAAAAATATATAGTTACCATTGCCCTGGTAGAGCAAGTTCTTGTCCCCATTGCACTTCACTTTCTGTGCATCTTTAGACACCTGTGGAAAGACTAGGCCGATTGGTCAGCCAATCGATGGTGGTAGTCATGACCTGCCCAAGCCAATGATTGGCTGAGCATCCCGATATAATAAGGAGAAAAGTTGGAGCTATAAACGGGTGCGCTTGTAACCAAATGCAGATCTAGGCTTGATGTAGAGCTATTTCATATTTATTTTGTATAAGAATTTGAAGTCCAATGGTAACGCGTTTCGGGAAAACCCTTCGTCAGACAATAAATATAATGGCAGGATAGACGGGAGCTGATGACTGCCGATTTAAATTCTTATACCGTTGAAATAAATATGAAATGGCTCTACATCAAGCCTAGATCTGCATTTGGTTACAAGCGCACCCATTTATGGCTCCAACTTTTCTCCTTATTATACTTGTATACTTACGGTTCCTCTGGATACCGGTCACTGGAGCAACTGGGAGCTGCTGAAGTAACCATCAAAGGAGATTCCCAAAAGGGTGAAAAGCATTCCCCCATTGATTTCCGTATTGCACACTTACAAGTGGCCAAACTTACCTGAAACCAATTATCCTGACGTTATCACGCGAGGCGCCGTCCTCTTCCGTTGTCGTTTTTGTTTTCTTTTTCTATTCTAGATTATCCTGAGAGTTTAGGTGAGTGTTTTTGGTGCCGGTGCTATCTAGGTATGCCCCCACCTGACCTTACAAGATACAATCCCTGGCTCATGCAATGCCGGCTTAGGGCCTCTACTCAGTGGTTGATCAGAATTTTAGGGGGCCTATTGACCAACCTAGTCCTAAATTCTGCCCCTTGTTGTTAGGTTCATTACTCTCTTCCTTCCTTACTCAGTCTAGTTTATTCTCCGATTAAGCCGTAAGGGAAAAAACTAGACGTAAAGGAGGAAGAGAGTGACGGCATGTCACACCAAGGGTTGAACAGGAAGGAAGGTTCCCTCATTGGCCCTGATATGACACCATCCCTAGTTTTGTTCCAGTCTGTCGAAATTACGTCCCACCATTTTCCAGGGCAGTTGCATTGGATGCGTTATGGACAAATTGGTTTCCATTGCCTCTACTGGCCAAAATTTACTCCAGTTGCTTCTATAATAATTTAGACCTTGTGGATTCCTAAAACTAAGTGGTTTGAATAAAAAACAAAGTAAAAACACTCAATTGACACTTTTCAGGAGAATCGTTGCCTTGATCAGCCCGATTTCCAGGAACGAGCCAGTGTTCTGTACATGTTCTCACTCAGGAGGTTGTGTGACTTGGCGTCTCTCTCCATGGCGGCCGCTGCAGATCACGAGTAACTATAAACATGCATTTCCCCCGGCTTGCCATAATGAATTTGTAAGAAATATATTTGGTTGTTTTGATGATAAAAAAGAAGCTGCTGTGTCGTAACGGGCGCGTCTTGTATCCAGATGGCGACACTTGTTGGATTGCAAAGCGAAAGAATCCACTAAAGCTTGCAAACAATAAAATAAGCAGATGGTTTTGTGATTCTATGTGTGTAGGTGCGCGCTGGCTGAAGAAGACGTTCTGCACATTGGATCTGACAAAAAGCTTAGCTCTTCAAATCCGGGCAAAATCTCAGCCACAGTCTTGGTCTTTTTCAAAAAGTTTCAGGAGCTATGGACTGCGTCACCTTTGGTCTTCCATTGAGTCGTCACTCTACCAAGAGTTACTACTGAGGTTGGAACCTACAGAACTTGTAGCTACTTAGGAATATTTCCAAATTGGTTCAGGGTTTTATTAAGATTCTGAGGGCACCTTTTATTAAATTTTAGAACATTTTTATGTTTCAATGACTTTTGTGTATTAATAGTTCCAAAAATGAGCCTGGTATCTGGTCCTTGTAATACCCTCCACTGTCAGAGAGGAGGTGCTGGAGCGGAGGAGGGGACATGTGTTATGAAAATCTTCTCAGTGTCGGAGAAGAATTGTAAGCCTCTCTACTGTCAGAGAGGTGGTGCTGGAGTGGAGGAAGGGACATGTGTTATGATACTTTTCTCTATGTCAGAGAGAGAGAGAGTAGCATAGCACATACCTGCTCCTCTTTTGGTACAGGTCCTTCTCTCTGACAGTGGAGAGGATTAAATCTTGACTCCTAGAAGACCCTCCATCGGCCATGCACCATTTATAATCTTGTCAAGTGGACCTTTGGATACCCCCTCTTACAGCGGCACCCGGTTATTGCTCCTACACATGCACCTTATATCTACTGCCCTGACTGCAATGATAGTTTCCCTCTTTCTGTGGTTTTTGCCTCTATGTGATTGGCAGGAGGATTTTCAGTTTCTCTTTCTAGTGAGTCATATAATTTCTAAATATACATTTCAATGAGCGGGCCCTGAGTCATGCACAAACCATACTGACAGTATAGGGGTCGGGAGCTGTCACATGACTAATGTTGTACATTTCTAAAACATGACACATGAGGTTAAATCTCAGAAATTTGTGGAGTGAGAAATTGTGCCACACCTGTCCGCGTGGTTATGTCTGGTATTGCAGCTCAACTATGTTGATGGTGAAAGCTTAACAAGTCCATCTTGAAGCCAACTTACGGCATCGGCTTATCCTTTGAGCTGCCCTAAAAGTCTCCTTGTGGTCAACGGAGCACAAGATGAGTTTTTGTCTGGCCGTCCATAGGCTGTTATGAGATGGTGGCATCAGGGAAGCTAAGGGAGACTTGCAGAAGACAAATTTATTCAAGTCAGCAAAGCTTATGAGATCCTTTCAAACGAAGAGAAGAGGACCAACTATGACCGATGCGGAGACGAGGTGGGGGGTCCATATTGGCTCCTAACAGGTTGGATATATTAATCTAAAATTGTAATATGGAATAGAGAAGGATTAAAAAAAATAGGGTGAAATCAAATTTTATAAAAAAAAAATCCCATGCTGGTCACATTGTAGAGATGCAGCAGATGGAGCAGATTAAAGCTTCATCGTGGCCGATAAGTGTGACGTTCCCGAATTCTGCCTTCATGCCGTATACACACGTAGAAGAAGGGGATGTTTCATTCCTGCTCCAGAGCTCCAAACCACTCGCTGTCATAACACAGCGCTGACCCCCGGCCCCATCATTTCACAAACACGCTGCTTATCAGAGACGGGTGTGCGACCGCTAATAGGAGAGTTATATCTCTGGCGCTCTGCCCCAAAAATTCATCTGTGTGGAATTCACGATACTTGGTGATTCAGTGATGTAAAAGACAATGTCACAAGTCATTTTTTTTCATCAAGAATTAAATGCACATTAATTTAACTAAGGCAGAACATCCTTTAAAAATGAAAAGACACCCATCTGTAGGGAGAGTAGCTGCTCCTGAGTTATTGCCTCTCATCAGTGCAGGGCAGGTGCTACTTCTGATAAATCTCCCCTACAGACAGTGTATGGAGACTTATTTAGTGGTCAGGCTCTGTAAGGAGACATATGTATATTAGCACATCACCCAAGAAGTAAAAGAGAGACCCATCTGTAGACATCTACCTCATCAGTACAGAGCAGGATACCGGTTATAATTCCTAATGTGCAACTCAGGCAGATACTGGTTCTCAGTGATAAAACCCAGTGAGTGTGTGGAGACTTATTTAGTGGTCAGGCGCCATGAAAAGAAATATGTGGCTTAGCACGTCAGCCATGAAGTTGGAGACACATCCGTAGACATCTACCTCTGGGTTATTGCCCCTCGTCAGTGTAGAGTAGGATACAGGTTATGAATCCTAAGGTACAGCTTTGGCAGCTGCTGGTTCTCAATGATAAAACCTAGTGAGTTTACGGAGACTTCTTTAGCCGAAAGGCTAAGTATGAATAATAAGTCGTATCAAACCGGCGACTCCTCAAAAACTACAAGACACTCATCTATAGGCCTGTGTTTTGGTTTTACCAACCCTCATCAGTGCCGAGCTTACTGCTTCTTATTGATGAGACCAAAGACTTTGTGAAATGACTTATATTGGGGAGGATCCGTAGGGCAAAATGTATGCCCTGTGCTGAAGGGGCTTTGCCTGTTCACTTTTTGGTATGTAGCGGCTGGGTCTCTTTAGTAGAACCGAATACTCCGTGAGATCCATCTTCAGATCTTGTCTAGCCAACCTCTACTTGTATTGACAAAGCCAAGGGCCCCCGGATATCTTCCGATCTGTCCATTTTTGGGAAGAGTCTATGGTGTTCTGCAGGCTTTGTGTACCGGTTAGGTCTCTCACCTCAAAAAATTTAATTTTTTTTTGAATTTTCATGTGTTGAATAACTATGGACATCTCTGAACCATCCTTTGTAGCACGGTTCTACTATAATTCGGGACCACTTGAGGTTCTGTCCAGTCCATGTAAGTGTCCATGTATCTCCTCCGTGTATTGACGCTACAAAAATTTGTGTTCCATTTAATTTCCATTCTGTGGTGGAGGTGACGTGACCTGAAAGCTAATCTGGGAACGTCTCCCCTGACTTTAACCTTGTTCACACAAACCCCACACTTGGTAACCACAGGCATGCGCTTTCATGTGGGTGCCAGTCTGCCGAAATCTGCTTGTCTGTTGACGGTCTTATTTTTAGGATCAGTTTCTCAATCACCTGCGAGTTACTATATATATATCTCCGCAGTCCACTTATTACGATCCTTCCTCACGCCACCTCACAAAGCGGGATGTTATGTCATTAATGGTCTCACACTGGATGGTATCTTTATCCTGAGTAACCAAAACACCATGGAATATTAAAGGGTTTCCATAGTAAAATCCATTGGATAAATCATGAATATCGGGTTGGTGGGGGTCCGACACTCAGTTTATTCCACCAAAAACAAGTTACCCAGGTTGGACACCACTCAGTGGTGTTGCCCTTGCGGCTCAAAATTCTGTGTTGGTTCTGATGTCAGATTTTTGGTCTGTTGAAAACGATGACCAGCTCCTCCTGCTCTATAACATGCTGTGCAGCATAGGACCACTAGTACAATCTGCTCAGCTCCTCCGCTCTATAACATGCTGCTCTGCAGATAGGACACTATGTACAATTGCTCAGCTCTTCTACATAACTGCTCCTGCAATAGGACCAGTACAATCTGCTCATCTCCTCCGCTCTATAACTGCTGCCTCAGATAGGACACTATTACAATCGCTAGCCTCTTGCTCTATAACATGCTGCCTGGCAGAAGGACACTATGTACAACATCTCTCAGCTCCTCTGCTCTATAACATGCTGCCTGCAGATAGGACACTATGTACAATCGCCGCTCTTCTGCTCTATAACATGCTGCCTGCAGATAGGACACTATGTCAATCTACACAGCCTCTCTGCTCTATAACATAAACCCCACAATCTCATGTTTATGATTTATCCTTTTGTTGGCCATTAGTATCAATTTACTAGAAATCCCCTTTAAAAGGTTTTCTAGGAATTCTAGTGGGTTGGTGCTGTTGAGACCAACAATTTGGAAGGCCTGCTACCTCTGGAGCTCCAACTTCGCCTAAAGTATCAGGGTCAGGGACCGCTTTGGTCAGTTGGTTGGAAGTAGCGTTCTTATGACCTTGGCTGGGTCAGTCGAGTACGGATGGAGCATGACCACCCGTGACGATTGAAACCGAGTAAGGGTAAGCTAGGTAAGTACATTTACTTGCCTATTTGTGCCTAATAGTAGCCAAATTTGGTGGAGGACGCTTTAAATCTGAAAGCGTCTCCTGGTAACAATTTAAGATATCAGCCAGGCTAAGTGTAAATACAACCCCAGCAGGCATGCTGGTCAGACAGTGTTGCCCGGCTGGTCTTGGCAGCCCCTTCCACGCGCAGCGGGTAGAGCTGCCGCTATCTAATGTTTAGATTATTAAGTGCTATAAAACTTCCTGTGTTTATTCTAGACCAGAATAGCTGCAGAAGAATACAGCGAGATTTACTGCCCCGCAGCTTTAACATTCACTGTCTGGATGATGAAATGGAAATTCAGGCCACAAAATGTAATATATATATATAGTATAGATTTAAGCAACAGCAAAACAAAACTTAATGTAGAACAAGACCTGAATATTTCTCCTGTGGTGAAATTTGGATAATGCAAAAAATTCCTTTGGAAAAACAGTCTGGCTACTAGGTCTGTTGAAGACAATGAGCAGCTCTTCCTGCTCTATAACATGCTACCTGCAGAAAGGACACTATGTACAATCTGCTCAGCTTCTCCTGCTCTATAACATGCTGCCTGCAGATAGGACACTATGTACAATCTGCTCAGCTCCTTCTGCTCTATAACATGCTGCTTGCAGATAGGACACTATATACAATCTGCTCAGCTATTCCTGCTCCATAACATGCTGCCTGCAGATAGGACACTATGTACAATCTGCTATACTCCTCCGGCTCTATAATATGCATCCTGCCGATAGGACACTATGTACAATCTACTCAGCCTCTCCTGCTCTATAACATGTTGCCTGCAGATAGGACACTATGTACAATTTGCTCAGCTCCTTCTGCTCTATAACATGCTGTTTGCAGATAGGACACTATGAACAATATGCTCAGGTCCTCCTGCTCTATAACATGCTGCCTGCAGATAGGACACTATGTACAATCTACTCAGCCTCTCCTGCTCTATAACATGCTGACTGCAGATAGGACACTATGTACAATCTGGTCAGCTCCTCCTGCTCTATAACATGCTGCCTGTAGATAAGACACGATGAACAATCTACTCAGCTCATCCTGCTCTATAACATGCTGCTTGCCGATAGGACACTATGTACAATCTACTCAGCTCCTCCTGCTCTATAACATGCTGCCTGCAGATAGGACACTATGTACAATCTACTCAGCTCCTCCTGCTCTATAACATAAACCCCACAATCTCATGTTTATGATTTATCCTTTTGTTAGGCCATTAGTATCAATTTACTAGAAATCCCCTTTAAATAGGTTTTCTAGGAATTCTGGGAGATGGGGCTGTTGAAACCAACAATTTGGAAGGCCTACATACATCTGTTGGCTCCAACTAGGCCTAAAGTATCAGGGGTCATGGGACCAGCTCTGGTCAGTGGTTGGATGTAGCAGTTCTTATGACCTTTGGCTGGGTCAGTAGTACGGATGGAGCATAGACCTCCGTGACGATGGAAACCTGAGCTTAAGGGTAAGCTTAGGGTAAGTACATTTACTTTGCCTATTTGTGCCTAATATGTAGCCAAAATTAGGTGGAGGATCGCTTTAAATCTGAAAGCGTCTCCTGGTAACAAGTTTAAGATATTGCAGAAAATTGATATATAAACTTTTTTTTTTTTTTTTTGGTATAGCCCTTCTAAAACCTGGAAGCAGCATGTTATAGAGCAGGAGGGATCTGAGCAGATTGACATAGTTTAACTACCTGCAGGCAGCATGATTATAGAGCAGGAGATCTGAGCAGCATTGTATGAGTGTCTATTTGTAGGCAGCATGTTATAAGATCAGAGAGTGAGTCAGATGTAACATAGTGTCTTCTCAGGCAGCAGTTGTAGAGCAGGAGGAGCTGAAGTAGATTGTAACATAGTTTCCTATATGCAGGAGAGCGTGTTATAGAGCAGGAGGAGCTGAGCAATTTTACATAGTGTCCATCTGCAGGCAGCATGTTATAGAGCAGGAGGGCTGAGCACATGTATTGTACTGTCCTACTGGCAGGGTAGCATGTTATAGAGCAGGAGAAGCTGAGCAGATTGTATAATAGTTTACTACCTGCAGGCAGCATGTTATAGAGCAGAGGATCGAGCAGATTATGAAGTGTCCTATCTGTAGGCAGCATGTTTAAGAGCAGGAGGACCTGAGCAGATTGTACATAGTGTCCTATCGACAGGCACATGTTATAGAGCAGGATGAGCTGAGCAGAATGTACATAGTGTCCTATCTGCGGCAGCATGTTTAGAGCAGGAGAGCTGAGCAGATTGTACATAGTTTTCCTATCTGAGGCAGCATGTATAGAGCAGGAGGAGCTGAGCAGATTGTCATATAGTGTCCTATCTGCAGGCAGCATGTTATAGAGCAGGAGGAGCTGAGCAGATTTTACATAGTGTCCTATCTGCAGTAGCATGTATAGAGCAGGAGGGGCTGGACGAGCACATTGTATGTATGCCTATGTGCAGGTAGCTGTTATAGAGCAGGAGAAGAGTGAGCAGATTGTCATAGTGTCCTATCTGCAGGCAGCATGTTATAGAGCAGGAGAGCTGGCAGATTGTTACATAGTGTCCTCTGCAGGTAGCATGTTATAGAGAGAGAGCTGCTCATTGTCTTCAACAGACCTATAGCCAGACTGTTTTTTTCCAAAGAATTTTTTTGCATTATCCAAATTTCACCACAGGAGAAATATTCAGGTTTGGTTCTACATTAGTTTTGTTTTGCTGTTGCTTAAATCTATACTATATATATAATAACATTTGTGGCCTGAATCTTCATCATCCAGACAGTGAATTTAAAGCTGCGGGGCAGTAATCTCCGCTGTATTCTTCTGGCAGTATTCTGGTCTAGATAAACACAGGAAGTTTTTAGCACTTAATAATCTAACATTAGATAGCGGCAGCTCTACCGCTGCCGCGGTGGAAGGGCTGCCAAGACCAGCGGGCAACACTGTCTGACCATGCAGCTGGGGGTTGTAGTTGTACAATTGACTGGTGGATTTTTTCTTGTTTTCCTTGGTTTGTTGATGTCTAGTCCTCCGTAAAGTAATGTGCACTTTTGTTTTTTCACCCAGTTACTTCCGCTGTGATATCGTGTTTAACTCCTCACTATTTGGTGTCCTGTTGTATATGACACAGATGGGGCAGCACATGTTCCTGGCTTCTCTCCACCTTCCTTTTTTCCGTTATAGGGGTTGAGGCTGTAGTACACAGGAGATCGGAGGGGTGGGAGGGTGGTACAGGACTAGACATTTGAGAGAACAACAGATAAAACATCAGGGGAGGATTGCCACAGAAGGCAAAGGACTTTGTACGAGTGAGTGACAGGATAGGACACATCATAGAAGGTACCTCACACCTCAGAATCAATGTATATTATCATACTCAGTTTCAGAAGGGAGCGCGAGATCTCTATGAGATGAAGAAGGAGAAAGTTTATCCAGATTATGGGACTTGTGTCGATTCATTAGAGTCAGCTGAAGAGTCATTTGATGACATGTCTATGTACCTGGGGCTGCTACGAGATTCGAGATACACTTGAATGGTTCTTTCTACCTCCCCCCATGTTGTGAGATCTCAAGATTCCGGTATCTTCTTGACCATTAATAACTCCTCTCCTCTGTCAAGAGCTGGTAGCAGAGGAGGGGGGGGCGAGTGTGTATAATATCTTCTCTGACAAGTAAAAGCTGTAACATTGATCCGCGCCAGCATCCTCCTCTCTGACACTAGGAGCAGGATTACAATGGTTCAATACTGGGACTGATATCTCTGCAACTGTGTGGCGCTAGAAAAAAATTCACAAAGTGCACCGAAATGGTAAACACGTGGAGGTGGTGAAAGTGGGCAGTCCGAACACAAGAGTGCCGGGCAACAAAGTTCAATTATAAATCTGGTAGATCCCAGAATCCTAAATGATTCTTCAAAATGGTGGCGAGGAGTGGAGGCAGAGGAGAATCCTTCATTACTGCTGGACTTTGATTCACTAGGAAATGTCAGCTAAGAAATAGACTGATACAGTATGGAGCGGGTGCTTATCATCTGGCAAAAGTCATTGTTGATATACATAGGTGAACTTACTCGTTTATCCTTCAGGGACTTATCGACCGCACCACAAGTAATAGTCAGAGGGATCGATCAGGCTTGTTATTTTAGAATAATGGTGATTAGTACCTGAGCCCTACGTTATGGTTAAAGCTGCTACTAACCTGTCCATATACTCACTCTACCCCAGTTACCAACCGTCACTGCTAACCTACCTTCATGTCCACTTGACGACGTAGATATATAGGAAGAGGGGGGTATGGATAGACCATGGGATGAGGGATGAGATCATATATTGGATGGAGGGATGGATTAATGGGATGGAGGGAGGATATATATGGGATGGGCAGGGAGAATAGATAGGGGATGGAGGGTAAGCAATAGTAGGGGATGGGAGGGTATGGCTAGAAAAGAAAGGTTTAAAATACAGTTCTCCAGAGTAGATTGTGCAAAACGATAAAGGATTTATTCCTATTTCAAAGCGACGTTTGGGCTACAAAGTGTGAGCCTTTCCTCACACCTAGATAGATGAATAGATATGAGCATAGATATAGATGATAGATAGATAGAGAGATATGAGACAGATAATAATAGATTGATAGGATAATATAGATAATAGATAGAATAGAAATAGATATGTGATGATAGATAGTATAGATATAGAATAGAGATGAGCGAGAGAGAGAGATAGATAGTATGAATAGATAGAATGATGTGAATGATAGATAGATAGAATAATGATGATATACCAGATAGTGAGAGATAGAGAAGAATAATGGAGTGTGATAGATATGGATAGATATGAAATAGATACTGACCTACTCCGATAGCTCGTGCTGTAGATGTCGCGAGCCCTAGACTGACTGGCTGATCGTAGCTACGTGCGATCGCTCGACGCTAGCTTGACGCAGACTCGATCGTTAGCCCTACGACCTCGACTTTTGGATACGACTAGCTTCGCTCTAGCGCTCGCGAGAACTTGCCTGATACCGCTAGAGCTACGCTCGCTGTGCGCTCGAGCTGATCGTCGAGCTCCTGACATGCTAGGCGATTGACCTACGAGGATGTGCCGTAGCCTGACATCGTCGACGACGACGTCTGACTCCGACGTCGCTTGACATAGATGATACTGACCTAGACTCGACTGCCATCGCATACGATATGCTACCGCTACGCTCTGCACCTGAATGCTACGACTCTAGACACCTACGTGTTGACCCTCAGACTACTCTGACCTACGATACGTCGATCTGGTACTGACGTAGTGACTTTTGCGACTGATCTGACTAGCGGCTACTGATACCTCTCGTATGACTCGCTGATGACATGACCCTGCTATCTGCGCTCGCTAGCTACGACTACGCTCGCTACTGACGTGAGAGTGATCGCTACTAACGTCGTCGTGTAAGCTCTGACGCTGAGACTACTACGATGTACTGCGACTGACGCTCGTACGTGACTGAGACTGACGATGATGATACGACTACGCGACTAATGTGGAGATGATAGAAATCTATAGATAGGTCTCCTCCTATCCTCCCGCAGTTGTATTATCAGTGATCATGGATCCCTTACGAATTCTAGAGATGAATTCTTCAGTGGAGAATTGCTGGAGTTTGCGTGACTGCTCCGGTCTCCTGCAGGCCGCAACCATAGTGGGTAGGACTATTCCACTCAGGAAATCATTCTCTCTCCAAGCCCGACTGTTTCCCAGATATCAAGCTTTTCTATCCAGCAGTATAATATTGAGGCAGAGTTTTTCCATGAGCCAGGGCGTCTGCTGGGTGTCCTTCCGTCCTCTCCTGGACCTGCAAGTCCGTTGTGTATACGCTATTGATTCTGTAGGTCCTCTGGCCTGGATTACCTCATGGAGCGCCGAGACGTCAATACTTTCATTCTCCTCTAGGTCACTGTATTGCATGCCTGGCACACGTGATGAGTGTAACGGCCGGTTGTGTGGATGAAAAAACTTTATCGTGTATGACTGATGCACTGAGAAGAAATTTCCATCTTGTCTTTTCACCCCCGGGAAAGTATTGTTCCCCCCCTTACATTATCACGTGCGAACGACCCGCCGATAGACGCAGATTCTGCCCCTACGGGTGACTTTCTCCAGGGCGTCGGGGAGATCGACGGCCAGCCCCCATTGCTCACAATTCGTCTTCTAATTTCGCGGTGGGTTGATTTTGTTATTTTGTTGTCCTTTATTTTTCCTTAAGTCTGCTTGTTAGACGCCATAGGACAACTCTGCGTTTGGACCCATTGTAATAAAATGGCCTAAAGTCAAGTTCGATTACTGTTGCACCTTACTTAACCAAGCACTGAAATCTAAGAACTATGTCTTCCTTAAAACCGTTTTAATATTCACCTCTTTTAGGTCTCCAGATTTAAAAAAAATATTATAGTTACCATTGCCCTGGTAGGCATACGTTCTTGTCCGCCATTGCACTTCACGTTCTGGCAATCTTTAGGACACCTGTTGGTAAAGATAGCGATTGGTCAGCCAATCGATGGTGGTAGTCAGACCTGCCCAAGCCAATGATTGCTGAGCATCCCGTGTATAATAAGAGAAAAGTTGGAAGCCCTACTAAACGGGTGCGTTTGTACCAAATGCAGATTAGCTTGATGTAAGAGCGTTCATATTTCATTGGTATAAGAATTTGAATGTCCATGTAACGCGTGTTCGGGAAAACCTTCGTCAGACAATAATATAATGGCAGGATAGACGGGAGTGAGACTGCGATTTATTTAATTCTGATTTACCGTTGAAATAAATGGAGAATGGCTCTACAATCAGCTAGATCTGCTTTGTAACAGCGCACACGTTTTAGCTCCAACTTTTCTCCTTATTATACTTGTAACTTACGGTTCCTTGGTATACGGTCACTGGAGCAACTGGGAGCTGCTGAAGTAACCATCAAAGGAGATTCCAAAGGGTGAAAAGCTTCCCCCATTGATTCCGTATTGCACACTACAGGTGGCAAACTACCTGAAACAATTATCCTGACGTTATCACGCGAGCGCCGTCTCTTCCGTTGTGTTTTTGTTTCTTTTTTCTATTCTAGATTACTGAGAGTTTAGGTGAGGTTTTTGGTGCCGGTGCTTCTAGGTTGCCCCCTGACCTTACAAGATAAATCCCTGGCTCATGCAATGCCGGCTTAGGGCCTCTACTCAGTGGTTGATCAGAATTTTAGGGGGCCTATTGAACCAACCTAGTCCTAAATATGCCCCTTGTTGTAGGTTCATTACTCTCTCCTTCCTTATCACGTCTAGTTTATTCTCCGATTAAGTGGAAGGGAAAAAAACTAGACGTCAAGGAGGAAGAGAGTGACGGCATGTCCACACCAAGGATGTTGAACAGGAAGGAAGGTTTCCCTCATGGCCCTGATATGACACCATCCCTAGTTGTGTCAGTCTGTCGAAATTACGTCCCAACATTTTCCAGGGCAGTTGCATTGGATGCTTCTGGACAAATTGGTTTCCATTGCCTCTACTGGCCAAATTTACTCCCAGTTGCTTCTATAATAATTTAGACCTTGTGGCTCAAAACTAAGTGGTTTGATAAAAAACAACAGTAAAAAACTCAATTGACACTTTTGGAGAATCGTGCCTTGATCAGCCGATTCCAGGAAAGAGCCAGTGTTCTGTACATGTTTCACTCAGGAGGTGTGTGACTTGCGTCTCTCTCCATGGCGGCGCTGCAGATCACGAGAACTATAAACATGCATTTCCCCGGCTTGGCCATAATGAATTTGTAGAAATATATTGTTTGTTTTGATGATAAAAAAGAAGCTGCTGTGTCGTAAGGGCGCGGTCTTGTATCCAGATGGCGCAATTGTTGGATTGCAAGCGAAAGAATCCACTAAAGCTTGCAAACAATAAATAGCCAGATGTTTTGTGTTTCTGTGTGTAGGTGCGCGCTGGCTGAAGAAGCGTCTGCACATGGATCTGACAAAAAGCTTAGCTCTTCAAATCCGGGCAAAATCTCAGCCAAGTCTTGGTCTTTTTCAAAAAGTTTCAGGAGCTATGGCTGCGTCACCTTGGTCTTCCAAGTGTATCTCACTCACCAAGAGTTACTACTGAGGTTGGAACCTACAAACTTGTAGCACTTAGGAATTTTCCAAATTGGTTCAGGGTTTTTTAAGATTCTGAGGGCAACCTTTTATTAAATTTTAGAACATTTATGTTTCATGACTTTTGTGTATTAATAGTTCCAAAAATGAGCCTGTATCTGGTCCTTGTAATACCCTCCATCTGTCAGAGAGGAGGTGCTGGAGGGAGAGGGGACATGTGTTATGAAAATCTTCTCGTGTCAGGAGAAGAATGTAAGCCTCTCTATGTCAGAGAGGTGGTGCTGGAGTGGGAAGGGACCTGTGTTATGATACTTTCTCTATGTCAGAGAGAGATGAGAGTAGCATAGCATACCTGCTCCTCTTTGGTAAGGTCCTTCTCTCTGACAGTGGAGAGGATTAATCTTGCTCCGAAGACCCTCCATCGCCCACCATTTATAATCTTGTAAGTGGACTTTGGATACCCCTCTTACAGCGGCACCCGGTATTGCTCCTACCCATGCACCTTTCTATCACTGCCCTGACTGCAATGATAGTTTCCCTCTGTTGTGGTTTTTGCCTCTATGTGATTGGCAGGAGGATTTTCGTTTCTCTTTCTGTGAGTCATATCAATTTCTATTACATTTCAATGAGCGGGGGCCTGAGTCTGCACCCAACCATACTGACGTATAGGGTGGGAGCTGTCACATGACTAATGTTGTACATTTCTAAAAATGCACATGAGGTAATTAAATTCAGAAATTTGTGGAGTGAGAATTGTGACCACCCTGTCCGAGCGGTTATGTCTGGTTATGGCAGCTCACACTATGTTGTGGTGAAAGCTTAACAAGTCCATCTTGAAGCCAACTTAGGCATCCGGCTATCCTTTGAGCTGCCCTAAAAGTCCCTTGTGGGCACGGAGCACAAGATGGTTTTTGTCTGGGCCGTCCATAGGGCTGTTATGAGATGGTGGCATCAGGAAGCTAGGGAGACTGCAGAAGACAATTTATTCAAGTCAGCAAAGTTATGAGATCCTTTTTCAACGAAGAGAAGAGGACCAACTATGACCGATGCGGAGACGAGGTGGGGGGTCCTATTGGCTCCTAAAAGGTTGGAATATAATCTAAATTGTAAGGATAGAGAAGGATCAAAAAAATAGGGTGAAATCAAATTTTATAAAAAAAAAATCCATGCTGGTCACATTGTAGAGATGCAGCAGATGGAGCAGATTCAAAGCTTCATCGTGGCCGATAAGTGTGACGTTCCCGAATGTCTGCCTTCAATGCCGTACACACGTAGAAGAGGGATGTTTCATTCCTGCTCCAGAGCTCCAAACCACTCGCTGTCATAACACGCGTGACCCCCGCCCCCATCATTTCACAAACACGATGCTTCAGAGACGGGTGTGCGACCGCTATAGGAGAGTTAATCTCTGGCGCTCTGCCCCAAAAATTCATCTTGTGGGAATTCACGATACTTGGTGATTCAGTATGTAAGACATGTCCACGATCATTTTTTTTCATCAAGCATTAAATGCACATTAATTAACTAAGGCAGAACTCTTTAAAAATGAAAAGACCCATCTGTAGGGAGAGTAGTGTCTGAGTTATTGCCCTCATCAGTGCAGGGCAGGTGCTATTCTGATAAATCTCCCCTACAGACGTGTTGGAGATTATTAGTGGTCAGGCTTGTAAGGAGACATGTTATATTAGACACCACCAGAAGTAAAGAGAGACCCATCTGTAGACATCTACCTCATCAGTACAGAGCAGGATACCGGTTTAATTCTAATGTGCAACTAGGCAGATACTGGTTCTCAGGATAAAACCCAGTGGGTGTGGAGACTTATTTAGTGGTCAGGCCGCCATGAAAAGAAATATGGCTTAGCACGTCAGCCATGAGTGGAGACACATCCGTAGACATCTACCTCTGGGTTATTGCCCCTCGTCAGTGTGAGTGGATATCAGGTTATGATCCTAAGGTACAGCTTTGGCAGCTGCTGGTCTCAATGATAAAACCTAGTGAGTTTACGGAGGACTCTTTAGCCGAAAGGCTAAGTATGAATATAGTCGTAAAACGGCGACTCCTCAAAAAACTACAAGACACTCATATAGGCCGTGTGTTGGTTTTTACCAACCCTCATCAGTGCCAGCCTTACTGCTTCTTATTGATGAGACCAAAGACTTTGTGAAAATGACTTATATTGGGAGAGATCCGTAGGAAAATGTGAGGCAATCTGCGAGTTCCGCCTGACGTTTCAATCGTCTCCTATACTGAGGGCTTTGCTGTACTTTGTATGTGCGGCGGTCTCTTTGAGAACGAATACTTGTGAGACCACTTCAGATTTGTCTAGCCACCTCATTGTTGACAAAGCAAGGGCCCCCGGAATCTTCGATGTCATTTTTGGGAGAGTCTTGTGTTGCGGCTTTGTGTACCGTTGTCTCCACCTCAAAAAATTTAATTTTTTTTGAATTTTCATGTGTTGAATAACTATGGACATCTCTGAACCATCCTTTGTAGCACGTTCTACTATAATCGGGACACTTGAGGTCTGTCCAGTCTGTAGTGTCCATGTATCTCCTCGTGTATTGAGCTACAAAAATTTGTGTTCCATTTAATTTCCATTCTGTGGTGGAGGTGACGTGACCTGAAAGCTATCTGGGGAACGTCTCCCCTGACTTTAACCTTGTTCACAAAAACCCCCCATTGGTACCACAGGCATGCGCTTTCATGGGTGTTGCCAGTCCTGCCGAAATCTGCTTGTCTGTTGACGGTCTTATTTTTAGGATCAGTTTCTCAATCACCTGCGACCTACTATATATATATCTCCGCAGTCCACTTCATCACCGATCCTTCCCCAACCTCCTCATCAAAGCCGGGATGTTATGTCATTAATGGTCTCACACTGGATGGTATCTTTATCCTGAGTAACCAAAACACCATGGAATATTAAAGGGTTTCCATAGTAAAATCCATTGGATAAATCATGAATATCGGGTTGGTGGGGGTCCGACACTACGTTTATTCCACCAAAAAAAAGTTACCCAGCTTGGACACCACAAAAATTCTTGGATGTCAGAATTTTGGTCTATGAACAGCTCCTTCTGCTCTATAACATGCTGCCTGCAGATAGGACACTATGTACAATCTGCTCAGCTCCTGCGGCTCTATAACATGCTGCCTGCAGATAGGACACTATGTACAATCTGCTCAGCTCCTTCTGCGCATAAATGTTGCTGCGATAGGACCACTATATACAATCTGCCTCGCTATTCCTGCTCCATAACATGCTGCCTGCAGATAGGACACTATTACAATATGCTATACTCCTCCGCTATCTATAGCACTCCTGGCCGAGAGGACACTATGTACAATCTACTCAGCCTCTCTGCTCTATAACATGTTGCCTGCAGATGGACACTATGTACAATTGTGCTCAGCTCCTCTGCTCATACAATGCTGTTTGCAGATAGACACTATGAACAATGTGCTCAGTTCCTCATGTCTCTCTAACATGCTGCCTGTCGATAGGACACTATGTACAATCTACTAGCCTCTCCTGCTCTATAACATGCTGACGGCAGATAGGACAACTTGTACAATCTGGTCAGCTCCTCCTGCTCTATAACATGCTGCTGTAGATAAGACACGAGAACAATCTACTCAGTCGCAACCGTCTATAACATGCTGCTTGCCGATAGGACACTATGTACATCTATCACCTCCTGCTCTAAACATGCTGCCTGCAGATAGTGACACTAGGTACATCTTACTCAGTTCCTCCGGCTCTATAACATAAACCCCACAATCTCATGGTTTATGATTTATCTTTTGTTAGGCCATTAGTATCAATTTACTAGAATCCCCTGTAATAGGTTTTTCTAGGAATTCGAGATGGGGTGTTGCAACACAACAATTTTGGAAGGCCTCATACATCTGTGGCTCCAATCGGCCTAAAGTATCAGGGGTCATGGGACCAGCTCTGGTCGTGCGTTGGATTTGTAGCAGTTCTTATTGACCTTTGGCGGGTCGGGTCAGTAGTACGGATGGGCATAGACCTCCGTGACGATGGAAACGAGATAAGGGTAGCTAGGTAATACTTTTACTTTGCCTTTTGTGCCTAATAATTGCCAAATTAGGTGGAAGGATCGCTTTAAATACTGAAAGCGTCTCCTGGTACAAGATTTAAGTATCAGCCAGCAATTGTACAACTACAACCCCCAGCTGCATGGTCCGACAGTGTTGCCCGCTGGTCTTGGCAGCCCCTTCCACCGCGGCAGCGGGGTAGAGCTGCCGCATCTAATGTTTTAGATTAGTAAGTGATAAAAACTTCCTGTTTTATTCTCGACCAGAATATCTGCCAGAGAATACAGCGGGATTTACTGCCCCCAGCTTTTTAACATCACTGTCTGGATGGGATGATTGAATGGAATCATCAGGCCACAAAGTATACTTATATATAGTATAGATTTAAGCAACAGCACAAACAAAACTATGTAGACCAAACTGAAATTCTCACTGTGGTGAAATTTGGATAATGCAAAAAATTCTTTGGAAAAAAAAACAGTTGGCTATAGGTCTGTTGAAGACAATGAGCAGCTCTTCTGCCTCTATAACATGCCTACCTGCAGAAGGACACTATGTAACAATTGCTTCATTCCTGCTCTATAACATGCTGCCTGCAGATAGGACACTATGAAATCTGCTCATCTATCTTCCTGTCTTATAACATGCTACATGGCCACATAGGGCATACATACAATGTGCTCGCCACCTCCTGCTCTAACGAATGCTCACTGCAGATAGGCACTATGTCTAAAACTCTGCTAGCTCCTCCTGCTCTTATAAACATCGTCTTCGCCTGCAGATAGGACACTATAACAATCTGACCTCAAGTCCTCCTGCTCTATACATGCTGCCTTCAGATAGGAAACTATGTACAATCTGCTCAGCATCCCTGGCTCTAATACATGCTGCCCTGCAGATATGGACACATGACATTCTGCTCAGCTCATCGCTGCTATAACATGCGCCTGAGATAGGACACTATGTACAATCTTGCTCAGGTCCTCCTGGCTCTTTAAACATGCTGCTACAGATAGGACACTTCATACAATCTGCTCAGATCCTCTGCTCTATAAACATGCTGCTGCAGGGTAGTGAAACTATTATATACATCTGCTCCGCTTCTCCTGCTCATATAACATGCTACCCTGCACAAGGACAGTAACATACCATGTGCTCCAGCCCCTCCGCTCTATAACATGCTGCCTGCAGATCGGACACTATGTAAAATTTTCTGCTCAGCTCCTCCTGCTCTAAACACGCTGTCCTGCATATAGGAAACTATGTTACAATTCTACTAGCTCCTCCTGCTCTACAACTGCTGCCTGAAGAAAGACACTATTACAATCTGCTCAGCTCCTCTGATCTTATAACATGCTGCCTACAAATAGGACACTCATACAATGCTGCTCAGATCACTCCTGCTCTATAATATGCTGCCTGCAGGTAGTGTAAACTATGTACAATCTGCTCAGATCCTCCTGCTCTATAACATGCTGCTTCCAGGTTTTAGAAGGGCTATACCAAAAAAAAAAAAAAAAAGTTTATATATCACTTTCTGCAATACAGCAGAGAGGGGCTCTGGTAATACTCACTCATAGCCACTTCAGGGTCATTAGATGGTATATTTCCTATAAGATGTCAATTGTTTTTTATTTTGCACAGATGAAAAATTACTAATCTTTGTATGTTTTTTCATGCTTCTTTTGATGGTAATGGAACAAGAAATGGTATGCCGTACTGTATACTATATATACCAAACTAGAGTATATTATAGAGAAGTGAGAAAAATAAAAAACAAACAATGTCAGGTTAGTAATTGCTAGGGGAAGGGGAGAGGGGAAGGGAGAGTCAGGGGAGAGGTGAAGGGAGAGTCAGGGGGAGACAAGTAGAGGGGACGGTGAGAGTCAGGGGGAGACAAGGAGAGGGGAAGGGAGAGTCAGGGGAGACAAGGAGAGGGGGAAGGGAGAGTCAGGGGGAGACAAGAGAGGGAAAGGAGAGTCAGGGGGAGACAAGGAGAGGGGAAGGGAGAGTCAGGGGAGAGGGGAAGGGAGAGTAAGGGGGAGACTGGGAGGAGGAGAACCAAGAGGCAGGAGAGACTGACAAAGGGGAGGGGAGAGTCAGGGGGACTGGAGACGAGGGGAAAGGAAGGGAGAGAGTAGGGGAGAGGGGAATAATTGAGCGTCAGGGGAGGGGGAAGGGAAGTGTCAGGGGAGACCAAGAGAGAGGGAGGAAGGGAGAGTGTCGGGAGAGACAAGGAGAGGGGAAGGGAGAGTCAGGGGAGACAAGGAGAGGGGAAGGGAGAGTCAGGGGAGACGAGGAGAGGGGAAGGGCGAGTCAGGGAAGACAAGGGAGGGGAAGGGTGTGTCAGGGGAGACAAGGAGAGGGAGAGTCAGGGGAAGGGAGAGTCAGGGGAGACAAGGAGAGGGAAGGGAGAGTCAGGGGAGACAAGGATAGGGGAAGGGAGAGTCAGGGGAGACGGGAAGGGAGGTCAGGGGAGCGGGGAAGGGAAAGACGTCAGGGGAGACGGGGGAGGGGAAGGGAGAGTAGGGGGGGAGGAGAGGGGGAAGAGGGGTAAGGGCGAGTCAGGCGGGAGACGGGGAGAGAGGGAAGGGAGAAGAGTAGGGGGGAGACGGGGAGGAGACGGGAGAGGGGAAGGGAGAGTAGGGGAGACGGGGAGAGGGGAAGGGAGAGTCAGGGGAGAGGGGGCGAGGGGGAGGGGAGAGTCAGGGGGGAGACTGGTAGAGGGGAAGGGAGAGTCAGGGGGAGAGACGGGGAGAGGGAAGGGAGAGTCAGGGGGAGAGGGGAGAGGGGAAGGGAGAGTCAGGGGAGACGGGGAGAGGGGAAGGAGAGTCAGGGGGAGACGGGCGAGAGGGGAAGGGAGAGGCAGGGGGAGACGGGGAGAGGGGGGAAGGGAGAGTCAGGGGAGACGGGGAGAGGGGGAAGGGAGAGTCAGGGGAACGGGGCGATAGGCGGAGGGAGAGGGGAAGGGAGAGTCAGGGGCGACGGGGAGAGGGGAAGGGAGAGTAAGGGGAGACGGGGAGGAGGGAGAGGGAAGGGAGAGTCAAGGGGAGACGGGGAGAGGGGAAGGGAGAGTCAAGGGGAGACGGGGAGAGGGGAAGGGAGAGTCAAAGGGGAGACGGGAGAGGGGAAGGGAGAGTCAAGGGGAGAGGGGAAGGGAGAGTCAAGGGAGATCAGGGGCGAGTCCAGGGAGCGGGGAGAGGGGGCAGGGGGATCGTAAAGGGGAGACGGGGAGGGGGAGAGGGGAGGGAGAGTCAAGGGGAGACCGGGGAGAGGGGACGGGAGAGTCAAGGGGAGACGGGGAGGAGGGAAGGGAGAGGAGAGTAAGGGGAGAGGGGAAGGGAGGTCAAGGAGCGAGTGGGGAAGGGGAGCGGTCCAAGGGGACGAGGAGGAAGGGAGAGTAAGGAGGAAGGGAAGGGAGAGTCAAGGGGAGACGGGGAGAAGGTAAGTACAATTCAGGCAATCATAAGACCCTGTGCGTATTTTCCACAAGCTGTGAGTAATCCATGATAAAAATGCGGATTATCTAGGCAGGGTTATCACAAGCGATAACGTGCAAATTACAGTAAATGAGGGCTTGTCAGGAGATGCAGGTATGGGGCAGCGGGCGCCTCTGAGCGCTTAATAAGGATCTGAGTATAACAGGTACCAGATGTGCTGCACCCCTGGAGCTACAGTTCCCAGAGGCTCCGTACTCTGCCCATGGAGATCTTTCTAGCATCTCCACTTGGGCTTCCCGGAGGTGGGGGGGGGTGGGGGGTTCTACCAAATAAATGAAGCCTGGCCTAATCTTTAAATTAAAAGCCTGCACTTCTTTCTTGTCTATTAAAAACAAGCGTTAATAAGATTCCTGGAAGGGGCCGTGTTTATTTGTCTTAAGTGTGTGCGGAGGAGGGCGCTGATCTTACCTTTGGCTGCCAGATATTTTTGGTTTATACAAGTGCAGGGGAGTGTGTTTTTTTTTCTTACCCTTGTACTTTGGTCTTTCTGGTGTACGGTATAATGGTTGAGGAGGGTGAGGGGAGGAGGCCGCGGGGTTAGGGAGTGAGAGGTGAGAATGTTGTGCGGAGATTGGTTATTTTAAAAGCAGAAAGTCAAAATTAAAAAAAAAAAATTGAATATTTGAATGTACGAAATTGTAAAATCCAAAACCTGTCACACGTATTCAGTATCTTTGCAGTTTTTTTTTTTTTTCCTTTCTTTTTTTTTTTTTTTCCAGTAAAAATCCAACAATGTCCCATCATTTATAACTATTCTTTAATTTTACTATTAAAGGGATTGTCCAGTGGTAACAAGTTATCATCAGGGTTGTCAAATTGCCTGATGATATGGGGGTCTTCCATTTTTTAAGGGAGTCTAGGGACACGAGAACGGGGTGGTCCATTGTGCCCCGGATAAATAGGTCACACATGCGCCCTATGGTCCTATTCATCGCTACGGCGCTGATGGAGATGGCCCCGGGCCCCGTTCAGCTCTCTTTCATTTTCGTAGACCGTGATTGGAGCACACATGTTTCACCTACCGCTCCAATCTTTTGGGAACCAAGGGGGTGCAAAGGACCCCTGTTCTTGTGATCCGTGGGGGTCCAATCGTCGGGAACCCCTATCAATCAGTAATTTAGTCCCTTACATGGATTATTGAGGACCATCTTCAAATATCAGGATTCTGGGACACCGATGGTGTTTTTGTTTTACCCTCTTAAAGGGGTTGTTGGAAAATAAAAAAAAATATTATATGGGGCTTGGAGTGGGTGCTATAGGAACAATAAACTTTATTTGCTGACCTCCTCCGGCTCTGATCAGCCACAGGTCCACAGAGACCGGCAGTGATGAGGCAATGCGTCCGCTAGTGCAGGAGTTTCAGGCTGTAACAGGCGCTGGGCTATGGAGGGAGTAGAATGTCTCGGGTGGAAATTCATCCTTCTCTATATAAAACAAAAGGCCGGTGACCGCTAGCGAGAACCGGGAGAGCCAAGGACGGATGGGATATGGCACAGACTGGTGATGTTTGTCTGATTAGTTGAACAGCCCCCGCAGACAATGGAGATATAGCGTTGGTTTGGTTATCTATTCATTGTAACCGTCAATAGTACATGAAGGAATATCAATGGGTACGCGCGCTTCTGAAACATAAGATGTTAAAGTAAGTCAGGAAATATAGAACCTGGGGGGGGGGGGGGCTAATAAACAAACATGGCCTTACTTTAAAACTCATGTCCACCAAAGGCCATTACGTAATTAGGTATAAGTGGCACACAACAGTGAGGACATCCCAAGCTACGAAGCCTGCGACAACTGCTGCTTCAGTGAGGTTGTGGTCAATTAGTCGCTGCGTCACAGCCGAGGCCTAACTGTATAGGGGCATAGATGAGAAGAGCTCTTCTTATGGGAAATTAGAGAAAATTTATTATAAGATCTGTAGTGAGGGAAGGAGAGGGATTGTGTCCAGAGGTCTTCCTGCAAGAACAAGCGGAGACCACATTAAAAAAAAAAAAAAAAAAAATATGATTCTAGAACAACTTCGATTCTAGAACATCTCTTTTTGGTATAAAAATAAAATAGAATAACACCCATGCTTTCAAAGGACCCCATTTTAAGAGATTATCTGCTTGGACAGCCTGACCTTGTTTTTATAAGTATCTGCCAGCAGCTAAAAAGGGGTTGCGGGCAAATTAGCTCTAAGACATAATGACCTATTCATTGGCTAGTCAGGCGAGGCGGGCCGTGTGATCCAGGTGCTAAGAGGAGAAGTGGTTCTGTCAGGGGGTAGACGTAAATTGCAGCTCACAACGCAGGTTGATTGGGAGCGCCACTTGGTAAGTGAAACAATGTTTTCTTTAAGCAGCGCCAGTATTCAGAATGACGACAAAGGCATTTTTAAAATTTCTGTCCCCAGCTGAAAAAAAGAATGTCATGGAATCGATTTGTAGGACATCTACCCACCAGGATGAAAGAGTGGTACACTAAGGGACACTGACATTACTGGGGTGTGCTCCCTCTGGCAGGATTAGCGCTATCTTTTGCTTAATTTATTCCTTTTTTTTTTTTTTTAAAGGTTCAAGGTTTTAAAATTATGAATGAGCATGAGAGGGCTCTGTACTCCATAGGTGTTGATGGACTCTTGGGAGCCCATCGGCCACCCCCCCTCCCCCGCACATTTGCACAATTTCTAAATACTTTTTATCTTAAGAACAGAACATGAGAAGCTCCAAGAAGAGTTGCATTATACCAGAGGGGGCACAACCAGTGATGTCAGTGTGCTTGGTTTACAATCCTTATCGCTGGTAGGTTAGCATTCCTATTAAAAAGGGCGGTCTTGAGTCATAAAAGGAAATCTGTATGTGGGATTGGTTATAATCCTACTACTCGAGTGGTAGAGTTCCTATAAAAGGGGTTCCTGAGTCTTAAAGGAAATCTGTATGTGTGCTTGGTTTATAATCCTGTATCCTGGTGGTAGAGTTCCTATAAAAGGGGGGCTTGAGTCTTAAAGGAAATCTGTATGTGTGCTTGGTTTATAATCCTTCATCCTGGTGGTGGATGTCCTTTAATATCTGAGATGCAAGGATCCCCCTAGCAGTGCACGTAGCAGTACAGTGTGTGTGTTGACATTGCACCTGTTTTGTGTTATCTCCCACTAGTCAGACAAGCTGTACCACTCTATCACAGGGCATTGAAAGCTGATTTTTACAGCTCTGCGGGGTCTCTGAATGCTAATTTTCCTGAATGGTTTTCGATGAGACAGCAGATTAGTACATTGGAAGGTTCAATTTTTCACCTTCGAGGCACCGATCCAAGTCGAGCAAGAAGACATTTTTTTTTACCTTCCCCCTCCACACAATAGGGGAGTGTTACTGTGCGCAGCGCCGGGGCCTCGCTTTACCGTTACAGCCTCTCCATGTGCAGAGCCTCTCCTAATGGCTGATGGGACCGGCTGACTTGGCTACTCCCTCGCTTCCTGTAACACAATCCATCCATCCACCAAATTCCTCTCCCTGACATCTAAGCCGCAACCACTGGGTCCTTTTAACTCGGTTGTTATGGAATTTCTTATTAATCTTGTTTTCACTGGACGCTAAGAACTCGCTGAATCGGATCGCTGTGCGTTACAGACTCGTTAGCGACCCTGCCCCATCAGAACCAGCGCCTGGAAACTATTTCTATGCCGTAAATTGGATAGGACTTGACAAAGTTTTGCTGGAGCTGCAGATTTTTTTTCTCCCCTCTTTTTCTCTGGAGATGGAATTAAATTGCATAGTTTTTTCGGTTCTGAGTTTTGGGTTCATACTGTGGGTTTGCAGTTTCTTAATAGAACTTTTTCCACCGGTTTAGTTTCATAGGGTAAAAATGTGTAAAATGGGGTGAGGGGCTCAAGGAAATCCACCATCAAAATCCATCCTGATAAACCAGGGATATTACTCATAGAACCAGGCACCGGGACTGGGGTAATCTTCTTATATTTGTCATCCTCCATCCTTCTAAAATCAACTTTTATGATGATAAAAGGCTATGGGTGTGTTACCAGAGGCCCTCTGTGCTGCAGCTTCACAGGCTGTTTCCCCCTCGCCCTGCTCCCTCAACACTTCCCCCATCCCTCTGCCTGCTGTAATCTCACACAGAAGGAGGGGGAAAGTGCTCCTGGACAGGCACAGCACAGAGGGGCTCTGGTAACACACCCAGGATCCCCCTCTAGTTCATTAGCATAATTGTAAAAGCTGATTTTAGAAGGAAGGAGGCCATGAATAACAAATATAAGAAGATTACCACAGTCCTGGTGCCTGGATCTATTAGTAAGTGTCCCTGGTTTATCAGGATGGATTTTGTTGGGAGATTTCCTTTTAAAGGCAAAGCTGCAGCTGGTGTTTAGCATTGTTCCTGGAGATCTGTGTAATCCTACCCTGCTGTGTGTTGTCAGTAGCAGTGGCAGCATTGTGAAAATACATTTATATTCCAGAATTGTAGCTGGACTTGGTGCACTCCTTTGTGAGATCTCAACTCACAGCCCCTCCCCCTGCTCTTGGTAAGAGCTGTAACAGGCTTGGTAAGAGCTGTAACAGATGTTGAAGCACTTGAGAGAAGCTGGGGAGCAGTAAATGCAAAGAACATAGCGGTTTGAGGAGACTCCCTTGGTGTTCAAGGTCCAGCTACAATCCTGGAATTTAAATGCATATTTCATATTCTTACTACTGTTAACGATACAATAACATAAAGTTATGATTACACCGATCTCCAGGGACAATACCTAACACCGTCAGCAGCTTTTTGTGATCACAACCTCTGGTTAAATCCCTTTAAAGGCGGTCTACCAGCTCCCAGCATCAGAGCTGTGTAGATCACTACATGAGCTTTCCAGATATACTTTTCCTGGTTCCTACTGACCTGTCGCTTTAGAGAAAATTCAATTCTGGTTTTATGCAAATGAGCTACTCAGTTCACCAGGGGCGGGGCCTGTGATTATTGATGAGCGGACCCAACGTTCAGGTTCTGCACATGACCCGGAAGTATAACCGGATTTGCGATGTACAGCCAATCGGGCAAATTGATATCCCTATCAACTAGCCATGGCTATGATTGAGTGTCCGCTCATCTCTACTTGGGATGTATTACTACTTGATGTAATAAACCCCAGACCCAGCAGGGAAAGTAAAGCCTGAATTATTTTTACATACGGGAAGATCGCCATCCCAGGGTCCTGTCCTCTTCCTATAGGTTCATTGACTGACTCCTAAATTTCCAATATTTGCTCATAACAAATAAAACAATACTATAAAACTTGGTAAACTCTGTAGACTTGGGTGGAGAAGACAAATTCTACGCTATAGCAAAGTTAACCTGAGCAACTAGTGCCAGGCAGCTGCTGCCAAAGCAAATAAAACCATCAAAAGAAGCAAAGATGCCCATGACGAGAAAATAAGTTCCTCTGGTTGGATGCAAAAGTGGAATTTTGTGTACAATAACAATAAAAAAAAGCCACAAGAGAAACTAGAGGTGGTACAGACGAAGACAACCAAGTGCCAGAGGTTTGGATAAAACGTTGTTAAAGGAACACTCCATCCCTGCACAAGGTACAATTCAATCAATCAGCTGTGACTGGAGTGTTCCTTTAATTAAAAAAAAAAAAAAAAGATCTTATGGCCCCTTCACCACTTAACAGCCTTTAAGGGAAATCAACCTTATGGGTGCAGTGCTTCTAAACCAAGCACACTTACACACTTTTATTACACTTACATCCCGAATAAAAAGGATCTATTATTTTTGCTTCTAATAGCTTAGTTTTTTTTTTGAGAAAACCATCTTTTAAAATTATTCAAATGATCTTCTGGGGCTCCTGGATACATGAGAGAAGCCCCTTGCGTCTCCGCCCTCTGCTAATTATTCTCACGTCCATCCGATTCTCTGGTTGAGGTCGGAGGAGATGGGCAGAAACACCAAATGGGGGAGGTGTGAATAACTAGCAGAGTGGGATGCTGATTTGTAGCCAGGAGCCCCTGAAGCTCATTTGCATAATTGTAAAAGATGTTTTTCTCAAAAACTGAGCAATTAGAAACTTAAAGAAGAGCTCATCCAGTTTCAGGAGGGACACCCCGTCATGTAAGTGTGATTGGTTTAGACGCACCCCATCCATGTGGTAAATTTTCTTTAACCCCTTCCTTCACCCTTTTTGGCCCAGTACAACTTATTTGTGATAGGTTAAACCCTATCACATGATACAGACAGATATGTTCTGCGCGTTGATGTGTCTCATAACACAGACCACACAATGTGCACATGAGGAGACATGTCCGTCGCGAGGCTCGGTTTACAACGATGTTAATCTATCTCCAATGTGAATAAGGACATTTTGGGAAAATTAAAATTCCATGTTCTGTATCAGATATCAGAAGGGCTAAGCCGTAATTTGACTATAAAGAAATCTGCCATATAATACAGTATACTAAGGGGGAGTGTTATCTGTACATAAGTAATTAGATGTGGTCGGGGGGAAAATCAAACAATTCTTGGTAAACTAAGAACAATACGCTGAGGGTCTATTATATTCTTATCATCAGTCTTGATTTCTAAGATCTCTACCTTTAAACAGAACCCGTCATGCAAATTAACCCACCCAAAATAAAGACTGCATGAAAAACTATGGTTAATAAGCATTGCCCTTATCCGTAAATTGTTCCTATTCATGGCTTCAATGTTTCAAAAATCAGTTTGTAAACCCATATGCAACTCACCTGAGGTGAGTCCAGTGACACTACTTGAGTCTAATGCAGCCCTGCATATTCATGAGTTTCTTGCATTGCCCTGCCTCCTTGTACCTGATTGACAGGCTATGACATTCTGCTGTATGGAGAGCTATGTTACATCATTGAGCACTTAGTCATGTGACCCGGATGACCTCATCAAGAGTCCTGTTACATGCATTGTCTAACCCATGTATGTATCTGATCACATAAAAGTCTCTGTACAGGAAGGGGAGGGGGGGGGAGTAGAAGTCCCTGGCGAATGCTGTGATATCATGTGATCACATGTATGCATGGTGTACAGTTTGCTAATGTTAGGGGGCTAAAGGACCTGTGTTGATTTCACTCTGGTCACATGACATGCTGAGAAGAAGCATGGGACATGGGGAGGAGTAGATGGGAGGGGCTGGCCGAGCAGAACAAGACAATTTTTAGCTAAAAGAAGGGTGTCTCCATTAATAGGGTTCTAATACCTGTATATGTGAAAATGTGGTGACAGGTTCCCTTTAAATATCATAAAAGAGATTATAATCCAGAGGTTCCTTCCCTAACTTTTTGGGGTCAAGATCACAATACCAGCACCAGTTATGGCAGCCAATCTCAAATAGCTGTGTGTTACCAATAGATCCAACTATTCTAAGCTCCTTTGGCCCTGCAGGAATGCTATCGGAGCATCCGTGGGAAATCCAACATAATGTGAGGAGGAATCAGCTGGTAGTTCTCTTCAGATAACACTGGGCGAGAAATCCTCTAAGACCGTCTTCACGTGAGGAACATGGTTCTTGTGCTCTCCTGATTTGACCATATGAACCAGATCCATTGCCTCATCACAAGGACCTGTGTTATTGATCGTTCCAAAACTTGCTGCCTCATTATTACCATAACGCGGCTCAAATGGTGGTGGTTGGATTGGGGAGTGCAGCCAACGACAGTGTTTCTTGGACCAAACCTGGTCCTAACCAACCAGCCTTAGTCCAAAGAGCAGCTTAAAGTTATAGCTCAGCCAGCTCCTACATGCTCCTCCACTTCTGTAAATACTGTTTGTGCACTTCTGGCATCGGGTATATTATAACGTTACCCCTTGGATGCTGGGTCAAACTAATGTCACCGGACGCTTCTATTGCACCCATCTGAAGGTGGTCCGAAGCGTTACATAGAACCTGGTTGATGCTTACACAACAGTTGAAGGAAAGATCATTTGGAGTCGTCAGCCTCAGGTTTCTGCTCTCTTATAATTACAGGTTTTCTATAAGCAAATATGGAAACAGACCCTAGAAAAAAACCAAATATAAAGAGTTTTTCTACACATCTGATAAGAGAATCTTCATTCATCTTCATTGGGTTCCACTAAGTGGTTGTCGAAATACGCGATCACTGTCCTAGGCACAAGGAAGTGAATAGAGAGGGGGCCATGTGCTATTACTCACACCAGGGGGTTCAGAGACCCCGATACACGTGATCAGAGAGACCCTCGCCAGCCGATTACCTTCTATGCTTGGTATATATTTATATACGCACATGAATTACGCTTTGCTCTACAAGTCATCGGTCACATTGAGGTATCGGCCTAGTCTATCCGTCAGCGGTGCATTAGCCAATTCTGTAGAGTAGGGATGGTAACACATAGGGGCTTATTTACTAAGGGTCGCGGATCGCACTTTCGTCAGACTGTGAACAGTTTTTGGGATTTGCGCAGCTTTGACGGGTATTTGACAGGAGTCTGCGCTGGGATTGTGCCGGCTTTCATGCAACAGAAATCGGGAAGGGGGGGGGAGCGGGCCGTCGTACGATCCGACTGATCCGACGGATTTAAGTTTCAAATTGTGTCGCAAGCCCAAGCACTTACATGCACCGGGAAGAAGAAGGTGAACTCCAGCGGACCTGAGCGGGGAAGCGACACATGCAGGATATCGGGCGCACAATCTTAGTGAATCACAGCACAGCGCATTATCTTCGGACAATGCACTTTCGTGAACTCCGCGGAACCGGGTAAGTAAATGTGGCCCATAGGTTACTTTCAATTTGCCTTTTTATGCTATGATTTCTTTTTTAACCAATTTCTTTTATATACATTTTCACACCAAGATTTTTGAACAATTTTAAAAATGAGATAAAAACAATGTAGAAAACAATCCCTGCTCTATACCATCCTCTGTGTGAACAGTTCTCGGAAATATTTGCGCACCTAAGTCCGGAAGAATACAGGGGGGGGGGCTTATGTGATCCCCATAGGCACAGGATTATAACCAATTTTGACACGGTGTAAAACGCTGACAGCTGCAAGTACCCTTCCAGTGTGCCCGGCGAGTGAAGTAGATAATTGGGGTGTGGTGACCCAGTAGGTGTCTATCCCAGCAATTGCTTCTAGTCCAACGCTCTCAAGGAATTTGCAAAACCCTGGTGTTAGCGCTGCACAATCTCCGCGCTAGTAAATGTCCTGACAGCCTCTAATTAAGAGAATTGATTTGTGCTCAGCTTTTTGCTGCTATTGCCCTCCTGGGATATGGCGAGTTTTAATACAGACCATTTGGAAAAACAGAGTATGTATGACTTACTATTAAAAAGGAAAGAAATCATTTGAACCGGGGCCAAGCACATCATCAAAAATCCTGCCACAGTTCAGAGAGGGGCCTTCACCGCCGCTAACGTTTCCAAGCCTTGTTTTGGTTGGGGTGGGGGGGGGGCAGCAGTGTTCCTATTTGATTTTAGAATACACACTCGTGTTGACTTAACATGTTAAGCGTCTGTTAGCTTTGTAGGACTGCAGTATTTTTCTTTGACAATTCGTCTTTGGGTTTCATTTTTCCGTACGGCTGACATGTTATAAATGAGAAATTCCCCAAGTTCTCGCTTGTCGGAGACTTCGGGGATTTTTACTGTAAATTGGATAAATTACTGGGACAATATTGGCGTTACGGAGGCTTTGTCAGAACTTGTTTCTGAGGACCTAAGGTTTGACATTTTGTAGTGAGCTGCCCATGTCTTCGATTCATCTTACCAGGGGGGTGGCTATTGACGGGAGCAATGGAAGAGTCAAAACTCGACCCCAGTCACCAGTACAGGCAGTCCCCCACTTAAGAACACCCGACTTGCAGACGACCCCTAGTTACAAAAGGACCTCTGGATGTTGGTAATTTACTGTACTTTATCCTTAGGCTACAATAATCAGCTGTAACAGTTATCACAGGTGTCTGTAATGAAGATTTATTATTATTCCTGGTTCTTATGACAATCCAAAAGTTTTAAAATCCAATTGTCACAGAAACCAAAAAAATTCTGTCTTGGGTTACAATTATAAAATATACAGTTCCGACTTACATACATACAAATTCAACTTAAGAACAAACCTATGGAACCGATCTTGTACGTAATTCTGGGACTGCCTGCACTTTCATTGGCTCGTGGTAAATTGGTGCATTGTTATAGATTTTGCCCAAACAGCTTTGTCATAAAACATAGATTAATGGAGTATAACAGTGTTTGTGCCCATGGAATATTCTTGGTACATTGGGGGTATCCAATAAGAAAACCGTGTTGGAATTCATTTGTATCTTTCCCAAATACTTCCTGACTTTGCACTTTATCACAAGTTTTAGATGTTTTTAGACACAACTTAGACACAGAAAAGACTGAAGGTTTTCCAGAAAGACGATATGGTTAAGCATAATAGGGTTATTTTGTGCAAGTAAGGGGGGGGGGGGGGGGGGGTCCAAGAGTAGACTTCAAATCAAATCTACCATCACAATCCATCATGATAAACCAAATCTTACTCATAGATCCAGCACCAGGACTGTGGTGTCTTCTTATATTTGTTATCTGTGACCTCTTTCTTTCCGCTACCAAATGCAAATATAGACCAGTGGTGGCGAACCTATGGCATGGGGGCTGGAGGTGATACTCGGAGCTATCTCTCGGGGGCACCCAGGCTATCACCCCAGCAGAGTGGTTTCCAGACAGGACAAGCCTACTCCTGCAGGCCGAGGCATCCTAGGATGTGCCTCGCTCCGTGCTATTTTAAATCTGGGAGGAGTGGGGAGGTGCAGACAAGGTTTGGGTTATCATTGGAGCTCTTACTACAGGCCCAGCAATTCCTCATGTCTGGGGAAACTGGAGAGAAGCTACAATGATAATCCAAATTTACTCCTCCTTTATATTGTATTGGTGTCCTCAGGATGCTGATACGATTGAAAGATCTGACAGAGCGTGTAGAGTTAATTCACTGCTTAAATCGCAATGTTGGCACTTTAAGATAAATAAGTATGGGGGGAAAAACTTTCAGCGTACAGTCTGCAGGTTTTAGTAGATGGTGTGAAATGGGGGGTCAGGTCCACGAGATTCCAAAACGCCGGTCCAAAAGCCGGGCATAAAGTCCAATAAGCTAAAAAGCAAAAAAAATAGGAGAGGATGGGGTGGAATCCAGCACTTTTAAAGCTAGTGAAAAACTTGAAAACTACATTTATAATGAAAAAAGGAGATCATAAAAATAGTAATATCTCCATAGAGGAAAAAACAACAAATACAAGACACATAACAGGGGAAAAGTTTCGGACTAAAAGTTTAAAAGTTTTTCACCCCATACTCTTCTTTTTTGCTTATTAGGGTTTTGGTTGTAGTTTGGGCACTCGGTCTTGGAAAGGTTGGACATCACTGATCTAGACCCTTCATTCAGTTTGTCGGTTTCGGACCCTATGTCATATTAACAATTTCATTTTATAGTCCTGGAGATCTCCTTTAAGCATGTAACTATGAGAGATGACTTCTGCCAGGATAGATCTGGTGATGTCCTTGGGAAGTTGCTTGTCCCTTATTGGGCCTGTTCACTAAAGCCCCTGGTAGACTTTATCTTGTAGCAGGCCATGAGGCCTGTATCATAGACAACTGGTTACCCTATCCATATCCACTTGGAAGCCAGTTTACTCCATAGCCAAAACCTGCACATAATCCCAGGGTCCAGTAGTACAGACCACTGACCCACCATCATGACCACCACAACACAACCGCTGTCGGTTTGCCCCATAAGGGTATGTGGGTGTCATCAACAACAGCTTCACTTATAGACCATCGTCTCCAAGCAATACATGTACAGCTGTTTAGTAAAAGGAAATCTAACACCAGGATCCAGGAAAGTAAACAGAGCACACTTACATGCTGGTCTGTGCCCCCTCTTCTTTTAGCTTTCTTTGCTCTTGTTTTTAAGAAAAATAAAATCTTTAAAAATTTATGCAAATAAGTCTGGGAGGCTCTGGGCTCCATTAACAGCTATCAAACCCGTAGCACCTCATTTGCATAATTTTAAAGCCTTTTTTTTTTTTTTTTTTTTTTTCAAACAAGGGCTTAGGGAGCTAAAAGGAGACCAGATACTAGCTGAGGGCGCACTCACCAACATGTAAGTGTACTTGGTTTACAATCCTTCATCCTGGTTGTAGATGTCCTTTAAATAGCTTGTATGAAGGGGGTCACTGCTGGAATTATACTCATTTTAACATATTTATTATGTTCATTTCATTTTATTCTGTAAAAGAATACTCATAGGCTCATATAACATCTATAATGCGACGGGCTACCCACCAATCTTGGGCCATTTACACTATCGGTATCCACGAATGTGTCCAAAAGGACCAAAATCCTCGAAAACTGGAGTCCCCCCTGCTTCATATGATCCTCTTTTGTTTCTTAAAAATTCATAAAACGATTCACACCCAAAGAATTGCTTGGGAGTGAGGGAGGGGGGACATGCTGAGGGAGTTGATGACTAATTGGAAAAAGACATTTTACCCAAACCATCTGCTAACGAAGTATCTATTGTCAACTGGAGCTAAAAAATGTTACAAAGATGCATCCTGTTAAATTATTATTTTAATTTTTTGGGCCATGTAAATGGAAAAGCAGGAAGTAATTAAGAGTGCGCAGTGCGGTGTATCGAGGGGCACAGATTGTTTTCATAAAGGGCCGTGGATTTAATCATCTTTACTGGAAGGTTAAAAATGGTTCCCTCAAAAAAAAACACACAAAAAAAAAAACATTTGTCCAATTCTTTGGGATATGCTGAAGGGGCTGTCGCTGCTGAACCTGCCCCAGCGTTTACCTTGGACTGCACACCAGCGGGGAGACGGCACACTGAAAATAAATGGAAAACATCAATGTTGTTGTGTTAAGCTGACATCACGCTGAGCGTGGCGGGACGCAGCCTCATCTATATGTGAGGACCTGCAGAGACTCGTCGCTAGGCCCGCCCAGATAGCGCGCCTCAGTCATTTCCTCTATTACCACCGCTTGTTTATTTTCACTTGTACCTTCAAATTCACAGGTTATCATTGCCAGCTAGGGCGGCACAGGCTCAGATTTTTTACTTTTTTATTTTTCTGTCACTATGTTTGGTCGCAAAAAAACTATGCTGGCTTGTTTAGCTTACAGGAAATCTACCATCACAATCCATCATGATAAACCAGGGACATTACTCATAGATCCAGGCACCGTGACTGTGGTAATCTTCTTATATGTGTTATCCATGGCCTCCTTCCTTCTGAAATCAACTTTTAGAAATAGGTTAATAAACCTAAAGGGCTCCTGGGGGTGTTATCACAGCCCCTCTGTGCTGTAGCTTCGCACGCTGTTACACTGTAGTGATGTGTCCTTCGCAAATAAGCCGTCTCTAAGCGTCAAATCTTTCACAATGGACGGGATGTGGCTCCCAGCAGTGAGCCGATGGTTCACTTAACCCCGCCCCTAATTGGGAAAACACGCCCCCTTTAACCCATTAATTGGTGGTGTGGAGAGGAGAGACTGGCTGGTCTAATGCTCCCTATTATACTTGTAATAGGGTACAGTTCAGGGGTCTGGCTCTTTTTAGGGGGAGACTAATGATGCAAGCTGCCTAAGAGGAATGAGGGGCACAGACTGTTTTCATAAAAGGCCGTGGATTTATTACACCCATTGATATTACACTGTGCAGGAGCACTTCCCGCTCCCACTATGTGCTGAAACTTCCTGTGCTGTGAGATAACACCAGGCAGAGGGAGAGGGGAAGTGCTGAGGCAGCAGGAGCAGATGAAGAGACAGTGTAACAGTCTATGAATCAGCAAACTATAAAAAAATGCATCATTTTAAAAGTTGATTTTAGAAGGAAGCAGGCCATGGATAACAAATATAAGAAGATTACCACAGTGACTGATGCCTGGATCTATGAGGAAGGACCCCTGATTTATCATGATGGATTTTGAAGCAATGCTATGCTATGTTGGCACTTTGTGATTAAGAGGTGGGGTATTGGCTTTAGTTTGGGCACTCGGACACTAAATGTTTCGCCAGTGCTGCTTTAGGGATGCAAAGACCTTGGTAAGTCTTTGATTTTGCCACATGAGAAGGCACCAGTGTTACGGTTGTGCATGAATACTGGGGCCCCTGTCTTGTCGGTCCCTAAGGTCTCTGATTGGCTAAAGCCGATCCTGGCTGCTTATTGTGGAAGAATCGGAGCAGTTTCCTGTCCAACCCCTTTAGGTTATGTTTCTAGCCTGTTCTTTTGGTTTTCAGCGAATGTTGGTGGAATAAATAATAATAATAATTCTTTATATAGCGCACACAGACTACGCAGCGCTGCACAGAGCACAAGTCAGTCCCTGTCCCCAATGGGGCTCACAATCTAATCAAACTACCAGTATGTTTTGAAGTGTGGGAGGAAACCGGAGGACCCGGAGGAAACCCATGTGTTGACCCTGGGATTTGCACCCAGGTCCCCAGCACTGCAAGGCTGTAATGCTAACCACTGAGCCACCGTGCTGCCCAATAATGATACAATTAGGTATAGTTTTAGTCTAGAAGTTAAAGTTGACCTGTCAGTCAGTTGGGTCACCGTCGGAAATGGCTTCACTATAAACATACAATATTGCTTGCCGACTATGTGACCGGAAAATCCATGGATGACCCTTGTCTGCTATCACAGTCCAGGCTCATCTCTACTTTCATCCATACGGATACTGATGGAACATATGGACAAAGTTTAAATTGCAAACCAATCCCCATAACGCACCACGGCCATGTAACGGGATATCCGGTGAATGTGTAGGGTGTTATTTCTGCGTTGTCGATTCCCACTCGTTTCTTGTGAGAAGCCGAGTCTCCGAGGTTGCCGAGTCACACTCATGCATTAGACACAACTACTGTCAGTGTAAGTCATCACCATTAATCCATCTTACCGAAAGCCATACGCGCCGAACCGTGGGATGAGACGCCGCTCACGAGGAGAAGAGGACAACGCCTCCGCATCTCCTGTAACCCTATATAAGCATTATTCACCATCCCAGAATACTGTGGTCTCCCAGAGACTGCGGCGCTGGTGACACATAAGCCTGTGCTGGTATTAACGGGCTGCGAGGAGACAAAACCAAAGCCTGGAAACACAGACATTACAAAAACAGATGGAGAGGATCAGAAGAGCGAGCAACGTACAAAGCCAATGAGACCCCCACACCCCCCACCCAGCCCCCAGACCATACACAGAGTAATACTAAATCCTAATGCACTATAAACCCTCCGCTCCCCTCACGTCCTCCTCTTACCGGGTCTGGAGGGACGGTCATCCAGTGTGCGGTTACCGGAATTTCCATACAATGATGTGTCGGGGATCAGACTTTAGAATTCTGTTTAGAATTGTTGACTTATGTACCTAGTTGTGTATAGCGCTTATGGTGGGCAGGTAGATATAGGTATTACCATATCATCTCTGAATAGTTCTGCTCCGCCTTTTCTTGATATGTAAGTGAAGCCGCCTGTCAGCCTTTACCTAATCACCAGACATTTCCTGTCCTAACAAATGGCCGCAAATGAAGGGTCATGTGATCTCTATCTGTCCAGGAACAATCACCCTGCCAGGACCTTATGAGAGTATTCATAAATATAAGATCAAGACTGAAGATGTATCCGTACACTGATCTTGTGCCCAGGGGTGTTACGTATATGTGGATTCCATAGCAATGCACCCCTACACATTCAGCAGCACATTTCAAACAAGTTTAGATAAAAGCACCACATGTTGATTGTACAACAGTGCCACGTGCATATATACAGTGCTGTCACAGTAAAGAGTACATACAACCAGTAGCTGTAAGCACGAGTAACAGGGATAATACACATCGTGATTCACAGACAGGATATAAAACACACAGTGTATGTCACAGTACAGGGATATACACACAGTGATGTCACAGTACAGAGATAATATACCCAGTGATGTCACAGTACAGGATAATACACAGAGTGATGTCACAGTACAGGATAAAACACACAGTGATGTCACAGTACGGGATAATACACACTTGATGTCACGTACAGGATAAATACACACAGTGATGTCACAGTACAGGATATACACACACAGTGATGTCACGTAGTAACAGGATGAACAACACAACAGTGATGTCACGTATATAAACAGTGTCATAAGATACAACACAGTGATGTCCACAGTACAGAGATAATACAACAGTGGATGTCACATGACAGGGATAATACACCACAGTGATGTCACAGTAAGGGATAAAAACACACAGTGAGGTCACAGTACGGGATAATCACACAGTGATGTCACGTACAGAGATAATACACACAGTGATGTCACAGGAAGACAGGGATAATACACACAGTGAAGTCACAGTACAAGGGATAAACACAAGTGATGTCACAGTAACAGGGATAATACACAGTGATGTCACAGCACAGGGATATACACAAGTGATGTCACCACAAGGGATAATACACACACAGTGATGTCACAGAACAGGATAATACACACAGTGATGTCCAGTCTAGGGATAATACACAAGTGAGTCACAGTACAGGGTAATAAACACTAGTCGAGTAGTCAGGATAATACACAAGTGAGTCACAGACGGAATACACACAGTGATGTCACAGTACAGGGATAATACACATAGTGATGTCACAGAGTAAGGGAAATAAACACACGTTATGTCACAGTACAGGATAAACAACCTCGGATGGTCACAGTACGGGAAAATACACACAGTGATGTCACAGTACAGGGAAATAACCACGTGATGTGTCCACGTGACGGATAGGATATACACACTGAGTGATGCACAGTACAGGGATTAAATGCACACACAGTGATGTCACAGTACGGATAATTACACATAGTGAGTCACAGTACAGGGATAATACACACAGTGATGTCACTACAGGGATAATACAAACGTGTGTCACAGTACAGGGATAATACACACAGTGATGTCACAGTACAGGATGGACAATACTAATAACACAGTGATGTCACAGTACAGGGATATTACAGAATACAGTGATGTCCCCAGTACGTGGGTATAATACAACACAGTGAATCACAGTACAGGATAAGTACTCATCACCATACACAGTGATGTCACAGCTAACAGGGATAATACACCAGTGATGTCACAGATACAGGGATAATCACACAGTGATGTCACAGTACCAGGGATAATACACACAGTGATGTCACAGTACAGGATAATACACAAGTGAGTCACAGTACGGGATAATACCCGTGATGTACAGACAGGGATAATACACACAGTGATGTGTACAGTACATTGTGGGTAAAACACACAGTGATGACACTCAGTGACAGGGGAAATACACACAGTGATGTCACAGTACAGGGTAATACACTAGTGATGGTAACAGTACAGGGATAATACACACAGTGATGTCACAGTACAGGGATATACACAACTAGTGATGTCACAGTACAGGGATATACATCACAGTGATGCACGTACAGGGATAATACACACAAGTGATGTCCACGGTCTAGTGGGATAATACACACAGTGTGTCACAGTACAGGGATAATACACAGTGATGTCACAGTACAGGGATAATACACATGTGATGTCACCGTACAAGGGATAATACACAGTGATGTCACAACAGGGATAAACACACCTGTGATGTACAAGACAGGATAATACACAAGTGATGTCACAGTACAGGGAAATACACACGTGATGTCACAGTACATGATAATCAACAAACAGTGATTGATGGGATACACAAGTAGTAGGGATATATCCACACAGTGATGTCACAGTACAGGGTAATACACAGTGATGTCACAGTACAGGATAATACACATAGTCGAGTCCAGTACAGGGATAATACACACATGATGTCACAGTACAGGGATAATACACACAGTGATGTCACAGTACAGAGATAATACACCTGATGTGTCACGTACGGGATAATAACACAGTGATGTCACAGTAAGAATATACACACAGTGAGTGCACAGTGACAGGATACACACAGTTGATGTCACACACAGGGATAATACACACGTGATGTCACAAATGCAAGGGATAATACAAATAGTGATGTCACAGTACAGGGATATAACTAGTGATGTCACAGTACAGGGATAATACACACCGTGATGTTTCCAACACGTGACATGCAGGATAATACACGAGTCACAGTGTGACCATGTCACGTACAAGGGAATAATACACAGACACATACGTGATGTCGACAGTACAGGGATAATACACAAGTGTATGTCACAGTACAGGGATAATACACACAGTGATGTCCAGTACAGAGAAACACACAGTGATGTCACCAGTACAGGGATAAATACACATGATGTCACAGTACAGGATAACCTACACTACCAGTGATGTACCAGTAGATTGGGATATAATACACACACAGGGATTCACTACCCGCTGAAAGGAATCAGGCATACAGCCACGTGTACAGTGTGCCGCTCGGTTCCGTTTACAGTACAGGTGATAATATACACAGTGATGTCACAGTACACAGGGCATAATAACACTAGTGATGTCACAGTACCAGGGATATACATGACAGTGATTGTGTCAAGACAGGGATAAATACACACCGTGATGTTCACAGTACACGGAGAATACACATAGGCTGACCAGACAGGGATAATACCACAGTACTGTCACAGTACAGGAAAACACACAGTGATGTCACAGTCAGGGAGGAATACACACAGTGATGTCACAGTACAGGGATAATACACACGTGAGTGGTCCCCCAGTACAGGGATAAATACACATAGTGATGTCCAAGTACGGATAAGACAGGGATACATAACACAGCAGTGATTGGACTACAGCACAGGGTACAACTACACCACAGTGATTGTCCAGTACAGGGATAATAACACAGTGAGGTCACAGTACAGGGATAATACACACAGTGATGTCACACGTACAGATAAAATAAACAACACAGTGATGTCACCAGTACAGGGATAATACACCAGTGATGTCATGCAGTACAGGGATAATACACACAGTGATGTCACAGTACAGGGATAATACACACAGTGTGTCACAGACAGGGATAATACACACTAGTGATGTCACGTACTGATCATCATGTCAGTCACAGGGGATAATACCAACAGTGATGTCACAGTAGGGATATACAACACAGGTGGTGTCACAGTACAGGTAATACACATAGTTGATTGTCGAGCCAGTACAGGGATAATTACACACCAGTGATGTCACAGTACAGGGATATAACATCATAGTGATGACAGAAGTACCGCCGAGAATACACATGACAGTTTAACTATGGGATAATACACAGATCACAGTCGGGATAATACACACAGTGATCACTTCGTCACACACGTACAGCGGACTAAATACTACCATTGTGATGTCACAGTACAGGGAAATCACACCAGTGATGTGTCACAGTAAGGTGAGTAATATACACAGTTGATGTCACAGTATCCACGGGAAATAACACATAGTGATGTCACAGTACAGGGCTTAATCACACAGTGATGTCACAGTACAGGTGTCATAATGAACATAGTGATGTTCACACAGTACAGGGCAGATGTAACACACTAGGGATGACACGTACCAGCGGATAATACACATAGTGATGTCACAGAATACAGGATATACACCCAGTGATTCTCACAGGCACCGGGATATCACACAGTGATTCACAGTACAGGGAGTATTACAACACACAGTGATTGTCACTAGTACTCAGGTGACAATACATGAAGGGGCATGTCAAGTACCGGGATATAACCACAAGTGAGTGTGAACAGCTACAGTGTGAAATACACACAGTTGATGTCACAGTACAGGGATAATACAAATATGTATGTCACAGTACAGGAACAATCCTTAGTGATGTGCACCCATAATAGCGCGATTAATACACTACGGTGATTGTCACACAGTAGTGGGCTATACACACAGTGAGGTCACCGGTACAGGCTGATAATACACCAGTGAATGGGCCACAGTACAGGGCGAATTTTTTTTTAAAAAAAATACGAGAGTAGTGATGTGGCACGCTACAGGGATAAGAACACACGTGATGTCACAGTGATACAGGGAAATATCACATAGTGATGTGTCCAGTACAGGCTTTCGGATATACTACGCGTGATTGTCACAGACACGGTGATAATAACACAGGCATGCACCGTAGTGGGATAATACACACAGTTGATGTCACCAGTCCAGTATGGTAGAATCCACAGTGAGTCACAGTACAGGTTTGATGAATACACCATAGTGATGTCACAGTACAGGGTATTCAATACACGTGATTTGTCAGATAGTACGTGGGATAATAACACAGTTGATGTCACAGTACAGGGATAATACACAGTGATGTCACAGTACAGGGATAATACACATAGTGATGTCACAGTACAGGGATAATACACAGTGATGTCACAGTACAGGGATAATACACCCAGTGATGTCACAGTACAGGGATAATACACACAGTGATGTCACAGTACAGGGATAATACTTTAGTCACTTTTCTTTGCTTTACCTTTATAGTTGATATAATATTTTCCTATACGGATGTTCAGCCTTGGTCATCCTATCCCAGTAGGGAAGAAGATCCATAAAACCTGGGACCCGCTGTCCTCTTCTGTACAGAACCTCTTTGTGGCTATTGGTTTTTTAAATTCATATAAAGTTACATATGTGCCAGCAAGTTTAATGTGAACATTGTCCTAACAGCAGCCATGTCCTAGTGATTTGTGCCCAGTAAAGCCAGCGGGGGTCCGGCACAAGTGTTATTACAGGAAACAATACAGGGGGAGCATTCACTTCCATCTACTCCTCCCAGGACCCAGCATACGGTGCAGCATCTGTATACACTATACACTATCTGCAGTTTCGGGAGAGAAGTAAAGTTTTACAGCAAATTTCACAGTGAAAAAGTAACCAATGCGTCTGAAGTTCTCATATAGTTATAATTTATTAGCGATCACCTACTAAATCCTTATCTATAAGAGCCCAAAGAGGCTGCAAAGTGCATATCTTACTGACCGGAGGACCTAGCATGGCTGAGTATTACAGGGACTAGTGGTAATACTTCCTTTGCCCTGTAGTGGTGCTATAGAGCAAGGGAATGCTTGCAGATCAAGGTGATCGCTTTGACTGATCATAGGGGTCTATAATGGAAGAATCACCCTCATTTAGGTCTAGTTTACATCTCTCGGGGTGGGGGTCATCTATAAAATCTGAGTGTCTTTTTCTGAAAGGCAAATGTAAGCAGGTGCAGTGTAATGACTTCTATTTCCTGCAGGGGGCACTGCGGGGAAATTTAACACATGCTGCAGGATTTCTCATGATCAATTTATTTTTGTGGGACCCTTCTATGAAAAAAGGTGTGATGTGAGGTTTTTTTTTTTAGATTTTTCATCTGTGGGCTCCAATGGGTTAGAAACAAGTCATTACTTAAAGGGGTTGTGCAGATTTGGTAAGTATTTCTCTGTCTACATGATCGTTGAGGGTCAGACTGCTGGTATCCCCAGCAGTCATGAAAACAGGGTCCCACTCTCACAAATGGGTGAAGTAGTAGGACAAGCATGTGGCCAACCACTTCTTGGTGGAAGATTGCTGAGCACAGCGCTCCCCGTCATTCCTACTCTTTGTTTATGAGAGTTCTAGAGAGAACCTAGTGCAGCACGCTGCGATTTCCTGGACTCCCATAGTAATCAAGTGGGACTCATGCTTGACCTTCTACTCCACCCATTATTGAGATCAGGTCCCATTATCCAGTCCAGTTCTCACAATCGAGGGTTTCCTTGCAGTTGGGCCCTCACCAACATCCTTTATCTTCTGGATAGGGGAAAACTTCATCATTTGGTGCAACCCCTTTTACACCCTAATACCCATTACCCAAAAAAGTGGAGGAAACTGTCCGATTCGACTGCATCCGCCTATAATCTAATTCATGGAGAGGAGCCTTAGTGGCCCATAAGATACTTTGTATAATACAATATGGTTAGGGGGCCTGGTACAGTTCTTACATTTGGGGCTCAGCATCTTCAAGTTACTCTTCTCACGTAAGAGCTAAATTTGCATTTTATGTTGGAAACCGTTTTGGCCGCATTTGTATTCGACCTAGATCTATTTCTTGCGTACGGCCATCTAGACCTTTCCTTTACGAGTCTGGAAGCCATATAAAGGACTGCAACGTTATTATACAAATAGTGTGATCAATCATTCTCGATTACTAGTCTATGTAGAGTAAAATGGGAGGTGAACATTGTATCTGGTTCCCATGTAGTCAGGGTCGGCTACAGGTTTCAGTAGGCCCCCGGGGCGACAGAGCCTCTGTGGGCCCCTTTACAGTGAACTCACATGGCGGCATTAAAAATTCAGTTCCTGTTCCCTAAATTATTCTTTAGTTTATCATCCCAAACAGCCACCTCAGGGTCATTTTATATAGAGCCCCCCTCACCCCCATGTATTCCTTATGTACAGCCTTATGCGGGCCCCCCCAGCAGCTCTGGGCCCCGGCACTTGCCCAGGAATGCCCAGTGCTGATGCCGGCCCTGCATGTAGTCCTTTTGATTTCATAGATAGTCCTATCTCCAAGTCTATGTTAACTTCAGCTTCTCTACCTCCGTTCTACAATGATGTGGTAGAAAGCAGCGGGCAAAAACTTGGACGCAGAAATTGGTCCAGAAGAAGATTATATTGCCTTCAAGTTTATAACGTCCTTCAATGATTTTCTCTGGTGGTCGCTTGGAACCTCAGTCCAATACCGATGGAAGTTGATGGTTTGTTAGAGATTTTGTATTGTAAGAAGGTCAAGAGAGTAACAAGGAGGGACATGTCAGTAACATACAAATGACAAATCTTACATAAAATCCCCACAAGTACACCAGATGTCCCAAAAAAATAAACTCTGTACCGTCCGGTAAATATTTATATTTGCAGTAACAATGTTTCAGTTTTCAGTCACTTCTGAAATTTTCAACATTTTTTGGTAATATACAGACGTCAGCGGTTCATGCTATAGATTTTTGGGAAGATTATTTTTCTCATATTATCTTTTTATCAATGTCAAGTTTGTGAGTCTCGCGTCTGTCGGACAAGATAACAGAGAGACAGTTGAGACTATTCAGATTTTACGCAGCAAGGGCTGACGAGTTTAGTCTTTCAAGAGAAATCTGCCGTTTATTTCCGAAAACTGGGCCGGAATTCAAGTAAATGGACCTGTGTGGTGGTACCAGACTTGATTAACAGTAGAGCTTTCCTTGGGTAAAAAGTAGACCCTCTTAGGATTGACCAAAAAGATTGGATTCAGTGAAGACCCACCCTTTTTTATAGTGATAAAGTAATCTCCTGTACATAGGGGTCCACTGACGGAGAGCAGGTTGAAGCCTCTCCCTCTAGTGTGGTGGAGATGTCCATTGTAGACCAGTTTTTACGTAACACGGTGAATCTATAGGGGAGCAGAATAGCAGGTCGTGGTTACTAATTTGGCCAATTCAGTTGTCCTTCAGACCAGGGAACACAGTCCATGTGTTGGTCAACATTTCCCAACCCAACCACCGCTCCTGATCTTAACTCATCGTGAGTCCCAGACCCACCATGACTTCTCGAGCTAGTTCTTGCAGGATCCTCCTGGGATGTAATAGTAGATCCATAGTAGTCCCAAAACCCTAGATCAGTGATGGTGAACCTTTTAGAGATCGAGTGCCCAAAGTGAGACTCAAAAACCATGAGCTTTTCCCAAAGTGCCAACACAGCAATTTAGGCAGTAACAAACTTATTGCTACCAGAATCTTTGAGCTCCAATCTGACACCTTTTCACTTTTTGGACAGGACCAAGCAGCACATAATGGGTCACTTTACAATAGCAGGACACTACTTGGACTACCTGAGGCTGCAGGAAGATGCCATGTCTGGCAAACTCTGTGCCTGGGAGACAGCCCGTGTGCCCACAGAGAGGCCTCCGAGTGCCATCTCTGGCGCCAGTGCCATAGGTGCGCCACCACTGCTCTAGATCAAGTGGTCGACGAATTGAATAGCCATTTGGACTGACCCATGTTATCTGCTCATGCTAGATGAGAGGTGCAGAAGCTTCACCTAACACCTGACGTAACTCTTATTCCAGAACATAACTTCCTCAGCTGTTTTTAGGGGGTTTTTTTTTAGCCCGTCTAGCCGAATTTAAACAAAATCTACTAATGGAATCTAAGTGTGATCCATTGGTCATTTTTCTATAACTTAAGTGAAACGTTTTCAGACATCTAGTGATGTTAATGGGTCTCCGCTATGGAATGCACCAGTTTCCTTTTGGTGTTTTTTGGCTGATTTTGAAGTCCCATAAACGGAACAGCTGTAACGCTGAACACTGACATTGAGATTAAACAGAGATTCATTTATCGGTTCCTTCTCCTGCTAAACATGGAGGGAAGAAGTGTGACATACATTTTTGCCTCCTTATTTTTGGGCCCCCTGCAGTACTGACTCCCGGGTTTCAGTCTAATCAGTTCCGCATGGTCCTTGTGCTTCCATGGGCTTTCCTCCACCTTTATATTGGAGGAGCACTTGGCAAGATGCTTTGTCTTGTGATGTCCACCATTTCCACATGCATTTGTGGTGTTGCACCAGTCTAAGGCTTAAAACCAATGGCCATGGGTGGTCCATGAATCACAGACCATCCGATGGCCGGACTTTGTGGATCGAACAATGTGCCAGGGACGGTGCTCCAAGCATCCAAGTTCTTATAGTTTGGGGCTGCTGTTCCGCAGGGATGAAAGCACTCTCTATACCTGCACAGAGTCCAGTGATATCCATGGACCGACCGTGGCGGTGTGTTTTATCTCTAAGACTTTAGACGGCGATGAAATGGAAGTCATGTGTTTGGAGAGTCACTTAAAATCCAACGATGGTCGGCCTCAAGCTTCCCCACCAGAGGATCCTCGCGTGGGCTTAGACTCTAAACCACTTCTGGACCCAGTGGTACATCACAAGTCAACCAAATCTAGAGGCTACGAGGCTTTTTCCTTGGGACTAATGGAAACTGGACCCTAAGAATAGTTTTATCTGGTGGGCCCAAAGAAATTGACAATGATAGAAACCTGGAGGACAAAATCAAAAATAACATTGCAGATGCCAGCAGAGTCTAGGAATATGTTCTTCTCCACCTAACGATTTCTTATTTTTAATGAGATATATGAAAATACGTTTTCCAAGGGGGTTATTTTTAACGGGATATACGTGACCCATTTCATTTCAACCAAAAAGTTTTTAAAAACTTTGGAACATCCATTTTTACAAGGAGGAGAATTGAAACAAAAAAATGTATGTTTTTTGAACGTTTGAGTTTAAATAAGTGTAAATGTACTTGATGACGTTACGGTTTGGCCGCACATCCCAGACGTATTGACAGATTGGACGCCGACCAATCCCGCATATTGATGCCCACTTGCCATGGCTATGATTGGCCAGGGGGACAACATCGTGTCCGGTCATCTCTGTATACAAAAGCTTCATATGTGAGCAGAAAGTGGTCAATATCTAAGCTAAATTCCTTCACTTTAGGTGACCGAAAAAACCACTACAGGCAGTCCCCGGGTTACATACAAAATAGGGTCCGTAGGTTTCTACTTAAGTTGAATGTGTATGTAAGTCGAAACTGTATATTGTATAGTGGTAGATCCAGACAAAAAATTTTTTTGCCCCAGTGCCAATTTTTTGCTGTAATGGGACCAAGGATTATTAATAAAGCTTCATTACAGACACCTTACAGCAGTTTGGAGCTATAGTAACACCCAGAGAGCTTCACCAGAGATCACAGGGAGCAGAGGGGTCCGTCTTTAACTATGGGTCGTCTGTAAGTTGGGTGTCCTTAAGTAGGGGACCGCCTGTATAACATTTAGGACGCAAAGTCGCTTTAGTCTATCATAGTAGCATTTTTTTTTTACATTTCTAATAAACCCACCCAACCAGTTCCCCTTCCTACAATAAATTGGACATTTGGAAAAGACATCCATCACTTCCATATAAACACAGTATTAAAAAAAAAATAAAAAATTGGCAAATGAATTCTGCAGTTTTTTGGGTTTTATTTTTACCCGTTCAGGTTTTTCTGCTCATGTCAGATTAATTTCTCACTTCTGAGAAGTCTACAAAAGAAGCTGCTGTGGAAATGCTGGCACGGAGTAGAATTATGACATGTTTGTCACTTACGCAACAAAAAAGGAGTCCCGAGATTTGTCTTAAAGCGTAAAACACACACAGGCATCCAGTGATTGAGCCGCTTTCCGTCACACTTACATAATTGTAAATTTTTTTTCTGCTCGGTAAGCCTTCTCCTCTCCACCACCTCCTGTCACACTGACCCAAAGTCATAAACCGTTTGCTTGCTTGCCCTTGGTCCTGTTTGTATAAATTATGTGTACACTATAAATATTCACGTTTCTCAGGGACCGTATTTCTAACAATGGTCACAGTGTTCTGCCTTCTCCGCAGAGAAGCAACTTGACATCACCGTGGACTGCACTTTTTCCCGGCAACGTCCTTACAAAAATACAGCTGTTTCGGCCGACGAAATAAAACACTTTGTAAACAGAACGTTGGAAAAATGTGGCACAAAATCGCCCGCGGGCCAAGTCACAGAACCAAGAGAACGGATCAGAAAGTGGTGTTATCGGGGGCCAGTGATTTACTGTTCTCGTGGTTTTTTCCCGTAGACCTGGTTTAATGTAGGAACGGAGCAAACATGCGAGTCTGCGGAATCCCGCTCCGTCTACTTCCAGATTTCCAGTATTTAAATTTCCATTTGATGTCTAAGTTTTCTGGTTAATAATAAGGAGTTGCCAGACGTGGGCCGGATAAGGTCGTCACTTCAAAGGAATGGTCCCTAATAAAACGGATAAAATGGGTGAGATGTATCAGTGCTTGCATGGCAGGTGTACAACCCCTGAAATAATCGGAATTACTTCCAAACCGCCAGCAATTGGGAATATTTATCCACTAAGGCGCCACTTGGGCTCCCTATTTCCCCACTTGGGCTCCCTATCTCCCCACTTGGGCTCCCTATTCCCCCACTTGGGCTCCCTATTCCCCCACTTGGGCTCCCTATTTCATTTTTTTTTGGGTTGTTTTTTGTTGGTTCCCTACTTGGCTTCCCTATTTCCCGACTTGGGCTCCGCCCTATTTCCCTAATTGGTGTCTCTCGCTCCCACTTGGGTTCGCCTTCTCCCCACTTTGGGCTCCCTATCTCCCCACTTTGGGCTCCCTATCTCCCCACTTTGGGCTCCCTATCTCCCCACTTTGGGCTCCCTATCTCCCCACTTTGGGCTCCCTATCTCCCCACTCTGGGCTCCCTATCTCCCCACTTTGGGCTCCCTATCTCCCCACTTTGGGCTCCCTATCTCCCCACTGCACGGGGCATGAACTCCTGTAGCCTGCACTGTAACCTGCACACTTGTTCGCAGGTTATGGCCCAATTCGATGCAAGGCCGTCACTCGAAAAATCCCACCCCCTTTCCCAACTATATGGACTGATGGGGAGGAGCAGGACACAGCGAATCACGGGTCACCAAAAGATGTCATCTTCCGATCCGGTACATGGCTTAAAACAGAGGGGCGGAATTGATGAAAGTTAGTTGGGATAGTCTTGGCGCTATTTTGGATGAACCCAGGCAATCAATTAATCAGGAATTGTGCAGTATCCGATTTCATGGACCAACCGCAGGTCAGCGCTGTGACACGAAAGCTAGCGTCCCACTATTATGCACATTTTAACTTTCACTCTTGTGAGTATGATGATTTGAAATAAATTTTAATGTGTTGGAACGTGCCACACCATCTGCCTGTATATTTCGTCCAGCGATAGCGCTTTACAATATACAGGCGGTCCCCTACTTAAGAACACTCGACTTACATACGACCCCTAGTTACAAACGGACCTCTGGATGTTGGTCATTGCTGTACCTTAGTCCTAGGCTACAATGATCAGCTGTAACAGTTATCACAGGCGTCTGTAATGAAGCTTTAGTGTTAATATTAATTCTTATGACAATCCAACATTTTTAAAATCCAATTGTCACAGAGACCAATGGGAAAGTGACACCATAAGGGCCCCCTAAACCTCTTGGGCCCAGGTGCGATCACAACCTCTGCTCCCCCTAAAGTTACGCCGCTGTCTGAATGCAAAAGTTTTACAGCATCTTATATTTTGTTTATATAATTATATGAGTGTAGACCTACTGTAACACCAAAACAGGACTACAGGCTATTTCTGAAGTGGCTACTTGGTTTTCATTGGGTGGTGGACACTGTTACAGAGAAACCACCAGGTTGCTACCTCCTTGAGTAGTCCTGGTTTTATGGCCGAGCAGACAAAGAGAATACAACAAAACAAAATGCATAACTGGTACAGCCAATTCATGGAGTATTTTCCATGTAAATGTTGAGTGCTCCGAAAAATGCTGGACAAGTATGTGCATCACGGTAAAGGAATTAACGAAGATTCCAGCACATCGCTACATCCGATAAAATATTCTTCTATTATAGTGAATGCAGGATAAAATACATTGGGGGACATTGATCATAGTTTTGTACACTGTTTTTTTGCACAATAATCTGGCACAGTTCGTTAATTTGGCGCATTTCTGCGACATTTTCTGGCGCCGCGGCAAAGTCCGGGACTTAGTGGTTCTGAGTCCCTGCGCCTTATCTGACATAGTGAGAGGCTGCTATACAGATGTTTGCACGGGATCAATCACAAATTTTGCGCCTAAAAAGACGCAAAAAAGGTGCAAAGATGCACCTACTGTGAGCAAAAAAAAAAAATTGTGATGCAAATGCAGGGACTAAAAGTTACAGATATGTCAAAAAAAATAAATAAATCTTTTTTATTATAATGTACATGAAATGGAGACTGATAATATTCTCAGATCTGTACAATAAGACAATAATCACTCTCAGAGATGATCCCATAGACAATGATGAAGTCGTTACTGGAGAAATTTTACATTTTAAAACTGCTCCGAAGTATTTTCCATGTTGCATGGAGGGAATTCTTCATGTGGGAAGCAAAAACCTCTGTTTTTAGTAATGAAAATGGAAGTTATTTTGAAGTGCTAAAAAGTCTCACAGGACTATATACACCTCTTCATTATTCTGGCCTAAACATAGAACTACAGGAGGTCCCCTACTTAAGAACACTCGACTTACATACGAGCCCTAGTTACAAACGGACCTCTGGATGTAGGTAATTTATTGTACTTTAGTCCTGGGCTACAATAATCAGCTGTAACAGTTATCACAGGCGTCTGTAATGAAGCTTTAGTGTTAATATTAATTCTTATGACAATCCTATATTTTTAAAATCCAATTGCCACAGAGACCAAAAAAGTTCTGGCTGGGATTACAATGATAAAATATACAATTCCGACTTACATACAAATTAAACTTAAGAACAAACCTACAGACCCTATCTTGTACATAACCCGGGGACTGCCTGTACTGCTAGTGCAACATCGTGCAAAGCCAGATTCATGACTTGAGACTTTTGAAAAAAGTATCATAAAAAGTCTCAAACTTACTCCAGTCCCTGCTGCTCTATGTGCTGAGACTTTTTATGCATTTTGAGACTTTTTTGGGGCTTTTTGAAAAAAAAAATAGACCGTAAGAACATTTATTAAAGGGCCAAAGACACTTTAATGAATCTGATGGGCAGCAGAGCTCCTAAAATAGACATAGAACTGTCTCAAGGAGCTAAAGATAAATAACCCCCATAGACACTAGTATTGGCCAAGGTCAGGGCAGGCTGTATTTGTGACCAATTGAAAATCTAGACAGCTGGTTCAGACAACTTCTACAAATATGAGACATTGGTCAATCACTGGAAGTCTAGTGGACAGGAATATCTTACCAAAACTATGACAATATTTACAAAAAAATGTCCAGCAGAGCCCCCATTTAAAGAAGTTTTTAGCAGTAAATTTTTTTACAGAATTATATATATATATATATAATATATATATATATATATATATATAAATAATATATATTTACCAAAGTATAAGCCAAAATGGGTCTTTTTCAGTACAAAAATTTTGCTGAAAAACTGAGCTTATACTACAGAGTATATACAGTAATTAATATAAGTATTTCTGGAATTTTTGGACTTGTTTTGGGTGCTAATCATGTATCTATATAAGCAGATTACGATATGTAAAGGGCTGACGTTAAATTTAGAGTTTCCTAAACCTCACAGCATTTCAGGAAAGTTGCTAAACCTCACCAGGACTCACATGAAGCGACAACGCTCCAAACCATAAGTCAATACAGATGTGCTATATACAGTGCAGCTCCGCTATATATAGAGGTAGACATGGAGGTTTTATTGCTGTTATTCCTTTTTTGCCCCAGGCGCTGGAGAGATTTTACTAGAGGTCGTGTTTGTGCCCACAATGGCTATTTCGGGGCTGTCTTATAGTAGCAGCTTCACCTGTCCTAGGACCACATCTATATAAAAATACTGCAGAGATAACATGCCGTGTGTAATCCGGTGTGAGGCCTCACAAAGGTCAGGTAAATGGTGGAATAGAGATACCCAAGTGTCTATAGAGCCAGAACATCGCTGCATGGGCCAGTACAGCAAGAATTTCTCACTTTATTCTGGGGTGCCGCCTAATTTCTTATAGATAGATATGAGATAGATGGGTAGATATTAGATGGATGGATAGATACAAGATGGATAGATAATAGAAGGATAGATGGACAGATCCGAGAAGGATCGAAATGAGAAGGATGGATCCGAGAAGGATAGATGCAAAGATACGAGAAGGATAGATGGATAAATACGAGAAGGATAGATGGAAAGATACGAGAAGGATAGATGGATAAATACGAGAAGGATAGATGGAAAGATACGAGAAGGATAGATGGAAAGATACGAGAAGGATAGATGGAAAGATACGAGAAGGATAGATGCAAAGATACGAGAAGGATAGATGGATAGATCCGAGATGGATAGATACGAGATGGATAGATCCGAGATGGATAGATACGAGATGGATAGATACGAGATGGATAGATGTGAGAAGGAGAGATCTGAGGAGCATAGATAGGAGATAGATGGATAGAAAAATAGATATGAGATGGATAGAGAGGATGGTAGATGGATGGATACATGGATAGTCATAGATACTAGATATATTGATGTGCTGTTATATGTTCAGAAACTACCGATACATTTTTGATTTGTATTTTTGGGATGGAAACCTTTAAAAAATAAAGTTGTTATGTAGAGGTTGTTTTTACTGACATGACAGGCGAGGTGACACGCAGGGAAGAGAGACCACAATTATGATCCTGTGGGTTATACTGTATCTGTTCCTAGGAAAGTTGGGTTGCAGTAAATACCGCTTCATCACAGCCCGACATAAAGGGGTTCACTTATTTTCCGTGTTTTAGGAAAGCTGTGTGGAGGTCAGTGATGGATCACTGGGGACATTACTGTAGCTCAGTGTCACCCCCTGAATACTTCATGGTCACGAGGCACGTGAGGTTGGTTTTAGGAAGCCTCAGTCTCTGTAACCATTGGTTGGAGCGTGTGGGGCGGTTGCTGTAGTTGGGTTTCGGCGTTCCAGCGCCTCATCGGTTGTTTTTAATCAGAAGGATGTGATTTCATTAGGAAACCATGATGAGCCGGTGAGGTCATCTCTCCATGAAAGGAGCTCACAGGCCGGGGTGTATACACAAGGAAGGATTTAGGCCCAGGACCTGTGCAGCGCCCTCCAATGGGAGCCGGCGTCCACCCCTCACCGACAGGTGCCCATTCACTCATCAAAGGATGGATCCCGACCAGAGCCGCTTCACAGGAGCTCGGATTAAGACCGGTGTTTTTACAGCTCGGGGAATTTTTTTTCCTGATTTTTTTTCTCGTTCCTCTTAGGTCTCATACATGCTGCAGTCCTTCTTCGAGGCGAAACACATAACTAATTCACAACAACTTCAGCAGGAGATCGGTGACATCAGCCACAGCTTGAAGGCCAGGCTATGGCTCGCCAGAAGGTATGTGCCATCAGAAAGCCAGGAAGAAGAAAGAAACAGAACTTATTACACTGTTTTGTTTGTTGTGAAAATCCGTACAGTCTGAACACCGACCTAATAAGGGCCTATATGTATTTCTAAAGGCACCCAAACCTAGAAAGGTTTTCGAAACCTAGGAATATAATTAGCTGTGCACCTGTGTGACATCACATGACCAGATATATTATGAGCCGTGCACCTGTGTGACATCACATGACCAGATATATTATGAGCCGGTTGTTGCATGTGTAACATCACATGACCGATATATAATGAGCCGTGCACCTGTGTGACATCACATGACCAGGGACCAGGTCTTATCCACTGGAAGTAAACATGAAGCTTCCTATAGAATGACAGCAAGCAAGAAGCAAGAGAAGAAGAAACAGATTATTAAAAGAACTTTGTTGTTGTGAAAATCCGTACAGTCCGACACGGACCTAATACTACAGTATCTAAAGGCACCCAAACATAGAGGAAAATTTTCAAACCTATATAAACGAGCGTGCTGCATGCTGTGTGACACACTTGACCAGAGCGATAGAACGAGCCCGTTGCACCTGTGTTGACATCACTGACAGGGATAGAACGAGCCGTAACATCTGTATACATCAAATGACCAGGGATATAAACAAGATGATGCCTGCAACCTGTGTGACATCAATGACAGGAATATAACCAGCTGTGCACCTTGTGAATCACAGACCAGGGACATTGATAACGAGCCGTGCACCAGATGTGACACACTGAACCAGAGCTATATACACGAGCCGTGCATCTGGGTGACATCACATGACAAGGGATAAACGAGCCGTGACACCTGTATGACAACTTGACCAGAGATAGTATAAAGAAGCCGTGCACCCTGGTGACATCACATGACCACGGGACTTATAACCAGCTGTGCACACGTGTGTACATCACATGACCAGGGATATAACGAGCCGTGCACCTGGGTGACATCACATGTTCCAGGGATCTATAACGGAGCCGTACACCTCGTATGACATTCACTTGACCAGAGATATATAAAGAGCAGTTGTACCTGTGTGACATAAGATGACCAGGGATATAACGAGCCGGACACCTGTTATGACATCAATTGACCAGAGATAAGAAAGAGCCAGTGCACCTGTTGTGGCACACACATGGACAGGGATAAACCAGCTCGCACTGTTGTGACATCACATGACCAGGATTGTATAACGCGCCGTGGCACATGCCTGATGAATCAATGTCCAGGGATAGTTAACGAGAGGCACCTGTGTGACATCACATGATCAGGGTATAATGAGCCATGCACCAGTGTGACATTACATGACAGGGGATAGAAAACGATGCCTGCACCGTGTGACATCACATGATAAGGGATTTATAACGAAGCCATACACCTGTTGTGACATCACATTAACAGGGAATATATAACGAAGCGGGCACCTGTGTGACATCACCATTGAGTTGAATTATAAACGAGCCGTGCACCTGTGTGACATCTAAAAACCAGGGATAGAACGACTGCTGCACCTGTGTCACATCACATGACTGTGAATATAAAGAGCCGTGCACTGTGTAACATCAATAACCAGGATTAGAAAGTTACATCACATGACCAGGGACAGTTCGTAGGAAGCTTCCTATGGAATGACGGTGTAAGCAGAGATCTAGAAAACTGCGCGGAATTGATACAGAAAGTATTGGAAAATTGTAAACGTTTCATGCACATAACCTATCATTACTGAAAGTGGACAACCCCTTTAAGAATTAGTACCTCCCCTATATAGGAGGGTAATAGAAGAGGGCGGACCATATAGACAATGTGCTCTCCCATCTCATGGACTTGTCACATACATAGCAGACGTGTTGGGGCCAGACCAAGTGTTGATGTTCCAGCGTGCGGGTAAGACTAAGCCATACACTTGTTTATCAGTAGCGGAGCTAGAAGAGAGTAACGTGTATGGCGCCATCTGTATACATGACACGCAGACAATGCTCTCCCATTCATTCCAAAGAGGAGAGGCGCTGCCTCCCGAATATTCGTAAAATACCATGAACAATCCCTCTGAAAACTACATTTCTATCCAGGAAAGAATTTGGTCCTGACCAGATCAGCTCAGTATTCCAGGAGGAGAGCGCCCTTGTTTTCTATTTTGGGCTGCACCTGGTTAATTGAAGCTCAGTATACTACAGATAACCTAAATTTGATAGTTGTCACACCAGTGTGAGATGTGGGGCGCCTGAAGTCTCTTGAGTGATTGGCTCCTCTTCAACTCCGCAAGTGACTCATTTTATTCAAAAAGTGACTCTTTCAGCTCATTTGCATCATGACTTTGGAGGTGATTTGTTTTTAGTCAGTCTGAGATTTCGCAAGAGGGAATCTAGAACTAACATTTCATCACGCTACATGAGGGGCTAATGGGTTTTGGGGTTGTAAATCCTGGTGTTTAGACCTCGCGCGTCTGAGTATGTTGGGTTTCCAAATACCAAGATCCTCAAACATGAGCTTTGTTTTCAAACTATGGGTCCTGAAGTTTCAAATATGAAGGAGGATCCTAGTTCAGAGAGTAGCGAGCTAGTGGTATAGGCAACTCAATCCAATACCTTGCACCCATCACACCACGGAGAGGAGAAGAGAGCCAGATGGGCACAGGCAGGACCATGGGCTCCAGGGTCTCGTTCAAAGAACCCGAACCCAGCAGAAAAACTTGTCATTTTGACAGTTTCTAAAACAGGTTCTTTTAAAGTGAACCCAAGTAAAAGACTAGTCCTTGATCGGGATAGAATATGTCACTTTTAGATATTCGCTTTTTTTTATTTGACGTCTAGCCATATTTACCGATAAAAATAAAATGTTGCCCCAAAGTCAGCAGCACAATATGACTTTCTCGCCTAAGATTGCGATCAAGTTAGTGGTATACAGGGGCGGGGTCACGTCACTTACAGAAAGCCCTATGTTTTGATCTTAGATACCTAGTAATACAGGCTATTCGGTGTCATACTTAAAGATAACGTGATCTCAGTCTTACAAATACATTCCGGATCTAATTTGTGAGCTACGAGAATGAAGATACAGACAGATAAAACTTAATCTCTGGAATGTGATTTTAAGGTAGCTGAAGAAATATGACGGGGAAATCGATAAGTCCAGGTTTCCATGCTCACAGAACCCATAAGCCCTAACATAAGAGATTCATTATCTGTAAAAAGAGGACATTAATAATCATGTTTCTGCCACTATTATAGAACAGCCTATCGATACTATAGAACTATATGTATCCGTTTATTTAATCCACCTATACAGAATTAATTGTTTGACGGTCTATATCTTCAGTTCTGTGGCTCACAAAGTTATAATCCTAGCATGTGATCTGAAGTATGAGATTACTGCTTATCTGTAATATGACACCAGCGTTTCTAGGTATACAGAACAAAACCATAGCGGGCTTCTGAAGAGGACTCACCGCTGTCAACCACTAAACTGACTTCATCTCAGGTGAGAAAATTAATGACGGTGAGAAGAGTTCATATTTTAGGGGACTGCTTTGGAAGAGAATTTTTACTTTGTTGTAGGTAAAACTGGTGAGATTTCACATAAAAGTAGTAAATTTCTTGAGGGGATGGGATGATCTAGACAACCCATGGTGATAGGTGTATCAGTTGAAGGTAATCACAAGGGTAAGTGGGCCACCTGTGTGACATCACATGACCAGATATATTATGAGCCGTGCACCTGTGTAACATCACATGACCAGATATATTATGAGCCGTGTGCCTGTGTAACATCACATGACCAGATATATAATGAGCCGTGCACCTGTGTGACATCACATGACCAGGGACCAGTTCTTATCCACTGGAAGTAAACAATGAAGCTTCCTATAGAATGACAGCAAGCAAGAAGAAAGAAACAGAACTTATTACACAGAACTTTTGCTTGTTGTGAAAATCAGTACAGTCTGAACACGGACCTAATCATACAGTATTTCTAAAGGCACCCAAACATATAGGAAAATTTTCAAAACTTATATAACGAGCCGTGCATCTGTGTGACATCACTTGACCAGAGCTATATAACGAGCCGTGCACCTGTGTGACATCACATGACCAGGGATATAACGAGCCGTACACCTGCTGTACTGTGACATCACTGTGTGTATTATCCCTGTACTGTGACATCACTGTGTGTATTATCCCTGTACTGTGACATCACTGTATGTATCACATGGTTACTAGTTATATACTTGATGCCCATTTGCCAGTGACTTACAGTTGTGCCACCAAAAATATCCTCCGGTACAATAGTGGTGACATACAATGTAGCAATAAAGTGCTAAAATAATGCTGCCACACTGTACAATGTACAAATCAAAGCTCCGTGTACAAAGTTGTGTAATGATAGTTGTATCCAGTGTATTACCGCTCTCTATGATCAGTTTGTATAATATTATCACATACACCTGAAATCCAATCTATAAGCCCCTCTCGCTCACGTTCCCTGCCCCCCACCCTATTACTGACACTTCGCTTCCATAGGAAATGTAATCATTTTCCATGATCCTCCGTTTCCCATAGAATTGTGTGGAGTTTTTATTGATTTACCTGTATCTGCTGGTCCTGATATTCACGAGCAGGAGGAGGACTACAGATGGCGGGTGGTGTCACGTCTGTGCTGCCAATAGTCATAACCGCATTGGGATGGGACATTTATGGAGCCTCATATTGAAGACATCACTAGAAGAGGGGGCAAACGTGCAAAATCCGGCATCAATGCATCTAAAATAGGGAATGAAGAGACTTTGCACATATTCCCGCTCATGGATGCATCTAAAGTCTCTGCTGCCTGAGGCGAGCTGTATAATGGCGCCCCCTCCGCCCCACCTAGAAGTAAGTGACCCACACTGACATCGGGTGTGAAGAGACACTATTTTTAGGTGTCATGTCCGGCTTTATAGCAGGTAACTGCACCCCTGATGCTGCCGCCCACCTTGCAGCAGGGGGTGCCGCCTGAGGCGAGACGCTCAACCTGCCTCAGCCTTGCTCCCATTTAAAGAACCACTAACCTTTTGTCTACAGAGTTCCTTTGCAGAGTTATGTGTCTCTATGGTTACCTACTACAAACAAAGACTGCGTCGATCTTTTCAGACCTTTTGGAATACAGGATCCAGCTTGAACTATGAATGGGGGGGGGGTATGACAGAAATCATTTCATAAGGTGGGGGAACTACCTAAGGAGAGGCATAAGTTGGGGGCAACAGAAAGAGGAGAACAAGCTTAGGCCTACAGAGTAGAGAACATTTTAAAGTCCACTTTCAACTAAAAATTCTGATTGTTTGTGTAATGAAAAGTTCTGATGCACAGCTTGTTATATCCCAGGTCATGTGATGTCACACAGGTGCACAGCTCATTATATCACTGGTTATGTGACATCACACAGGTGCTCTGCTTGTTATATCCCTGGTCATTTCATGTCACACAGGTGAACGGTTCCTTATATCGCTGATCATGTGATGTCACACAGGTGCACGGCTCGTTATATCCCTGGTCATGTGATGTCACACAGGTGCAATGCTAGTTATATGCCTGGTCAATTGATGTCACATGGTTGCATGGCTTATGCACCTGTGTGACATCACATGACCAGGGATATAACGAGCCGTGCACCTGTGTTACATCACATGACCAGGGATATAACGAGCCGTGCACCTGTGTGACATCACATGACCAGGGATATAACGAGCCGCGCACCTGTGTGATATCACATGACCAGGGATACTTTCAGTTATTTAGGGGTGTGCTGCTACATTGAGGTGTGAATAGTTAATCATCTCCTTTTCTGTACATAGATTTCCACTAAAAGACGAGTAATGATGGAGTGTTATGGCGGCTCAGGAGACGGATGGAAGGAGAAGAATGGGAAGAGGACCCCCTTATCCGTCGTGACCTACATCAAACAGGATGATAACAATTACAGCTACACAAATGCATCCAAAACAAATCATATAAAACTCTGCCGCATCTGTACAGGGAATAAATAGACGTGTAACGCCGCGTTCACATTGTCTGGATGATGAATGGCACAGCAGTGGTGGTGGTACATGTGCAGCGGGCGCATTGTGCTGATCCGGGTCCATACAATACAAGGTACTCAGGCTTACACCGCTCAGAATACTACTCATAGGGAACAGAGAATATTACTATTTATCATGGGCAGTTACTGACACCCACCACTAGGGGCAGCGCGGTATAGCCACAGGGTCATTATATGGTTAACACACGATAACACCCATGGGAGTGCACCACTACCTTACACATATGATAGATCAGCTCTATGTAATGGAGATACCTCTATAATGGCTGCTTAGATACAGCAACTTAGCTCCATGAATGTTAGATGCTTCTGTAATGACAGCTTAGATACAGCAGCTGAGCTCTATGTAATGGAGATACCTCTATAATGGCTGCTTAGATACAGCAACTTAGCTCCATGAATGTTGACATCACATGACCAGGGATATAACCAGCTGTGCACCTGTGTGACATCACATGACCAGGGATATAACGAGCCGTGCACCTGTGTGACATCACATGTCCAGGGATATAACGAGCCGTACACCTGTATGACATCACTTGACCAGAGATATATAAAGAGCCGTGTACCTGTGTGACATCACATGACCAGGGATATAACGAGCCGTACACCTGTATGACATCACTTGACCAGAGATATATAAAGAGCCGTGCACCTGTGTGACATCACATGACCAGGGATATAACCAGCTGTGCACCTGTGTGACATCACATGACCAGGGATATAACGAGCCGTGCACCTGTGTGACATCACATGTCCAGGGATATAACGAGCCGTGCACCTGTGTGACATCACATGATCAGGGATATAATGAGCCATGCACCAGTGTGACATCACATGACATGGGATATAACATGCCCTGCACCTGTGTGACATCACATGATCAGGGATATAACGAGCCATACACCTGTGTGACATCACATAACCAGGAATATATAACGAGCCGTGCACCTGTGTGACATCACATGACCGTGAATATAACGAGCCGTGCACCTGTGTGACATCACATCACCAGGGATATAACGAGCTGTGCACCTGTGTCACATCACATGACTGTGAATATAACGAGCCGTGCACCTGTGTAACATCACATAACCAGGGATAGAAAGTACATCACATGACCAGGGACCAGTTCTTATGAAGCTTCCTATGGAATGACAGTAAGCAGAGATCTAGAAAACTGCGAGGAATTGATACAGAAAGTATATTGGAAAATTGTATAACTTTTCATTGCACAAACCATATCAATTACTGAAAGTGGACAACCCCTTTAAGAATTAAGTACCTCCCCTATATAGAGGGTCCTAGAAGAGGGCAGGACCATATAGACCCTGTGCTCTCCCATCTCATGACTGTGCACATACATAGCAGACTTTGTTGGGGCCAGAGCATAGTGTCATATGTTCCAGCGTGCGGGTACGACTAGTCCATACACTTGTTTATTCAGTAGCGTAGCAGTAAATACGTCCTGTGTATGGCGCATCTGTATACATGACACGCAGCAATGCTTCCCATTCATTCCCAAAGAGGAGAGGCGCTGCTCCCGAATATTGTAAAAATACCATGAAATCCTCTGAAAACTACATTTCTATCCAGTATAAGAATTTGGTCCTGCCAGCATCAGCATCAGTATTCCAGGAATAGCGCCACCTTGTCTATGGGCTGCACCTGGTATTGCAGCTCAGTATACTCAATATAACCTAAATTTGACTAATTTGTCACACAGTGTGAGATGTTGGGGCGCCTGAAGTGATGCTCCTCTTCAACTCCTGCAAGTGACTCATTTTATTCAAAAAGTGACTCTTTTCAGCTCATTTCATCATGACTTTGGAGGTGATTTGTTTTTAGTTCAGTGGCTGAGATTTCGCAAGAGTGAATTCTAGAACTAACATTTCATCACCTACATGAGGGGCTAATGGTTTTGGGGTGTAAATCCTGGTGTTTAGACCTTCGCGAGTAGTTGGGTTTCCAAATACCAAGATCCTCAACATGAGCTAATACTATGGGCCTGAAGTTCTCATCTGAAGGAGATCCTAGTCTCAGAGAGTCGAGCTAGTGTTATTAGGAATCATCCAAACCTTGCACCCACACCGGGGGCAGGCAGCGTATACACTATACACTATCTGCGGTTCGGGGAGAGAAGTCAAGTTTTACCGCAAATTTCACAAGTGAAAAAGTAAACAATGAGTCTGAAGTTCTCATTTAGTTATCATTCTATTAGCGATTCACCTATAAATCTATCATAAGAGCCCAAAGCGGCTTGCAAAGTGCATATCTTAATGACCGGAGGACCTAGCATGAGTGAGTATTACAGGGACTAGTGGTAATACTTCCTTTGCCTTGTAGTGGTGCTTAGAGCAGGGAATGCTTGAGATCAAGGTGATCGCTTTTGACTTGATCATGGGGTCTTTATAATGGAAAGGAATCACCATTATTTAGGTTCGAGTACATCTATCGGGTGTGGGGGGGGTCCTCTATTAAAATCTGAGTGGCTTTTTCTGAAAGGCAAATGTAAGCGGTGCGTGTAATGACTTCTATTTTCTGCAGGGGCACTGCGGGGAAAATAACAATGCGGCCGGATTTCTCATGATCAATTTTATTTGTGGGACCCTTCTATGAAAAAAGGTGGTTGATGTGGAGGTTGTTTTTTTTGCATTTTCATCTGGGGGCTCAATGGGTTAGAAAACAAGTCCTTATTAACGGGGTGTGCAGATTGGTAAGTTATCTATGGTCTTACATGATCGTTGAGGTTTCAGACTGTGGTATCCCCAGCAGTCATGAAAAAGGGTCCCCACTCTCACCCAAATGGGTGAAAGTAGTTAGGGGACAAAGCATGGCCAACCACTTTCTTGGTGGAAGATGCTGAGCACAGAGCTCCCCGTCATTACTTACTCTTGTGATGAGAGTTCTAGAGAGAACCTAGTGCCAGCACGCTGTACGATTTTCCTGGACTCCCATAGTTAATCAGTGGGCTCATGCTTGACTTCTACTCACCATATTGAGATAGGTCCCATTATCCAGTACAGTTCTCACAATCGAGGGTTTCCTGCAGTTGGGACCCCTCCCCCCCAACATCCTTTATCTTTCTGGATAGGGGAAAACTCATCATTTGGTTGCGCAACCCTTTTCACCTAATTACCCATACAAAATACGTGGAGGAAAACTGTTCGATTCGACTGCATCCGCATATAATTAATTCATGGAGAGGGAGGCCTTAGTGGCCCATAACGATAATGTGTATAATACACATATGGGTAGGGGGCTGTACAGTTCTTTTACCATTTGGGGCAGCATCTCAAAAGGTTACTATTCTCACTGGTGAAGAGTAAAATTTTGCATTTAGTTGGAAACCGTTTTTGGCGCATTTGTATTCGAACCTAGATTATTTCTTGCGTAAGGGCCATCTAGACCTGTCCTTTACGGTCTGGAAGCCATAAAGGACTTCAACGTTTATATTAAAAATAGTGTTGATCAATCATTCTCGATTACTGTCTATTTAGAGTAAAATGGGAGGTGAAACATTGTATCTGGTTCCCATGAGGTCAGGGTGGCTACAGGTTTACAGTAGGCACCCGGGTGCAGAGCCTCTGTGGGCCTTACAGTGAAACTCACATGGAGGCATTAAAATTCAGTTCTGTTCCCTAAAGTATCTTTAGTTTATCATCCCAAACAGCCACATTCAGGGTCATTTATATTAGAGCCCAATCCACCCCCCTGTATTCCTTATGTTACAGCCTTATGAGGGCCCCCAGCAGCTGTGGCCCCGGACACTTGCCCAGGGAAATTGCCCAGTGATGCTGCCGGCCCCCTGATGTAGTCCTTTTGATTGCATAGCTCGTCCTATCTCCAAGGTTTATGTTAACTTCAGCTTCTCTACCTCGTTCTAACAATGATTTGGTTAGAGAAAGCAAGCGGGAAAAAATTGACGCAGCAATTTGGTCCAGAAGAAGATGATATTGCCTTCAAGGTTTATAAACGTTCTTCAATTGATTTTTCTCTGTGGTCGACTGGAAACCCTCAGTCCAATTAACGATGAAGTGATGGTTGTGTAGAGATTGGGTATGTAAGAAGTCAAGAGGTGTAACAGGCGGGAACATGTCAGTAACATACAAAATGGACAAATCTGTACATAAATCCACAATGTACACCCGCAGATTTGTCCCAAAAATAAACCTCTGTTCCGTCGGTAAATATTTTTATTTGCAGTAACACTGTTTCAGTTTCAGTCACTTCTGAAATTTTCAACATTTTACATTTTTTTGTAATCTACAGAAGTCAGCGGTCATGCTATAGATTTTTGGAAGATTCTTTTCTCATACTTATTCTTTTTACAATGTTCAAGTTGTTGAGTCTGCGTCTTCTGTTGGACCAAGATAACAGAGAGACAGGTGAGACTATCAGATTTGACGCAGCAAGGGCTGACGAGTTTAGTCTTTTAAGAGAAAATCTGACGTGTTATTACCGAAAACGGGCCGGAATAAAGTAAATGGACCTGTGGGTGGTTACAGACTTGATTAACAGATAGAGCTTTCCTTGGGTAAAAAGTAGACCCTTAGGATTGGACAACAAAGATTGATTCAGTGAAAAGGACCCACCCTGTTTTATAGCGATAAATAATCTCCGGTACATAGGGGTTCCACTGACGGAGAAGCAGGTTTAAGCCTCTTCCCTCCGTGTGGTGGAAGAGCCATTGTAGACCAGTTTTTAGTAACACGGTTGAATATAGGGGAGGGGAGAGAGAATAAGCAGGTCGTGGTTACTATTTGGCCATTTCAGTTGTCTTCAGACCCAGGGAACCCAACAGGTCAATGTGTTGAGGTCAACATTTCCCAAACCCCAACCACCGCTTCTGAATATTAAACTCATGTGAGTTCCCAGACCCACCAAGGACTTCTCAGCTAGTTCTTGCCGGACTCCTGGGATTGTAATAGTAGTCCATAGTAGTCCCAAAAACCCCTAGATCAAGTGATGGTGGAACCTTTTTAGAGATCGAGGTGCCCAAAGTGAGACTTCAAAAAACCTGAGCTTTTCCCCCAAAAGTGCCAACCACAGGCAATTGATGCAGTACAAACTTATTGCTGACCAGAATCTGTGGCTCCCATCTGACACTTCACTTTTTGGACAGGGGGTGGACACAGCAGCACATAAATGGGTTTCAACTTTACAAATGGCAGGACACTTACTTGGACTACCTGAGGCTTTGCAGGAAGATGCCAGTTGGCAAAAAAATCTGTTAGCCTGGGAGACAAGCCGTTGTGCCAACAGAGAGGCCTCCGGTTGCCATCTTCTGGCGCCAGTGCCATAGGGGCGCCAACCACTTGCTCAGATCCAAGTTGGTCGACGAATTGTATAAAGCCCATGTGGACTGACCCATGTTTATCGCTCATGCTAGATGAGAGTGCAGAAGCTCACCTAACACCTTTGACGGAACTCTTATCCAGAAACATACTTGCCCAGCTGTTTTTAGGGGGTTTTTTTTTCGGCCCGGGTCTAGCCGAATTTATAAACAAATATTACTAATGGAATCTAAAGTGTGACCAATTGGTCATTTTTCTATAACTTAAGTGACAACGTTTTTCAGACATCGAGTGATGTTAATGGGTCTTCCCTAGGGATGCCACCAGCGTTTCCATTTTGGTGTTGTTGTGGTGATTTTGAAAGTCCACATAAACGGAAAACAGATGTGTAAACCGCTGGAAACCACTGAACATTGAGATTAAACAGAGATCATGTTATCGGTTCCTTCTCTGTTAAAATGGAGGGAAGAAGTGTGAAATACATTTTTTGGCTCCGTATTTTTGGGCCCCCTGCATACTGACTCCGGGTTTCAGTCTAAATCAGTTCGGCATGATGGTCCTTGGCTTCCATGGGGCTTTCCTCACCTTTTATTGGAGGAGCACTTGGCAAGATGCTTTGTCTTGTTGATGTCCACCATTTCTCACATGCAATTTGTGGTCGTTGCAACCAGTCTAAGTGCTTAAAACCAATGGCCATGGGTGGCATGGAATCACAGACCATCCAGATGGCCGGACTTTGGGACCCCTCGAACAATGTGCCAGGGGACGGTGGCTCCAAGCAACAAGTTCTTCTAAGTTGGGGCTTTGCGTTCCGAGGGGATTGAAAGGGCACTTATATACCTGAAGAGTCCAGTGATATCCATGAGAATCCGACGTGGCGGTTTGTGGTTTTATCTCTTAAGACTTTAGGGACGGCGATGAATGGAGTCATGTGTTTTGGAGAGGTCACTTAAAATCCACGATGGTCGGCCTCAAGCTTCCCCACCAAAGAGATTCCTCGCCGTGTGGGCCTTAGACTCTAAACCACTTTGGGGACCCAGTGGTTACATCACAAGTCAAACCAAATCTAGCGGCTACGAGGCGTTTTCCTTGGGGACTAATGGAAAACTGGAACCCTAAAGAATTAGTTTTTATCTGGTGGGCCCCCAACGAAACTTGGACAATGATAGAAAACATTGGAGGGACAAAATCAAAAAAATAACATTGCAGATGCCCAGGCGAGTCTAGAATATGTTCTGTATCCAACCTAAAGATTTCTTATTTTAAATGAGATATACGAAAATCAAGTTTTCAAAGGGGGTTATTTTTAAGGGATATTACGGGGACCCATTTTCATTTTCAACCAAAAAGTTTTCTAAAAACATTTGGAACATCCATTTTACAAGGAGGAGAAATTGAAACAAAAAAACTGTATGTTTCTGAACGTTGTGCGTTTAAACTAAGTGTAAATGTTACTTGATTGACGTTTCGGTTTGGCCGCACTCCAGACGTATTGACAGTTGGACGGAACCAATCCAGCATATTGAAGCCCACTGTGCATGGGCTTTATGATGGCCAGGGGGACACAAATTCGTTGTTTCCGGGTCATCTCTTGTATACAAAAGCTTCATAGTGTGAGCAGAAAAGTGGTTCAATATCTAAGCTAAATCCTTCCTTTAGGTGACCGAAAAAAAAAACCACTTTACAGGCAGTCCGGGTTACATACAAAATAGGGTCCGTTAGTTTCTTACTTAGTTTGGCTGGTATGTAAGTCGGAAAACTGTATATTGGATAGTGGTAGATCACCGACAAAAAATTTTTTTGCCCCAGTGCCAATTTTTTTGCTGTAATGGAACCAAGGATTATTAATAAGCTTCATTACAGACCACTTACAGCAGTTTGAGGCTTTTATCGTCACACCGAGAGCTTCACAAGGATCCAGGGAGCAGAGGGGTTCCGTTTTAACTATGGGTCGTCTGTAAGTTGGGTGTCCTTAAGTAGGGGACCGCCTGTACAACATTAGGACGCAAGTCGCTTAGTCTATAATAGTTAGCATGTTTTTTTTACATTTCTAATTAAACCCACCCAACCATTCCCCCTTCTACAAATAAATTGGGACATTTAGAAAGACATCCATCACTTACATATAAACACGGTTATTAAAAAAAAAAAAAAAAACAAAATTGGCAATGGATTCTGCGTTGTTGGGTTTTTTTTTTAACCGTTTCAGGTTTTTCTGCTCATTTGTCAGATAATTTCTCACTTCTGAGAAGTCTACAAACGAAGTGCTGTGGTGGAAATGACTGGACGCGGCGTAGAATATATGGCATGGTTGTCACTACGCAACAAAAAGGAGTTCCCGAGATTGTCGTTAAAGAGGAAAACCACACACAGGGCACCAGTGATGAGCCGCTTTCGCCACTTCACACTTCATAAGTCGTAAATGTGTTTCTGCTCGGTAAGCCTTCTCCCACCACACCTACTGTCACACGTACCCAAAGGTCATAAACCGTTGTTGTTGCCTGGTCCTTGTTTGTCAAATTATGTGTACATATAAATCATCACGTTTCTCAGGGACCGTAGTTCTTAACAATGTTCACAGGTTTTGTCTTCTCGCCAGAGAAGCAACTTGCTCACCGGTGGACTGCCTTTTTCCGGCAACGTCCTTACACAAACATACAGCTGTTCGGACCCGACGAAATAAACACACTTTGTAAAAAGAACCGTTGGAAATTGGTGGGGCACAAAAAAATCGCCCGCGGGCACGTCACAGACCAAGAGAAGATCAGAAAGTGGTGATCGGGGCCCCAGTGATTACTGTTCTCGTGGTTTTTTTCCCGTAGACCTGCGTTTTTAATGTAGGAAACGGAGCAAACATGCGAGTTGCGGAATCCCGTCCGTTCTATTCAGTTTCCAGTATTTAAATTTCAATTTGATGTCTAAGTTGTTTGGTAAGCATAAGGAGTTGCCAGACGTGGGCCGGATTAAGGTCGTACTTCAAAGACATGGTCCCTAAATTAACGGATTTAAATGGGTCTGAAGAGTATCATTGATGCAATGGCAGGGGTACAACCCCTGAAATAATCGAATTACTTCCAAACCGCCAGCCATTGGGATATTTATCCACTAAGGAGCCAATTGGGCCCTATTTTCCCCACTTGGGATCCCTATTCCCCATTGGGCTCCCTTTCCCCCATTGGGCTCCCTATTCCCCCACTTGGGATCCCTATATCCCCACTTTGGCTCCCTATCTCCCCACTTTGGGCTCCACTATCTCCCCACTTTTGGGCTCCTATCTCAACAATTTGGGCTCCCTATCTCCCCATTTTGGGACTTCCCTATCTCCCACTTTGGGCTTCTATCTCCCACTTTGGGGCTCCTACTCTCCCCACTTTGGCTCCCTATCTCCACATTTGGGCTCACTATCTCCCCACTTGGGCTCCTATCTCCCAACTTTGGGCTCCCATTTCCCCACTTGGGCTCCCTATCTCCCATTTGGGCTACCTATCTCCCCACTTTGGCTACCGATCTCCCACTTTGGGCTCCCTATCTCCCACTTTGGAATCCCTATACTCCCCACTTTGGGCTCCCTATTCCCAATTTGGCTCCCTATCTCACCACTTTGGGCTCCCTATTCCCACTCTGGGATCCATATTTCCCCCCACTCTGGGCTTTTCCCCCCCCCCCTCCCTATCTCACACTCTGGGATCCCTATATCCCCAATTTGGGCTCACTATTCCCCAATTTGGTCCCTATCTACCCACTTTGGGCTCCATTCCCCACCCCAAAACCCCCCTTTTTTTGTTTTTGTTTTTTTTTTGGGTCCCTATCTCCCCACTTTGGCTCCATATCTCCCCAACTTTGGGACTCCTATCTCCCCCTTGGGGCTACCTATTTCCCCACTTTGGGCTCCCATCTCCCCACTTTGGGCTCCCTATCTCCCCACTTGGGTTCCTATTCCCCACTTCTGGGTCCCTATCTCCCCACTTGGGCTCACTATTCCCACCTCTGGGCTGTCCCTATCTCCCACTCTGGCTCCCATCTCCCCACTCTGGGGCTCCTATCTTCCCATCTTTGGGCTTTCCCTATCCCCCACTTTGGGGGCTCCCTATCTTCCCCACTGCACGGGGCATTGAACTCCTGTACAGCCTGCACTGGAAACTGCACATTGTTCGCGGTTAGGCCCAATTCGGCAAGGCCGTTTCACTCGAAAAATCCCACCCCCTTTCCCCAACTATAGGGACTGATGGGGAGGCAGGACACAGCGAATAACGGGTACCAAAAAGATGTCATCATTTTCCGATCGGTAAAGGCTAAAAAACAGGAGGGGCGGAATTGATGAAAGTTAGTTGGGGATAGTCTTGGCGCTTGATTTGGTGACCCAGGCAATCAATTAACAGGAATTGTGGTGCAGTATACGATTTCATGGACCAAACCGCAGGTCAGCGCTTGTGACACGAAAGCTAGAGTCCACTATTATGGACAATTTTAAACTTTCCTCTTGTGAGTATGGATGATTTGAAATAAATTAATGTGTTCGGATACGTTGCCACCACACCATATGGTTGGTATATTTGTTTTTTCCAGCGATAGCGGCTTTACAATATACAGGCGGATCCCTACTTAAGAACACTCGACTTACATACGACCCCTAGTTTAAAACGGACTCTGGAGATGTTGGTTAAATTGCTGTACCTTGGTCCTAGGCTAAATGGATCAGCTGTAACAGTTATTCACAGGCGTCGTAATGAAGCTTTAGTCGTTCATATGAATTCTTATGACAATTCAACATTTTTAAAAATCCAATTGTTCAAGCAGAGACCAAAAAAGTTCTGGATGGGATTACAATGATACAAATATACAAGTTCGAATTGCATAACAAATTCAACTTAAAGAACCAACTACAAAACCTATCTTGTATGGAAACCGGGGGACTGCCTGTAATTGAAGGAGGCTAAGGAAAAGGCGCTGGGGTGCTAGTCTGAATGGTTGAACATACTTTTCAAAAAACTGGAGGACTTTGTGGGGGACTGGTGCCGTTCATCGGTGGAAAAACACTGGTTATCGTGGGAGAAAAAATGACTGGGAGCTGCGGCCATAGTGAACATTTTTTTTCTCTGTTTATTCTTTACCAGTCTGCTGATAGAAAACAAAAAAATGGATGTTTTGCAGAAATAAGATGGCAAAGCACCTGGTTCCCCTGCGTCATCTGAGAAAAATAACGGTTTCGGTCCCATTCAGTGAGTTAGTCCGTAGTCCACAAACGAGAAAAAAAAAATATTGCACGCTTCACTTTTTTTTACAGCGGATCGGTGAATGGGCACATAAACAATAATAGGATAATAATGTGAAATCACGGATAACATACTGAAAGAAAACGGATATGTGAATGAGCCCCAATACTGGGTAGTCGAACTATGTTCTGCTTATTTATTGGTTCAGTTTACACCAGAAATGTTGAAACATTTGCATAATTATTGGTGTACACTCCCCTTTTCCCCTGAAGCCACGCCTATTTTATTAGACCACACCCCTATAAAGTGTATTTGATAGAGTTCCTTTTTAACCTATTGAAGACCAAACACACTCCCAAAATCTTATGTTGCCCCCCTTTACAAAAAAATGTCCAGCAGAGCCCCTCCTTTAATGAAATGTCCAGCAGAGCCCCTCCTTTACAGGAAAATGTCCAGCAAGGAGCCCATCATAATGAACTGTATCCAAGCAGCGCCCCTCCTTTAATGAAATGTCCAGGAAGAGCCCTCTTTAATTGAAATGTCCAGCAAGAGGGCCCCCCACCCCCCCCCTTAATGAAATGTCCAGCAGAGAAGGCCCCCCCTTCTAATGGAAATGGGTCCAGCAGAGGCCCCCCCCTTTAATGGAAATGTCCAGCGAGCCCACCTTTAATGGAAATGTCCAGAAGGAGCCCCCCCCCCTTTAATGAATAATGTCCCGCACGAGGACCTCATTTACAAAAAAAATGTCCAGCAGAGGCCCCCCATGTTAAAGGACGGTTTTTAGCAGTAAATTTTTTACAGGAAATTATATAGATATCTATATAATATCTAATATCTAATATATATATAAATCATATTATTTACTAAAGTTATTAAGCCCCATCCCCCACCCCCCCCAAAAAATGGGTCTTTTTCAGTAACAAAAAAATTTTTGCTGAAAAACTGAGGGATTATACTACAGAGTATTACCCACGTAATTAATCTAGTATTTCTGGAAGTTTTGGATTGTTTTTGGGTGCTAATCAGGTATGTATAAAGCAGAGTACGAGATTGAAAGGGTGACGTTAAATTTAGGTTTCTAAACCTCACAGCATTTAGGGGAAAAACGTTGCTAAACCTCACCAGGACTCACATGAAAGCGTACAAAGCTCCAAAACATTAAGTCAAGACCAGATGTGCTATATACAGGCTGCAGCTACGCTTATATAGAGGTAGACATGGAGGTTTTATTTGTTATTCCTTTTTTGCCCCAGGCGCTGGAGAGATTCTTTACTAGAGGTCGTGTTTGTGCCTACCATGGCTATTTCGGGGGTTTTATAGTGAGCTCACCTGTCCTAGGACCACATCTATATAAAATAATGAGAGATAACATTGCGTGTGTTGAACCGGTGGAGGCCTCACAAGGTCAGGTAAATGGTGAATAGAGATACCCCAAGTGTCTATTTTAGAGCAGGAAACATCGCTGCATGGCCAGTACAGCATAGGAATTTTCACGGTATTCTGGGTGCCGCCTAATTTCTTTAGATAGCTATGAGATTAGATGGTTAGTATTGATGGATGGATAGAGACAGATGGCTAGATAATAGAAGGATTAGATGACAGATCGAGAAGGACGAATGAGAAGGATGGATCCGAGAACGGATAGATGCAAAGATACCGAGGAAGGATAGGATGGATAAATACGAGAGGAAGATTGGAAAAGGATACGAGAAAGAAGGATAGAGGGATAAATACGAGAAGGATGATGGAAGATTCGAGAAAGGATAAGATGGAAAGATAAGAGAGAAGGATAGATGCAAGATACGAGAAGGAGGATAGATTTGCAGAAGATACGAGAAGGATAGATGGATAGATCCGAGAGGATAGATCGAGATGGATGATCCGAGATGGATTAGATCCGAGAGGATAGCTACGAGGAGGATAGACCGAGATGGATAGATGTGAGAAGGAGGATCTGAGGAGATAGATATGAGATCGATGGATAGAAAAATTAGATTAGAGTGGATAGAGAGGATTGGTAGATGGATGATAACAGGGAATTTAGCAAGATACTAGATATATGATTGTGCTGGTTTATATTTCTGGAAAACTGCCGATACATTTTTGATTTGTATTTTGGATGAACACCCTTTAAAAAAATAAAGTTGTTTGTAGAGGTTGTTTTTACTGACAGACAGGCGAGGGTGAAAGAGGGAAGAGAGGACCCAATTATGATCATGTGGGTATGGTTATACTGTATCTGTTCCTAGGAAAGTTGGGTTGCAGTGTAAATACCGCTTCATCACAGACGACATCAAGGGGTTCACTTATTCTCCGTGTTTAGGAAAGCTGTGTGGAGGTCAGTGATGGATCCACTTGGGACTTACGTAGCTCAGTGTCACCCCCCTGAATACTTCATGGTCACGAGGCACGTGAGGTTTGGTTTTAGGAAGCCTCAGTCTTGTAAACCAGTGGTTTGGGAGCCGTGTTGTGGGGCGGTTGCAGAGTTGGGTTTCGGCGTTCCAGCGCCTCACGGTGGTTTTAATCAGAAAGGAGGTGATTTCAAGTAGGACACCATGATGACGCCGGTGAGGTATATCTCCATGAAAGGAGCTAAAAGGCCGGGGGGTATACACAAGGACGGATTGAGGCCCAGGATGTGCAGCGCCCCCAAGGGAGCCGGGTCTAACCCTCACGACAGGTGCCCATTTCACTCACAAAGGATGGATCCGACCGAAGCCGCTTACGGAGCTCGGATTAAGACCGGTGTTATTTTTTTACAGCGCGGGGACTTTTTTTTCCTGATTTTTCTCGTCCTGTAGGTCTCATACATGATGCAGTCTTCTGCGAGGCGAAAAAACATAACTAATCACAACAACTTCAGCAGGGATCGGTGACATCAGCCACCGAGTGAAGGCCAGGGGCTATGGCTCGCCAGCAGAAGGTATGTGCCATCAGAAAGCCAGGAAGAGAAAGAAACAGGAATTAGTACACTGTTTGTTTGTTGGGAAAATACCGTTACAGTCTGAACCACTGACCTAATAAGGGCCTATATGTATTCTAGGGCACCCCCAACCTAGAAACGTTTGCGAAAACTAGGAATATAAAGCTGTGCACCTGTGTGACATCACATGACCAGATAATTATGAGCCGTTTGCACCTGTGTGACATCATGACCAGATATATTATGAGCCGTGCACCTGGTAACATCACATGACCAGATATATTATGAAGCAGTTGGGCCTGTGGTAAAATCACATGACCAGGTTATGTAATGAGCCGTGCACCGGTGTGACATCACCTGACCAGGGACCAGTCTTATCCAGTGGAAGTAACAATGAAGCTTCCTATAGAATGACCAGCAAGCAAGAAGAAAAGAAACAGAATATTACACAGAACTTTGCTTGTTGATGGAAAATCAGTTACTTACAGTCTGAAACACGGAAACTAATCATTACATAATTCGAAAAGGCACCCAAACATTATAGGAAAATTTCAAAACTATATAACGAGCCGTGCACATGTGTGAATCACCGGACCAGAGCTATTATCACGAGCCTCACTGTGTGGACATACATGACAGGGATATAACGAGCGATTACAACCTGGATGGACTCACATGGCCAGGGGTATAACAGCTGTGCACCTGTGTTGACTCACAGACCAGGGATATAACCAGCTGTGCACCTGGGGAAATCAGACATGACCAGGATTATAACGAAGCCGTGTACCAGTGTGGACATTTCACTTGACCAGAGCTATATACGAGCCGTGCATCTGTGTGGAATACATGACCAGGATTATAAAGAGCCGTACCTGTATGACATCACTTGACCAGAGACATATAAAGGAGCCGCGCCCTGTGTTTGACATCACATGACCAGGGATATAACCAGCTGTGCACCTGTGTGACATCACATGACCAGGGATATAACGAGCCGTGCACCTGTGTGACATCACATGTCCAGGGATATAACGAGCCGTACACCTGTATGACATCACTTGACCAGAGATATATAAAGAGCCGTGTACCTGTGTGACATCACATGACCAGGGATATAACGAGCCGTACACCTGTATGACATCACTTGACCAGAGATATATAAAGAGCCGTTGCACCTGTGTGACATCACATGTCCAGGGATATAACGAGCCGTGCACCTGTGTGACATCACATGATCAGGGATATAATGAGCCATGCACCAGTGTGACATCACATGACATGGGATATAACATGCCCTGCACCTGTGTGACATCACATGATCAGGGATATAACGAGCCATACACCTGTGTGACATCACATAACCAGGAATATATAACGAGCCGTGCACCTGTGTGACATCACATGACCGTGAATATAACGAGCCGTGCACCTGTGTGACATCACATCACCAGGGATATAACGAGCTGTGCACCTGTGTCACATCACATGACTGTGAATATAACGAGCCGTGCACCTGTGTAACATCACATAACCAGGGATAGAAAGTACATCACATGACCAGGGACCAGTTCTTATGAAGCTTCCTATGGAATGACAGTAAGCAGAGATCTAGAAAACTGCGAGGAATTGATACAGAAAGTATATTGGAAAATTGTATAACTTTTCATTGCACAAACCATATCAATTACTGAAAGTGGACAACCCCTTTAAGAATTAAGTACCTCCCCTATATAGAGGGTCCTAGAAGAGGGCAGGACCATATAGACCCTGTGCTCTCCCATCTCATGACTGTGCACATACATAGCAGACTTTGTTGGGGCCAGAGCATAGTGTCATATGTTCCAGCGTGCGGGTACGACTAGTCCATACACTTGTTTATTCAGTAGCGTAGCAGTAAATACGTCCTGTGTATGGCGCATCTGTATACATGACACGCAGCAATGCTTCCCATTCATTCCCAAAGAGGAGAGGCGCTGCTCCCGAATATTGTAAAAATACCATGAAATCCTCTGAAAACTACATTTCTATCCAGTATAAGAATTTGGTCCTGCCAGCATCAGCATCAGTATTCCAGGAATAGCGCCACCTTGTCTATGGGCTGCACCTGGTATTGCAGCTCAGTATACTCAATATAACGTAAATTTGACTAATTTGTCACACAGTGTGAGATGTTGGGGCGCCTGAAGTGATGCTCCTCTTCAACTCCTGCAAGTGACTCATTTCATACAAAAAGTGACTCTTTTCAGCTCATTTCATCATGACTTTGGAGGGGATTTGTTTTTAGTTCAGTGGCTGAGATTTCGCAAGAGTGAATTCTAGAACTAACATTTCATCACCTACATGAGGGGCTAATGGTTTTGGGGTGTAAATCCTGGTGTTTAGACCTTCGCGAGTAGTTGGGTTTCCAAATACCAAGATCCTCAACATGAGCTAATACTATGGGCCTGAAGTTCTCATCTGAAGGAGATCCTAGTCTCAGAGAGTCGAGCTAGTGTTATTAGGAATCATCCAAACCTTGCACCCACACCAAGGAGAAGAGACCAGAGGCACAGGACTGGGGAGGGTCCTCAGTTCAAGAACCCAACCCAGCAGAACTTGTCATTTTGACATTTCAAAAGTTTCTTTTAAAGGGATTTACCCCACTAAAATACTAGTCCTTGATACGGGAAGAAATGTCCTTTCTAGAATTCGCTTTTTTTTATTTGACGTCTCGCTCATTTACCTATAAAAATAAAATTTTCCCCAAAGTCAGGCAAATATGACTCTTCTCGCCTCAAGATGCGTCAAGTTTAGTGGTAACAGGGGTAACGTCACTACAGAAGCCCCTATGTTTTGTTCTGTAGCACCTAGAAACAGGCTGGTGTCATATTAAAGATAAGGATCTCATCTTTCAAATGACATCAGGATTCTAACTTTGTGAGCTACAGAACTGAAGATACAGACAGATAAAACATAATTTGTAATGTGATTTGTAAGGTAGTGAAGAAATAGACGGAAACTATAAGTCCGGTTCCATAGCTCACAGAACCATAAGCCCAAATAAGAGATCATTATCTTTAATAGGACATTAATATCATGTTTCTAGCTATTATAGAACAGAAGATATTATAGAACTTATAGTTTCCGTCTATTTCAATCACATTACAAATTATGTTTGATCTGTCTATATCTTCAGTTCTGTGGCTCACAAAGTTATAATCCTGATGTGCTCTGAAAGATGAGATCCTTATCTTTAATATGACACCAGCATGTTTCTAGGTACTACAGAACAAAACATAGGGGCTTCTGAAGAGACTCCACCGCTGCAACCACTAAACTTGACTCATCTCAGGTGAAAATGAGGTGAGAAGAGTCATATTTTTGTGACTTTGGAGGAGATTTTTTTTTTTGTAGGTAAACTGGTGAGATTTCACATAAAAGATTAAATTCTTGAGGGGATGGTAGATTAGAACCTGGTGATAGGTAGTTGGTAACAATAGGCCCCGTAGTTGTCTGGCCTTGATATTGTAGATGATGAGATGTTTGGGGGTCCTCGGTGTCCTGCCTCGTGCCGCTGTCTCATTAGGTCTATAATGTGATTTTCCGCTGCTGGTTTAGTTTTGCCGTTTCAGTCCTGATCAGAATCATCTGCATCGGGGCCCGAGATTGAATTACATAGAATAAATCCATTAGGTCAGTAATAAGAGGGAGGGGGCGATGCATATTTATGTACTTATCCCATAGCCACAGGGGAAGGAAAACCCAATCCAGCCTCACATTATGTCCTGCCATTGTTCTATAAAACATGCCCTGTGTGTGTGTCACCCAGAGGCTCCGCGCCTGCACATGACGGGGCTGCAGGATTTAACCATTTTCCTAATTGTCTCGTTTTAGGCAAAATCCATGTCTGGTGACGAGAGCGACATTTACGGACATCCTAAATATAGTCGTCGGTCATTTGGGAACGGTTAGAGACCGAGGTACGTGACTGTGGATTGTGCGAGGGGGCGGTTTGTTTCTTCTCCATGGTGGTCATACAGAAGTGCGCCTACTAAATTGAGGATGAGCTGTGCACAAGAGTAGGCGTCCCTTTAAAGGTCGTTATTACCGACTCAATCACGACTTTGTTGTGGGTGTCAGTAGCAGCAGGACTGCGAAAAATTGATTTATATTCCAGGATTTTAACATCTCCTCACACTGCTGTGCTCTTAGCTCTCTACGTTGCACTTCTCTGCTATGCTGACTGCTATAGCAAGAGTCTGGTTTAATACTACAGCAGTAATACAGAGTTGAATTTCTTTGCACTAGCTCCTTGTAGAGCGCCAAGAGCACAGCAGTGTAAGGACACGCCGCTTAGTGCACTTGGAGAGACTCAATCCTACGTAATATGATGGCGCTATATAAATAAAGATTATTATTATTTATTATTAATCCTGGAATATAAATGTATTGTTTACAGTCCCGCTGCTACTAATAATGTACACAAAGGTATGGTCACACAGATCACCAGGCTGCAGAGAGTGCAGAGCACAACAGTGTAAGGACACGCCCCCAGTGTACTTGGATAGGCTAGAAGCTTAAAATAGAAATGTCTTTTTTACAGTCCTGCTGCTACTAAGAGTACAACCTTTGTGATTGTACTAAGGCATGATTACACAGATCTCCAGGACCAATACCCAACACTGGCTGCAGAGAATACAGAGCACAGCAGTGGGAGGAGATCCCTTCAATTGGAGAGTCTGCAATACAGGGATTTAAATGCATTTTTTTCACAGTTCTGCTGCTCAAAGGTATAACACAGATCCCCAGTGACCGCACCAAACACTGGCTGCAGAGAATACAGAGCCCAGGAGTATAAGGACACACCCCCAGTGCACTTGGAGAGGCTAGAACATTGGTGGCAAACCTATGGCATGGAGTGACCGAGGTGGCACTCAGAGGCTTTTCTGTGGGCACCCAGGCCTTCACCCCAACACATAGATTGCCAGACAGCACTCAAGGCTTCCTCCAAGACAGCCCAGGACGCGCCGTGCGCTATTTTAAAGCAACATCCTTGGCTGCCAGGACTACAGGAGGAGGGTGGATAGAGATGGTTTAATCATTGGAGCTCCTGCTCTGGGTGCCCTGATTCTTCCTCCTCAGGGGACCCTGAAGGGAAGCTTCAATACAAATTTCTCCATCATCTTTCTATTGTATTGGTGTCCTCAGGACGCCAATACGATTGAAACCTGTATACAGCAGGGATCAATAAGTTGCTGCTTAAATTGTTATGTTGGCACTTTGCGATCTATAAGTGGGTTTTGGTTGTAGTTTGGGCACTCTGTCTCCAAAAGGTTCACAATCACTGGGCTAGAACTTAAATTTATTTTTTCCCAGTGCTAATAAGATTACACATAAAGGTCCAAGTGATTACACAGATCACCAGGGCCAATGCCTAACATGGCTGCAGAGAGTACAGAGCACAGCAGTGTGAGTAAAATCCTTTATAGTCCCTTTAATAGTCATGGATTGTCATTTCTAACCTGAATTTTTCCAACAATGTTTCATACATAGAAGGGGGACTGAATCTTAGGCGTCCATCACTACAGTGAATGTGACGCCTGTTAATGTAAACCCAGATTTTAGTATCCATATATATCTATAGGATATGATAAAAATAACAACATAAGTGTAAAAAACAAAACAAAAACACATGCTAATTTAATCTCCGGACAGATGCTGAGATTATATGCCAAAAAGCACAGTAACAAGGTAACAGGAAATCTTGGGTGCGGTTGTTGTGATAGCATTGCACCCTAGTGAGGGTGCTGACGCCCTGAGCGCGGTGGTGACGGTATGACACCCATGCTTGTGTACGTTTGTGGTCACATACATTGTGTGCTGTGCTAGGTGAATACAGATATATAGTAGATATATACAGCATCAGGTCTTATGTATTATTAATAAAGTATTTGTGCCTGGCCTGTGCTTAAAGGGATTGTACCCCCCTATTCACATGATAGGAGGTAACAATCTGATCAGTAGGTGGCGTCCGGCTGCTGGGACCCTCAAAAATGACAAAAAAAGGGGGATCTGTTCTCAGTAATTGACTAAAGCGCCAGGTTGAGCTTGTGTCCCGACAGCTCATACAATACTGTGGAAAACTTGGCGACGCTCCCATGCACCGTGACCCTGATTTCAGTGATCGATGGGTGTCCCAACAATCAGACCCTCCCCAATCACATTATTTCCTATCCTGTGAATAGATAGATAACAATTGAAGGTTGGTACAACACCATTAATGCTCCAATCGACTTCTTAAGGACTTCTCCTGAGGTGCACCAATTCTCCGGAATGCTCTACCCTGGACTATTCAGACTATTACTCAACTTGCAAAGTTTCTGACATGCCTGTAGTCCATCAGTGTCAGAAGAAATGGATTATAACTTCAAGCTGGTAGTAAAATCCGGATGTTACCATTATAAGATGTGATATTTATTAGTAAGATATTGGGATCCGCCTCGCTGGTGCCAGGATTTCTCCATCCTGCAGTGCGGTGATGTACATTTCTGGAGGGACCTGTATCCTATAGGTTTCCTCCAGGCCCCGTGTATGAATGTGTTTGTCCTTCCCACAGTCCCTTCATGTATATCTGTATTTATTGTGTATATTTGATTTTCCCTTTGTGCTTTTCTGCCTCGTTCCTTTCCCCCTGTCATGGATGCTTTATTATCATGTTCAGGCGGCAGAACTTGAGATTTTCCTATATAGATCATTTTGAGGTTTTCTTGGCTAAATTTCTTGTTGTTTCTATTTCAAGTTATTTCCTTTCCTCCTCCCGTTTTTTCTTTCTCCCGCTCCTTCAATCCAGACATTTTGTGTCTTTGTAATTTGTTTCGTATCTGAATCCAGTCCAGCGCATCGTGACCCATCATTATGTCTCCCGGCTGGTGCGGTACATTGCAGGTTTTAGGTTGGGGGGGGGGGGGTGCGCGGTGGGGATGCAATGTACTCAATAAATTTCTACAACTTTGTTATTAGGGAAGGAGAAGACAGACACAACAAGGTTCATGGCTGCATCGGGAAAGATCGTGTTTTCAACTTATTTTTTTAAAGGGGCATTGCTTATTGATTTAGAATATCAGATAAGTTGGGCTTCAGCCACATCCGGGGTGCTCCATCATATGTCCTGTTTGCATCTTGATTTGACTCAAGTATATAAGGTTGACCTGCAATACCAAACATAGCCACTATACAAAATACAGCTTTGTAGAGGCTGCAGTCTCTACAGCTAAACACCATTCTAGGGATTGGAGACCATAAAAGAAATCCCGGAATATCTGAACACTCCCAGTAGAACATATAAAATGCACCATGCCATGGCTCTTGTACAGTCATGGTAATTTTTACAAAGTCTACGGCATCAGGTTTTATAATGGCAATTTGCATATATTCCAGAATGTTATAAAGAGGGATCAGCTTACCAGCAATTACTTGCAAAGTCAATATTTGCCTAGAAAATGAACTTTTCCCCCCAAAACACATTTCAACTTCATTGCAGGCGCCTTAAAAGGAGCAGCTAACATGGTGTCAGTGATTGCTCCAGTAACACAGGTGTGGGTGTTGATGAGGACAGGACTAGAGATCAATCTGACATGATTAAGTAAGAATCACACCTCTGGACACTTTAAAAGGAGGCTGGTGCTTGGCATCATTGTTTCTCTTCTGTTAACCATGGTTATCTCTAAAGAAACACGTGCAGTCATCATTGCACTGCACAAAACTGGCCTAACAGGGAAGAGTATCGCAGCTAGAAAGATTGCACCTCAGTCAGCAATCTATCGCATCATCAAGGAATTCAAGGAGAGAGGTTCCATTGTTGCCAAAAAGGCTCCAGGGCACCCAAGAAGGACCAGCAAGCGCCAGGACCGTCTCTTACAAGTGTTTCAGCTTCGGGATGGGGCTCCCAGCAGTGCAGAGCTTGCTCAGGAATGGCAGCAGGCAGGTGTGAGTGCATCTGCATGCACTGTGAGGACGAGACTCTTGGAGCAAGGCCTGGTGTCAAGGAGGGCAGCAAAGAAGCCGCTTCTCTCCAGAAAACACATCAGGGACAGACTGATATTCTGCAAAAGGTACAGGGAGTGGACGGCTGAGGACTGGGGGAAAGTCATTTTCTCTGATGAATCCTCTTTCCGATTGTTTGGAACATCTGGAAAACAGCTTGTTGGGAGAAGACAAGGTGAGTGATACCACCAGTCTTGTCTCATGCCAACTGTAAAGCATCCTGCAACCATTCATGTGTGGGGCGGCTTCTCAGACAAGGGAACCGGCTCTCTCACAGTCTTGCCTAAAAACACATCCATGAATAAAGAATGGGACCAGAATGTCCTCCAAGAGCAACTTCTCCCAACTGCCCAAGAGCAGTTTGGTGACAACAATGCCTTTTCCAGCATGATGGAGAACATTGCCATAAAGCAAAGCTGTAAATAAATGGATCAGGGAACAAAACATAGAGATTTTGGGTCCATGGCCTGGAAACTCCCCAGATCTTAATCCCATTGAGAACTTGTGGTCAATCATCAAGAGACGGGGGACAAACAAAAACCAACAAATTGTGACAAAATGCAGCAATGATTGTGCAGGAATGGACGGCTATCAGTCAGGATTTGTCCAGAAGGTGATTGAGAGCTGCCAGGGAGAATTGCAGAGGTCCTGAAGAAGAAGGGACAACACTGCAGATACTGACTCGCTGCAGTAACTCCTTCTCACTGCCAATAAAAGCTTTTGTTCCTCATAATATGATTGCACTTGTATTTCTGTATGTGATAAAAAGATCTGACAAACCAGAGGGCAACAGGTCATGTGAAAATATAAGATTTGTGTCATTCTCAAAACTTTTGGCCATGACTGTACTGCCCCTAATGGTTCCACTAACTACATGGTGGCCTCACTGTTGCTTTCTATCTCCAGGGCCCTGAGTTCTAATCTCCCAATTTTGCTAACAATCAGATATCAAAATTATTATATTAATTAATCTTTGTGTATAATTGGGTAAGGAAATAAGATTGAAGTCCCCATCATGGTACAGGGACCACGTCCGCTATATACACATATGGGCCGGGGAAGGCACGATAAGAATTAGAGGATCCGAACTGCCTTAAAAGAACCATTGGAATTAGCCTTCGAAAAAAAACCAGGTGGTGTTAAACGTCCTAGAAATCCACAGTATCTTAAAAAGAAATTCAGATCTTAAAAAAAAATTTGACATTCATCTATATTTAGTACAGAACTGGACATAGAGTGTAGCCCACAAGTTGAGGATGCTCCTCTTAGAACAGTCATGTATCCACCTCGGAATCTCCAATACCCATCGGAGTCCTCTGCTACATGTAATCCAAAGCTCCTAGGAGATCTGCAATAGGTGTCATAACCTTCTACTATGGTTCTAGTAATAATGGGTGTCCTACATAATAGGATCTGATCTCTTTTCACAACAGAATTCTCTATGTCCAAGTGACCAGATGTCTACAACAAAATGGCGACAATGGTTCCAACTTTGTCATTAGAAACATCAGCTCGGGGACAGAACCTGCTCCCCTGGCGGGTGCTATACTGAGAGGACATCAATGTTTAGCAGCAGCTTTTAGCTTCATGGATGAGTCCAGTTTGTAGAGTTACACAGTAATAACTTATCTGGTTCCCCGGCGCTGATAAATTACAGTGTCGACTGCTGAGTTACTGAACCGAGCAGCCTGCACTCATTTTTCACCTGCGTACAATAATAGATGAAGTTGAACTCTGTTGACAGAACAACAATGACCCGGATCAGTATTTAGTATTTTATGTCTTTTACTCATTGTTCTGTCCAACAACAACTCCGAAATATATATCAAAGTCAGTGACTTCATCGGTATCAGTACCAGCTAAAAATAAGCCGACAAGTGAACAATGGAGGTAACACCGCGATTTATATCAAGCACGTGACAACCGAAATTGTGGGAAGAAGTGTGTCCAAGTGAGGCCCAGAGTAAAGGTACAACAAGAGAAAGTGATGCAAATATATGGCAACAAGTAAACTTTGTTAAACAAAATCTATTAATACACAGCGGACAAACAACCTCCCTAAGTAGACCCCCAATCCTGCAAAAATAAAGAGTAATATCCTAGGCAATCCTAGTAGTTCCCTCATCGAAACATGCCCAACTACTTCCCTCACTGAAAAATGGCTGACTACTTGCCACACTGAAACGTGGCCGAATACCTGCCACACTAAAAAATGGCTGACTACTTCCCCTTGGAGAGGCTAGAACATTGGTGGCAAACCTATGGCATGGAGTGACAGAGGTGGCACTCAGAGGCTTTTCTGTGGGCACCCAGGCCTTCACCCCAACACATAGATTGCCAGACAGCACTCAAGGCTTCCTCCAAGACAGCCCAGGACGCGCCGTGCGCTATTTTAAAGCAACATCCTTGGCTGCCAGGACTACAGGAGGAGGGTGGATAGAGATGGTTTAATCATTGGAGCTCCTGCTCTGGGTGCCCTGATTCTTCCTCTTCAGGGAACCCTGGAGGGAGGCTACAATCTAAATTTCTCCATCATCTTTCTATTAAATTGGTGTCCTCAGGACGCCAATACGATTGAAACCTGTATACAGCAGGGATCAATAGGTTACTGCTTAAATTGTCATGTTGGCACTTTGCGATATATAAGTGGGTTTTGGCTGTAGTTTGGGCAATTTATCTCCAAAAGGTTCACAATCACTGGGCTAGAATATAATTTTTTTTTTCCCAGTGCTAATAAGATTACACACAAAGGTCCAAAAGGTCCAAGTGATTACACAGATCGCCAGGGCCAATACCTAACATGGCTGCAGAGAGTACAGAGCACAGCAGTGTGAGTAAAATCCCTTTATAGTCCCTATTAATAGTCATGGATTGTCGTTTCTAACCTGAATTTTTCCAACAATGTTTCATCCATAGAAGGGGAACTGAATCTTAGGCGTCCATCACTACAGTGAATGTGACGCCTGTTAAAGTAAACCCAGATTTTAGTATCCATATACATCTATAGGATATGATAAAAATAATAACGCAAGTGTAAAAAACAAAACAAAAACACGTGCTAATTTAATCTCCGGACAGATGCTGATATTATATGCCAAAAAGAACAGTAACAAGGTAACAGGAAATCTTGGGTGCGGCTGTTGTGATAGCATTGCACCCTAGTGAGGGTGCTGACGCCCTGAGCGCGGTGCTGAAGGTATGACACCCGTGCTTGTGTACATTTGTGGTCACATACATTGTGTGCTGTGCTGTGAATACAGATATATAGTAGATATATACAGTAGATATGTAGCATCAGGTCTTATGTATTATTAATAAAGTATTTGTGTCTGGCCTGTGCTTAAAGGGATTGTACCCCCTATTCACATGATAGGAGGTAACAATCTGATCAGCAGTTGGCATCCGGCTGCTGGGACCCTCAACAATGACAAAAATGGGGATCAGTTCTCAGTAATTGACTAAAGCGCCAGGTTGAGCTTGTGTCCCGACAGCTCATACAATACTGTGGAAAACTTGGCGACGCTCCCATGCACCGTGACCCTGATTTCAGTGATCGATGGGTGTCCCAACAGTCAGACCCTCCCCAATCACAATATTTCCTATCCTGTGAATAGGTAGATAACAATTGAAGGTTGGTACAACACCATTAATGCTCCAATCGACTTCTTAAGGACTTCTCCTGAGCTGCACCAATTCTCCGGAATGCTCTACCCTGGACTATTCAGACTATTACTCAACTTGCAAAGTTTCTGACATGCCTGTAGTCCATCAGTCTCAGAAGAAACGGGTTAAAACTCCAAGCTGGTAGTAAAATCCGGATGTTACCATTATAAGATGTGATATTTATTAGTAAGATATTGGGATCCGCCTCGCTGGTGCCAGGATTTCTCCATCCTGCAGTGCGGTGATGTACATTTCTGGAGGGACCTGTATCCTATAGGTTTCCTCCAGGCCCTGTGTATGAATGTGTTTGTCCTTCCCACAGTCCCTTCATGTATATCTGTATTTATTGTGTATATTTGATTTTCCCTTTGTGCTTTTCTGCCTCGTTTCTTTCCCCCTGTCATGGATGCTTTATTATCATGTTCAGGCGGCAGAACTTGAGATTTTCCTATATAGATCATTTTGAGGTTTTCTTGGCTAAATTTCTTGTTGTTTCTATTTCAAGTTATTTCCTTTCCGCCTCCCGTTTTTTTTTCTCCCGCTCCTTTAATCCAGACATTTTGTGTCTTTGTAATTTGTTTCGTATCTGAATCCAGTCCAGCACATCGTGACCCATCATTATGTCTCCCGGCTGGTGCGGTACATTGCAGGTTTTAGGTTGGGGGGGGGGGGGTGCGCGGTGGGGATGCAATGTACTCAATAAATTTCTACAACTTTGTTATTAGGGAAGGAGAAGACAGACACAACAAGGTTCATGGCTGCATCGGGAAAGATCGTGTTTTCAACTTATTTTTTTAAAGGGGCATTGCTTATTGATTTAGAATATCAGATAAGTTGGGCTTCAGCCACATCCGGGGTGCTCCATCATATGTCCTGTTTGCATCTTGATTTGACTCAAGTATATAAGGTTGACCTGCAATACCAAACATAGCCACTATACAAAATACAGCTTTAGCTGCAGTCTCAACAGTTAAACATCGGGGGTTTACCCGGTGTCAAAATCTACCATTCTAAGGATTGGAGACCATAAAAGAAATCCCGGAATATCTGAACACTCCCAGTAGAACATATAAAATGCACCATGCCATGGCTCTTGTACAGTCATGGTAATTTTTACAAAGTCTACGGCATCAGGTTTTATAATGGCAATTTGCATATATTCCAGAATGTTATAAAGAGGGATCAGCTTACCAGCAATTACTTGCAAAGTCAATATTTGCCTAGAAAATGAACTTTTCCCCCCAAAACACATTTCAACTTCATTGCAGGCGCCTTAAAAGGAGCAGCTAACATGGTGTCAGTGATTGCTCCAGTAACACAGGTGTGGGTGTTGATGAGGACAGGACTAGAGATCAATCTGACATGATTAAGTAAGAATCACACCTCTGGACACTTTAAAAGGAGGCTGGTGCTTGGCATCATTGTTTCTCTTCTGTTAACCATGGTTATCTCTAAAGAAACACGTGCAGTCATCATTGCACTGCACAAAACTGGCCTAACAGGGAAGAGTATCGCAGCTAGAAAGATTGCACCTCAGTCAGCAATCTATCGCATCATCAAGGAATTCAAGGAGAGAGGTTCCATTGTTGCCAAAAAGGCTCCAGGGCGCCCAAGAAGGAAACAAGCGCCAGGTCCGTCTCTTAAGTGTTTCAGCTTTGGGATGGGGCTCCCAGCAGTGCAGCGCTTGCTCAGGAATGGCAGCAGGCAGGTGTGAGTGCATCTGCACGCACTGTGACACTGCGGAGACTCTTGGAGCAAGGCCTGGTGTCAGGGAGGGCAGCAAAGAAGCCACTTCTCTCCAGAAAAAACATCAGGGACAGACTGATATTCTGCAGAAGGTACAGGGAGTGGACTGCTGAGGACTGGGGTAAAGTCATTGTCTCTGAAGAATCCCCTTTCTGATTGTTTGGAACATCTGGAAACAGCTTGTTGGGAGAAGACAAGGTGAGCGATGCTACCAGTCTTGTCTCATGCCACCTGTAAAGCCTCCTGCAGCCATTCATGTGTGGGGCGGCTTCTCAGCCAAGGGAATCGGCTCTCTCACAGTCTTGCCTAAAAACACATCCATGAATAAAGAATGGGACCAGAATGTCCTCCAAGAGCAACTTCTCCCAACCATCCGAGAGCAGTTTGGTGATGAGCAATGCCTTTTCCAGCATGATGGAGCACCTTGCCATAAAGCAAAGGTGAGAACTAAATGGCTCAGGGAACAAAACATAGAGATTTTGGGTCCATGGCCTGGGACCTCCCCAGATCTTATCCCATTGAGAACTTGTGGTCAATCATCAAGAGACGGGTGGACAAACCAACAAATTGTGACAAAATGCAGCAGTGATTGTGCAAGAATGTACGGCTATCATTCAGGATTTGGTCCAGAAGTTGATTGAGAGCTGCCAGGGAGAATTGCAGAGGTCCTGAAGAAGAAGGGTCACACTGCAAATACTGACTCGCTGCTGTAACTCCTTCTCACTGCCAATAAAAGCTTTTGTTCCTCATAATATGATTACACTTGTATTTCTATATGTGATAAAACATCTGACAAACCAGAGGGCAACAGATCATGTGATAATATAAGATTTGTGTCATTCTCAAAACTTTTGGCCATGACTGTACTGCCCCTAATGGTTCCACTAACTACATGGTGGCCTCACTGTTGCTTTCTATCTCCAGGGCCCTGAGTTCTAATCTCCCAATTTTGCTAACAATCAGATATCAAAATTATTATATTAATTAATCTTTGTGTATAATTGGGTAAGGAAATAAGATTGAAGTCCCCATCATGGTACAGGGACCACATCCGCTATATACACATATGGGCCGGGGACGGCACGATAAGAATTAGAGGATCCGAACTGCCTTAAAAGAACCATTGGAATTAGCCTTAGGAAAAAAAAACAGGTGGTGTTTAACGTCCTAGAAATCCACAGTATCTTAAAAAGAAATTCAGATCTTAAAAAAAAAATTTGACATTCATTTATATATTTAGTACAGAACTGGACATAGAGTATAGCCCACAAGTTGAGGATGCTCCTCTTAGAACAGTCATGTATCCACCTCGGAATCTCCAATACCCATCGGAGTCCTCTGCTACATGTAATCCAAAGCTCCTAGGAGATCTGCAATAGGTGCCATAACCTTCTACTATGGTTCTAGTAATAATGGGTGTCCTACATAATAGGATCTGATCTCTTTTCACAACAGAATTCTCTATGTCCAAGTGACCAGATGTCTACAACAAAATGGCGACAATGGTTCCAACTTTGTCATTAGAAACATCAGCTCGGGGACAGAACCTGCTCCCCTGGCGGGTGCTATACTGAGAGGACATCAATGTTTAGCAGCAGCTTTTAGCTTCATGGATGAGTCCAGTTTGTAGAGTTACACAGTAATAACTTATCTGGTTCCCCGGCGCTGATAAATTACAGTGTCGACTGCTGAGTTACTGAACCGAGCAGCCTGCACTCATTTTTCACCTGCGTACAATAATAGATGAAGTTGAACTCTGTTGACAGAACAACAATGACCCGGATCAGTATTTAGTATTTTATGTCTTTTACTCATTGTTCTGTCCAACAACAACTCCGAAATATATATCAAAGTCAGTGACTTCATCGGTATCAGTACCAGCTAAAAATAAGCCGACAAGTGAACAATGGAGGTAACACCGCGATTTATATCAAGCACGTGACAACCGAAATTGTGGGAAGAAGTGTGTCCAAGTGAGGCCCAGAGTAAAGGTACAACAAGAGAAAGTGATGCAAATATATGGCAACAAGTAAACTTTGTTAAACAAAATCTATTAATACACAGCGGACAAACAACCTCCCTAAGTAGACCCCCAATCCTGCAAAAATAAAGAGTAATATCCTAGGCAATCCTAGTAGTTCCCTCATCGAAACATGCCCAACTACTTCCCTCACTGAAAAATGGCTGACTACTTGCCACACTGAAACGTGGCCGAATACCTGCCACACTAAAAAATGGCTGACTACTTCCCCTTGGAGAGGCTAGAACATTGGTGGCAAACCTATGGCATGGAGTGACAGAGGTGGCACTCAGAGGCTTTTCTGTGGGCACCCAGGCCTTCACCCCAACACATAGATTGCCAGACAGCACTCAAGGCTTCCTCCAAGACAGCCCAGGACGCGCCGTGCGCTATTTTAAAGCAACATCCTTGGCTGCCAGGACTACAGGAGGAGGGTGGATAGAGATGGTTTAATCATTGGAGCTCCTGCTCTGGGTGCCCTGATTCTTCCTCTTCAGGGAACCCTGGAGGGAGGCTACAATCTAAATTTCTCCATCATCTTTCTATTAAATTGGTGTCCTCAGGACGCCAATACGATTGAAACCTGTATACAGCAGGGATCAATAGGTTACTGCTTAAATTGTCATGTTGGCACTTTGCGATATATAAGTGGGTTTTGGCTGTAGTTTGGGCAATTTATCTCCAAAAGGTTCACAATCACTGGGCTAGAATATAATTTTTTTTTTCCCAGTGCTAATAAGATTACACACAAAGGTCCAAAAGGTCCAAGTGATTACACAGATCGCCAGGGCCAATACCTAACATGGCTGCAGAGAGTACAGAGCACAGCAGTGTGAGTAAAATCCCTTTATAGTCCCTATTAATAGTCATGGATTGTCGTTTCTAACCTGAATTTTTCCAACAATGTTTCATCCATAGAAGGGGAACTGAATCTTAGGCGTCCATCACTACAGTGAATGTGACGCCTGTTAAAGTAAACCCAGATTTTAGTATCCATATACATCTATAGGATATGATAAAAATAATAACGCAAGTGTAAAAAACAAAACAAAAACACGTGCTAATTTAATCTCCGGACAGATGCTGATATTATATGCCAAAAAGAACAGTAACAAGGTAACAGGAAATCTTGGGTGCGGCTGTTGTGATAGCATTGCACCCTAGTGAGGGTGCTGACGCCCTGAGCGCGGTGCTGAAGGTATGACACCCGTGCTTGTGTACATTTGTGGTCACATACATTGTGTGCTGTGCTGTGAATACAGATATATAGTAGATATATACAGTAGATATGTAGCATCAGGTCTTATGTATTATTAATAAAGTATTTGTGTCTGGCCTGTGCTTAAAGGGATTGTACCCCCTATTCACATGATAGGAGGTAACAATCTGATCAGCAGTTGGCATCCGGCTGCTGGGACCCTCAACAATGACAAAAATGGGGATCAGTTCTCAGTAATTGACTAAAGCGCCAGGTTGAGCTTGTGTCCCGACAGCTCATACAATACTGTGGAAAACTTGGCGACGCTCCCATGCACCGTGACCCTGATTTCAGTGATCGATGGGTGTCCCAACAGTCAGACCCTCCCCAATCACAATATTTCCTATCCTGTGAATAGGTAGATAACAATTGAAGGTTGGTACAACACCATTAATGCTCCAATCGACTTCTTAAGGACTTCTCCTGAGCTGCACCAATTCTCCGGAATGCTCTACCCTGGACTATTCAGACTATTACTCAACTTGCAAAGTTTCTGACATGCCTGTAGTCCATCAGTCTCAGAAGAAACGGGTTAAAACTCCAAGCTGGTAGTAAAATCCGGATGTTACCATTATAAGATGTGATATTTATTAGTAAGATATTGGGATCCGCCTCGCTGGTGCCAGGATTTCTCCATCCTGCAGTGCGGTGATGTACATTTCTGGAGGGACCTGTATCCTATAGGTTTCCTCCAGGCCCTGTGTATGAATGTGTTTGTCCTTCCCACAGTCCCTTCATGTATATCTGTATTTATTGTGTATATTTGATTTTCCCTTTGTGCTTTTCTGCCTCGTTTCTTTCCCCCTGTCATGGATGCTTTATTATCATGTTCAGGCGGCAGAACTTGAGATTTTCCTATATAGATCATTTTGAGGTTTTCTTGGCTAAATTTCTTGTTGTTTCTATTTCAAGTTATTTCCTTTCCGCCTCCCGTTTTTTTTTCTCCCGCTCCTTTAATCCAGACATTTTGTGTCTTTGTAATTTGTTTCGTATCTGAATCCAGTCCAGCACATCGTGACCCATCATTATGTCTCCCGGCTGGTGCGGTACATTGCAGGTTTTAGGTTGGGGGGGGGGGGGTGCGCGGTGGGGATGCAATGTACTCAATAAATTTCTACAACTTTGTTATTAGGGAAGGAGAAGACAGACACAACAAGGTTCATGGCTGCATCGGGAAAGATCGTGTTTTCAACTTATTTTTTTAAAGGGGCATTGCTTATTGATTTAGAATATCAGATAAGTTGGGCTTCAGCCACATCCGGGGTGCTCCATCATATGTCCTGTTTGCATCTTGATTTGACTCAAGTATATAAGGTTGACCTGCAATACCAAACATAGCCACTATACAAAATACAGCTTTAGCTGCAGTCTCAACAGTTAAACATCGGGGGTTTACCCGGTGTCAAAATCTACCATTCTAAGGATTGGAGACCATAAAAGAAATCCCGGAATATCTGAACACTCCCAGTAGAACATATAAAATGCACCATGCCATGGCTCTTGTACAGTCATGGTAATTTTTACAAAGTCTACGGCATCAGGTTTTATAATGGCAATTTGCATATATTCCAGAATGTTATAAAGAGGGATCAGCTTACCAGCAATTACTTGCAAAGTCAATATTTGCCTAGAAAATGAACTTTTCCCCCCAAAACACATTTCAACTTCATTGCAGGCGCCTTAAAAGGAGCAGCTAACATGGTGTCAGTGATTGCTCCAGTAACACAGGTGTGGGTGTTGATGAGGACAGGACTAGAGATCAATCTGACATGATTAAGTAAGAATCACACCTCTGGACACTTTAAAAGGAGGCTGGTGCTTGGCATCATTGTTTCTCTTCTGTTAACCATGGTTATCTCTAAAGAAACACGTGCAGTCATCATTGCACTGCACAAAACTGGCCTAACAGGGAAGAGTATCGCAGCTAGAAAGATTGCACCTCAGTCAGCAATCTATCGCATCATCAAGGAATTCAAGGAGAGAGGTTCCATTGTTGCCAAAAAGGCTCCAGGGCGCCCAAGAAGGAAACAAGCGCCAGGTCCGTCTCTTAAGTGTTTCAGCTTTGGGATGGGGCTCCCAGCAGTGCAGCGCTTGCTCAGGAATGGCAGCAGGCAGGTGTGAGTGCATCTGCACGCACTGTGACACTGCGGAGACTCTTGGAGCAAGGCCTGGTGTCAGGGAGGGCAGCAAAGAAGCCACTTCTCTCCAGAAAAAACATCAGGGACAGACTGATATTCTGCAGAAGGTACAGGGAGTGGACTGCTGAGGACTGGGGTAAAGTCATTGTCTCTGAAGAATCCCCTTTCTGATTGTTTGGAACATCTGGAAACAGCTTGTTGGGAGAAGACAAGGTGAGCGATGCTACCAGTCTTGTCTCATGCCACCTGTAAAGCCTCCTGCAGCCATTCATGTGTGGGGCGGCTTCTCAGCCAAGGGAATCGGCTCTCTCACAGTCTTGCCTAAAAACACATCCATGAATAAAGAATGGGACCAGAATGTCCTCCAAGAGCAACTTCTCCCAACCATCCGAGAGCAGTTTGGTGATGAGCAATGCCTTTTCCAGCATGATGGAGCACCTTGCCATAAAGCAAAGGTGAGAACTAAATGGCTCAGGGAACAAAACATAGAGATTTTGGGTCCATGGCCTGGGACCTCCCCAGATCTTATCCCATTGAGAACTTGTGGTCAATCATCAAGAGACGGGTGGACAAACCAACAAATTGTGACAAAATGCAGCAGTGATTGTGCAAGAATGTACGGCTATCATTCAGGATTTGGTCCAGAAGTTGATTGAGAGCTGCCAGGGAGAATTGCAGAGGTCCTGAAGAAGAAGGGTCACACTGCAAATACTGACTCGCTGCTGTAACTCCTTCTCACTGCCAATAAAAGCTTTTGTTCCTCATAATATGATTACACTTGTATTTCTATATGTGATAAAACATCTGACAAACCAGAGGGCAACAGATCATGTGATAATATAAGATTTGTGTCATTCTCAAAACTTTTGGCCATGACTGTACTGCCCCTAATGGTTCCACTAACTACATGGTGGCCTCACTGTTGCTTTCTATCTCCAGGGCCCTGAGTTCTAATCTCCCAATTTTGCTAACAATCAGATATCAAAATTATTATATTAATTAATCTTTGTGTATAATTGGGTAAGGAAATAAGATTGAAGTCCCCATCATGGTACAGGGACCACATCCGCTATATACACATATGGGCCGGGGACGGCACGATAAGAATTAGAGGATCCGAACTGCCTTAAAAGAACCATTGGAATTAGCCTTAGGAAAAAAAAACAGGTGGTGTTTAACGTCCTAGAAATCCACAGTATCTTAAAAAGAAATTCAGATCTTAAAAAAAAAATTTGACATTCATTTATATATTTAGTACAGAACTGGACATAGAGTATAGCCCACAAGTTGAGGATGCTCCTCTTAGAACAGTCATGTATCCACCTCGGAATCTCCAATACCCATCGGAGTCCTCTGCTACATGTAATCCAAAGCTCCTAGGAGATCTGCAATAGGTGCCATAACCTTCTACTATGGTTCTAGTAATAATGGGTGTCCTACATAATAGGATCTGATCTCTTTTCACAACAGAATTCTCTATGTCCAAGTGACCAGATGTCTACAACAAAATGGCGACAATGGTTCCAACTTTGTCATTAGAAACATCAGCTCGGGGACAGAACCTGCTCCCCTGGCGGGTGCTATACTGAGAGGACATCAATGTTTAGCAGCAGCTTTTAGCTTCATGGATGAGTCCAGTTTGTAGAGTTACACAGTAATAACTTATCTGGTTCCCCGGCGCTGATAAATTACAGTGTCGACTGCTGAGTTACTGAACCGAGCAGCCTGCACTCATTTTTCACCTGCGTACAATAATAGATGAAGTTGAACTCTGTTGACAGAACAACAATGACCCGGATCAGTATTTAGTATTTTATGTCTTTTACTCATTGTTCTGTCCAACAACAACTCCGAAATATATATCAAAGTCAGTGACTTCATCGGTATCAGTACCAGCTAAAAATAAGCCGACAAGTGAACAATGGAGGTAACACCGCGATTTATATCAAGCACGTGACAACCGAAATTGTGGGAAGAAGTGTGTCCAAGTGAGGCCCAGAGTAAAGGTACAACAAGAGAAAGTGATGCAAATATATGGCAACAAGTAAACTTTGTTAAACAAAATCTATTAATACACAGCGGACAAACAACCTCCCTAAGTAGACCCCCAATCCTGCAAAAATAAAGAGTAATATCCTAGGCAATCCTAGTAGTTCCCTCATCGAAACATGCCCAACTACTTCCCTCACTGAAAAATGGCTGACTACTTGCCACACTGAAACGTGGCCGAATACCTGCCACACTAAAAAATGGCTGACTACTTCCCCTTGGAGAGGCTAGAACATTGGTGGCAAACCTATGGCATGGAGTGACCGAGGTGGCACTCAGAGGCTTTTCTGTGGGCACCCAGGCCTTCACCCCAACACATAGATTGCCAGACAGCACTCAAGGCTTCCTCCAAGACAGCCCAGGACGCGCCGTGCGCTATTTTAAAGCAACATCCTTGGCTGCCAGGACTACAGGAGGAGGGTGGATAGAGATGGTTTAATCATTGGAGCTCCTGCTCTGGGTGCCCTGATTCTTCCTCCTCAGGGGACCCTGAAGGGAAGCTTCAATACAAATTTCTCCATCATCTTTCTATTGTATTGGTGTCCTCAGGACGCCAATACGATTGAAACCTGTATACAGCAGGGATCAATAAGTTGCTGCTTAAATTGTTATGTTGGCACTTTGCGATCTATAAGTGGGTTTTGGTTGTAGTTTGGGCACTCTGTCTCCAAAAGGTTCACAATCACTGGGCTAGAACTTAAATTTATTTTTTCCCAGTGCTAATAAGATTACACATAAAGGTCCAAGTGATTACACAGATCACCAGGGCCAATGCCTAACATGGCTGCAGAGAGTACAGAGCACAGCAGTGTGAGTAAAATCCTTTATAGTCCCTTTAATAGTCATGGATTGTCATTTCTAACCTGAATTTTTCCAACAATGTTTCATACATAGAAGGGGGACTGAATCTTAGGCGTCCATCACTACAGTGAATGTGACGCCTGTTAATGTAAACCCAGATTTTAGTATCCATATATATCTATAGGATATGATAAAAATAACAACATAAGTGTAAAAAACAAAACAAAAACACATGCTAATTTAATCTCCGGACAGATGCTGAGATTATATGCCAAAAAGCACAGTAACAAGGTAACAGGAAATCTTGGGTGCGGTTGTTGTGATAGCATTGCACCCTAGTGAGGGTGCTGACGCCCTGAGCGCGGTGGTGACGGTATGACACCCATGCTTGTGTACGTTTGTGGTCACATACATTGTGTGCTGTGCTAGGTGAATACAGATATATAGTAGATATATACAGCATCAGGTCTTATGTATTATTAATAAAGTATTTGTGCCTGGCCTGTGCTTAAAGGGATTGTACCCCCCTATTCACATGATAGGAGGTAACAATCTGATCAGTAGGTGGCGTCCGGCTGCTGGGACCCTCAAAAATGACAAAAAAAGGGGGATCTGTTCTCAGTAATTGACTAAAGCGCCAGGTTGAGCTTGTGTCCCGACAGCTCATACAATACTGTGGAAAACTTGGCGACGCTCCCATGCACCGTGACCCTGATTTCAGTGATCGATGGGTGTCCCAACAATCAGACCCTCCCCAATCACATTATTTCCTATCCTGTGAATAGATAGATAACAATTGAAGGTTGGTACAACACCATTAATGCTCCAATCGACTTCTTAAGGACTTCTCCTGAGGTGCACCAATTCTCCGGAATGCTCTACCCTGGACTATTCAGACTATTACTCAACTTGCAAAGTTTCTGACATGCCTGTAGTCCATCAGTGTCAGAAGAAATGGATTATAACTTCAAGCTGGTAGTAAAATCCGGATGTTACCATTATAAGATGTGATATTTATTAGTAAGATATTGGGATCCGCCTCGCTGGTGCCAGGATTTCTCCATCCTGCAGTGCGGTGATGTACATTTCTGGAGGGACCTGTATCCTATAGGTTTCCTCCAGGCCCCGTGTATGAATGTGTTTGTCCTTCCCACAGTCCCTTCATGTATATCTGTATTTATTGTGTATATTTGATTTTCCCTTTGTGCTTTTCTGCCTCGTTCCTTTCCCCCTGTCATGGATGCTTTATTATCATGTTCAGGCGGCAGAACTTGAGATTTTCCTATATAGATCATTTTGAGGTTTTCTTGGCTAAATTTCTTGTTGTTTCTATTTCAAGTTATTTCCTTTCCTCCTCCCGTTTTTTCTTTCTCCCGCTCCTTCAATCCAGACATTTTGTGTCTTTGTAATTTGTTTCGTATCTGAATCCAGTCCAGCGCATCGTGACCCATCATTATGTCTCCCGGCTGGTGCGGTACATTGCAGGTTTTAGGTTGGGGGGGGGGGGGTGCGCGGTGGGGATGCAATGTACTCAATAAATTTCTACAACTTTGTTATTAGGGAAGGAGAAGACAGACACAACAAGGTTCATGGCTGCATCGGGAAAGATCGTGTTTTCAACTTATTTTTTTAAAGGGGCATTGCTTATTGATTTAGAATATCAGATAAGTTGGGCTTCAGCCACATCCGGGGTGCTCCATCATATGTCCTGTTTGCATCTTGATTTGACTCAAGTATATAAGGTTGACCTGCAATACCAAACATAGCCACTATACAAAATACAGCTTTGTAGAGGCTGCAGTCTCTACAGCTAAACACCATTCTAGGGATTGGAGACCATAAAAGAAATCCCGGAATATCTGAACACTCCCAGTAGAACATATAAAATGCACCATGCCATGGCTCTTGTACAGTCATGGTAATTTTTACAAAGTCTACGGCATCAGGTTTTATAATGGCAATTTGCATATATTCCAGAATGTTATAAAGAGGGATCAGCTTACCAGCAATTACTTGCAAAGTCAATATTTGCCTAGAAAATGAACTTTTCCCCCCAAAACACATTTCAACTTCATTGCAGGCGCCTTAAAAGGAGCAGCTAACATGGTGTCAGTGATTGCTCCAGTAACACAGGTGTGGGTGTTGATGAGGACAGGACTAGAGATCAATCTGACATGATTAAGTAAGAATCACACCTCTGGACACTTTAAAAGGAGGCTGGTGCTTGGCATCATTGTTTCTCTTCTGTTAACCATGGTTATCTCTAAAGAAACACGTGCAGTCATCATTGCACTGCACAAAACTGGCCTAACAGGGAAGAGTATCGCAGCTAGAAAGATTGCACCTCAGTCAGCAATCTATCGCATCATCAAGGAATTCAAGGAGAGAGGTTCCATTGTTGCCAAAAAGGCTCCAGGGCACCCAAGAAGGACCAGCAAGCGCCAGGACCGTCTCTTACAAGTGTTTCAGCTTCGGGATGGGGCTCCCAGCAGTGCAGAGCTTGCTCAGGAATGGCAGCAGGCAGGTGTGAGTGCATCTGCATGCACTGTGAGGACGAGACTCTTGGAGCAAGGCCTGGTGTCAAGGAGGGCAGCAAAGAAGCCGCTTCTCTCCAGAAAACACATCAGGGACAGACTGATATTCTGCAAAAGGTACAGGGAGTGGACGGCTGAGGACTGGGGGAAAGTCATTTTCTCTGATGAATCCTCTTTCCGATTGTTTGGAACATCTGGAAAACAGCTTGTTGGGAGAAGACAAGGTGAGTGATACCACCAGTCTTGTCTCATGCCAACTGTAAAGCATCCTGCAACCATTCATGTGTGGGGCGGCTTCTCAGACAAGGGAACCGGCTCTCTCACAGTCTTGCCTAAAAACACATCCATGAATAAAGAATGGGACCAGAATGTCCTCCAAGAGCAACTTCTCCCAACTGCCCAAGAGCAGTTTGGTGACAACAATGCCTTTTCCAGCATGATGGAGAACATTGCCATAAAGCAAAGCTGTAAATAAATGGATCAGGGAACAAAACATAGAGATTTTGGGTCCATGGCCTGGAAACTCCCCAGATCTTAATCCCATTGAGAACTTGTGGTCAATCATCAAGAGACGGGGGACAAACAAAAACCAACAAATTGTGACAAAATGCAGCAATGATTGTGCAGGAATGGACGGCTATCAGTCAGGATTTGTCCAGAAGGTGATTGAGAGCTGCCAGGGAGAATTGCAGAGGTCCTGAAGAAGAAGGGACAACACTGCAGATACTGACTCGCTGCAGTAACTCCTTCTCACTGCCAATAAAAGCTTTTGTTCCTCATAATATGATTGCACTTGTATTTCTGTATGTGATAAAAAGATCTGACAAACCAGAGGGCAACAGGTCATGTGAAAATATAAGATTTGTGTCATTCTCAAAACTTTTGGCCATGACTGTACTGCCCCTAATGGTTCCACTAACTACATGGTGGCCTCACTGTTGCTTTCTATCTCCAGGGCCCTGAGTTCTAATCTCCCAATTTTGCTAACAATCAGATATCAAAATTATTATATTAATTAATCTTTGTGTATAATTGGGTAAGGAAATAAGATTGAAGTCCCCATCATGGTACAGGGACCACGTCCGCTATATACACATATGGGCCGGGGAAGGCACGATAAGAATTAGAGGATCCGAACTGCCTTAAAAGAACCATTGGAATTAGCCTTCGAAAAAAAACCAGGTGGTGTTAAACGTCCTAGAAATCCACAGTATCTTAAAAAGAAATTCAGATCTTAAAAAAAAATTTGACATTCATCTATATTTAGTACAGAACTGGACATAGAGTGTAGCCCACAAGTTGAGGATGCTCCTCTTAGAACAGTCATGTATCCACCTCGGAATCTCCAATACCCATCGGAGTCCTCTGCTACATGTAATCCAAAGCTCCTAGGAGATCTGCAATAGGTGTCATAACCTTCTACTATGGTTCTAGTAATAATGGGTGTCCTACATAATAGGATCTGATCTCTTTTCACAACAGAATTCTCTATGTCCAAGTGACCAGATGTCTACAACAAAATGGCGACAATGGTTCCAACTTTGTCATTAGAAACATCAGCTCGGGGACAGAACCTGCTCCCCTGGCGGGTGCTATACTGAGAGGACATCAATGTTTAGCAGCAGCTTTTAGCTTCATGGATGAGTCCAGTTTGTAGAGTTACACAGTAATAACTTATCTGGTTCCCCGGCGCTGATAAATTACAGTGTCGACTGCTGAGTTACTGAACCGAGCAGCCTGCACTCATTTTTCACCTGCGTACAATAATAGATGAAGTTGAACTCTGTTGACAGAACAACAATGACCCGGATCAGTATTTAGTATTTTATGTCTTTTACTCATTGTTCTGTCCAACAACAACTCCGAAATATATATCAAAGTCAGTGACTTCATCGGTATCAGTACCAGCTAAAAATAAGCCGACAAGTGAACAATGGAGGTAACACCGCGATTTATATCAAGCACGTGACAACCGAAATTGTGGGAAGAAGTGTGTCCAAGTGAGGCCCAGAGTAAAGGTACAACAAGAGAAAGTGATGCAAATATATGGCAACAAGTAAACTTTGTTAAACAAAATCTATTAATACACAGCGGACAAACAACCTCCCTAAGTAGACCCCCAATCCTGCAAAAATAAAGAGTAATATCCTAGGCAATCCTAGTAGTTCCCTCATCGAAACATGCCCAACTACTTCCCTCACTGAAAAATGGCTGACTACTTGCCACACTGAAACGTGGCCGAATACCTGCCACACTAAAAAATGGCTGACTACTTCCCACACCGAAACATGGCCGACTACTTCCCTCACCGAAACACGACCGACTACTTCTCTCACCGCAAACACGACCGACTACTTCTCTCACCGAAACACGACCGACTACTTCTCTCACCGAAACACGACCGACTACTTCTCTCACCGAAACACGACCGACTACTTCCCTCACCGAAACACGGCCGACTACTTCCCTCACCGAAACATGGCCGACTACTTCTCATACCTAAACATGGCGTACACCAAAATCTAGGGTGGGAGAACTCAACATATGCATTAACTCTACATAATAAAAAAAACCCTACAACTAGTAAATGATAGTAAATCCCCCATCCCCTTCCATTTCTTATCAGTAGTGACCCCTGTGCCCTGACATGGTGACCTCCCTATCATCCAGGTTGTCTGTAGATTGATGTGTGTGTGTCTGACCCACCACTTGGCACTCGCTGACCTAAGCCCCTGACACATTTATGGTTTTTCTGTGCACATTACCCGAGACACCATTGACTGACTGTATCCCATTAACTGAGCTTTTTCACTTCTGGTTGGACCAGAATTTAGCTGGACCAGAATTTAGTTCTGTGCACATTACCCGAGACACCATTGACTGACTGTATCCCATTAACTGAGCTTTTTCACGTCTGTTGACCAGAATTTAGCTGGACCAGAATTTCGTTCAGGCTGTGCACATTCCCGAGCCACCCATTGATTACTGTAATCCATTACTGAGCTTTTTCACTTGGTTGGACCAGAATTTAGCTGGAATGAAGGGCTATTGAAAGGCCAATCAATAATATATTTTTCTCATATAATATATGTATTATAATTGTAAAATATTGGTATATTATCTTGTGTCCTAATAACTGGGTCAGGTGCTGAAATCCTACATGAAATGGATATTGAGAAGACCTTAGACTGCAAGTGATTTCCACATGAAGCCAAGGGAATTGTTGAGAAGAATCATACATCTTGCTCTCTACTTCCAGCCACGTAGGTTCATAGCGAGGCCGTCCATCACTTGGTAATGTAACTACTTTTATTGAGTTCCTGGGACAATATCAAACCTAAGCAAGCAAGATAACCAGGGGCACTTACTCATAGATCCAGGCACCTGACTGTGGTAATCTTCTTTAGATATTGTTTCCATGGCCTCCTTCCTTCTAACATAAAAATGACGCTCTTTCCTTCTGCCTGATATAATCTCTCAGAAGCAGAGAGTTTCTTCTTACAGTGGTAGGGGGCAGTATAACAGCCTGTGAAGCTACAGCATGGAGGGACTTGGTTAACGCCCCTAGGAGCCCTTCTGACTCATTAGCATAATTGTAAAAGTTGATTTTATAAGGAAGGAGGCCATGAATAAGAAATATAAGAAGATGACCACAGTCACGGGGCCTGGATGTATTAGTAATGTCCCTGGTTTATCATGATGGATTTTGATGGTAGATTTCCTTTAAACTGTTGCATCTTCTGCCACTGAAACTCCCCGGAAGTAACTGAACGAACTGGTGTGTTAAGGTAACTAAGATGAACTTGTCTGCCCCCTCCATTTCAGTGCCTTAGACCTGGTGCAGCTCCTGTTTGGCTGTCATCAGCTGGTGGGCCATGCCAGGCAGATGACTGCTCAGCCAATCACTGGCCTCATCAGTGACCTCAACCAAGGTCAGTAATGACTGCTGCTGAATCCAGTGATAGTTCCTGCCTAAAACAACTGAATGGGGCTATTTAAGATGGATGGGGGGTGTAAGTTTTGATTACTATATTAAAAAAGAGGCAATGTTTTTTTCTTTTCCCACCTGTAAAACATATTTGGATATTTCCCAGAACTCCTAGCGGCTCACAATGGCTATAAGTTTCCACACACCTGTATGGCGGCCATAATTGGCAAAGTCCCATAAGGAGAACTCTTACTTTTGAACCTAACTATAAAAAGCACTTTGGGTTTGAGTGGGCAGCTCACATTTTAGTTCTTGCTGAAGGAGGGGGATAAAAAAATCCCCCCTTTCCTTTCCCAGTGTCGGGGATCATTGGCTTCCCTAGAGTATGTCCAGCCTGGTACAGTTAATAATAAAGCAAATCCAGACTTTTTATTTCGTCAACAAGTGTCAGATGACGTCATGCGTGACCCTCCCAGACAGAACCGTCCTCTTGGCTCCCCGGAGCTCTGCTGAGTGGTTTGGCAGCGCTGGCGAGTCAGTGCCCTCTTACATTTAATTCCCTGTTGCTGCGACCTATTGCAATTTACAACAACCTGCTCTTATCTCCTCACAATTCAATTTATTAGACATCCCTGGTGCGGGGAGAGAAACTCCAGACAGGAGCTGGAGCAGTAAATACTCTCTGCCGACGTTTTAGTGCCTTTCAGCCTCGGCTGTTGTTGTTGATTAAAATGGCTAATCGCCTTTGAAAATAGAGAATGGGAGCGCACACACGGAGGGGCGGGGGGGGGGGGGGGGGGGGTGCACCCATGGTCTGCGGTTTCTTTCGGGGAGGGGCTTCAGCTGGTTGTCCAACTTTTGTGTTTTTGTAGGAGCCTTATCCATAGCATACTACAATGTTAGTCAGTGATTCATACTTCTGTAAAATCACTACTTTCTTGTATATAGGGTGGATTGGTCCTTTTCCTTTAAAGGGAACCCGTCAACAGCTTTTACTCCACTAAACTAGCAGCCCCCTCGGTAGGCGATAAATGTCCTTTCTAGAATTCCTCTTTATGTTAACACACCCATTTCTCTACAAATAATCTCCTCCAAAGTCATGTGCAAAATGAGCTGAGAAGAGTCACTTTTTGCCTATATTAGGCTGGAGCAGGGGTCATCCTTCATACTCACCCCTCCCCCCTTCACACACACACTCTTGATTGTAATTTTCTGTTCATTGTAAAAATCTTGTGAGAAAATCTTTAAATAAATCTTAAAGAGAACTTATCGGCAGAAGGGTGATTTTCAGATGGTGACAGGTTCCAATAGCCCATGTTCTGCTGATTTTAAAAATGCCTTTGTCAGCATTCTGTATTATTTCAGTACTTATATAAGTTGTAATTCACATTACCTGCTCCCTGCCACCGGTGGTGGTTAGTCCCTGGGGAGGGGCAGCTGCCGGTCTTTGTGTGCTGGTCAGTCTCCTCTCCTCCACACTAATCCAGCTCCTTTAGCCTCCCACATCTGGTCATGTGCATTGAGCAGGCAGGGGAGGGAGGAGGATGGTGAGGAGTAGAGGAAGAAGATATAGGAGACACTGGCTGCAGCGTGCACATAGCACACCAAACTAAAACCAGTGAATGTTTGAAAGATTAAAAGCAAGCATCTAAAAATTGGACTCATCTTAGACAAAAAAGTGACTCTTCTCAGAGCAAGGCACTGGAGCCAAGGGGGAGATCCTTTATCAACCCTAAATATATACTTTCATTAGAGATAAGCGGACCCCAACTTTAGGTTTGTCATCCTCGCTCAAGCGCCTCTGCCTAACCCGGGGGACACACATGGCCAATCACAGCCATAACGTGTAAAACTGCCTGACTGGCGTTCTGATATGTCCGGGATAGGCAGAGCCGCCCGATGGTGGACTCTGAAACCTAAATTCGGGTCCACTCATCTCTAGGCTTTCAAGTTTCCAATTCTTATTTTCTTCTTTCACTGCACGGGAATTCCAGCTCACTGAGAAGTGTGGATGCAGCTCCGGGCTTTAAAAGGGGATTTTTAGAGCTGGGCTGGAAAGTTCCCGGATCATAGAGGAACTTCTATAGAACATGGACATATGACAACGTCCCTACATACACCGTATAGACGTCATGGCTGCCATCTATCAGAGGGACGTGACCGCCATGTTTTGTGGGCGGCTTCCTTTTTCAAGCTGACAATGACTCTTTAAAGTGGCGACGTACATTACTGATGGGAAGTCCGGCTCTTCTTTGATCTGGCTCATGATTCTGGCTCACTAAGAGGAGCCGGCTCTACTGGCTCCTAATGGCTCCTTTTACATGTATAATAGGAAGCCTCAGTCCAGTCAGTAACCCCTCTCCACACCGATTTAACCGATTTGTCGGGTTGAAGTGGGTTTGGTGATCCGATTAGGGGGGGGGTTGATTGACTTTGTTGATATTCAAGTGAAAGAGCCGGCTCTTAGACCCGTTTGTTTCAGACGTTCACTATTGAACTTGGCACACACGAGCCGCCTCTCCTGACAATACGTCACTGTCCCTGTCTTCTCAGAACTTTGTGCATTACTTGATTTCCTTCTGCAGAGATATGAGCCACATGTGCGATAGTCTGCCACGTGCAGCTGTGGGTTCAGCTCGCGGCTGACAAGGCGGATGCTCTCAATGAGCGTATTCTTTGGCCGCACACCATCCTTACGTAATCATCCCATGCGCATTACGGGTCAAAGGCAGCGCCCGGCATGGATCCCGCCATCTAATTCCTGAAATCCCCAGCCTCCAGACACAGGAAGGCAACAGTGTGGTGTGTGTGTGTACTCAGGTGCTGCACACACATCGGGGGTCACACTTGGACTGCGTTTCGCGTCGCCTGCAGCGTACAACGAATGTGTTCAGCCGAATGTTGGGCCAGCCAGACGTGGTCTGGGTCATATGTGTTCAGCATTTTGATGTTTTTTCCCCTTTTCCCTAACCTTTGATCATTATTACTGTTGTTGGTTTTTTTTTCCGTTAATTTCCAGTGTGGAAATCCGGCCAGAGACTCAGCCTTGAAGTGTGTCTAAGTTGTGTATCACAGACTCTCCACGAGTCCAGGAGGTAAGTGCACTCACTTTCCTCTCCCGGTTATTGTGGATAAAAGATGTGAGGAAAGTGAAATGACAGCCGGGGGTCTGTCTTGTAAGTAGGGATATGTTCACAGTATGCTTCTATTTGGTATTTTCACTTAAGGGGTTGGCCACTTTCCTCCTGTTTTTTGTGTTGTGTAATGTTGGGGGCAGGATATGAGTATTACCAATATCATCTATTAATAGTTCGGTCCGCTTCTTGATAATGAAAGTGAAGCCTCTGTCTTTTACCTATCAGCCAGGAGTTACTGTCATAAATGGTCCGCAGTGGGGGACATGTGATCTCTCAACAATCGCCCTGCCAGGACTTAAGGTTGTATTCATGAATCTACGAAAGGTCCTGGCATGGTGATTGTTCGTGGACGGTTCAGAGATCACATGACCCTCCTCTGCGGCCATTTTATGGTCAGAATATCCGCTGATGAGGTAAAAGACAGGAGGCTTCACTTTATATATCAGGAAAGTGGAGCAGAACTATTACTAGATGTATATTGGCAAATTACCTAATATCCTGCCCCTCACACTAACGCACACATCACAAAAAACATGAGGTAAAGAGGCCAACTTCCTTAAGGTCACATCACAGTCAGGACCACCTCCCGCCAAAGTCATGACTGCCATCATCCTGGACTCCTCCTCCCTGAGGCCCTGAAGCATAGTTAGCTGGCCTACCCCTCAGGGCCACCGTGACTCCCTCCTTCCCCCTCCGGTCCAGACTCGTGACTTCCTTCCCTCCCCCTCAGGCAGACTCGTGACTCTGTCCCTCCCTTCCCCCTCCGGGCCAGACTGTGAACTCCCTCCTTCCCCCCCTCAGGCCAGACTCGTGACTCCCTCCCTTCCCCTCGGCCAGAGCTCGTGACTAACTCCCTCCTTCCCCCTCAGGGCCAGACTATCTTGACTCCCCTCCCTTCCCCCTCAGGGCAGACTCGGTACTCCCTCTCTTCCCCCTCGGGCTCAGACTCGTGACTCCCTCCCTTCCCCTCAGGCCAAGGACTCGTGACTCCCTCCCTTCCCCTCCCCCTCAGGCCCGACCTCGTGACTCCCTCCCTTCCCCCTCAGGGCCAGACTCGTGACTCCCTCCCTTCCCCCTCAGGGCCAGACTCGTGACTCCCTCCCTTCCCCCTCAGGGCCAGACTCGTGACTCCCTCCCTGTCCCCCTCGGGCAGACTCGTGACTCCCTCCCTTCCCCCTCCGGGCCAGACTCGTGACTCCCTCCCTTCCCCCTCAGGGCCCTCTCGTGACTCTCCTCCTTCCCCCTCCCTTCCCCCCCTCCCTTCCCCCTCCCTTCCCCCTCCTTCCCACTCCCTTCCCCCCTCCTCCCCCTCCTTCCCCTCCTCCCCCTCAGGGCCAGACTCGTGACGCCTCCGTCCCCCCTCAGGGCCATACTGTGACTTCCCTCCCTTCCCCTCAGGGCAGACTCGTGACCCCTCCCTTCCCCTCAGGGCCAGACTCGTGACAATCCCTCCCTTTCCCTCCCGTTCCCCCGCAGGCCAGACCCATCGTGACTCCTCCCTTCCCCCTCAGGGCCAACTCGTGACCCTCCCTTCCCCTCAGTGCCAGACTCGTGACTCCCTCCTCCTTCCCCCTCAGGGTCAGACTCGTGGCTTCCTTCCCTTACCCCTCAGGGCCAGACTCGTGGCTCCCTCCCTTACCCCTCCGGGCCAGAGACGTGGCTTGCTCCCTCCCTTCCCTCTCAGCGTCAGAGTGGTGACTCCCACCCTCCTGCCTCAGGACCAGAGTCGTGGCTCCCTCCCTTCCCCGTTCAGACCAGAGTCTTGGGCTCCCTTAATGGGATACAGTCAGTCAATGGTGTCTCGGGTAATGTGCACAGAACATGCTTAAAGGGGGGTATTCCGGTAATATGAACGTCTGATGACCCATAATGCTAAATATAAATTAATACAACAAATCTCAATCTCATTAATCACAAATTGGAGCTTAAACAGTTTGCTTTTATGATTCACAAAATGTTACGGCCTTTGTAAAGTAGGTGGAGTTATCTCAAAGATGGTTGCCACAGGATATTACAACTCCCATGATCCCTCAGTTCTCTGTAATAGCTCCTCCCTCTCAGCCTCTGCTTCCAGGGTTGATCTAACAAACTGTCCTGCTCTGTTACCATAGTAATGATGTGTAACTGCCATCGCAGGACATTGCCCCACTGAGCTTGGTCTCACCACAACACTAGTCATACTGGATGCACTGCAACCAACCGACTACAGCCAAACATAGTGGTGATCACATGACCTGCCCAGGCAGCTGTAGGCCATGTGATGCGGACATCATCACAACATTTTTCTGCTTAGGGGACACCCCACTTTAAATAGCTAATTACATACAAACTTATATTTTAATGACCTATTTAAATATGCATTATGCTTATTCCTGGAATACCCCTTTAAATCTTATAAGGGTCATGTGACCACAAACAGGATGTCATGTCCTATCTCCATTCCTGGAAGGACTGGAAATGGTGGATTGGGTGGACAGTTTAGAGGTAAGTAATTCCGGTACAATTCCTATAATTCTATTTATAATAATGATTTAAATTGGTTCAGGAAGCAGATTAACATAATCTGACTCCCCAATCGCAGGTAGATCTGATATTTGGGTTGGTGGTTTCTCGCTGTTTACCTGGCATAGACATTCGGGATTAATTTCCCTCATTAACATCTCAAAGAGAATCTTCTGAACCTGGTGAGACATGTAGGCATCTCCACAGCTTTGTTTCATCCATTGTAACAAAGATTGGAGAGTCAGTAGCCGCACTTCATGGAATTCTGAGCCCAGCATCCTCTGCACCAAGCTTGACGGCTTCATGTTCATAGAAGGAGCAACATTTTGGACTTCCCCTTGAATATCTAGAAATATCATTGATAAAATGAGCCTGGTGACACTTTGTAGGTACAGGATGAATCCAGGAACTGCGGCGGTGTGCTCGGCTTCCTCTATGAGCTCGCTGTCTGTAATGACACGATGGACATCATCCCAGAAGTCAGTGGTCAGAGCTGCAGGAGACAGAAAAGCGAGAAGGAATAAGGCTCTGCCCGTATCTGCATCGGAGACTCCCTTCTAGAGTAAAACCTGCAGAATCTGCACCCAAAGGACCCAATTATACGTGAAAAGGGGCAAACAGGCTCTAATGGTGACCATTGTGGAACATACCGTAATTGCCAATCAATTTTGCCAACATTTGTGAAAATGTCTTGACATTTATAATAATAATTGCTTTATTTATATAGCGCTCACAGATTACGCAGCGCTGCACAGAGCTTGCCAAATCAGTCCCTGTCCCCAATGGGGCTCACAATCTAATCAATCTACCAGTATGTTTTGGAGTGTGGGAGGAAACCGGAGGACCCGGAGGAAACCCACACAAACACAGAGAGAACATACAAACCCTTTGCAGATGTTGACCTGGGTTGGACTTGAACCCAGGACCCCAGCGCTGCAAGGCTGTAGTTTGCCAACCACTGAGCCACCGTTACATTTCAGATCATAAAGATCTACTGGAATATACCTCACATGTTCTGAACTAAAAAGTCAATAAATAGGATTCTGTCGGGGAAAAGTTAGACACCCCTGCACCACAACTTTCTGTCTGAAGGGTCACTAGATAATAAGGTCAGATGTAACTTGTTTTACTTTTGATACCCCCCCCCTCCACCCAAATAAGCCGGTGTAATCTGTAGGGAACTCAACAGAAAGATGGATGTACAACCATAGTATGTGCTTGACCCCAATAGTTTATATGTATATATATGTGTTACACAAATGCAGCGTTTGCAGAACACGATTAGCATAAACTCCCTACGACCCGAGCATGAAGCAGCGATGAACTTTTTAAAAAAATTCATAAAAACATCCCAAAATAGAAAGCAACAAACTAAGGTGACCTTTGTGGCACTTGTTACACACAGATAACCCTCAAATGAGGCTGACGGGTTCTAGGAAATATCAAAGTCTATTCTGGGCGCTGCCATCAGGTCTCTAACTTGTGTGTCATCGCCGTGTGTGGCAAAAACACAAACCACCACGAGAATAACAGAGATAAAACTATTTATAATGGATAAGTCCAAGCCCATATACTGAAGGAACCTGACAATGACTGTCGGAGCGAATTCATTGAACTATACATGGTGCAGGAACCTTGCTAGAACCTAGAGTCCTGCTCCAATCAATAAATCAGCAGTGCCTAGAGTGTTTCTTTGAAGCCTACACATAAGAGAAAAGTTGCCTGGACCTAAAGATTTTGGGAGAATTGGCCAACTCTAGGAGGTGTCTAACATTAGCTGTATCCTCTCTACAATGAGAACACATGTATGACTGGCCAACTTGAGTGCCGTGCATCGGGGGTGGCCTTTCGATAGATACCACAAGTGTATGGACACCTTAACAGGGTAGGCCAGGAATGTTCATTGACGGCCTGTTCTCAGGAGATCCAACCTCCACCATGATCAGCTCTTCAGACTTAACCCAATAGTATGAAGTGACCAAATGGCGTAACTTCAACCGTAGCTCCTTCTAGCTTCAATGGGAACCAAGTCGAAACCACAGATAAGACATTGATTGCCTATTCTGAGGAGGAGCCATCAATGTAATTTCTGCTAATTGCAATATGGAATATGAAATTATTGTATTGGGTCTCGGCTGAGCTGAGGTGCATCCAGTTTGTAACCTTTTGTAACCTACAATAGACCAGTGATGGAGAAGTGATGGCGCCCTCAGGAGAGACACCAACTACTGAGCAGAGCCTGGTTACTACAGGACAGAGCGGATAGTGGGGACTAGGTGCCAGGTCCAAGTAGAACAAGATGTGACCCCAATTATTATAATTACTAAAGTTTAAAAAAAATCCTTACTTTTCCTAACCGTTCAAAGATATAACAAAAATTTTTAAAGAAATCTTAACGTTCCGATTCTATATTCATTATCACATGACTCTCTGCTGATCCGGCTGCTGCTTCCCTCCATCTAATAATTGAGTCTTCTTTTCTTCATAAAAAAACAGAATGCCGAGGAATTTATTGGTGTCCTGTTGTCTTTACCCAAACACCATAAAACCATAAATGTGTCAGGGGCTTAGGTCAGCGAGTGCCAAGTGGTGTTCTGCCCTAAACAACTGAATGGGGCTATTTAAGATGGAGGGGGCGTGTAAGTTTTGATTACTATATTAAAAAAGAGGCAATGTTTTTCTTTTCCCACCTTGGAAAACATATTTGGATATTTCCCAGAATCTCCTAGCGGAGCATCAATGGCTATAAGTTTCCACACACCTGTAAGGCGGCCATAATTGGCAAAGTCTCCATAAGGAGAACTCTTACTTTTGAACCCTAACTATAAAAAGCAGCTTTGGGTTTGAAGTGGGCAGCTCACATTTTTAGTTCTTGTGAAGGAGGGGGATAAAAAAATCCCCCCTTTCCTTTCCCAGTGTCGGGGATCATGGCTTCCCTAGAGTATGTCCAGCCTGGTACAGTAATAATAAAGCAATCCAGACTTTTTAATTTCCGTCAAAGTGGTCAGATGACGTGAGCGTGACCCTCCCCAGACACCGTCCTCTTGGCTCCCCGGAGCTCTGCTGAGTGGTTGGCAGCGCTGGCGAGTCAGATGCCCTCTTTACATTTTAATTCCCTGTTGCTGCGACCTATTGCAATTTAAACAAACCTGCTCTTATCTCCTCACAATTCAATTTATTAGACATCCCTGGTGCGGGGAGAGAAACTCCAGACAGGGAGCTGGAGCAGTAAATACTCTCTGGCGGACGTTTAGTGCCTTTCAGCCTCGGCTGTTGTTGTGATTAAAATGGCTAATTGCCTTTGAAAATAGAGAATGGAGCTGAACACGGAGGGGCGGGGGTGCACCCATGGTCTGCGGTTTCTTTCGGGGAGGGGCTTCAGCTGGTTGTTCCAACTTTTTGTGTTTTTGTAGGAGCCTTATCCAGAGCAAATCTACAATGTATGTCACGTGATTCATACTTCTGTAAAATCACTACTTTCTTGTATATAGGGTGGATTTGGTTCCTTGTTCCTTTAAAGGGAACCCGTCAACAGCTTTTACTCCACTAAACTAGCAGCCCCCTCTGGTAGGCGATGAAATGTCCTTTCTAGAATTCCCTCTTTTATGTTAACACACCCATTTCTCTACAAATAATCTCCTCCAAAGTCATGTGCAAATGAGCTGAGAAGAGTCACTTTTTGCCTAATATTAGGCTGGAGCAGGGGCATCACTTCATACTCACCCCTCCCCCCTTCACACACACACACACACACACACACACACTCTTGATTGTAATTTTCTGTTCATTGTAAAAATCTTGTGAGAAAATCTTTAAATAAATCTTAAAGAGAACTTATCGCCAGGAATGTGATTTTCAGATGGTGACAGGTTCCAATAGCCCATGTTCTGCTGATTTTAAAAATGCCTTTGTCAGCATTCTGTATTATTTCAGTACTTTATATAAGTTTAATTCACATTACCTGGCTCCCTGCCAGCCGGGTGTGGTTAGTCCCTGGGGAGGGGCAGCTGCGGTCTTTGTGTGCCTGTGTCAGTCTCCTCTCCTCCACACTAATCCAGCTCCTTTAGCCCTCCCCACATCTGGTCATGTGCATTGAGCAGGCAGGGGAGGGAGGAGGATGGTGAGGAGTAGAGGAAGAAAGTATGAGGAGACACTGGCTGCAGCGTGCACATAGCACACCAAACTAAAACCAGTGAATGTTTGAAAGATTAAAAGCAAGCATCTAAAATTGACTCATCTTAGACAAAAAAGTGACTCTTCTCAGAGCAAAGGCACTGGAGCCAATGGGGGAGTCCTTTATCAACCCTAAATATATACTTTCATTAGAGATAAGCGGACCCCAACTTTAGGTTTGTCATCCTCCGCTCAGCAGCTCTGCCTAACCCGGGGGACACACATGGCCAATCACAGCCATAACGTGTAAAACTGCCTGACTGGCTGTTCTGATATGTCCGGGATAGGCAGAGCCGCCCGAATGGTGGACTCTGAACCTAAAATTCGGGTCCACTCATCTCTAGCTTTCAAGTTTCCAATTCTTATTTTCTTTCTTTCACTTGCACGGGGGAGATTCCAGCTCACTGAGAAGTGTGGATGCAGCTCCGGGCTTTAAAAGGGGATTTCTTAGAGCTTGGGCTGGAAAGTTCCCGGATCATAGAGGAACTTCTATAGAACATGGACATATGACAACGTCCCGACATACACCGTATAGACGCCATGGCTGCCATCTATCAGAGGGACGGTGACCGCCATGTTTTTGTGCGGCTTCCTGTTTCAAGCTTGACAATGACTCTTTAAAGTGCGACAGTACATTACTGATGGGAAGTCCGGCTCTTCTTAGTGATCTGGCTCATGATGCTGTGCTCACTAAGAGGAGCCGGCTCTACTGGCTCCTGAATGGCTCCTTTTACATGTATAATAGGAAGCCTCAGTCCAGTCAGTAACCCCTCTCCACACCGATTTTAACCCGATTTTGTCGGGTTGAAGTGGGTTTGGTGATCCGATTAGGGGGGGGGTTGATTGACTCTTGTTGATATTCAAGTGAAAGAGCCGGCTCTTAGACCCGGTTTGTTTACAGACGTTCACTATTGTACATTGGCACACACGAGCCGCCTCTCCTGACAATACGCACTGTCCTGTCTTCTCAGAACTTTGTGCATTACTTGATTTCCTTCTGCAGAGTATGAGCCACATGTGCAATAGTCTGCCACGTGCAGCGGTGGGTTACAGCTGCGCTGACAAGGCGGATGCTCATCCATTATGAGCGTATTCTTTGGCCGCACAGCATCCTTACGTAATCATCCCATGCGCAGTACGGGTCACAGGCAGCGCCCGGCATGGATCCCGCCATCTATATTCCTGAAATCCCCAGCCTCCAGACACAGGAAGGCAACAGTTGTGTTGTGTGTGTACTCAGGTGCTGCACACACATCGGGGGTCACACTTGGACTGCGTTTCGCGTCGCCTGCAGCTTACAACGAATGTGTTCAGCCGAATGTTTGCCGCCAGACGTGGCTGGACATATGTGTTCAGGCATTTGCATTTTTTCCCCCCTTTAAATATACTGTAGTGTTTTTTTTCCTTAATTTTCCAGTGTGGAAATCCAGAGCTCAGCCTTGAAGCTGTCGTCTAAGTTGGTGATCAGACTCTCCCACGAGGTCCAGGAGGTAAGTGCACTCACTTTCCTCTCCCGGTTATGTGGATGTATAACAAGATGTGAGGAAAGTGAAATACAGTCCGGGGGTAGGTCTGTAAGTATGGGATATGTCTGCAAGATGCTTCTATTTGTATTTCACCTTAAAGGGGTTGGCCACTTTACCTCATGTTTTTTGTGTTGTGTAAGTGTTGGGGGCAGGATATGAGGTAATTACCAATATACATCTATTAATAGTTCTGCTCCGCTTTCTTGATATGTAAAGTGAAGCCTCCTGTCTTTTACCTCATCAGCCGGATATTCCTGACCATAAAATGGCCGCAGATGGAGGGTCATGTGATCTCTAACCGTCCACGAACAATCACCATGCCAGGACCTTAATCGTATATTCATGAATACAACCTTAAGATCCTGGCAGGGCGATTGTTGAGAGATCACATGTCCCTCCAACTGTGACCATTTTATGGACAGGAATCTCTGGCTGATGAGGTAAAAGACAGGAGGCTTCACTTTACATATCACGGAAAGCGGAGCAGAAAATTATAGATTGGTCTATTTTTTTGGTAAATTACCTAATATAATCGCCCCCACACTAACACGCACACACACATCACAAAAAAACAGAGGTTAAAAGAGGCCAACTTCCTTAAGGTCAACGTCACAGTCAGGACACCTCCGTCACCAAAGTCTATGACTGCAATCATCCTAGGAGATAACGGGGGAGTCGAAGCGACTCATGGTGAAAAGAATACAGACTTGCTAACTAAGGGCCAGCAAATGTGAATCTTACTGCCTACCGCAGGGCAAGTCGTGACCCTCCTTCCCCTCGGTTCCAAATTGGCTCTTGCATTCTCCCCTCAGGGCCAGACCTTGACTACTCATCCCTTCCCCCTCGGACATAGGTCCATGTCAGCAGGGCCCAGACTGTGACCGACGCTCCTTCCCTTCACCCTCAAGGGACAGACTGTGACTCCTCTCCTTTTCCCCCTCAGGAGACCGGAAAAGCTGGACTCCTCCCCCTCTTCCCACCTCAGGGCCCAGACAGTACTCGTGACTCCTTCTTTAACCTCGGGCGCAGAGCTCGTGGACTCCCTCACTTCCCCACTCAGGCCAGACTCATAGTGGATTTGATCCCATCCTTCCCTCAGGGCGACAGAATCAGTGACTACCCTGCCCCTTCCCCCTAGGGCCGGACTCGTTGATCTTCTCCATTCCCCATCAGGCACAGACTCGTGACTCCCTTCCCTCTCCCTCAGGGCACCAGACATCGTGGATCCCTCTTCCCCCTGCAGGGCCAGACTCGTGACTACCTCCTTTCCCCCTCAGGGCAGACTCGTGACTCCCTCCCGTTCCCCCGGAAGGCCTCAGATGTGGAATCAGCAAATGAGCCAAATGAGAGGAGGAACATGAAAGAACATGAAAAGTCACACACGCCAAACAGCCAGGGCACCAACAGTCCGCTCTGTCACACATCTGTCCCCCTCCTCCCCTCCTTACACATACTTCCTGGAGACCGTGACTCCCTCCCTTCCCCTCAGGGCCCAGACTCGTGACTCCCCCCTCCCCCTTCAGGGCCAGACTCGTGACCTCTCACCTGGCAACGACTCCTCCCTCCCCTCAGGGCCAGATCCGGACTCACTTCACGTTCACCCTAGGACAGGACCGTGACTCCTCCCTTCCCGTCAGGGCGACAGGACTCGTGACGTCCCTCCCTTCCCCCTCGCCAGACTCGTGACTCCCATCTTCCTTCCCTCAGGGTCAGACTCGTGGCTTCCTCCTACCCCTCAGGGCCAGATCGTGGCTCCACCTCCATGACACTCGGGCCAGGGACGTGCGCTTGATCCTCCCATTCCCTCTCAGCGTCAGAGTGGTGACCCACCTCCTCCTCGACCAGAGTGGCCTCCTCCGTCAGGACAGAGTCGGGCTCCCTCCGTTCCCGTTCAAGGACCAGCGTCGGGGCCTACCCCCTTACACGTTCAGGACCAGAGTCGTGGCGTATCCCTCCCCGCGACAGAGTCGGATCCCCGTTCCGAAGACCAGAGTGTGGCTCCCTCCCTTCCCGTTCAGGACGAGTCGTGGCTCCCTCCATTCCCCGTTTCAGGACAGAGTCGTGGCCCCTCCTATTCCACCGTTCAGGACCAGAGCGTGGCTCCCTCCCTCCCCGTGCAGGACCAGAGTGTGGCTCACCCTTCCCTAGACGATCGGTATACCTTACAGTCTAGGACCAGACGTGTGGCTCCCTCCTTCATCCCTTCAGGAGCCAGAGTCGTTGGCTCCCCCTCCCCGTTCAGGAACAGAGTCGTGGCTACCCCCGTCTCCCGTTAGGACCAGAGTCGTGGACTCCTCCTCCCGTTCAGGACCAGAGTCGGGGCTCCCTCCCTTCCCGTTCAGGACGCGTCGTGGATACCTCCCTCCCGTTCAAGGACCAGGTTTCCGGCTCCCTCCATTACCCGTTCAGGACCAGAGTCGTGCTGCCCTCCTCCCCGTTAAGGACAGAGTCGTGGCTCCCATCTTCCCCGTTCAGGACCAGAGTCGTGCTCCCTCCCTTCACGTTCAGGACCAAGTCGTGGCCTCCCTTCCTCCCAGTTCAGGACCAGAGTCGTGGCTCCCTTCCATTCCCCGTTCGGACCAGGTCGTGGCTTCCCTCCCTCACCCGTCAGGACCCAGAGTCGTGGCTCTCCATCTAGGACATCTGCTTACACCTTCCCGTTCAGGACCAGTCGTGGCTCCCTCCCTTCCCCGTTCGGACAGGACCAGAGTCGTGGTCCTCCCATTCCCTTCAGCAGACCCCCCGTTCAGGACAGAGTCGTGGCTCCCTCCCTTCCGTCAGACCAGAGTCGTTGGCGTCCCCTCCCTTTCCCCGTTAAGGAACCAGAGCGTGGCTCCCACTTCCCGTTCAGGACCAGAGGTGGGCTCCCATCCACTTCCCGTCAGGACCAGAGACGTGGCTCTCTCCTACCCCGTTAGGACCAGAGGCTCTCCCCGGTAGAGGGTCGTGGCTCCCCTCTCCCCGTTCAGGACCAGAGTCGTGGCCCCTCCTTCCCTCTGTCAGGACAAACGAGTCGTGGCTCACTCCCTTCCCCTTCAGGACCAGAGTAGGTTGGTCCCTCCATTCCCGTCAGGGACCAGAGTCGTGCTCCCTCCTTCCCCAGTTCAGGACCAGGTCGTGGTCCCTCCACGTTCCCCAGTTCAGGACCAGAGTCGTGGCTCCCTGCCCTTCCCCGTTCAGCCTAGAGTCGTGGTCCCTCCCTTCCTCGTTCAGGACAGAGTCGGGGCTCCTCCCTCCCGTTAGGACCAGAGTCGTGGCCCCTCCATTCCCACCCCCCCACCCACGTTAAGGACGAGTCGGGCTCCATCCCTTCCCCGTTCAGGACAGAGTCGTGCCCTCTAGAGTCGTGGCCTCCCTCCCTTACCCGTTCAAGGATCCAGAGTCGTGGCCCTACACTCCCGTTAGGACCAGAGTCGTTGGTCCCTCCTTCCCCGTTCAGGACAGAGCGTGGTCCCTCCTTCCCCGTTCGGGACATCAGGGGGCCTCCCGTCTCGGCGGGTCCCTCCCTTCCCCGTTCAGACCAGAGTCGTGCTCCCCTCCCTTCAACGTAAGGACCAGGCGTGGATCCTCCCTTCCCCGTTCAGGGACCAGGGGTACTCCCCGTAGGACGGTGGCTCCCTCCCTTCCACGTTCAGGACCAGATTGGCTCCTCCAGTAGGACAGATGTGCCCTCCCTTCCCCGTTCAGGACCAGAGTCGTGGCTCCCTCCCTTCCCCGTTCAAGGACCAGAGTCTGCTCCCTCCCTTCCCCGTTCCGGACCAGAGTCGTGGCTCCCTCCCTTCCCGTTCAGGACCAGAGTCGTGGCTTCCTCCCTTCCCCCTCAGGGCCATAGTCGTGGCTTCCTCCCTTCCCCCTCAGGGCCAGAGTCGTTGCTCTGGTACTCCTTGTAGTGGGAGAGAGAATTGTATACAGTGGACAATATTGCAATGTATTAGCAAATAAATCAATGTACAGGCGGTCCCCTACTTAAGAACACCCAACTTACAGGACACCACTAGTTACAAACAAACCTCTGAATGTTGGTTATTTACGGTACCTTAACCCTAGGCTACAATAATCAGCTGTAACAGTTAAGCTGTAAGGGTCTGCAACTAAGCTTTATTGTTAATCCTGGTTCTTATGACAACCCAACATTTTTAAAATCCAATAGTCATACAGACCCAAAAATTTTTGTCTGGAGCTACAATAAAGTATACAGTTCCCACTTAACATACAAATTCAACTTAAGAACAAACCTGCAGTACCTATCCTGTATGTAACCCGGGCACCGCCTGTATAAGGGTGAACCCTTCTATGTACAATCCTGTCCCTAGTGAGATATGGAGTAGATGGAGTACAGGAAAGCTCCTGGACATGTCCCTACATCCTTATTTCTGTAAGATGAGGGCAGACAATGGTTATCAATCACAGGAGCTCCCAGATCTGACATTTTCTTGTCATCATCAGTAAAACCCTATTTTCTGCCCCAGACAATTCATCGATGCTCTTTTTGATGACCAGGGGTTGTGGGATTGGAAGGATTGTTGTGAGGAACATCTGGATGATCTCAGGATGATTTTCTGGGTTTTTTCTCCTCAGGCCATTGAGTCAGAGTTGAAGGACTTGGTTGCGCTTGTGGTTCATTGCTGTGGAGATGAACTCCAGACTGAAGTAAAGTTGGCAGCTGCTGAGATCCTTGCAGATATCGCTCCTCATTTCCTGACCGGCCCTCAACTGGTGCTAGGTAAGAGACGGCAATGTGATGACGGTGCACACCAGTAGAGGAATGTACAGATGGTTTCATCATCGGCTGGAGTGATCACTATCAGCAGGAGCTTGTGGTCTGTATACAAGACATTGAGTATTTAGCTTATTCCTCGAAATGCAGCTGTCTCATCTGTAGAAGGTAAAGGCCATGGATTGGGTCAAGTGTTTGATTGAGCGCTCATTAGGTTCTTGGAAGAGCCACCAACGATTTTTAAGACCCTTTTTCCAAGCCTTCCACGCTCTTTCCAAACTCCTGTAAGGTTTTATTCCTATAGAAAACTAATTTTGGGTCACATTAATGTGGTCCTGTCACATGCAGACCATGGAGGAAACCCTCTGAGAAGTTTACCCTGATATCCATGGAATAAAATGTTATCACTTAAGTTCTGTTCATATTGTGAGGCTGTGTAGGAAATTTAGGACCTGGAAGACAGTGGACCTCAACCTCTTTTTGCACCAGTGACCAATCGCTTAGTGACCAAGGACTAGGGTGGTATTGTTGGCAAAAAAAAGTTGGGCACTACTGCTGAGGATGAGGCAGGAGTGGTGGAGATGCCTGGCTATGACTCTGCTCATGGCACTTTGTGGGGAGTGGGATATGTACGGAGCAGAAGCGCCTTGCCTAGGTACCTCCACCACACCTTCAATGAGTCAACGGTCCTGCCTAATCCTCTACCTGACTGAGCCCTGGCCTGATCATAGACCGTGGCACGGTAGTTGGAGAAAAATGTTGTGGAATCCTACTAGACGTGGGCTTTACCAAACGGTCATATGCCGTAAAAAGGGTCCATCAAGTTGCATTAGTATCCATTGGTCTATAGATCCGGCACCCTGTTAGGGTTAAGTATAACTATATATACCTTCAAAATCTTTCCAACAATGCTCAATTTCGGTGGGTGAGGTTCCAGCCACATGCAGCAGCCTAAACCTCTGGGAACCCTTATAATAGGTAGACAAGACCCAAACACAGCCTTACATGTAGTAATTCTGAGGTGGTTTTCCTGAACCCTAAAGTAATGATGACTCCAGTGAGTGTCTACCGGTTGATTGTCTTGACACCTCTAAAAGTTAGACCGTAGAAAGATCTTAACTAGAGATGCATGGAGTCGATGTTCAAGTTTGGGTTCCTTGTCTGGCTTCCTGTCCCGGAAATATTGCTGGATTGGTCACCAAACAGCCAATTCGGCAAATGGACACCCTTAGAAACTAGCAATGACTATGATTGTCCAGGGGTGTCCCTAGTTGTTAGAGAAGTCAATTTGTGGCTGTTCGTCCGGCAATATGTCTGAAGCCGAACTTGAACATCAGGCCTCCTCATCTTAACACGTCAAGGGGGTAGGACATCCTACCACATCAGAAAGAGCTGCTATTCAATAAGCCAGGCTGCTAGGGTGGTTGGTCTCTGGAGTGGATCCACCATATGGTTGACCTTCACCCTCCTCGCCATTAAGGCTTCCATTGTCATGCCACTTCCACTGTAAACGGGAGAAACATTGGCCGTCCCAAGAACAGACATATCGTCAGACATTCTGCAGAAGAAAATTCAGTGTCACGTCTTGGATTATGCCAACTTCACATCCAATTTCCCTCGTAGAGAATGCCTGAAAGTCCAGGCTGCAGACCGGCCTGTAATGAGTCCTGTAGGGGAATTTTCAGCAGGTGGCTCTGGTATTTGATGAAGTCACTGACTGTTTTAGGTAAATAGCTTACAGCAAATTATGTTCCGACATGTAATTGCTGCAGCGACTGGGCCGCTGCCAACGCTGCCTTCCCCAAAGTTATTAGTTTTAATTGATCCTGCATGATTACCGCGTGTCAAACATGAGATTCCTAGAAGTGACGGCAAGCCACCGCTGGATGAATCATGAATTGGACCTCACGGTCTTGGCATTAGATGCCGTGTAATTCGGATGTCTCGCTCTCAGCTGGGAGGTTTGTCTGGAGAACTTATGTTGCTTCTCCTCCATAGACCCTCCTATTGTACATAAAGTATGGGCTGTCTTGTCCCGCAGATGCCTGGAGGCCACCACCGGTGGTGTCACCTCTGGTGTCTACAGCTTGGTTTCCAGCTGCTTCAAATTCGCAACTCCCGGACTGCAGGCCATGCTGGAGGTTGTACTTTTGCTCCTATCTATCAGTAGTTTTGACCACACATACTATAGCCAGTTTTAAGGTAGCTTCCCTGAGAGCTGTGTATCCATTCATACATGTATCTCCTTAGTAGCAGCAGGACTGTGGAAAAAAATGGGTTTATAGTCCAGGATCTTAGTTCATATGTCCTCACACTGCTTTGCTCTGTGCATCCACTTGTTTATCATTCCCTTGGAAAAAAAAAATTCTGTAAATTAAAAAAAAAAAAAGGAGGAGCTTTGGGTCACTTTAATGCACAGCAGTGTGAGGACACGCCCCCAGAGCACTTGAGAAAGCTACAAACCTGGAATATAAATGCATTTTTCACACTCCTTCTGCTACCAACACCACACACAGATCTCCAGGACCTTTACACAACAATGGCTACAGCTTTGTATGGTCATTACTGCCCTGCTGTGACCTGCTCCTGAGCTCGGCTATTCCACACATTCACAGTTCTTATAGTAAAGACTTGTTTCCCCTGGAGACTAAAAAATTTTTTTTCTCTTTTAAAACTGATACTTCTGAATATTCTGGGGAGAATTCATGATTGCTTCTGCGCAAATTTTTGCACCAAATTTTTAGGTTTTGCGCAAAAAAAATGTCTAAAATGACTTCTGACAATTTATGAATGCTTCTAAATCATTTTTTGGCCATTATGTTGGAGCCTGAGGCACATCAATGAACATCTCCCTCTTTATGTCTTTAACCATTTGATAATCCATCACCTATAGAGATGGCTGCACTTAGTCAATGCACTGGTTGTGGAATGTATGTTCTCTCTCTCCTCCTCTGCACACATGACAGGCCCCATTGTATGGAAGATAAAGATCTGCATTGGGCGTTATACATCTTTTTTCAATATACGCAGCGGGTACAGTAAAGAGTTTTCCTTTGATACAGACAGAATCATATCAGGGCTAAGATCAGATGATCAGTTTATTTACATGGCGCCACACGTTGCGCACATGAGATGTTACGACTGGTGCCGAGCATCAAACAACGAGGAACGCGGAGGCCCCCCCCCCCCCCCCGACTCCTCATGCTGTCAGGATTAAAATACCGATCCTAGAATAAAATAAATGTTGTTCCCTTCATCCCAGCGTAATCCCGACATCGGATGAGATCCTGCTGGCTACAGCTGGGGACATGGACGCTTCCCGCCATCAGATCGCTGGTGGTTTTTTTTATTCTTGTGCTCTTCCAGATGTTGTCGCTTTCTCGATATAATGTCATGTCCGTGCGTACAGTGAAAGGAAAAACGACATTTATTTGGCAACTACAAGATGTGCTCTGTTAGTCTCAGTTCACACGGAAGTTGTGAGGCGTCCATCAAACAATGGATCTGAATCTTTACCTGCAGTCTCCATTGGGTCTTTTTGGAAGCAACAAAAGAACAGTAGAAATAGTCATGAATAGTAACATCATGCCTCACACCCCTCCATTAATGAACGGCAGATAAAAAATCTAATTCCTGCCTCTTTCTCTTTAACTTTCTGTATATCTGGTCCTGTATGACACATGTAGAACCAAAGGTGAGATTCTTATCTTTAATATAACGCCAAAATCATAGGCCTAGGAACTACAGAACCCAAGATAATGGCATCTGAACTTACACTTCCCCTGCAGCCTCTCAGGGTGACTCATCTCTGACAAAAAGTGACTCTTTTCTTCTCATTTCACATGATTTTGGAGATTTTTTTTTATCGGTAAACAGACAAGATTTCACATAATAGAGGGAATTCTAGAAAGCATGTTATGTACCCCACCTGAGTACCTTTAAAAGCTTAGGTACAATTTGGGGCATACCCCCAGGTCCTTAGATTGGTAGTTTAGTGTCCCATACATGGTTGGAATTAGAGAATGAGTAAACACTCATATTTACTTCGAGCTGGGGTCTCCTTCCGCGCCGCCGCACACCAGGTAAGAGACCCAGGACTCCGGCCCATATAGGGCTGTTTCTGAAACCATATGTACCTGCCTGACTGACCACTCCACCCATTAGTGATAATGTGATCCCCGTTCTCTGGATTGCAGGGAGTCCCGTCCTCGTGATCGGTGGGAGGTCCCAATCAACTTGTTATCCCCAATCATGTGGATAGAGAATAACTTAAATACATGGGCTACCCCTTTAAATGCATATGCCTCTCTCCAAATGCTACCACTTTAAGCGACAGATCTCAAATATCCGAGCATCCCCTGCTTGTTCATTATCTGGGTAGTGTATTGTTTTTGTGTAGGGGAACAGGGCAGACCTTTGGGGATCTGCTGACGGCCAGATGTCAAGTGTGGCTACAGTTTTGTATGTCGACCATCTTTCTACCCAAATGATGCTCAGAAAAGCTCTTACCCCATAATTCAGAGCCCCTCTCCTATAAGCACATAGTCCTATGTCCCCCCATCTTTGCTGCCCTCTTCTTATGTAGGAAGGTTCCTTCAGTTTTCAATGCGATAAGTTGTATTTTGCGTTTCGTTGCCGGAGTAGACGTTATTGACACAGGGATCCAGGTGCCTTCTCTGCTTCTATTTGCTGTTTCCCCACACTCCGCAGGCAGCAGGTAATCTCCTACATCAGCCGTGTGTACCTAAGCAAATTTTCAGCTGCTTTCAACTGGGTGACCCAAGGTGGTGTGCAGAGCCCTGGAAAAGTCATCACGCCGCTCTCCAGCTGCGCTCCCCGGCCGTACACACATCACCGTAATGCACAAAACATTAACTCCAGCAGCACCGTCAGCATCAGCAGGGAATCACATCCCTCATTTCACTAAATGTACAGAACAAACCCCCCGCTGTCCACGTCACTGCCCTCGAGAGGTGCCGGAACCTCAAGAGCCTTCATGGAAAATCGATAACAGGATTTTTCCAACTTCAGGGCCCAAGTGTTATTGTGATCTTTGTATAGGGGATAACCGGGAGCACTGTGTGCACCTACAGGGGATCTACCATCTCACTAGTTTGTTGTTACATCACCACATTGAGCTGCAGCGCTTCGCCTCTTCTCTGTGTGACTGCTGTAGTAGTCAACCAGAAGCCTGCTACAGCATAGTCAAAGCAGTGCAACATATCGAATAGATAACAGCGTGTGATTGCTGTAGTAGTCAACCAGAAGCCTGCTACAGCATAGTCAAAGCAGTGCAACATATCGAATAGATAGCAGCGTGTGATTGCTGTAGTAGTCAACCAGAAGCCTGCTACAGCATAGTCAAAGCAGTGCAACATATCAAAGAAAAATCTTTGATATATCACAAGAAAAAAAGACTTGATCATACGCAAAGGCACAAAATAGACCATCCAAATGTCTCAATTATACAACAAAAAAAATAAAAAAATGTCCCCCAATGATTTTAATGGACAATGTGTAATTCTTCTTCTCTCCTGTGGGGGTGCTGCATTGGAACTCAACACTGATTCTATTCCTCAAGCCCCACCCCCATATATTACATCTGATCAGTGAGGATCTTTTCTTCACTGGATCATAAGCGGGTGCTGAGGGACATTAACAGTCCTGATTCTGAAAGTTCTTTGTCTTTTCATCCAACCATAGAGGATAGAAATTTCTTTATAAATGAAAAAAATTGTAATGTAGGAGGAGTCCTGAATGTTGATACAGCAGGGGGTAAATGCTGTATACAGTCACAGGCTCTGCTTCCCATTTGTGCTGTAGAATTTTAGGATCTTTGTATTTTGTAGAGATTATATCTTTCCAGAGAATTGTTTGTTCCTTTATAGAATTGCGGAGCTGCATCAGTGGAGGAGGAGAACGTTACACTTCAGGGATGAAAGATGAAGGGGCTTAACAAACACAAACAAAGTTTATTTTAAACTTGATTTTTATTTTTTTTTTCCAGAAAGTTCTACATTGCTCCACCGAGAGCTCCGAGTCCCCTGGGCAACAGGCAGACATCAAAGCATTCTCCTCCATCCTGATTCCCAGGGCGACCATCACTGAGCAACTCTCTAAACTTACCAGCTACAAGGGTTCAGGCCCTCAATAAATATACAAAAGCTGCCCTGCTCATAAATAGCTCCGTTACCCCTGACACTTGGCTAAGAGAGAAACTATACACCAGTAAGCCGACCGCATGGAGAGTCCTGTACAAAAACAGCCAAATCTCCAAAATACAGCACAAGTAGGAAAACTGGAGAACCTTCATAGGAGAAGTAGAGATCATCTTATTAGTCGCTATCCCGAAAAAAGAGAAAATAAATGAATTTTGATAATTAAAAAAAACAGGCGTAAATTTCTAAAGCTGTGTGTAATGCCACAGGTCACCAGCAGTGGCCACTGTAGTGGAGTAGTGATGAGCGGACCCGTTAGAATTCAATTTTGAATTCGAATTTAAAAACGGTAACCCCCAACCGGTAACACCCACGATCGGTGCTGGCAATGATCACGAGGGTTAACTCTAAATACGGATGGCAAATTCTCCAATGACATTTAAACGGCTGCCCCAAGACTAGCATGCTGGAAGTTATCAGCCCCTGAGGCACTGTGCCTTTATTACACCTGTTTTTATTATATGCAAATGAGTAGACATGAGTCAACTTCTGTGGAGAATAGTCAAGTTTTCTCCAGGATTCCAGTGAGCCACGCCTCCTTCTTTAGACTGACAGCTCTGTGTCTCTTCAAATCTCGGCCGGCACAGACAGGAAGTTCTTTCCCTATCCACTTCCTGTCCTTACTAGAATGCTGTCCCTCTCACTAAGTGGTGTATTTAGCAGTGAGCACTGTGTAAGAAAGGGTAGATCTTCTCACCATTTAACGCACCCTCGATAGGCCCAACCACGTGCCAGTGGGAGAGGCCAAACATAGACAGAAAAGGTTTTAATGGTAGGAGGAGGCAGATTTAGGCTGCACTTTTTAACAACTGATGTTCAAAGGTGACCAGTTCATGAACACGTATGGTTCCACCAAGCAGGTGTTTCCACTGGGAAGATAGGAATATTCTGAGAGCGGACATCTTTAGTTGCAGCTCCGTTTGAGGAAGGACAGCTTTGTAATCATCATACACCTTATTAGGGGAGATTCGCTTGGCCCCTGTATACACACTACAAAGTTATCGTAAGGTTTGATTAAGTTTTGGTTAACTTACTGTGGCCTTCACGTCAAAGGATTGACATAAAGATTCAAACCTCATGTTTTATTTCTCTCCTGTATAAGAAGTTGCTTTTCCCCAGTTTATCCAGCATGATAGTCTTTCCCGAAATCTTACATCCCGCAGTAAGAAGATTCCCTTGTGTCTTTACAGGTCTATCGGATACACTACAGCTATGGATGTGTGTACTGTGGCTCCTGCAGTGTGAAGATCCAGAGGTCAGAGATGTTGCGGCAGATATCATCCGTGTCTATCACGTTCAGAAGAGTAACCCTTCCGGAGCAGGTACTGCGGATATCAGGAGATTATATTGTGGATGATTTAATATTAATACTGATGATAGATGGGGAAGAGTCTTTGTACAGTCCTTGGCTCTGGCGTCGGAGTTCAGGGACGGGAGGTTTCGCTTGGTTGATCTTCTTTATTTGCGGTGATACAACTTAATAGCTCCTTGAAGATTGAGGCAAACAGTTCATGTTGGTTTTGCCCAATTCATATCATATACAATGTATGAGAACTGTCACAACTGGGGGAGGAGCAAGGGAGCCGCCTGTTGTAATTCCCTAAACCCATTACATCACACTGGTCATAATCCAATGGGAATTTTCTCAAAAACATAAAACCTATTTTCTTTCCTTTTCATTTACTTGTGTCTGTATTTAGGATGGCTTATAGTAAAAGTTTCATTTCCAAAAATCTGTGACACTGATATTCCCTATAACTTATTTTGTGGCCCTCAAGAATATTGATTACAGATTGTGCCCTAATTAAGCAAGTTAAGTTTTTGGTGCCAATGACCAGTGGTTCTCAACTTCCTAATGCTGCAAACCTTGGCTATAATTTTGGTAGGGTTATGAATTGTAATTGTAGTCACAGTGATTCCTCCAGTAGTCACCCTAATACCTATAGTAGACAGTAGTCACTGTAATCCCCCAGCAGTCACAGTAATACTGCCAGTAGTCACAGTGATCCCCTCAGTAGCCAGTAGTCGTATTTATTCCTATAGTAGCCAGTAGTCACAGTAATACCCACAGTAGCCAAAAGTCACAGTGATACCCCCAGGAGCCAGTTGTCACAGTGATGCCCTAAGTAGCCAGTAGTCATATTGATTCCTATAGTAGGCAGTAGTCACAGTAATACCCACAGTAGCCAAAAGTCACAGTGATCCCCCAGGAGCCAGTTGTCATAGTAATACTCACAGTAGCCAATAGTCACAGAAATGCCACCAGTAGTCATAGTAATACCCACAGTAGCCAGTAGTCTCAGGAATCCCCCCAGTAGCCAGTTGTCACAGTGATAGCCCTGTAGCCTATGAAAAAATAACCTACCTTGTTCCTATCGGTCTGCACCTTTTTCTCAGATCTTACTGCCTTCTTCACTCCAATGCTGAAGCTGAAACATAGGCAAATGTCACCTATGCTGCATCTACTATCACACAGACCGTGCTGAGAAAGCTTCTGTCCTATGCTGCCACATGTGCCATGCGGTGTCTCGGTTTCTAAGACAGTCGGAAAATACATATTTTCAACGGTCTTAAGCGACCCCTGTAAAAGGGTCGTTCCACCCCCAAAGGGTTCACAACACACAGCTTGAGAACCACTGACGCAGACCAATACTAGTGCATATTTCAGTAGACAAATCCATTTCTTACATGGATCCACTGTCCATGCAGACCACACATGGGAGAAAGTTCTTTCATAACAGTAATACAGGCAGATGTCAGGGCAGACAGAACAGGTTTAGATACTTGTGGAACATTTTGAAAACTTTGCTCAGGCAACTTCCTATAAGAGAAGTTGCCTTAAACCGAGGTTTGGTGGACCATAAGGAAGTACTTGCTCTAACCTTTTAGGAGAAAGGTTCACACTTCAGTTCTAGGACTAGGTGGTGGCCGACCTTGTAGACCAGGTAATGGACAGAGTGGACACTGCACACTTGCTCAATGGACCCCATCAACAAAACAACACTGTACATGAGGCTAAATATAATTCTTTGAAGAACAAGCCACAAAAATCAAGAGACACATTGTAATAAAGAGAAGATATTCCGAACTACTATTTATTGTAAACTATCCTCTGTCCTATGTCATAAAACGGACAGACGGAGCATCACTTAATATTATATTACATCGGAATTGCTACATTTTCCATTTCTCACTGTCCAGTTCTGGAAACCCATCGGTATGAAGGATGTGTCCCCTCCCATCTGGTATCCACCATAAGGAGAAGTCTCACACAACGCATTCAATTTCACTTCAGTCCTTGATGCCCTGAGATTTTACCCAAAAAAACCAGCAAGCCGTTCCTCGCTATGGGCTGGCACACCGGCCGCCTCTAGAGCTTGTAGGCAGTGGGAGGACCGGGAACAGTAAAAACTAGTTATTTTTCCAGATGTTTCAGCTCAGTTCCCTGTCACATTTGTCCCAGAATAATAGTGCGCTCATTTCAGAGAAGCATCTACACATCCAAAATTCATTAAGCCCGTCATAAACCAACCAGACGTGGCAAAGAGAACGGGAAAATGAGCGAGGAGAAGGCCGGAGCGAGGCGCATTTGTTCTACTGGAGTATTTATAAAAGCATCTGGTCGCTGGCATCTCACCCGTATATATAATGTGCTCCAATGTTCCCAGTCACTGGAGGTGATTGTGGAGAAGCAGGAATGATTTCCATCTATGGGGGGGGGGGGGGCAATGTCCCGATGTGTAATATTAATGAATATAAACTTTACAACTAACACTTGGCCCATGACTAGTTGATACAGTAAAAAAAAAAAATCTTTACATGGATTTTGGGAAACCAACCAAATTAATCTCTCACGCGTTAACTAAACCAGATGTTCAACGTTAAGAGCCTGGAAATCCCCAAGAATCCCAGTGCTGGTATCTGCAGGACGCCATGGTCTCATGTGAATACTGGCAGATGGACCTGTAGTAAATAGCCTATTGTAGGAGATGTGATGGACCATGGTACATATTCTGCCCTCTACTGTCAGGTCTCTGCCCATCAGAGCTGATGGGGCTTGTCTAGAGGAGATGACTATTCCATCAGCACGGCAAATCCTAGCAGATCTCTATGTGACACTTGTGATCATCACCGTGACTACCCGCAGGTGTGTCAGTGAATTTGGTTGGTGGATACATAGACCTCTATACAGTACAGGTAGTCCCCGGGTTACGTACATGATAGGTTTGTTCTTAAAGGGGTTCTCCAGTCATAGCAAGTTAAGGCCTATCCATTGGATAGGGCCCAAATTGCTGATCGGCGGGGGTCAGTGATGAGACCCTCACGGATCTCTAGAACGGAGGTCTGTAGAACCCCTTTTGTGCTTGAGATGCAGCTCTATTCATCTCTCTGGTGCTGGCAAAGATTGGTGGGTAAGGCGCTGGGCTATTTCCATCAGCGCTACATAGAGGAACCGAGCAGCTGGCGCATGCGCGACTGGCTGCTCCAGTCATCTGGAACCCAACAGGGGTACAATGGATCCTGTTCTCGAGATCCGTGGGGGTACCATAACTGAGACCCCCGCCGATCAGCAAGTTAAGTCCTGTCCTGCTGATCGGGCCAAACTTGCTATGACTGGAGAACCCTTTTAAGTAGAATTTTTATGTAAGTTAGAACCGATATATTTTATAGTTGTTGCTCCAGACAAAACACTTTTTCATCCCAGTGACAATTGGATTTTCAATATTTTGTGCTGTCATGGGACCAAGGATTATGAATAAAGCTTCATTACAGACACCTTACAGCTGATCATTACAGTCTGGGACTATAGTAACATCCAGAGAGCTTCACCAGAGGTCACAGAGATCCATCTGTAAGGGGATCATCTGTAAGTCGGGTGTCCGTAAGTTGGGGATTGTCTGTATAACTTGCTACATGCCTCACCATTCAACAGGCTTTGCAGAAATAAGTAGTCCAGTGTGTACATGAGGATGAGGAATAACACTATTGCTGTGGTAATCATCTATGGCCTCCTTCCTTCTAAAATCAACTTTTCAATTTATTCAAATTAGTCAGAAGGGCTCTGGTGGGCGTTATTAGAGCACCACATGCTCTGGCTTCACAGGCTTCTCCCACATCTTCTTCTCATATTTGTTAACCCTGGCCTCCTTCCTTCTAACATCAAATTACGCTCCCTCCTTCTACCTGATATACTCTCACAGCAGCAGGGAGTTTCATCTAACAGTGGGAGGAGGAAGTGCTCCTGCACAGTATAACAGCCTGTGAAGCTACAACAAAAAGGGATTCAGTTAACACAGCCAGGAGCCCTTCTGACTTATTAGCCTAATTTTAAAAGTTGATTTTAGAAGGAAGGAGGCCATGGATAACAAATATAAGCAGATAACCACAGTCCTGGTGCCTGGAGCTATGAGTAATGTCCCTGGTTTATCACGATGGATTTGGTAAGTCTATTGATCATTTAGAAGAGTCATATAGGACATTATAGAGAAATAATGACAGGATAATGTGGATATCGCTCATTTTGGATATAATTCAGTTACATGTATCCAGAACCTAAAGGGTAAAGAGAATCTGCCAGCCTAATGCACACAGGCAGCAGTAACCATACATGCTGTAGTCTCTCCTCTAGATTCATACACCCACACGCAGTCTATCATCCTCCATTCCAGCCATTATTCTGATTTACTGAACTTATCCAGATTATCAGATTCATTCCTCATTGTTTCCCGGCTATTAGGGTGATTCATGGAGGTTGAGGTCCCGCTAATCATCTATCACTGGTGATATGAAAATTACAAAGTGAACATAAGAGCGTTATCTCCCCGTGTGAATGATGGGAGTGATGAAAGAGGAGACGGCGCCGACTTCAGCCATTGTTCTGCGTAGCCATATTATTCTTTATCGATGTATTATGGGACGGTGACACTAAGCGGCAGCATTTGTATAATAATAATCCTTATTTATATAGCACTATCATCATATTCCGTAGCGCTTTAGGTTGGTCCTGGTGTTTTCTTCTTTTCATTACTTTATATACAAGTATAGCAAAAATACTGATTACTACATTCACAATGCAACCCAGAGGCCGGGTAATAGGATGTTGTTGCTTCCTTCCAGAGCCAAGTACATAAATACATACAGGATTCATATGTAATATATTGTGTATTGGGGCATGTAACAACCACTGTATGAATATTACGGCATACCCTGCTATAATATCACTCCTATAGATGTGAATGTGTTTCTTGCTATACTTCCATTCACCCGGGAGCTAGTTGGAGCTGTAATAGGGACCACAGATTTAAATATTATATATATTGCAACACCCCTGCCAATGCATAGGCAAGGTGGTTGTTGCGAATAGCGCCCTCACCCTAGATCAACTCATGCAGATGCTGCCTCTAGGAGAACTTAGTGATTGCAGCTGTAGCCACAGCCTGGTGACTGTCCAATTTTGTTCCTGTAATATAAGCTGGAAGATGATTGGTGGAGTGCTTCCGCCTGACCAGGGAGTATATAAACCCCTGCTGGACGGAAGGGGTTTTGGTAATGGTCTTCTAAGAAAACCAGACCTCGGGGTCTGTCTGCCACAGTCACTGTCCTAATTGCAGGAACTGCAGCTGTCTCAGGCCATTGCCTAGCACCCAGGGCAAGTCTGGAGACTTAAGCCCAGAACTGTAATCCACCACCCGGACTCCGTTATATCTGCAGCAGCCCAGCCTGAACCTACGACCAGGCTGCTTGTTACCTTCCTGTGGACCGGCTCTCCATGACTCCTCCAGCTTGCGAATCTGCTATTGCCAGATCTGGCCGTTGCCTGTAGTTCAATAAAGAACTGCAAGTTATTTTTGCACAACGTTACCTCCACCAGATCCCTGGATACGACTGTCTACCACCACGGGCTCCCCCATCCATCTCCCAGGGACTCATCCTACAGACACATCAGGGGTTGCCCCAGGGATAACCAGTACATCAGCCTCTCCCTCCATATTTCCTGCACACACCACCTGCTGGAGACCTGCCAGGCTGTAGGACAGCCCTCCGGCCCCCATACCAAGCACCATGACACTAGCATACCTAGGCCGGAACCGCCAGCCACTCCGGTATTCTGGGTACCGGCTGCCTCCAGGCCCCAAGAAAAGGCTAAGGCCCGGTGGGGGATGTTGCATAAATATATCTTATCATATCTTATACAAGATACCTAGGTTAAAGTGTTTGGCCACTTTTCAATAAGTCCTTTATTATCTGTGTCCAGTCTTCTAGACTCTACTCAACGGAATATATTGGGGAGAAAAGGATCGGGCCATTGGTTTATTGGCTCAGAGACAATAGGCTACTGCCACCACCACTTGAGGTGCTATCACATGTCCACTTAAGTCATGTTGCTGCATATTCAGATAAGTAGGGTTTGGCTCCAACCCTAGGTTTTAGGGAGACCATGGTGCCCCCATAATAATAGAATGTACACAAATATCTCAATTATTAAAATGCACGTCCCTGAAACAGTTCTCTTTGGATAGTGTCACATCCAGCTCCCTACAAAAATTCCGGCTCTAGGACCCTCCAAGCAGTGCCAGCCATACCGCTCCATATACTAGAGTATGTAAGTAACTTGGCATGCGGCTATGTATTAGCGAGCAGTAGGACCTCAGAGAGTCCTCGTCGATAAATAGTCAAACTTTAGGTGGGTTCCTACACCTGGAACTCTAAATATTCTCTTTATGTAGCAGTTCCAGCACTTCCACCATGGACAGTGTCCAAACATCATAGCCAGAGAGTATCGGTGCCCGGCTGTATTGAACCCTTTGTGTTTCACCCAAGGTGATTGCCAGAGGCACCATGCCCGGATAAATCGAGCAAATACTGGGATTTCTGCTTAGGGGTCCCCACCCGCTCACTCACTATTAGGTTTCTACGTGGAGTTTGTAGGTGAAAGATTCCTTTTAGGATCTGAGAATCTTCTTTGTCATCACTTTGTGGATTTTTGAGTTTTTTTTTCAAAGACCTGAGACTCCACCATTTCCTTCTCCATAGTTCTGTATCATGTGCCGGCCAGTGGCAAACTAGAGTAAGGAATCTTAAGACGTTGGCCTTGTGTTTGATTAAGTGTTTTTCTTCTTCAAAGCCATCACATGCAAGTTCAAGTTACTGAACCCAAATGAATACATAACACTCTGCATAATAACTGCTACAGATCGCCCCGGCCGGGGGAGTATCGGCTTTCGGCCGCACTATTTGCTTTTCTTTCGCGTTTCACTTATTTGTACAGTCTTGGCTTTGACCATAATGTAATTTCAAGTTATGACAACCCTTCCAGCTCGCCCCGTTTTGGTCTCAAATCCTCCTGTCGCCATTTCCTTCCAATTTCTCACTTATTGTGAATGTGTTATATGGAGTTTCTTTATGACAAAGAAATTCATTTTTGGATTGGTACCGTAGTTTTGCTGTTGTTATTTCTCATTTTTCTTAGATTTTTTAAAAATACATTGTAAACTCAACTGTTGATTCTTAAAGGGGTTGGCCACTTGTCAATAAGTCTCTTCCGTCTCTTTTGAGAGCTTCAGGTTTTCTCTGTTCTCACCATGCTGCCCTCTGCATATACACACAACTTCCTCTCTCACTCTGTTCTAGGCCTTCCTTATGGTGTCAGCCTCTGTGTCTGTCTTTCGACAGTTCATCCTCATTGACAGATACTGGGGAAGGGGAGCAGGATGAGTCATAACTCTCCTGCCACATTTCCTCCTATTTAGAGCTCAGATATATAAACCAACAATCACAGAGAATCTGCACACAGAACAAAAGTAATTAGCAGGACTGCTGAATCACTTGATGAGCAATCGGGGATTATCTACAAAGAAGTAAAGGCACATGGGAAACTTATATAAAAGAGCGACCAAACCCTTTATTTCCATTTCATTCAGTTGTATATAAGTTGGTTGTACTTGTTCCAAGTTTTATTATTACTAAAATGTGTTCTGTTATCACTAATTCATGGAGCACCTGGTTGAACGCACCTACTGCCACAACATTATAGAAGAACGGTCACCGGAATATTGCGTCCAAAACCAACAATGCCTGCTAATAAAGGGTTACAATCCTCCCCATATGACCTAAAATTAGCTGCCAAAGAGACATTGTACCTTATTAACAGCCATTTTTCTGATATGCAAATTTGCCTTCTTGACTTTTATCTTTTGGTTTTGACTTTTCTCCTCTCCAAGGCTGCCCCCTTATTTTGACTGACAGCTCAGTGTCTCCTTGTACTTATGGACCATCAGCCAATGTTCGACTACAGACATATAAAGCTCTATTTACCTTGTGTCAATTTTTTTACACAATGCCTTGTATAACATTCATGTCATGTGACCAGGGTGATGTCATCTAAGGTCCTATACTCTTTACATTTGCAAAATATACCCCATGTATTTGTAAGATCACATGAAATCACAGCAGCCTCCATGGAGGATGAAGAGGAATAGAAGTCCATGGAGGCTGCTGTGATTTCATGTGATCAGATAGATACATTGGGTACCTTTTGAAAATGTAAAAGGTATATGACCTTAGATGACATCACTGTGGTCACAATAAGTGAATATAAAACAAGGTCACATGACAAGAACTGCTGAATAATGAGGAGGCAGGCCAAGCAGGATAAAATTGATTTATGGGGATGTGAGGGAAACAATTGTTAACTAAAAGAAGGTTGTCAGTTAGTTACTAGACCTCTATAGAAACCTGTCACTAGCTGTATTTGTGAAAATGTGATGACAGGTTCCCTATAAATTGAATGGTAAAATCGGTAATTGCCAAACACACTCCGAAAATTGTGTCTGTCAACATTCGGCACTCTGATACACAATGAAAATAACCATACTTGACCTATACCTGAGAAGACCCATACTATACTAGAACTATACCATAAGTTCTCTCCACAGAGGGGATAATGAAACTTGTGACAAGCCCTTTAAGGAAAACTATCTACATTGTCTAACTTCGTAAAAAGAGTAGTATCATCCTGAAATGGTAAAAATAGAAAACCTTGAAGGTTTGAATTCCTGGAAGCAGCTGTCAGTGTTCACCATAGACATGTTCCAGAGACCTGTATATATGGGATCACAGTTTCTCTCTTCCCGGATATTTTTTACATGTTCCATATTACGGGTGTTGTGGCTGGATGTAGTGAAATGGTCAGCAGTAACAGAGGATTGGAGGACCAGACTACACAGGGTTTGTTGATAGTCTGTTACCATGGTGATACATCAAAATGCAATGTATCAAATGTATCAAAAAAACTTGGTGTTAATGAGAGGTGGTTGTTTCCTTTTCCGTTCCAGCTGGATTTGTTGATAATCCACAAGAAGAGGGTCGGAAAAGTTTTTTCCAAATTTCGCCAGGTAAACAAACCCCCCGTTACTTGTAGTTAAAGTTCCGGCCATACCGGCATTAAGGTGGCCACTGGTTCTGGGCTCCATCCCTCTGATTTTCTTTATCTTCCTCGTTTCAATCTTTTCGTGATTGTCTCTGGCGAGATGTTCCCCTGTGGAATTGTGGTTGGAATCCTCTATACATGTTCTTCCCGACTTGTCTGCTTTGCTTGTCGGTACTTTGGACTTCTCCCTGTACTGGGGCATTAGAGTATTGGGGTCTGTGTCCATATGGTCTTCTCCAGTAGTATGGAGGGCTTTGATGGTTATCTCCTTCTACCACCTTGTAATTTCCTCCGGTCTACTTTCACTTCTTTGGTGTTTTTTTTCCTAAGGGGGCCACACAAAGACTGCATCACCCAGGGGCCCAAGTAAACCATGAGCCAGCCCTGTTGCCTGGATACAATAACTCCTCACATCTGTGTCCACAGGTTATAATTACAGACTTTATAGAGTTTTTCTTCTTTAAAACAAAAAAAAAAAAACTTTTCTCAATTAATAACTTGCTAGAAATAAAAGTGACAGGTCTATGGCAGGAGAACGTTCACACCGCTCACCCCAAGAAGCTTTTTCATCTTTTAATATCCGGCAGTAGGAGGTAACCTTGAAGATTGAGCCTTTCTTTCTTACTCCAGTTGTTTACCCAGAGTTTTTTTTTTTTTTTTTTTGAGTCTTTCATATGGAAATCTGCATAGGCCTGAAGTTCAAAAGAAGCCTGGCAGCCCTCCCGGGGGCTCTTGTATCCAGGCCTTGATGTTTGTTTTTCCAAATCTGAATACCACCAGCAGAGGATCTACTCCTTTACGTAACACCTACTTGGATCTGGGAGTCATCAATATGGCAGAGCCACCAAACGGAGAAGATGGAAGATGATTTGCTTATGATTCAAGAACAGACTTTGGATTTAAAGGGTTATTCACATCTTGTTTTTATGATGGTACAGATATATCCATCCTCAACTTGACTCTTACAACACCCTTCACCTGGACATCACACAATAAAACATATTGAAATCAATAGAAAAAAGTCAGAGGTTGTCCAGGAATTCTGGAAAACCCCTTGTGGTACTTACCTTACTCTGGCTCTCTGGCCCCCATGTCGCACCCTTACTTCCAGTCTTTAGCACTTATTCCCAGCTGTGCCGGTAAGGGGATCATGGGACTGGCACAATCTATGGCCTCCATGGACCACAGGATGTTGCATCAGAAAAAGTGATGTTCTGAGTAGGACAATGATAATTAAAACAGGTCCCATGGATCCCCCAACCCCAGTACATCCAAGTGGACACAGGATTCAGAGACTGGAAGTCACGGCAGGAGTCGGAGCAGTACATTTTGTTTTTTACCATGCCACAATTGTCCTGCCCCACAAGGGTCTTTTCCAGCAGAAACCGAAACGGCGACCGAAAGTAGTAAAGGAGTAGTCAACAAACAAGGCAGTAGAGGGTGTACACTGCAGGAATGGGGTGTCCCTGTTCGGGCCACCCTTTGGTCACTGGAGAATCCCTTTGAGATTAAAGTGTTTGAGCGCGTCACTGTCTTCCCTGCAAAATATATGCAGTGGGCACCTCGGAGATTGAGGTGCTTAGAGAAGTACATTGGTGCCTGGCCAACCATTGTGAGGGCAACTCCATCGATCTTCAATACTTTGAATATATCTCTTCCCTGTCTATGTACCTTTTATCTTGTGTGTGTATAGTCCATGATGGTGAATGTGTTACAGTCTCCAGCGTAGATCTGCTTCTCCAGGACTTTGGCCTCCACCACCTTATAAAATGTTGGCACGTGCTACCTCATTATTGTCCGCCTCGCATACACCACAGTAATTTCCTCGCACAATCATGGCCCGGTGCCAGAGGTGCCGCCAGTATTTCACGTTTGAGATGCTGCCAGTTGACACTTATTTTGCGAAAAACATTGCCGCGATTAAATATCAGATGGATTGTTTTGTTTTGCTATGAAAGAAAACCGTAGAGAGTTACACTTTTCTCCGGCTGACCTTTGGCGTTGTAACCACCCTGTGGTTTATCGGAGGAGGGCCGGGACTTTGTTGTTGCTCTCCCATGCATTGAGGTGTAAACCTCTGGAGGTTTGTTTTATTGCCTCTGTTGGGAGGTGAGGACACAGGAAGGTATTGTATTCAGCTTTTGGTAAATCTAGATTCTAGCCTTTGAAATCTAATTGAATTACTGATCCATGGCTGTGCAAAGTCTAGACTGATTCATACTAATAAAAGTCTTAGCAAAAGTTTAGATTGGAGTTACATTATTCTCGGTAATGAAGAGCATGGGCATGGTGGAGAGAAGAGGACCATCTGTCCCCGGTCATGTGATACAGTGCAGTTTATTGTAGTGGTGATAATTTATACCATGTGCTATGGCTGAAATACAGCCTGGATCTCACCGAACCCAAATATTCTAAGTGGGAGGTTAGTTCAGAGCTGTATTCACATGGGATGGCCAAGCGAGCTGAGAGCAATCCGATCTGAAGAACCTATCCAGTGTTCCTATGTAGCGTAACCACTTTTTATGGCTCATATTTTGTGCTTTGTTACACTTGTGGTAATATTATACTGTGTGACTCTTAAGTGGCTCCACCGCATCATTTTTACCCTTCGATGTAGACCCAAATTCTAATTTCCTATATGAGGTGGGGATAGATCCTGTGTAATGACTTATAAAGTAACATGCTAAGAGTCTAGTAATATGGGGGATCTTGATTGCAAAAATGAAAGTCTGGGCCCCGTCCCTTGCTATGTTCATGGCACAGAAAGAACGGGATCAGAGTCTTGTTTTTCTAATATATCATGGCTTAAGTTTCTGGTGCCAAAACTTTGATGTGCAGGATATCCCTATGTCTACCTACACTGGTAAGGAACTTTGGATCTGCTGTAGAGACACAATCACCCTACAAAACGGAAGTTTTATATAAAGGATCCCCTCTCTGAACAGCAGGAGCCGAAAGTGGGGATCCTCTTTTTAAATCTGCAGGTGGCGAGTGCAAGGATCCTGTCTCGGAAACAGCAGGAGGCGAGTGCAGGGATCCTGTCTCGGAAACAGCAGGAGGCGAGTGCAGGGATCCTTTCCTTGGAAACAGCAGGAGGCGAGTGCAGGGATCCTGTCTCGGAAACAGCAGGAGGCGAGTGCAGGGATCCTGTCTTCACGGAAACGGCAGGAGGCAGAGTGCAGGGATCCGTCTCGGAAACAGCAGGAGGTGAGTGCAGGGATCCTGTCTCGGAAACAGCAGAAGGCGAGTGCAGGGATCCTGTCTCTGAACAGCAGGAGCGGAGTGTGAAGAGCCCCCGTACTCCAATGTTCGTCAGCTCCATAGAGATGAACGGGGCGGCCCGGACATGTGCGCCTGCTCCTTTGCTCATCTCATCAGTATTGAGGGGTCCGACAGGGGTACTTTGAACCCCATCGGACCCCCCGTTCTCATGTTCTGGGGGGTCTTGTTTAGTGGGAGTACCCCTTTTAGAGTCTGGCGATATGACCAATCACTTATTCTTATATGGATTAAGCGATCTACTACAGATATCTAGCAGCATGTTACTTTACTCTCACCATTTCGCACACATTTACACATAATGACCATACATATGTGTACAGTATTTTTCGGACTATAAGGCGCACCATCAATAAATGCCTGCTTAAATGTCTAGATTAATATATAAGGCACACCTGATTATAAGGATGAATGACCAGCAGGTGGCAGACCTGTGCACAGTTCAAGGCAGCTGTTGTCTGTAAGTACGGTTCATATATAAGGCGCACTAGACTATAAGGCGCACCTTTAATTTCTGAGAAAATCTAAGGTTCTTTTGTGCACCTTATAGTCCGAAAAATGCGGTACTTGGTATGAGAAATAGCTGTCAGTCGACCAGTGGGTATTAAAGGGATATGGAAAGCATTAAGAAAAAGGTGAGGTCTATAGTGCACACTATTTTTAAAGAGAAGGTTTTACATAAGTATTTTGCACGAGAATGTAAGAGGATTGTGAGGTTTTTAATTCAATCATGAGGAATGTAACACGTTACAATGACTTAAGGATTTTCCATATTACTACTATTACAGCACAAAAACCATTCAAATATAGAGCTCTCTAATACAATGATAAAATGTGGAACCACTATAGAAGTGCATGCTCTATGTGGGGACCGCACAGGGTCAAGTAATTAGAAGCCATAATTGCCTCTGACATTGTAATTAAAGGAAGCCTGTAAACATCTTGTCCGATACATGTCAACAATCTGTCGTAACGTCAGATCACAGATGATCCGACACTTTATTGTGGAGTCTGTGTGCAGCTACATGAGCTTTACAGCGAGAATTTATTCTTCACTCCAGCACTACAACATTTCTAATTTTTACTATGACATTTCCCTCATTTACCGTATATACTCGAGTATAAGCTGAGAGCCCTAAATTGAACACAGAATATTGGAAAAACCTATTGACTCCAGTATAAGCCGAGGGTGGGGAAATGCATTGGTCACTGCCCCCCCCCCCCCCCTATAGCCCACCCACCCCCCCTTCTATATAAACAGACCGCCCCCTGTAGTATATAAGCAGCCAGCCCCTGTAGTATATAGTCTTCCAGCCCCTGTAGTATATAGCCAGCCCCTGTAGTATATAAGCAGCCAGCCCCTGTAGTATATAGTCTTCCAGCCCCTGGCCCCCGCGGTCCGTCGCAGGCACCATGACCCCCCACAATCAGCAAGTTAGGCCCTATCAGGTGCTTGGTGGGAAACCCCCTTTAAGCTTTGCTCTTGGGACAAACCAAGATCTCACAACGTTTTACCAAGCCTTTCAATTTTAAGGGTCATAAATAATGGTTCTCATTATGGAGACTTTTCCATTTCAGCCCGTCTTGCAGGTGTGTGCAGATTTATAGCCATTGATACCCCATTATGGGATTTTGGAAAATACGTTTTCCAGGATGGGATAAGGAAATAGGATAAGCATAAGGATAAGGAAATCCACTACTCTTTTTATCTTTTTTATCTTACAATCAGGAATGACTTTCAGGAAGCCTAATGACATGATGACGGATTAAACCTAACACCAGTATATTTATTCCAGAAGGAACAGATTTCCAACGGTAGACAGCACTGTTTCAACCTGGTTGCATCTCGTCAGCACAGTGTAGGGAACTGGTTTGGTTGAGAGAGAGAGGCTTTTTAAGAGCTGTCCTTGTGGAGACTTTGTAGACACTTTGCACTGCTTACTTCATTTTACCATGAGATGGTACAATAATACAAGGATGTATTATTCGGTGGCCAATCAGCGGTGCCTGCAGATCTCTGATTGGCAGAAGCGAAGTCCTGTTTTCCCTAACACATATGACCCAACTACGAGCTGCAAAGGACCAGAGACCGAAACCAAAATCTGAATCAAGGACACTTTCTTTTTTTTTTGGTTACGCCTGCCCGGCCCCCGAGGCTTTTTCGAGGATCCATTTCATATTGCACAAAGCCGGTGTAGGGAAGAGTCCTGTGTAGCAATGTTCTCCTGAGGTTTAGGCCCTCGGCTAAGCTTCCAGTGGGCTGATCTCTGGATTTTTGTTTTAATTTCATCTCCTTGTTGGCAATGTCCCAGCAGTATCACGTTGAACCGAAGTCAAGTTCGGTGAAGCCGTTTTATTTATAGCGAGATGTGTACAAGAAGAATTATCATTGTTATTCTTGTGCTGTGCGGAGATCTTGGTAACACACGCGCTCCTGAGAAGAATTGCTTAAACACGGCATAAACAAAGTCATTCATTTTATATAAATATAGAAGCGGGTGAATGCGGGGAGGCGGGGTGCATGCTCGGCCACATCCCGGGGTGCACATTGTGCTGAGGAGGTGACGCTTTGTATATCTGCTCATATTGGGACCCAGGTGTCAGAACTTCTGTGTTTATGTAATAATCCATTATAATCTGCCAGGGTTTTACTTGTAAAAGAGAACTGATGCTTTATGTGCGGACTATTCCCTCTGGAGAAGGCAGAATTCCTCATTCCTGGGCAGGCAGCCGTATTATTTTATGCAGAGAAATATTTTGCACCAGTCTATATATAAAAATAATAACCTGTTACTTTTCCTTGCCTTGTTGTGTCGTCTTGTTATAGTTACCATTTTATCAATTATCTATCTTTTAAAAGCTGAATCTGAATCGTCATATGTTAATACAGGGACGCTCAGATTTCCTACACTATTTAAGTGGGGGTTTTTTTCACCTGAAAGCTCCTCCCAAATAAGAAAACACAGATACTGTAAATGGCACATGGTAGGTGGGCCCACTATTATAGTGTTACATCCTAGTTTGAAGACAGATAATCGGATATAACATGACCAATGTTTTCTTCCTTAACACCTCCATGGGTGAAACATGTGCAAAACAGAGAGGGGATATGCTGGATAGGACAAGAAGGAGGAGGACTGTGCCCGTACTAGATAGGACGGTAGAAGGAGGAGGACTGGATCGCTTTAAATCTGAAAGCGTCTCCTGGTAACAAGTTTAAGATATCAGCCAGCAAGTGTACAACTACAACCCCCAGCATGCATGGTCAGACAGTGTTGCCCGGCTGGTCTTGGCAGCCCCTTCCACGCGCAGCGGGTAGAGCTGCCGCTATCTTGCAGAAAATTGATATATAAACTTTTTTTTTTTTTTTTTGGTATAGCCCTTCTAAAACCTGGAAGCAGCATGTTATAGAGCAGGAGGATCTGAGCAGATTGTACATAGTTTACTACCTGCAGGCAGCATGTTATAGAGCAGGAGGATCTGAGCAGATTGTATGAAGTGTCCTATTTGTAGGCAGCATGTTATAAGCATAGAGGAGTGAGTCAGATTGTAATAGTGTCCATTCTTCAGGCAGCAGTTGTAGAAGGCAGGAGGAGCTATAGCACGAATTGTAACATAGTTCCTATATGCAGGAGAGCGTGTTTAGAGCAGGAGGAGCTGAGCAATTTTACATAGTGTCCATCTGCAGGCAGCATGTTATAGAGCAGGAGGGCTGAGCACATGTATTGTACTGTCCTACTGGCAGGGTAGCATGTTATAGAGCAGGAGAAGCTGAGCAGATTGTATAATAGTTTACTACCTGCAGGCAGCATGTTATAGAGCAGAGGATCGAGCAGATTATGAAGTGTCCTATCTGTAGGCAGCATGTTTAAGAGCAGGAGGACCTGAGCAGATTGTACATAGTGTCCTATCGCAGGCACATGTTATAGAGCAGGATGAGCTGAGCAGAATGTACATAGTGTCCTATCTGCAGGCAGCATGTTTAGAGCAGGAGAGCTGAGCAGATTGTACATAGTTTTCCTATCTGAGGCAGCATGTATAGAGCAGGAGGAGCTGAGCAGATTGTCATATAGTGTCCTATCTGCAGGCAGCATGTTATAGAGCAGGAGGAGCTGAGCAGATTTTACATAGTGTCCTATCTGCAGTAGCATGTATAGAGCAGGAGGGGCTGGACGAGCACATTGTATGTATGCCTATGTGCAGGTAGCTGTTATAGAGCAGGAGAAGAGTGAGCAGATTGTCATAGTGTCCTATCTGCAGGCAGCATGTTATAGAGCAGGAGAGCTGGCAGATTGTTACATAGTGTCCATCTGCAGGTAGCATGTTATAGAGGAGAAGAGCTGCTCATTGTCTTCAACAGACCTATAGCCAGACTGTTTTTCCAAAGAATTTTTTGCATTATCCAAATTTCACCACAGGAGAAATATTCAGGTTTGGTCTCATTAGTTTTGTTTTGCTGTTGCTTAAATCTATACTATATATATACATAACTTTGTGGCCTGAATTCCATTCATCATCCAGACAGTGAATGTTAAAGCTGCGGGGCAGTAAATCTCCGCTGTATTCTTCTGCAGTATTCTGGTCAGAATAAACACAGGAAGTTTTTTATGCACTTAATAATCTAAAACATTTGAACGGTCATGCAATGGCCGGCTTAGGGCCTCTACTCCTGTGGTTATCAGAATTTGTACGGCGAAGGAGGCCTATTGACCAACCTATCCTAAATATCTGCGCCTGTTGTGTAGGTTCATGACACTCTCCGAGGAAAGTCACATTAACTACAGTGTCTACGTTGTGGATTCTCTCTCCGATTAAGCGGGAAGAGGAGAAAAACTAAGAAAGTAACGTAAGGAGGAAGAGATGACGGCATGGTCACACCAAGGTTGAACAGGAGAAGGTTTCCCTCATTGGTCCCTGAATGAACACCATCCGGCTAGTTTTTGTCGCAGATCTGTCGAAATTACGTCCCAACATTTTCCCAGGGGTTGCATTGGATGCGTTCCATGGACAATATGGGTTCCTTGCCTCTACGTGGGCCAAATTTACCTCGCAAAAGTTGACTTCCTATAATAATTTAGTACCTTGAGTGGATTCCCTAAAAACTAAGTGGGTTTGAATGAAAAAACATATAGTAAAAACCCACGTCATTGGAACGACTTTTCCGTGCAAATCGTTGCCGGTTGGACATCAGCCCGATTTCCAGAACGAGCCAGTGTTCTGTACATGTTCTCACCATCAGGATGTTGATGATGACTGTGGCGATCGTCTCTCCTGGCGGGCCGCTGCAGATCACGGGAGAGTAAGCTATAAAAACAGGCAATTTCCCCGGCTTGCCCTCCCTTAATGATTTGTAGAACTATATTTGGTTGTTTTGTGATAGAAAACAGAAGCTGCTGTGTCGTAACGGGCTCGCGTCTTGTATCCTGAATGGCGACCTTGTTGGATTGCAAGCGAAGAATCCCTAAAGCTTGCAACTAAAATAAGGCAGATGGTTTTGTGATTTCTGTGTGTGTAGGTGCGCGCTGGCTAAGAAGACGTTCTGCACAATGGAGTCTGACAAAATCTTAGCTTCTTCAAATCCGGGCAAAATCTCAGCCCACAGTCTTGGTCTTTTTCAAAAAGTTTCAGGAGCTATGACGCGTCACCTTTAGGTCTCCATTGATCGTCACTCTACCAAGAGTTTCACTACTGAGGGTTGGACCTACAGAACTTGATCGCTATTCTAGGAATATTTTCCAAATTGGTTCAGGGTTTGTTAGAGATTCTGAGGCAACCTTTTATTAAATTTTTTAGAACATTTTTATGTTTCAATGACTTTTGTGATTAAATTTCCAAAAATGACCTGTATCTGGTTCCTGTAATCCCTCCACTGTCAGAGAGGAGGTGCTGGAGGGAGTAGGGGACATTTGTTATGAAAATCTTCTCATGTCAGATGAAGAATGGTAAGCCTCTCTACTGTCAAGAGGAGGTGCCTGGAGTGAGGAGGGACACTGTGTTATGATAGTTTCTCTAGTCAGGAGAGAGAGAGGGACATAGCATACCTGCTCCTTTCTGGTACAGTCCTCTCTCTGACAGTGGAGAGGGATTAATCTTGACTCCTCGAAGAACCCTCCATCTGCCATGCCCATTTATAATCTTGTCAGTGGACTTTGATCCCCCTCTTACAAGCGGCACCCGGTTATTGCTCCTACACATGCACCTTATATCTATCTATACGCCGCTGACTGACAATGATCAGTTTCTCGCCTCTTTCTGTTTTTTGCCTCTAATGTGATTGGCAGGAGATTTTCAGTTTCTCTTTCTAGTGAGTCATATAATTTCTAATATACATTTCAATGAGCGGGCGGCCTGAGTCATCACAGCACCATACTGACAGTATAGGTCGGGAGTCTGTCACAGACTATGTTTGTACATTTCTAAACATGACACTGAGGTTAAATCTCAGAAATTTGTGGTGAGTGATTAATCATGTCGTTCATGTTCTTCAGTCATAGGCAGTCTGTGTCTTCGTAAAAGAGCGCTTTTAAATGTGACAGCACTTTGCTGTTGTTCTGGTAGTGCACTCAACTAGTTATGTGGAAAGCTTAACAACCATCTTGAAGCCAACTTACGGCATCGGCTTTCCTTTGAGCTGCCCTAAAAGCGCCTTGTGGTCACGAGCCCAAGAGTTTTTTGTCTGGGCCGTCCATAGGCTGTTATGAATGGTGGCATGCAGGGAGCTAAGGGAGACTTGCAGAAGACAATTTATTCAATCAGCATAAGCTATGAGATCCTTTCAAACGAAGAGAAGAACCACTATGACCGATGCGGAGGACGAGGTGGGGGGTCATATTGCTCCTAACAGGTTGGATATATTAAGTAAATTGTAAAATATGGATAGAAGATGTACAAAATAGGGTGAAATCAAATTTTATAAAAAAAAATCCCATGCTGGGTCACATTGTAGAGATGCAGAGATGGAGCAGAATTAAAAGCTCATCGTGGCCGTAAGTGTGACGTAATCCCCGAAGTTCTGCCTTCACATGCCGTCACACACGTTAAAGAAGGGATGTTTCATTCCTGCTCCAGAAGCTCCCAACCACTCGCCTGTCATACACAGCGCTGACCCCCCCCCCACATTTCACAAACACACTGCTTTCAAGACGGTGTGCGACCGCTCAATAGGAGATTAATCTTCCTGGCTGCTCTGCCCCAAAAATTTCATCTGTGGTGGAATTCACGATACTTGGTGATTCATATGTAAAGACATGTCCAAGTCATTTTTTTCTCAACGATTAAATGCACATTAATTTAAACTAGAGCAAACCTCTTAAAAATAAAAGACACCCATTCTGTAGGGAGAGTAGCTCTCTCCGAGTTATTGCGCTCTCATCAGTGCAGTGAGAGTGCTACTAGTTCCTGATAAATCTCCACCTCCGACAGTGTATGGAGACTTTAATTGTGTTGCAGCTCTGGTAAGGAGACATATGTATATTAGCACACACCCAGAATTAAAAAAGCAACCCATCTGTGTACCATCTACCTCTCAGTAAACAGAAGCAGATACCGGTTATAATTCCTAATGTGCACTCAGCAGCAGATACTGGTTCTCATGATAAAACCCAGTGAGGTTGGAGACTTATTTAGTGTCAGGCCCCCGCCGTGACAAAAATATGTGTGAAACTTGTTGGCTTACCTCAGCCATGAAGTTGGAGCCAATCCGTAGAATCTAATCTCCTTGGGTTATTGCCCCTCGCAGTGTGTAGGGGGAATACAAGGTATAGATCCTAAGGTACAGCTTTGGCAAGCTGTCTGGTTCTGCAATGATAAAACCTAGTGAGTTTACGGAGGAACTTCTTGTAAGCCGAAGGCTAAGTATGAATACATAGTCTATCAAAAACGTGCGCTCCTCAAAAACTACAGACACTCTCCTTATATGCCGTGTTTTGGGTTTTACCACCCGCATCACAGTGGCCCGAGCCGTTACTGCTTCTTATTGATGAGACCAAAGACTTTGTGAATGACTTATTATTGGGGAGATCCGTAGGCAAAATGTATGCCCTGTGCTGAAGGGCTTTTGCCTGTTCACTTTTTGGTATGTATGCGCTGGGTCCTCTTTAGTCAGAACCGATACTCCTGAGATCCTCTTTCAGATTTGTCTAGCCACCTCTACTTGTAATGACAGCCAAGCCCCAATTTGATGTCCATTTGTTGGAGTCATTTCCGGCTTTGGTAGTTGTCTCTCACCTCAAAAAATTTAATTTTTTTGCAATTTTCATGTGTTGAATAACTATGGACATCCTGAACATCCTTTGTAAGTCACGGCTTCTACTTTAATCGGGACCACTTGGGTCTGTCCACGTCCATTAAGTTGTCCATGTATCTCCTCCTTGTATTGACGCTACAAAATTTGTGTTCCATTTAATTTCCATTCCTGTGGTGGAGGTGACGTACCTGAAGACTATCTGGGGAACGTCTCCCCTGACTTTAAACCTTGTTCACACAAACCCACACTTGGTACCACAGCATGCGCTTTCATGTGGGTGCCAGTCTCTGCCGAAATCTGCTTGTCTGTTGACGGTCCTTATTTTTTAGATCAGTTTTCTCAATCACCTTGCGACCTACCTATATATATATCTCCGCAGGTCCACTTCATCCGTCCTTCCTCCGCAACCTCATCAAAGCTGGATGTTATGTCATTAATGTCCTCACACTGGATGGTAAATCCTTTAGTAATCCTGAGTACCCAAAACCCATGAATATTAATGGTTTCCAATGTAAAATCCATTGGGATAAATCATGAGAATATCGGGTGTGGGGGGTCCGACACTCACTTTATGCCACCAAAAAAAGTTACCAGGCTTGGACAACCCCAGTGGTGTGCCTAAAATGCTCATTCGATGTGTCTGATGAATTTTTTGGTTCTGAAACTGACAGCTCCGTTCTGCTGCTATAACATGCTGCACTGCAATAGACCAACTATGTACAATCTCTCAGCTCTCCTGTGCTCTATAACATGCTGCCTGCAGATAGGACAGCTATGTACAATCTGCTCGCTCTCTTCGCGCTATAACTCTCCTGCATATAGGACACCCTATATACAATCTGCCTCATCTCCTTCCTGCTCATAACTGCTGCCTTCAGATCAGGACACTATTACAAGTCGCTCTATACTCCTTCCGCTTATAATATGCAGCCTGGCTCTGGCACGAGTAGGACACTATGTACAAATCTACTCAGCTCTTCATGCTCTATAACATGTGCCTGCAGATGGACACTATTTACAATCGGCCCCTCCTTCTGCCTATAACTGCTGTTCATAGCACTAGAAATAGTAGCTCTCTTAACAGCTCTTCGATGACCTATACATCTACATCAGCCTCTCCTGCTCTCAGTGAGCAGATAGACACTATGTAACGTCCACCCCATCATGCGTAGAACACGGATCATCGCATGCTTATACTCCGCGAGGCTATGTCAGTCTTAGCTGTGCAGATTGACTATTCTACTCGCTCTCTCTCTACAACCACCTGTTTATGATTCTGTGCCATTAGTATCATTTACTAGAACCCCTGTAATAGGTTTCTAGGAATTCTGAGATGGGTGGCTGTTGAATCCAACATTGGAAGGCCTGCATACTCCTGTGGCTCCAACTATGGCCTAAAGTATCAGGGGTCATGGGACCCTCTTTTGTCCGTCGTTGGAATGTAGCCGTTCTTAGTGACCTTTCTGGGTCAGTAGTACGGATGGACGCATGAGCACACCGTACGGATGGAAACCTGAGCTAAGGGTAAGCTTAGGTAATACAGTACTTTGCCTTTTTGTGCCTAATATGTATCCAAACTTTAGTGGACAGGATCTCTTAAAATCTGAAAGCGTCTCCTGGTACAATTTAAGATATCAGCCAGTAATGTACAACTACAACCCCCATGCCTGTGTCGACAGTGTTGCCCGCTGGTCTTGGGCAGCCCTTCCACCGCGCAGCGGTAGCACTGGCCGCGTATCTCATGTGTTTAGATTATTAAGTGCTATAAAACTTCCTGTGTTTATTCTAGACTAGAATAGCTGCAGAAGAATACAGCGAGATTTACTGCCCCGCAGCTGGAATATTCACTGTCTGGATGATGAAATTCAGGCCACAAAATGTAATATATATAGTATAGAATTAAGCAACAGCAAAACAAAACTTAATGTAGAACAAGACCTGAATATTGAACGGTCATGCAATGCCGGCTTAGGGCCTCTACTCATGGTTTGATCAGAATTTTACGGCGAGGGGCCCATTGACCAACCTATCCTAATTCTGCGCCCTTGTTGTTTAGGTTCATGTACACTCTTCCAGGATTCACATTAACTACAGTCTAGTTGTGATTCTCCGATTAAGCCGGAAGAGAGAAAAACTAACGAAAAGTAGACGTAAAGGAGGAAGAGATGACGGTCAATGGTCCACACCAGGTTGAACAGAGAAGGATTTCCCTCATTGTCCCTGATGATGACACCATCCGGCTAGTTTTTTCGCAGATCTGTCGAAATGTCATGGTCCCAACACATTTTTCCCAGGGGTTGCAGTTGGATGCTTCTGGACAAATATGGGTTTCCATTGCCTCTACGTGGGCCAAATTTACCCTCACGCAAAATCGCTTCCTATAATAATTTAGTACCTGTGGTGGATTCCTAAAACTAAGTGGTATTGAATGAAAAAACATATAGTAAAAACCTACGTCAATTGAACGACTTTTCGTGCAAGAAATCGTTGCCGTGTGATCAGTCAGCCCGATTCCGAACGAAGCCAGTGTTCTGTACATGTTCTCACAATCAGGAGGTTGATGATACTTGGTCGATCTCTCTCCTGGCGGCCGCTTGCAGATCACGGGAGAGAGTAAGCTATAAAAACAGGCATTTCCCCGGCTTGCCCTCCGGCTCCAATGATTTGTAGAACTAATATTTGGGTTGTTTTGTGATAAAACAGAAGCTGCCTGTGTCGTAACGGTCGCGTCTTGTATCCCTGGCGACACCTTGTTGGATTGCAATGCGAAGAATCCCTAAAGCTTGCAAACTAAAATAAGCAGATGGTTTTGTGTTTCTATGTGTGTAGTGCGCGCTGGCTGAAGAAGACGTTCTGCACAATGGATCTGGACAAAAACTTAGCTTCTCTTCAAATCCGGGCAAAATCTCAGCCATCAGTCCTTGGTCTTTTCAAAAAGTTTCAGGAGCTATGACGCGTCACCTTTAGGTCTTCCATTTAGTCGTCACTCACCAAGTATTTCCTACTGAGGTTGGAACCTTACAGAACTTGATCGCTATTACTTAGGAATATTTCCAAATTGGTTCAGGTTTGTTAAAGATCTGAGGGCAACCTTTTATTAAATTTTTAGACATTTTTATGTTTCAATGACTTTTGTGATATTAATTCCAAAAATTGACCTGTATCTGGTCCTTGTAATCCCCTCCACTGTCCAGAGAGGAGGTGCTGGAGCGGAGTAGGGGGACATGTGTTATGAAAACTTCTCGATGTCGATGAAGAATGGTAGCCTCTCTACTGTCAGAGGATGGTGCTGGAGTGAGGGGGACCTGTGTTATGATACGTTTCTCTATGTCAGGTCAGAGAAGAGAGAGTCATAGCACTACCTGCTCCTTGGTACAGGTTCCTCTCTCTACAGGGAGAGGGATTAATCTTGACTCCTCAAAACCCTCCATCAGCCATGCCCATTTATAATCTTGTCAGTGGGACCTTTGTCCCCCTCTTACAAGCGGCACCCGGTTATTGCTCCTACACATGCACCTTATATCTACTATTGCCGCTGACTGACAATGATGTTTCTCGCCTCTTTCTGGGGTTGTTTTGCCTCTATGTGATTGCAGGAGATTTTCATTTCTCTTTCTAGTGATCTATAATTTCTACATATACACATTTCAATGACGGGGCGCCTGGAGTGCATGCACGCAACCATACTAACAGTATAGGTCGGGGAGCTGTCACAGACTATGTTTGTACATTTCTAAACATGACACATGAGGTTAATCTCAGAAATTTGTGAGTAGCTGATATATGATTTGTTGCCATCATTGTCATAGGTTCTGTGTCTCGAAAAAAGATGCGCTTATTGGTGCCGCACTTTCGGGTTTCTGGTAGTTGCACTCAACTAGTTTATGTGGAAAGCTTAACAACCATCTTGAGCCAACTTACGGCATCTCGGCTTTCCTTTGAGCTGCCCTAAAAGTGCCCTTTGTGGTCAACGGAGCCAAGAGGTTTTTTGTCTGGGCCGTCCATAGGCTGTTATGAATGGCGGCATCAGGGAAGCCTAAGGGAAGACTTGCAGAAGACAATTTATTCAATGTCAGCAAAGCTATGAGATCCTTTCAAACGAAGAAAGAGACCACTATGACCGATCCGGAGACGAGGTGGGGGGTCACTATTGGCTCCTAACAGGTTGGATATATTAAATCAAATTGTAATATGGATAGAGGATGTACAAATAGGGTGAAATCAAATTTTATAAAAAAAAAATCCCATGCTGGTCACATTGTAGAGATGCAGAGATGAGCAGATTAAAAGCTGTCATCGTGGCCGTAAGTGTACGTATCCCCGAAGTTCTGCCTTCATCATGCCGTCATCACACGTAAAGAAGGGATGTTTCATTCCTGCTCCAGAAAGCTCCCAACCATCTCGCGCTGTCATAACACGCGCTGACCCCCCGGCCCACCACATTTCACAAACACGCTGCTTTCATAGACGGGTGTGCGACGCTCAATAGGAGAGTTATCTTCTGGCGCTCTGCCCCAAAAATTCATCTGTGGTGGAATTCACGATACTTGGTGATTAGGATGTAAGACATGTCCAAAGTCATTTTTTTCTCACGATTAAATGCACATTAAATTTAAACTAGCATGAATCCTTTAAAAATAAAAGACAACCCATCTGTAGGGAGAGTAGCTCTCTCCGGAGTTATTGCCCTCTCATCAGTGCAGTCGGGTGCTTACTAGTTCTGATAAATCTCCACCTACCTAGACAGTGTATGGAGACTTAATTTGTTCATGCTCTGGAGGAAACATATGTATATTAGCAGCACACCACAGAAGTAAAAAAGCAACCCATCTGGACCATCTACCTCTCAGTAACAGAAGCAGATACCGGTTATAATTCCTAATGTGCAACTCGCAGGCAGATACTGGTTCTCATGATAAAACCAGTGGTGTTGGGACTTATTTAGGTCAGGCCCCCGCCTGACAAAAATATGTGTGCTAGATGGCTTACCCCTCAGCCATGAAGTTGAGCACATCCGTAGAATCTAATCCCTCTGGGTTATTGCCCCTGCGTCAGTGTCGTAGGGGATACGAGGTTGATCCTAAGGTACAGCTTTGGCAAGCTCTGGTCTGCAATGATAAAACCTAGTGAGTTTACGAGACTTCTTTAGCCGAAAGGCTAATATGAATATAGTCGTATCCAAAAACGCTGCGACTCCTCAAAAACTACAGACACTAAACATCTATATGCCGTGTTTTGGTTTTACCCAACCCGCTCACAGTGGCCTAGCCTTACTGCTTGCTTATTGATGAGACCAAAGACTTTGTGAAATGACTTTATATTGGGGAGATCCGTAGGCAGAAATGTATGCCCTGTGCTGAAGGGCTTTTTTGCACTGTTCACTTTTTGTATGTACGCTGGGTCCTCTTTAGTAGAACCGAATACTCCGTGATGATCCTCTTCAGATCTTGTCTAAGCCACCTCTACTTGTAATGACAGCACAAGGCGGATATCTCCAGCCATTTGTGGAGGTCTATTCGCAGGTTGACCTTGTCTCTCACCTCAAAAAATTTAATTTTTTTTGAATTTTCATGTGTTGAATAACTATGGACATCCTGAACCATCCTTTGTAACACGGTTCTACTTTAATCGGGACCACTTGAGTTCTGTCCCGTCCATGTTAGTGTCCATGTATCTCCTCCTCGTGTATTGACCTACAAAAAGTTTGTGTTCCATTTAATTTCCATTCCCTGTGGTGGAGGTGACGTACCTGAACCTATCTGGGAACGTCTCCCCTGACTTTAACCTTGTTCACACAAACCCCACCTTGGTACCACAGCATAGCGCTTTCATGTTGGTCCAGTCTCCGCCGAAATCTGCTTGTCTGTGACGGTCCTTATTTTTAGGATCATTTTCTCAATCACCTTGCGACTACTATATATATATCTCCGCAGGTCCACTTCATTCCGATCCTTCCTCCCAACCTCCACAAAGCGGATGTTATGTCATTAATGGTCCTCACACTGGATGGTAAATCTTTAACCTGAGTACCCAAAACACCATGGAATTTAAGTTTCCAGATGTAAAATCCATTGGGATAAATCATGAGAATTCCGGGTGTGGGGGGTCCGAACTAGCTTTATCCACAAAAAAAAGTTACCCAGCTTGGACAACCCTAAGTGTTCCTCTTAAAACTCGCTCAATTCTGATGTTTTCAGCAATTTTTGGTTCTAAAAACTGACACAGCTCCGTCTGCTTATAACATGCTGCCTGCAGATAGGACCAACTCATGTACAATCTCTCAGCTCTCCGCGCTCTATAACATGCTGCCTGCAGATAGGACACTATGTACAATCTGCTCGCTCCCTTCAGCGCTATAACTGTCCTTGCATCGATAGGAACCCCTAGTATACAATCTGCTCATCTCCATTCTCTGCTCATAACTAGCTGCCTTCAGATCAGGACACTATTACAAGTCGTGCTTACTCTCCTTCGCTCTATAATATCAGATCTGGTCCTGGCCGATAGGACACTATGTACAACAATCTACTCACCTTCATGCTCTATAACATGCTTGCCTGCAGATGGACACTATGTACAATGCTCCGCTCCTCTGCCTATAACATGCTGCTGCATAGACATAGAATATCAGTCCTCCTTCTTTACATCTGCTGTAGCCAGTACAATCTACATCAGCCTCTCCTGCTCTATCTGCTAGAGTAGGCATAACATCGGTCCAGCCCTTATAACACTGCTGAAAACACGGAACAATCATAGCAATCCTTATATCTCGCGAGGAAGTACTCACTCCTGTTATGTGCTGCATATGACATTATCACTCACTCTTTATTACGTTAAGCTTTGTGCCATTAGTATCATTTATAGAATCCCCTGTAAAGGTTTCTAGGAATTCTGAGATGGGTGTGCTGTTGAAACCAACATTTGGAAGGCCTACTACCATCTGGGCTTCCAACTATGGCCTAAAGTATCAGGGGTCATGGGACCACTCTTTGTCCGTGTTGGAAGTAGCCGTTCTTAGACCTTCTGGGTCAGTAGTACGGATGGGCATGAGCCACACTCCGTGACGGATTGGAAACCTGAGCTAAGGGTAAGCTTAGGTAATACAGTTTACTTTGCCTTTTGTGCCTAATATTAGTCCAAACTTTGAGTGGACAGGATCTTTAAATCTGAAAGCGTCTCCTGGTACAATTTAAGATATCACCGTCAATTGTACAACTACAACCGCCGCAGCCTGCTGTCCGACAGTGTTGCCCGCTGGTCTTGGGCAGCCCCTTCACCGCGGCAGCGGGTAGCACTGGCCGCTATCTCAATGTTTAGATTATTAAAGTGCTATAAAAACTTCCTGTTTTATTCTCGACCAGAATACTCTGCAGAAGAAATACAGCGAGGATTACTGCCCCCAGCTGTAACATTCACTGTCTGGATGATGAAGGTATCAGGCCACAAAGTATATATATATGTATAGAGATAAGTTAAGCAACAGCAAAACAAAACTTAATGTAGAACAAGACCTGAATATTTCTCCTGTGGAGAAATTTGGATAATGCAAAAAATTCCTTTGGAAAAACCGTCTGGCTACTAGGTCTGTTGAAGATAATGAGCAGCTCCTCCTGCTCTATAACATGTTACCTGCAGATAGGACACTATGTACAATCTGCCCAGCTCCTCCTACTCTATAACATGCTGCCTGCAGATAGGACACTATGTACAATCTGCTCAGCTCCTCCTGCTCTATAACATGCTGCCTGCAGATAGGACACTATGTACAATCTGCTCAGCTCCTTCTGCTCTATAACATGCTCCCTGCAGATAGGACCCTATGTACAATCTGCTCAGCTCCTTCTGCTCTATAACATGCTGCCTGCAGATAGGACACTACACATGTCACATTCTGCTCAGCTCATCCTGCTCTATAACATGTGCCTGCGATAGGACACTATGTACAATCTGCTCAGGTCCTCCTGCTCTATAAACATGCTGCCTACAGATAGGACACTTCATAATTGCTCGATCCTCTGCTCTATAACATGCTGCTGCAGGTAGTAAACTATTATTCAATCTGCTCAGCCTTCTCCTGCTCTATATAACATGCTACCCTGCCAGTAGGACAGTACATACAATGTGCTCCAGCCCTCCTGCTCTATAACATGCTGCCTGCAGATAGGACACTATGTAAAATATTCGCTCAGCTCCTCCTGCTCTATAACACGCTCTCCTGCATATATGGAAACTATGTTACAATCTAGCTCAGCTCCTCCTGCTCTACAACATGCTGCCTGCAGAATAGGACACTATTACAATCTGCTCACTCTCCTGATCTATAACATGCTGCCTACAAATAGGACACTTCATACAACTGCTCAGATCCTCCTGCTCTATAATATGCTGCCTGCAGGTAGTGAAACTATGTCCAATTGCTCAGATCCTCCTGCTCTATAACATGCTGCCTCCAGGTTTTTTAGAAGGGCTTACCAAAAAAAAAAAAAAAAAGTTTATATATCAATTTTCTGCAACCGACTACTTCTCTCACCGAAACACGACCGACTACTTCTCTCACCGAAACACGACCGACTACTTCTCTCACCGAAACACGACCGACTACTTCTCTCACCGAAACACGACCGACTACTTCTCTCACCGAAACACGACCGACTACTTCCCTCACGAAACACAGCCGATACTTCCCTCACCGAAACAGGACGACTATCCTCACGAAATATGACCGACTACTTCCCGCACCAAAAAGGCGACTACTTCCCTCACCGTAAACACGACCGACTACTTCTCTCACCGAAACACGACCGACTACTTCCTTACCGAAACACGAGCCGGACTACTTCTCTCACCCCGAAACCGGACCGACTACTTCTCTCACCGAAACACGACCGACTAATTCTATCACGAAACACGACCCGCTACTTCTCTCACCGAAACACGACGACTACTCTTCTCCACCGAAACACGAACGACTACTTCTCTACACGAAACACGGCCCGACTACTTCCCCTCACCGAAACAGGACCGACTACTTCCCTCACCGAAACATGGCCGACTACTTCCCTACACGAAACACGACCCGACTTCTCCTCACCGAAACCGCACTACTTTCTCACCGAAACCACGCCGACTACTTCTCACCGAAAACACGCGGCGACTACTTCTCTCACCGAAACATGGCCGACTACTTCCCTCACCGAAACATGGCCGACTACTTCCCTCACCGAAACATGGCCGACTACTTCCCTCAATGAAATATAGCCGACTACTTCCCTCACCGAAACATGGCCGTCTACTTGCCACACTTAAACATGTATGACTACTTCCCTCACAATACATGGCTGACTACTTACCTCACTGAAACATGGCCGACTGCTTCCCACACCGAAACCTGGTCGACTACTTCCCACTCCAAAACATGGCTGACAACTCCCCACAGCTAAACAGTGATGACTGCTTCCCATACCTAAACATTAATGACTACATCCAACACTGAAACATGGCCGACTACTTCTCATACCTAAACATGGCACCAAAATCTAGGCTGGGAGAACTCAACATATGCATCAACGCTACATAATAAAAAGAAGCTTACAACTAGTAAATGATAGTAAATCCCCCATCCCCTTCCATTTCTTATCAGTAGTGACCCCTGTGCCCTGACATGGTGACCTCCCTATCATCCAGGTTGTCTGTAGATTGATGTGTGTGTGTCTGACCAACCACTTGGCACTCGCTGACCTAAGCCCCTGACACATTTATGGTTTTTCTGTGCACATTACCCGAGACACCATTGACTGACTGTATCCCATTAACTGAGCTTTTTCACTTCTGGTTGGACCAGAATTTAGCTGGACCAGAATTTAGTTCTGTGCACATTACCCGAGACACCATTGACTGACTGTATCCCATTAATCTGTGCACATTACCCGAGACACCATTGACTGACTGTATCCCATTAAATGAGCTTTTTCACTTCTGGTTGGACCAGAATTTAGCTGGAATGAAGGGTATTTGAAAGGCCAATCAATAATATATTTTTCTCATATAATATATGTATATATAATTGTAAAATATTGGTAATATTATCTTGTGTCCTAATAACTGGTCAGGTGCTGAAAGTCCTACATGAAATGGATATTGAGAAGACACTTAAGACTGCAAGTGATTTCCACATGAAGCCAAGGGAATTGTTGAGAAGAATCATACATCTTGTATCTACTTCCAGCCACAGGTAGGTGTCATAGCGAGGCCGTCCATCACTTGGGTAATGTAACTACCTTTTATTGAGTTCCCTGGGACAATATCAAACCTAAGCAAGCAAGATAAACCAGGGGCACTTACTCATAGATCCAGGCAACGTGACTGTGGTAATCTTCTTATATTTGTTATCCATGGCCTCCTTCCTTCTAACATAAAATGACGCTCTTTCCTTCTGCCTGATATTAATCTCTCAGAAGCAGAGAGTTTCTTCTTACAGTGGTAGGGGGCAGTATAACAGCCTGTGAAGCTACAGCATGGAGGGACTTGGTTAACGCCCCTAGGAGCCCTTCTGACTCATTAGCATAATTGTAAAAGTTGATTTTATAAGGAAGGAGGCCATGAATAAGAAATATAAGAAGATGACCACAGTCACGGGGCCTGGATGTATTAGTAATGTCCCTGGTTTATCATGATGGATTTTGATGGTAGATTTCCTTTAAACTGTTGCATCTTCTGCCACTGAAACTCCCCGGAAGTAACTGAACGAACTGGTGTGTTAAGGTAACTAAGATGAACTTGTCTGCCCCCTCCATTTCAGTGCCTTAGACCTGGTGCAGCTCCTGTTTGGCTGTCATCAGCTGGTGGGCCATGCCAGGCAGATGACTGCTGCAGCCAATCACTGGCCTCATCAGTGACCCTCAACACAAGGTCAGTAACTGACTGCTGAGTCCAGTGATAGTTCTGCCCTAAACAACTGAATGGGGCTATTTAAGATGGAGGGGGCGGACAAGTTCATCTTAGTTACCTTAACACACCAGTTCGTTCAGTTACTGAAGGCAGAATTCCTATTCCTGGGCAGGCAAAGCGTATTATTTGATGCAGAGAAATGGAATCTGTTCAGTTTGCAGTCGTCAGTTCTTTATGATTAAATAATAACCTGTTACTTTTTCGCTTGCTTGTTGTGTCGTTTGTTATAGTTACCATTTTATATCAATTATCTATCTTTTAAAAGCTGAATTGAATCGTATATGTTTAATCCAAGGGACGCTACGTCAGATTTCCTACACTATTAAGTGGGGTTCGGTTTTTTTTTTCACCTGAAAGCTCCTCCCAAATAAGAGAAAACACAGATACTCGTAAATGGCACATGGTATGGGTGGGCCCAATTAAGTGTTACATCCTAGTTTTTTGAAGACAGATAATCGGATATATAACATGACCAATGGTTCTCTTAACACCTCCATGGGATTGAAACATGTGCAAAACAGAGAGGGGATATGCTGGAAGTTAGGACAAGAAAATGGATAAGGGCCCTCTAGGAATGAGGTACAGATTGCGTGCAGATTGCCCATACGATCAGTTGCACATTAGAAGGGGGAAAAGACGTGCCTCATAATAGATAGGACGGTTAGAAGGAGGAGGACTGTGCCGTACTAAGATAGGACGGTAGAAGGAGGAGGATGTGCCGATGACTAGGACGTAGACGTAGAAGGAGGGGACATGTGCACCCGACTAGTATAGGACGGTAGAATAGGAGGAGGACTGGCCCGTACTAGATAGGACGGTTTGAATGGCAGGCAGGACTGCGGTATGAGGTAGAGTCGGTTAGAGGCAGGAGGACTGTGCCCGGAATCAGAATAAGGACGGTTTAGAAGGGAGGCGGGACTGCGCTCCACGTTATAGATTCAGGCAGGGATTAGAAGGAAGGAGGACTGGCCCGTACTAGATAGGACGGTAGTAGAAGGAGGAGGACTGTGTGCCCGTACTAGATAGTAGGACGGTAGAGGTGAGGGAGGACTGCTGCCCCGTAATAGGTAGGACGGTAGAAGGGAGGAGGACTGTGACACGTACTAGATAGGACTAGAGAGGGCTGCACTGCATACTAGATAGGACTGTAGAAGGAGGAGGGACTGTGCCCGTTACTAGATAGGACTAGAAGGAGGAGGACTGTGCCCGTACTAGATAGGAAGGGAGGTGAGTGCCCATACTAGATAGGACTGTAGAAGAGGAGACTTGTGGCCCATATAGATTCCACAGTAGAAGGAGGAGGATGTGCCCTACAGAAGGAGGTAGAGGAGGACAGGACTGTGCCCATACTAGATAGGACGGAGGTGCGTGCCCATACTAGATAGGACTGTAGAAGGAGGGTGACTCGTACTTGACGGACTGTGAAGGAGGAGGACGTGCCATACTAGACAGGACGGTTAGAAGGAGGAGGACTGTGCCCCTACTAGCATAGGACGGAGGTGCGTGCCATATCGATAGGACTGAGAAGGAGGAGGACTGTGCCACTATTACTAGTGACAAGGCTCATGTGGAGAAAGGGAGAGGACTGTGCCCACTACAGCACAGGAAGAGACTGAGGTTAGGTTATAGAAGGGTGGGGAAGGAACTGGTGGCCCATACTGATAGGACAGTAGAAGAGGAGGTGACGTGCCCAACTAGATAGGACAGGAGGTGCGTGCCATACTAGACTAGGACTGTAGGAAGGAGGAGGACTGTGACCCATATTACGATTCCAGTAGAAGGAGGAGGACTGTGCCCATACTAGGACAGGACGTAAGTAGAAGGAGGAAGGAAGGACTGTGCCCACTAGTAAGACAGTGACGTAGACAGGAGGGGAGGAAGGACTGTGCCCCGACTAGATAGGACAGTAGAAGGAGGGGGGACTGGGCCCATACTAGATAGGACAGTAGAAGGAGGAAGAGCTGCTGTGCCCATATAGACAGGACAGTAGAAGGAGGGAAGACTGGGCCCATTACTAGATAGGGCAAGTAGAAGGGGAGGACTGTGCCCATACTAGATAGGACAGTGAAGAGAGGACTGTGCCACTATAGATAGGACACGTAGAAGGGGAGACTGTGCCCCATACTGTATATTGGACCGTACTATATGGGACAGCAGAAAGGATGTCCAGTATTCATGAGAGGATCAGTGAAGATGAAGTTTACCCTCTATACTTTTATAAAGAAATAAAATCCCTTAAATCATGTTCAAGAACTAGCAACCAAGGAATCTTTGAGGGTGCATTCATCCATTGAAATTTTGGGGTGGGCGAATTGTCTGGACTCACAACTGAAAGACGTACGTCCAGAGATGAGCTCAGTCTACGGGTTGTCATATTACTCGCTACAACCCGAGCGGACATGGTTATCCTTGCATCTCTGAGACCAACCCAGTACGGTCCTGCTTTGATATAATCACTTTGTGATTTATGAAGAGTTTTTGAATGCAAGGCTCCATTGTTACGGTAAACATTAATTACATAAGGTCTTTACGTAATCTCTGAACTTTTTTCCACATCCTGGCAAACACAGCGAGTGTCTAATGTGAGCTGTGGGGCGTGCTGAGCTGAGGCCAAACAATAAAATCAGAGGTATCCTCCTGGTTCCCTCTGGTGTGACTGGATTACAGAGGATTGAAAATGGAGGGAAAGGTCATAATAAAGAAAAAATCCCGGTAACGCTGTATATGGACTATTACTATACAGGATCCAAGTTCTTTAGAGGGGGGGGGTGGGTGGGTGTATCTAATGTAGGGTCCGATCAGTTCTTTGTCTCTATAACCTTTGCTGAGAATTGACAATATTATTGCATCTTTGATTCACTGTTGGTCTTCTTACCATAGTTGACCTCTATTTTAGGCATTTTTACTGACAAGACCTTAAGAGGTCCCTGAATGTCTCTCAGTTTATGTTGAAGGGTGGGCCACCCTCTAAGATATGAGTCCGACTCCTTCATAATATCTTACTTGGTCTATGGTTGTATAAGAATCAAACGCTTATCTGGAGGAACTTCTACTTAGGAGAAAGTTGTAAATGGTATAGATGGGTTATATGATCTAATGTGCACACGGCCACACTTGGGCCGGGGCTTATACGTCTCGTAGCTACTGATGGTGTTTGTTGACTTTATTAAATCTAGGCCTTTTGGTGACCGGACCTCAGTCATTCTGACAGTTGCTGAAAACGTACATAAGGATATTGTGGGTTGAATAATGGCAGATAGCCGTCCTGGAATACACCTATAAAGGAATATCATAACCACTGGTAATGGTAGGTATTAGCTGTAAACACCGGGCACCACAGCTCAGGAGTTGAGCTTACCATTGGCTTAGTGTGTTTTAAACCGCTATATCACGGGTTTCACACAGTTTTGATAGACGAGACCCAAGGGTAGCTTCGGCGCTTGAGTCGCGTGACGCCTTCCTGGTGCACTTCCTAGGGACATGTGAGGCGCGGCGGCAACACGATCAAGCGCTGAAAGCTACCGCGGGGTCTGTTATCAAAAGTGGGTTTAACACCGCGATCTTATAGCTGGTTAAAACACTAGCCCAGAGGTAAGCGCGAGGAACCCGCCTTCCCCGAGGCTGAGGTGCCCCTAGTTGTTGCATTGTCACAGAAGCTGAACTAACCTCACCATGCACAACAGAGGTAGGCATTTCCTTAACACTCTCCCACTCAGGGGGTGCTGTAGCGTGTGATGCGGGTTCGAAGAAGAGAATGCAAGGTCCCAACCACGCAGGCCCAAGACATAGAGCTTTGGCGGGCACTACGGTTTCACTTTCCCATATGAAGAAGACTAACTACTATAATACTTTTACATTAGTAATCGGCGGGAGGCCCTGGCACAGACTTTGCACTGCGGGCCCATCAGCTTCAAGTTACACCAACTGCTCCACTAACGATTCGTCTTAAGATGGTCATTACATCCACATCACTGTAAGACGTCTCAGCTATATAGTACATGAAATGTCGATCACTATCGGGTCTTGGGCTGAGTACAGGTGATTTAGTAGCATAGGGGGAGACGAGCTTTCCTTGGTATTCACTGCCCTACTAACGAGGACTCTTTATTATATTTGGCTGCGTTGTAGGATTTGTCTCAAATTTTTCCTATATGTCAGCGCTGTAGCTTACACATATTATTCGAAGTGCATACGTGAAAGTTTGAATAGTGGTGTGGGAGATGCATTGGCGATAATGGGAATAAGGGACAGGAAATTCATAGGCCTAGCTAGTGTAAAGAAAGCATGTTAACAGTGTAGAGACTATTTTTGACACGTTTAATCTGACTGAAAATTGTCCCTATGCTCGTGCCTTCCAGTCAAAAAAACTGAGACTAATTCAAAGAGAGATTAAGACCTCAGAGATGGACAGGTTTGGAATTATAGATTGATGAAAAAATAACTAACTGATCCGGACAAGTCTCTGGAATCCAAAGGCATAAATCAATTTTATGGATACTTCGTGCAGGTGGGCCTAGTTTGACGAAATGAGTTTGACCAAGTCACGTAATATGGGGTTGAAGAACAGAGGTCTGAGGTGAACAGAACCCAGCAGCATGCCTTGCACTCCAGATTTTAGACTCACTCACCCTGGGGAAATGTCAGATGGGGCTGTCAGACCTCTACAGCGACCCGATGGATCCAGTGATATTCTCAGCTGAGGGGGAATTGCAAAAATAGGGGCATACACGGGTGTTGGGTATGGATGACCACTCAGGAAAACGCATTCTCAAGAAACTGGGCTAAGATTAAAAAAATTATATTTACCCTGTTGATTTTGTAGCTATGCAGGGACTTAAGCCTCTGCTCCTTAGCGCCACCTAAAGTAAACAGTAAAGTAGACAATATTCCATAATCCTAGGCAAAAAATATTATAAATCTCTTTCTGGTAGTCAGATCTGATGAATGTACGTGGTCATATCCCCCACATGTTTTCATCCGTCTGGTATTCTCCCAAAGTAACATGAGTAGCAATGGCGGTGTAAAAATTTTTATAGTTTAGATCTGATATCCTGTTAATACATCCACATGGATACGATTTACATAATGCTGTGGTAGTAGATGTGTTAACACACCAGTTGAGAAAGAGGAGCAAAAAGAGACACTGTTGGCCGCCATTCCGAGAACTCATTCTAGATAACCAAGAGATATTGTTTCATTTAAACATCTTCCATGTACTTGTAGTATTCCAGGATAGTTTAAACCAGAGACCTTTGTGAGTAATTAATATGAGCGGACGATGCAATGAGAGATGAGGCCTTATGGTCGCCAAAAGTTTTTCTTCACCATATTCGACATGTATTTTTTTGACAGCACAGAAAAGAAGCTTGTATATTGGGCCACAAACTCATAGCATTGAACGACGCGATTATGACGCCTTGTTCACCTCTCTGCTTTTTAGAAGGCCCTCCTCTGTACTAGAGAAGCAGTCAATGGTGTTGTGGGATTGCAGGGGCTCACATTTTCAGGTTCCACGCAAATGGTCCATCCATGTATAGATGAGTTATTACATCCTGGAGAAAAAAACGCATCACCAATGGGGAACCAGCCAGTTCGATCTGAAAAGCAGATCTCTTGTTACCCAAAGTTATGTTTTAGCGGTTGTTAAGAAAGTGTTAAAACTCACATGTTACATTGTAGGGAGATTGTATTGACGTGACAAATATTCCAATATGGAACTTCAGGTAGACTGGAGCAAGAGCCCCAAGAAGTGAGAAAAATAAATGAGACTAAATTCCATTTGTGAAACAACAATCTTATTCCCAAGGACATGGATTCTACAGTATTTTTTGTCTTTAGGGGGCTGAACCAGGACAGTTGGCAGTCAGGGGACCTTTGTGACATGTGACATGACACAATGGAATCCCTGGGGCCACTAAATGGTCCAGCACGGCCCTCTGACCACTCAGTCCGGCATCGGTACCTTGACCACTCATTGTCACGCATCGGTTAGTCTGACCCCACACTCATTGGCCGCAACGGCCTCTGCCCACTCATTGGCCGCTATAGGTGTCCTCTGACCACATCATTGGCCGCATCGGGTACTCTAAGCACCATGGCTGCCCGCATCTGTCCTCAAATGCACTCACTTAGGCTTTTGCATCGGTCCTTTATCCTGACCCACACATTGGTCCATTCTATCGGTCCACATAGCCATTTGGGAATTCTGCTGGTCTATTCACTTCTTAGATATTAGCACCACAGGTCTTGGGAAGTTATAACCTTGCGGAGAGTGAGGTACCTCTGGTCACAGCTCGATGTGTTGCACTATATTGTGGTAGATACTTAGGACTTTCACTAACAGTGACACATTGGGGCTCATTTACTAAGGGACTCTTCTAGGAAAAAATGACTTGCCACAGGGATTACACAACGTGGTGTACACGACTATTGTGCACACGTAACCCTTTTGTGGTACGAGCTGCTGTGGGCTTCATGGCAGCTACAAATAAGGGGGCAGTGCCCTGGGTCGTTCTAATGCATTCGGACTCAAGCACCGTATTTAACTGGCAATCTGATGTCGCCCGCACCTATGTTAAAGGATTGACACCACAAAAAAGAGGTGAACCGGTCGGGCCAACGGGGAAGTGGAAGATCTGTGATTTCTGGGCAGATATTGAATGAATCGCCACACCCGAGGCCAAATTATAACACGGAGAATTAGCACTTTTAGTGAGAATTTCCCAATTTCTAAGTAAATGTGCACCAGTGACTACAAAACCACATTCCTTAGACCCCACCGAACCTTATCCTGGTAAAGGCTTCATGACAAGCCATGTGCTGTATTTGCAGGAACAAACTAGGGCCAATGGGCCAATGTTGTAGCAAAAGTGCCTTCAGACCTGCCGGACGATGTCCAATTAAAAGTGCCTGGGCCGCACCTCGAAATAGGGGCTTGGAATGGGACTTGTCTATCATTACCCCGTGGTTGTCTGGCCATTCACATGTGGTTGGCCTTGTTGTGCATGGCCCTGCCTGACCATACATCGTGATCCGTGTATACCGTAGAAGTCGCAAGGCCGTGAACATTAGTCCTGCCAAAATTACAAATTAGCTCACGGCCCTAAAACTATGTCCTGTGCTAGGAGCCTGAAAGTGTTGTTTTTTTATTTTTCTAGAATGGGGTAGAGTTATATCTATTATAGGGATTGCAAAGGCAAACTTGCGCCTCATAGACACACTTTTGTTTTTTTTTAATGTGAAAAACAACACCGTAATTTTTTTTGTTTGCATCTAAAAAAACTGACCCCATTGACTGAATACAAGGGAGCAAAAGCCAGCTTGTGATTGTTACTGTATTTCTCACACACATTGGAACTGGGCCGCTATTTTTTAATGTTTTGTTGTACAGGTATAGTCCTTTACGTGAAGTCTATGGGAATCCAAAAAAGCGGCCTACATTGGTAGACGATGTCCAGTTGTATTATACGACCTGTTTTTAGTTTTTGCGGCTGGTGAGTGCCCAGAAGGACCAGGCCAGGGTAGTGTCAGTATTTGTTGCGGAAGTGGTACAGTGGACGTAGGGTTTACATATGGGTGAAACACACGACCACAAAGAACGGGGAATAGTCTGTGCCTGAGGCCTTACAATGATGATCCGACCCATCCAAAATTTCTGAAGATCTGGTCCGTTTGGGGACAGAAGAAAATGAGCTTTACAAACAACTGTAGTGCGGAAGAATGACTTCTCTTCTTAAGGGGGGGTTCGGGAGTGCGACAAAGGAAAAGCAGCTTCTCTGTGGACCTCAGAGGTTGAGTTCCTAGACCATCCCGAGCCGTATTCTTATTCATGGAGGTCTGACGTTGTATCTACTTCTGTTGTCCTTCCAGTGGCTTCACTTGTGAGCATCCTGTTTTTCTTTGGCATGACGACCACCTCACGCGGTAGTGTTGTGCAGTTAGTGTGTGGGTAAAATGAATTGACTATTTATGATTTTGACTGCAGGCTGGTATAGGGTCCATCTTCTGATTGTTCTGTTGTGGCACTCCTTAGAGCTTGCGGCGGGGATATCTTTAAGAGCGGTTTGTACTAAGTCAGCAGAATAAATATTTTATGGCTGGATGTGCAATACTTTGTACGTTTGGAATCATTATTCCGGACCTTGTTTGCTACAGCGTCTGTTCCTGGATACATTTTTCACGATCTGGAAGTCCTAAGAACAACGTATCGGAGTGCAGATAGTGTCCGCTACCTGGGTATCTTCCGAGGAAAAAGGGTCACACTGTACCCGATTTTTAATGAACACTGTGTAGTTTTCTGTGGACGCCATGTACGTGTTGTTGTCCCCATCTTGTATCCATCCGTGGTGGGGTGAAAACTTGGTGCCTGAGTTTGATGCTGTTTCCTGATTTCTTTATGTACAAAGGGTTAGTTTGCTGAAAAAGGAAGAAGAAAAATATGTAAATTAGGGGAAGGCAAACAGTTTAGAATTTCCTAATCAAAAGATACAATTTTTGTAACCAGACAACCATTATACGTGAAATATGTGAAAATATAGGATGGTGTAGGTGGTTGATTTCCTGTAAATTAACTCACTTGGCCACCGCACCAACCTCCGATCTGGAGCTTGCATCCCGAGGAAAGAGAAATAGGTTTCCCACATCTCCACTTTAATAAGTCTGCCTCGGCTGTATTTAACAATAATATTTCTGGTTCCAGTTGCGCGTATGTTTTTATGGAACCACAAAAGGCAGTTTAGGGATTCTTGAGGGCGGGTAGTAGAGTATATGTTCCATGGTTTGAGGGAAATAGTAATAGTATATCATTTCATATTGTTTATTTTTCCCTACATGTGTTATAAGGTTCCACCGAACCGAAAAAAATGCCGTCGTTTTTGCAATTTTTGTTTATGGGTGTGATGTTAGAACAAAAAAACACCCATTAATGAAAATAATTCTGGCAAAAAATGACTTACGATCAAGGGGTTTTTGTAAGCGTATAGAAATAAGGGTCTACCCAATAGCCACAGGAGTGGATAAATGCTAGCATTAAAGTAGGGGCACACCAGGGTGAACGTGAATTAAAATGTGGCACATAATTTATATATCGGTAGTTTTTTTTTTATGATGATTCATAACAAACACCAGATGATCTATGGCATGGATGTCTTTTATGGTATGGAAGGCTCACATTGTAATATTGAACCGCTCTTAAGGACCACAAAGTGAGCTAAAGTGGCGGTGTTATACCATGTGATAAGGGCAGAGTGCAGGTCTATTGAGAGATGGGGTTCCCCTTCTCAGCCAAAACCCCCCTATCCCTCTCCGACAGAAGAAGGACATTCATGTGTAAGATCTCCTAGTTTCCCAAGTTCACTTAATTAAATAATATGAATGTGTAGATTTATGATGGTGTATGTGGGTAACAGTCTTCTCGAATATCCTAAAAAACTACAGTAGAGATGGATGACCCAGTGTTCTATTAGAAATATGCGATTTTGATGCCTGACTCTCCATAGCATGATCCTCTTCTCTTTGTACATGGAATATAAAATGGGAGAGCAGTGTCAAACACAGTTATTGTTGTGTCCACGTGGGCGTAGGAAGGCCCAAAAATGAGACTGCAGGCAGATATAGCCCCCCTGGTCTATAGGAATGCCTAAAGTAAAAACCATGCCCAATATACCTATATCTCTAACCGCATGGGACCCTGAGGGGATGGGAATGTTTAAAAATGGTTTCTCTGGTACAAAAGTCAGCAACATAGATAGAAGAATTTCAAGCTTTTACAGCATTTAAGGGGTAATTTCGGACAACCACACTTGGGCACTGGCAGAGATGTAATGGAGACAAAATTACATAAAGTATTGCGAAACTCCTCTTACTTTGAGATCCGGCATAGAAGGATCGGCACTGCCTTGCACGAGAACATGTCGCAGGATCAAATGGTTGATATAGAACAAGTTGTCATCATTGGGGTCCACTGAGGACATTCCAGCCCAAGTGCAGAAAGCAACTAGGGCAAACTTGAAATGTGCTTGCCCATGGGATTTCTCTAGAAGACCCATGGCAGTGTATTGTTTTTTTTTGTTTGGCAAAGAACCCCCCTAAGCCGAGTGCAGAATTGGAGATTGTTCCCTCAGGCCCCCACAAAATGGCTCCTTAGGTTGCCAGCACGGGATTGCAACCTTGGTGCTAGCTAAACATTAAACTTGGACCATTGGCCATGATGTAGATTGGTCGTTAGTGGCAGGCACAATGTTATATTGTGCAGATCAGCCTTTGTCAGATTGTACTCTAACCCATCCCAAAAGAGTTGTCCACTAGCCAAGTATAAACGCAAGAAGAAAAGAAGAAATGTATGGACCCCCGTTAGAGACAGACCCAGCATATGGGGGGCTCTTCAAGGGATTGAGAATATACAAAAAAATTCTTGTACGTCGTGCAAGATAATAGTGGTAGTCATCGTACATAGTAATGCGGGGCAGACTGTGCAGTATTCCAGATAGTAAAGTGCTCTCAGACCCGACATATGGGGAGACGATCTCGTAAACAGTCACATTGAGCCTCTGTTCTACGGACACATAATCCCAACAATATCACCACAAGTATGCTCCGATACTTGAAGACTCAGCGGATTAGGAGGCATTGACTATGTAACCAGCATGGTACCAGTAAGTATCCCCCGGGACCCGTGGACTCAGCTGATCTCAATGTTTGTTCCTATTATTGTTGGGAGTGACCTCTCCTTCCACTGCCGACAGAATATCCCAGTAATCTGTTTCCCGCCCAGTCAAATGAAAAATACGGCTAGAGTTCAGAGTGTTAGAGACAACGAGCGGGGAGTTGTCAGAAAAAGGGTTACGGCATTAAACCAAACCAAATGTTCCCCGGTTATACATTAATTACCAGTGTATGATGGACAGGACAATGTACTAAGTTGTCTCTGAGCGACCCTTGTATATTGAAGGCCAAAATATTGAGAGCAGACATCCTTGTACCACATCGATGTAATTTTTGCTTTATAGTATAATCTTATGTGTACACAGTTGTTAGAGAGCGCGCAGTTACATATAAAACCCCTTCATGGATCTTACACTTTTACTTGAAGCTAGTCAAACTCAAATAATCCCTCTGACAAGTTCATGTGGTTCACTTTTTCTGTTCCCATTTCTAGAGCTCATGGCTGTGCTTCTGCCATCATAGAGCACTTCATGTTCTTCCTGCACCTCTTGGATATTGTTTTCCAGTAGTAGTATTAAAAAAATACAGCAAAAAAACAAATGTTTGTAAGAGAATGTAGTTTATGACATGGCCAAGGTACCTGGTGTAGAGCAGAAGTGTGGAGAGTCATGGGTTGTAGACAAGTAGGTTCGCGTAAACCAGGGGATCGCGACACCGGCGGGCAGGGTTGTCGAATGGATTCAAACACAGGAGGGCGCCCTGTAAAATGGCATCGGAAGCCCACATTTATTCGGACAGATTTGTTTTGCAATCAAAATACAATATCTTGTTTTACGGTTGGAGTCAACGCGACGACATGAGAACTGTATTGCGGGGGTTGGTCACTATGCATTAAGGGAAGAGGACAGGCCTTGAAGAACCACTGGTATATTTCTTTGGCAGAGGAAGGAGACCTGTCGTTTTAAGGCATTTCAATGGAGAAAGAAGGAGTATGAAGTACTAGCAACGCCAAACTACATGGTACTCTTCTAAATATTTAAACCCATAGAGGTTGGTTGCGTTGTGATCGACTGATTTTAGGAAACATTAGGGTATGATTCGGCTCCAGTAACCATAGTGGCTTCCTACCTTTTGGGTTGAAATCTGGGCCAACTATGGGCATATCGCAGTAGGGTTGAAATAAAGACTTTGCTAGAACCCGCAGTCAGTTCATGGTGCTTAAACCCTTGCCTTTAAAAGAGGGGCTGGCCTTGAGCCGCCAAGTGGTTAGTCATATTACAGCCATTCAAGCATATTGTGAGAATTCTTATGTGTCTCGCATCGAGTTGCCAAAGTCTGTATCAAATGTACACAAAGCACGATTGCCTGATGAGATGGTAATAATGGCGGTTAGGTTAATGCAGGCTCACACCCCACTCCAACTGGAATATTTGAAACGATGGTTGCAATGAATTAATGTGTGTGATGATGTGTGGGCACTTTGTCAGAGCGAGGTGATTCAATTAGATGGAGGGGTGTGCACAGGAGTGTCAGTGCCACAATGAATCTAATACCGTAATTGACCGGTGGTCTTCGGTGTGTTTGGTGATGCTTAATAAATGACCAGCGCAACCCCTTGATGGAAGTCCTGTGCACTTCAAGGTGTTGGAAATGTAGGAGTTTTATTTGTCTATTTGAGACCATCAGTTATTGACCCTGCTGGTTTCTGTTTTTTTAGCGATCTGCCTTAATATGTGAACATTGTGGACACCTTCTGTTCTGCCTCTGCTGACCTAGTTGGGATATGGACCTTACTTGTGTCTGTGTCCTGCAAGTGACCAATAGTATCTAGTAGATATGGATCACTTACTAGGTCTCTCTGCCGCTGACATTAGCCCTGAGATGGGTTATATATTTTGAGAATTGTGGTTAGATATAGATGTGATGGCGACTCACTATGGCCACTTACTGTTCTGCTCTGCGCAAACTTGTCTGGATATGGGCCCTATGTTGTCTGCCGCGTGATCCTTGTGTGTGTATAGTTCGTTAGGCTGAAACCTTATTTGTTTACTGATCTTTATGTGTCATGACCATGCTTAGTATAGATAATTATTTGGAACCTAGTTTGTTTCATCCTGCATGACACCTTATGTCTGGGAAATATGGTCCTTTTTACTTGTTCTGCCTGCGATGACCATCGTTATATAGGTATGGTCCGTACTTGTTTCTTGCCGTGACCTGTAGATGTCTGGGATTATTGGCACTCACTTGGTTCTGCATCCGCTAAACTTAGTCTGGATATGGTCCTTATTTGTTATGCGGCCTCGCTGACACTTTAGTTGTGGACTATTCTGACAGGCGATATATGATATGACATGTCGCACATCCGGTGCACGACCTTAGTCTGGAGTATGACTGTCGCTCGTACTGATGCATTGGATCTATGTTCTGCCTCCTGCCTTAGTCGTAGACCACATTGATCCGCTCTAGTCTGGCAGTCCTTAATGTGCCTCGCTACATTGTCTGGAACTAGCTGCTGGGACCTGTCTGGTATGGTCTTACCTTGTTACTCCGCTGCTTAGTGGAAACCTCGGATGTTCTGTGTCCTCCGCTTGACCTTGTGTTGGACCTCATTGTCTGCCCTACATAGTCGGCTAACCTCTTATGTCTGCCTGACTGCACTAACTTTAGTCTGGTTGGGATATTGGTCACGTTTAGTAGGTAATCTGTTATAAAAGTACACACATTGTCTGGGGCACGCTATACTAGAGTTATACTGTAACATCACCAGCATGGGAAAAGTTGTCGATTTATTGGGCGTCTATGAGGTGAACACTATAAAAAACGTGAAAACCTGTGTAGGTTGGGATATGCTCTGAGTTTTTTCTTGCTTGCTTGAGTCCCCATACAAGTGTGTGGCTGGGTGATAGGCGTCAGATTCTAAACAATCGGAAAGTCGGTCTATCATCGCTGTGTTGTGATTGTATAGAGCAGCCCTGTTGTGGTTTCACAGCCCATAAACTGATGGGTCCCGAGGAACACTTTAGATGCTGGTAATAAAGAAAACAGCATTAAAAATCATACTCTTTATAGTTGTTAACAACAAAAGAAGAACACACAGACGCTTCACATCAGCGTAAGGATGTGGTTTATAGGTGAAATAGAAAAGGCTTCCGTTTTGGGGAAGGGCTGAAAGTGTTGGTCTTCACAAAGAAAAGTTAGGGCACGTGATGGCGAACCTTTTAGCAGCCGACGTGCCCAAACTGCAACCAAAACCCCCCTGATTTATTGGAGCCACCAAAATTAAAGCGTAACTTATGCTCCTGTTCTTCAACAACATTCGAATCATATTGGCCTCCTGAGGACAAGATGGAAAATTGGTGGAATCATTTAGCTTCTTTCCAGGTTGTCCCATGGTACAAGAGGAATCATGGGAACACGGAGGTCCTCCAAATGATAATTTGGCCCGTCTACACATCTCCCCTTTCCTACAGTCCCAAGTGTGAAGGATATCACTTAAAGATAGGATCTGAAAGCCGATCTTTTAGGTGCTTGGAACTGCAGGAAGATTCTTTGAGTTTCGTCTGGTGGCTGGGGACTGGCCCGGGTTGCCCACCAGAAAGGGCCTGAGTGCCGCCTTGGCAACCCGTGCCATAGGTTTGCCACCACTGGTCTAGGAGACATGGAATTGGTGGGCAGCTAGCTGGTCAATCAGTCCTGTGCCCAGTTGAGGTGTAGGTGGAAGTGTCTTCATACTTATGAGAAACAAGTCCAGACGGACCCATGTGGGATTTCAAAATTGCTGCTCTCCAGATGATCCTTCGGAGGCATCACACATTCTTATTATCATTATTAAAGCAGCAACATTTTTTTTCCAGTGGATGAAGTCTTGTCTTGTACCCAAAGGTTGAACTTAGATATCTTGAATATAAATCCACAGCAACTTTACGCCAACGTTTGCAGCAATGACAAGACATCAAAAAAAGTAACGGGGATTGAGAAATGGTTTTTCTTTAACGACCAGGAACTGTGTGAGTTTGCAAAGAGCTGGACACTAAATCTCAAGGTTTTCTCTGTTCTCGCCGGCTTTGTACCAGAATTTCAGGAAAGGTTTGGTTCTTTATATTTTATATTCGATGCTGCTGCAGAGAACACTAGTAGATGCATTTCTAGAATTGGCCAAGGTTGTTCTCGGTACAAGAGCTGGCGGTTGCATGTGGTGCAATTTTACTAGATATATGACTTCTGATTATCAAGATGACCCTTTGAGTGTTCAGATTTTGCCTGTACAATCGTGTGCTATTTGCAAGAGAAATCTCTGCAAAGGTTGTTTGAGTTGACAGCCGCTGGTTTATTTAGAAGGATGGATACAACACGCTGGTTGTATGTGTACATCGTCACCTTGCATGTCTGATAAATCAAGAACATATCTCTACAGGATCTTGGAAGGTGTTATGAACATGTGAAAACTGTCAGCTGATCCATGTCCTGTAAGTTCTCAAGGGGAAGCCTCCATGGATGAGATATCCCAACGATAAGTGATCAGATCGTATCTACGGTAATAGATGGATGTTCATGACCAAGGAACGTGCTGTTTGAGCGCGTTTCATCAAGCTTTTTTTCTCAAGCAATACCTACAATGCAATTTCTGATGTTTATAAGGGAGCTTAGGACCAGCGAAACTGAGGCACTACATTAAGAAATATACCCTTCCCATGAAGGAGTACAGTTAGACAACCTAATGACCGAGCAACCACCATTCTTCCAGCAGAAATTGGCACATAGTATTGGAGGTTCCATAAAGTTATACTCGTCCTATGATGCATTCCCCGATTCTGTCTTCTTCCCAAACCAATGGACATGTTTCCAATTGACCATTACTGTGATTTTACACAAGGCACGCTTCTTACTCTTCCATCTGAACCATTGCAAGTGCTCAGTACATGTCCCTTGAAGGCCTAGTGGTGACTACTGTAGGTCAATCATGGGAAGGGGAATGGAGGATCTACCATCACGGGACAAGCTCAACTTTGCTCTCCAATGGATGATGAAGAGTTGTACTGGCTGCCTGGTAACTTTTGTTGGAAAAACTATGGTTAGGCACTAGCTACAAGACCACCAGTTCCAAGCAAAGCCACTTGTCGGGATGAAGGTGAAGAAGGATTATAACTACGGCAACTTCACTTATCGTTGTGGAATCAGACTCCCAGAGATCGTCACCCTAAGATAAAGCTCATGCATGTGGAAAGTCCTAGAAAGCCCATTCCCGTGGAGGACAGAGCCAGTTGGATGTATTACCATGTGGCACATCTTGCTGTACTTAGTGATACTGAGTTGCAATATGAGCCTGAGGAACATTTTAAGATTTCAGGCGACATGGTGGCTACAGTGGGTGTCGGATGTGGAAGACAGAAGGTCACAGATTCCATAATTTTGTGCAGTAGAGATGATGCTACATGTGCGCTATTCCTGCTGAAGCCGCGTGGATGTTAGGCTCACGGCAGCCAACATTTTGGTAAACATGTGCCATCATGACCTTTCCTTTTCTGGATCTGACGACCAGCAATTACACAACCATGACACACGGTCATGTGAATAAGACCTCTTCAGAAGTTCACTCAGGCCACACAGACAACTACATGCCAAATGGAAAAGAAGATAAGAGAGTGCATTTACAATTATCAAAATAATGCAAGAACATCTGGATGAGCCACAACACATGGCACGCACATATCCGGGACGCTGAGCTGTCGACTGGTTTTATCATGTGGCGGTGCCCATGTGTCTCGATACAAAACGGGGGACTTCATTGTTTTTAAGGACTGTATGATTCATAGTTAGTACATTTGGGCAAAAATAAGCAAGTTAAGGAGTTAATTCGCATTACATAAAGCGCGCATATGAAGTGATTTTCACTGTTCAGCTGTACATTTCCACTAGTGAGTAACCATCAAAGCCGTGGCGGCTAATGGGAGTGGGTGTGAAGGCCGGCGCTACTCCGGGGTTTTCCTTCTATATTTTGACGTGGCATTCGGTATCGTTACATGAGGCCGATAGGACGGAGCACAGTGTTGTTATGGTACGTAAGGAGGGATGGTATGATACGTATAAACACATAATGATCGTTGCGGGTAATGGTCTGCCATGGGGGATAATGGTGACCCATTCCCTGTACCCACAGGTATACTATCATTACTCATCGCCAAGATGACACCAGAACTGGCAATAAAATTATCAGGACTTGCTACAATTGAAGGCTGTCCTGGCGCTATTTCCCCCCTTATGTGAAACCATCCACACCAAAAGGCTGGGCCTGGCGTTGGACTGCTTACACGGGCGCGCCACCCATCAGATTTATCAGGGGGGGCAGCGATTACATTATATGCTGTTGTGCACGAGCACCGTGTGTGATGGGGGGAGATTATCAGAAGTGTCTGAGAGCAGAAACCTGTTATAGTGTGTCTATGGCCACAGCAATCAGAGCTCAGCGGTTCATTACAACAGGGTTTATAACATAAAGCTTGAAAGTGCCTATGATTAGTTTCCAGTTTTACCTCAGCAAACTTGATAAAATTCCCCCTATGTGCAGATATGCTATATGTAGGGCTAGAAGAGCATTGGGGCCACTTACCTCAAATGTGGCAATGCAGCGTAGGGTTTACTCTAAAAATGACCCATATCAACATAATAGAAGGACCAATATTAAGGGGTTGGGCCCAAGCTTTAATACTATCCATCAGCTTCAAGGATCGGGAATAAAGTGGTGAGTGGGTGGGAATCCAAATGCTGGGACCCCCAATATGATTCAAAACATGGTTCCATCCTGTCTAAGTGGAGCAGGTACGGAGAGCTGAATCCGTACTGTTTCCTTTGTTAGATTTACTCGCGTATGGCATTGTGAGGTCGGCTACCACACAGGGCATGACTATCCCCATCAGTGCCCAGTGTTGTGAGCTGCCCACTTCATTCAGACAGGGAACCGTTTTCTTTTCTTTATGGTGGTCCCACCAATCATTGTGTGTGTGCAAAGTCGGGAAACCCGGCGAAAATGCGGCGTTCGGACCCTTAGTAAATTTGCCCCTATGTGTGGTATTACTCACCTCCCAGCTGATATTGCTTCCCTTTATTTTTTTTCTTGCCGGTTGACATTTTATTTATCCTAATATATGTGTATTGTTCACCCATGACCAAATCATGAACATGCTCCACAAGGGAGTCACTTTACACCAGACCTCATCAGATTTCTCGGGGGGTAGTGTGGGCCGTTATCTGACTGCTACGACTCACTCTTGTGATTCATACTGTTCTCTAATCTAACCTGGCTTTTTCTTTGATCCCCACGTCTAAAGTCCAATGCTCAATTTAACCAAGCTTTTGCAAGACGATCCGAAAACTTCCCGATCATACCACACTCCAGGGGTTGGTAGTCATGGGGAGAACAGGAGCAGAACAATGTAAGATGAGGTTCTGTAAAAGAGCAGTATCAAGAATTGTCTGAAACCAAAGAATTTCTGCCAGACGCTCCGGTTCTAATTGACACGTTGGCGCGGTGCCAGCTAGGGCGAAATTATAAGTCTATTATCTAAACAATGAGCGTTTATAGCTGTAAATAATATGCATCAGGGTGCGGGGGGGGGTGCAGTTCTCAGAACACAAGCCTAAGCGTCACATAAATACAAGCTATGGTATGTAAAATATTTTACCAACTTTTTTTTTAAATTTTATCTGTCGCCCCTTGCAGAGCAGAGCAACAGGCCGGTATCGGACCAGCTCCGTCACGATTTAAGATTGAAAAAAACAGGGTCGGTAAACGTGAATGTGATACCAAGGCCAGTAGAGGAGGTACAACGTTTACAATGCCAGAGGTTCTGTCCATAATGCTGACTGGTTTTGTTCGCATGCCAGGCTGAGATAAGGTTGCTTCAGACGCATGTGAGCCAGATTTATTCTAATGAGCAAAATTAATTGGCTCTCCTTGATGTCCACCAGGGAATTTTCTTTCTTGTGCTCTACATGTATAGGTGGCCGTGTCTGCACAATCAAATAATCTGATGAGTCAAGCGCCGGACAAAATTCAGACCCAGCTGGGAGGACCCATACATCCTAACAGAATGGCTTCCTACACGGGGCCGGCACCTGAGGCTATGGTGCAGGACACAGATAAACATCTGAATGGTACCGTGATATGCTCTCTTCCACGTGCACAGTGTTGTTCTCCCACAAAGCAAAACCAAACCAAGTGAAACTTAGCAAAATCTGGTACCATTGAGGAAAGGTTGAGCTAAGGTTCAGAAACTTTTTCAGCTGTTACTGGAGACAGTGGTTTCTTGCCTATCTTGTGGCACAGGCCTACGGCGCATGCTCTGTGATACGCCCAGCTCATAGAATTGGACGTGAATGTGATGTTCAACAGATGGAGTCCAGGCGAAAATGGACTATAGTTATATAGACGTAATGTTGGGCTATACAGGACAGGAGGAGGAACACTATATTTTTCCTATTATAAAAGTAGAAAATAATGTCTGTCCATTATTAAAGAGGATCTTTGAATGAGACCCATAAGAATTGGTCTGTAAGGTGGAACAGAAGCAAACACCAATCTGTAGGGGGACTTTGGTTGCCAGTCTTTTGCCGACTAGGGTTATTTCTAAAAGGGGGGCACTACGGTAAAATGTCAGACCCCAAATAAAAAAAAATAATATAGGGGACCCACAAACCAGACCCAATAGGCGACCTCCAAAATAGTTTTATCTCTGTATCATACAGGTAGTCAGTATAAATTTAGAGGCTATGGGACCCCAGAGGGAGTCCTCTGGTGAACCATCCGTGCACTAGGTGATCATCTTCGAATATTGACTAATTTTTGCCATAATACAGGCAGTAATATCAGCTCGGTGGGGGTTCTGATGTCACATCCCCAAGACGGTTTCCACTTGCTGGGAGCACCACATTAGTTGAGGACCAGTATGTACATTTTCAGTTTCTAGTTCAAGTGTACCGGAGCTAGATTTCTGTGACCCAACTACTATACAGAGAAACAGAGGTTTTTTTTTACCAGTATTATCTTTGTCGCCACCATCAAACTGGGCTCCACCCCCTTTGTGTAGGGGTCCACACAACAACCCCCCCACCAAGACTCCAATTGGGCAGCCAAACTCTTATGTCTGTTCCACCCTCCCCCTGCCCCCTTCTACACGCGAGTCCCATTTTCTTCCCAGTTTATGCCATCATTGCTGGGTCACACCCAACAATTCAACCCACAAGAAGTATCCCCACCGGTCGGCGCTATGTATGTCACTGTGCACTGACTCTCAGTTTTTTGTCAGGCTTCTCACGTATTTCATATCCTCTGGACCGCGAGGGTAAACCCCCCCCAACAACTCCTAGTATCACTATTATACTGCAACGTATTATGGGGCCACTGTTACCCTAAATCCAGATTTATGAGACAACTTCCGTATGGAGACCTCGGATCCTCTTATTGTGCATCGAAAGTTGCTAGACTGCTCACTGCGCTCTGAGAGAACTGATGCTTTATGTGCGGACTATTCCCTCTGGAGAAGGCAGTATTCCTCATTCCTGGGCAGGCAGCCATATTATTTTATGCAGAGAAATATTTTGCACCAGTCTATATATAAAAATAATAACCTGAGATATTGTTTATGTTACTTTTCCTTGCCTTGTTGTGTCGTCTTGTTATAGTTACCATTTTATCAATTATCTTTCTTTTAAAAGCTGAATCTGAATCGTCATATGTTAATACAGGGACGCTCAGATTTCCTACAGTATTTAAGTGGGGTTTTTTTCACCTGAAAGCTCCTCCCAAATAAGAAAACACCGATACTGTAAATGGCACATGGTAGGCGGACCCCCACTATTATAGTGTTACATCTGAGTTTGAAGACAGATAATCGGATATAACATGACCAATGTCTTCCTTTACACCTCCATGGGTGAAACATGTGCAAAACAGAGAGGGGATATGCTGGATAGGACTAAGAAAATGGATGAACGGGGGGCCCCTCTTAGGAATTGAGGTACAGGATTGCGTGCAGATTGCCCATACTCATTGCCCACATAGAAGGAGGGAAAAGACTGTGCCCATACTAGATAGGACGGTTAGAAGGAGGAGGACTGTGCACCGTACTAGATAGGACGGAGTACAGAAGGAGGAAGGAGATGTGCCCGACTAGATAGGACGTAGACGGTAGAAGGAAGGAGGGCCATGTGCCACGACTAGTAATTAGGCAACGGTTAGAAGGAGGAGGACTGGCCCGTACTAGATAGGACGGTTTAGAAAGGCAAGGGCAAGGACTGCGACCGTAAGTGAGGTAGGAGATCCGGTTAGTAGGCAGGAGGGACTGTGCCCGGACTAGATAAGGACGTTTAAGAAGGGAGGAGGACTGCGCCACGTACTAGATTCAGGCAGTGATTAGAAGGAGGAGGACTGTGCCCGTACTAGATAGAGGACGGTAGTTAGAAGGAGGAGGGGACTGTGTGCCCGTACTAGTTATAGGCAGGTAGAAGGAGGAGGACTGTGCCCCGTACATAGGAGGACGGTAGAAGGGAGGAGGACTGTGACACGTACTAGATAGGACAGGAGGTGCGTGCCCTCATACTAGATAGGACTGTAGAAGGAGGAGGACTGTGCCCGTACTAGATAGGACGTAGAAGGAGGAGGACTGTGCCCGTACTAGATAGGACAGGAGGTGCGTGCCCATACTAGATAGGACTGTAGAAGGAGGAGGACTGTGCCCATAGTTAGATTCCACAGTAGAGGAGGAGGGGGAGGACTGTGCCCCATACAGACAGGAGGTAGAAGGAGGAAGGACTGTGCCATACTAGATAGGACGGAGGTGCGTGCCCAGTACTAGATAGGACTGTAGAAGGAGGGATGACTGGCCAGTACTTAGACAGGACGTAGAAGGAGGAGGACTGTGCCCATACTAGACAGGACGGTATAGAAGGAGGAGGACTGTGCCCACATACTAGATTAGGACGGAGGTGCGTGCCCATATGATAGGACTGAGAAGGAGGAGGACTGTGCCATGATAGGTAGAGGGAGACTGTGCATAAGGATAGGGAGCATAGAAGAGGAAGACTGTGCCCATCTAACAGACACAGGAAGAGACTTGGGTTAGTTATAGAAGGGTGTGGGAAAGGAACTGGTGGCTCCAGGTACTTAGATAGGACGGTAGAAGGAGGAGGACTGTGCCCATACTAGATAGGACAGGAGGTGCGTGCCCATACTAGATAGGACTGTAGAAGGAGGAGGACTGTGCCCATACTAGACAGGACGGTAGAAGGAGGAGGACTGTGCCCATACTAGACAGGACGGTAGAAGGAGGAAGACTGTGCCCATACTAGATAGGACAGTAGAAGGAGGAAGACTGTGCCCATACTAGATAGGACGGTAGAAGGAGGAGGACTGTGCCCGTACTAGATAGGACAGTAGAAGGGAGGACTGTGCCCATACTAGATAGGACAGTAGAAGGGAGGACTGTGCCCATACTAGATAGGACAGTAGAAGGGAGACTGTGCCCATACTATATTGGACAGTACTATATGGGACAGCAGAAGGATTGTCATTATTCATGAAGGATCAGTGAAGATGAAGTTCCCCCCTCTACTTTTCTAAAGAAATAAAATCCCTTAAATATGTCAAGACTAGCAACCAAGGATCTTTGAGGTGCATTTCATCCATTGAAATCTTGAGTGGGCGCATTTTCTAGGCTCACACTGAAAGATGTACGTCCAGATGAGCTCAGTCTACGGGTTTCATTATTCCTCGCTCAACCCGAGGGAGATGCGTTCTCCTTCATCTTCTGAGACCAACCAGTACGTGTCTGCTTTGAATAATCACTTCTGTGATCTTATGAAGAAATGCAGGCTCCATTGTTACTGGTAAACATTAATTACATAAGTCTTACTGTAACTCTGAACTTTTCTCCACATCCATGGCCACACACAGGCTGTAATGTGAGCTGTGGGGCCTGAGCTGAGGCCAAACAATAAAAGTCAGAGGTCCTCTCTGGTTCCCTTCTGGTGTGTGACTGGAATTACAGGGTATGAAATGGAGGGAAAGTTAGTAATAAAGAAAAAAAATACAGTAAACTGTATATGGACTATTTAATATACATGTATCAAGTCTTGGGGTGGGGGGGTATCTATGTAGGGTCCGCTCAGTTCTTTGTCCTCTAACCTTTGCTGAGAATTGACAATATTGCATCTTTGATCACTGTTGGTCTTCTTACCATAGTTTACCTCTATTTTAGACATTTTTACTGACAAGACCTTAAGACGGTGGTGGCGAACCTATGGCACGCGTGCCAGAGGTGGCACTCAGAGTCCTCTCTATGGGCACCCTTGCCATCACCCCAGGGTAGAGTTTGCAAGACAGGACTCAAGGCCTCTTGCAGTGCCAGGCAGCCCAGGACCCCAGAAGGAAGCTACAATGATGATCCAAACTTCTTCTCCTTCTTTCTACTGTATTGGTGTCCTCAGGTACCTATACAATTTAAACCTGTGAAAGAGCAGGGTGTAATAAGTTACTGCTTAAATTGTCGTATTGGCAAAATACGTGGGTTTTGGTTGTAGTTTGGGCACTCGGTGTCTAAAAGGTTTGCCGTCACTGTCTTAAGAGGTCCCTGAATGTCTCTCAGTTTATGTTGAGGGTGGCCACACCTCTAAGATAGCTCCTGACTCCTTCATAACTATTCTTACTTGGTCTATTGTGTTTGTATAAGAATAAATCTTTATCTGGAGGAACTTCTACCTTTAGGAGAAAGTTGTAAAATGGTTATAGATGGTTAATATTTATCTAATGTGCACGGCCACCCTTGGGCCGGGCTTATACGTCTCGTAGCTACTGATGGTGTTGTTGATTTATTACTTTGCCTTTTGTCCAGGACCTCAGTCATTCTGATGTTGATGACCTATACTAAGGATAGTTGGTAAAATGAGACCGTCCTGGAATACCCCTTTAAAGGAAACCTACCACTGGTGATGGTAGGTATTAGCTGTAAACACCGGGCACCAGCTCAGGGTGAGCTGGTGCTGGAGCTTACCTTTGCTAGTGTTTTAAACCGCTATATCGCGGTTTAAACACATTTTGATGAACAGACCCGAGGTAGCTTCGGCGCTTGATGCGTGTGACGCCTCCGGCACTTCCTATGGAGGCGCGCGCGCATGATCAAGCGCCGAAGCTACCTCGGGTCTGTTCATCAAAATGTGTTTAATCATCTAGATAACCAAAGAGATGATGTTTTTCATTTAAACATCTTCCTTGATTTATATTATTCCAGGAAGTAACCCAGAGACCTTTGTGAGATGAGCACGATGCATGAGCTGGGGTCCAAAAAGTTTTTTCTTCACCATTCGAAATGATTTTGCAACAGAGAAAAGAATTTATGATTGGCCAAATCAGCATGAAGAGGTTATGACCTGTCACCTCTCTGCTTTTTAGTAGAAGCTCCTCCTCTACTAGAGAAGCAGTGCATGGTGTGGATTGCAGGGGCTCACATTTTCAGGTTCCACCAACTGGTCCACCATGGATGATGAGTAAATCCTGGAAAGATCCAATGGGGAACCAGCCATTCTGACTGAAAGCAGATCTCTTGTTACCAAAGTTTATGTTTTACGGTTAATAAGGTTAAAAACTCACATTACATTTAGGGGATTTTGACTGACAAAATTCCAATATGGAACCTCAGGTAACTGGAGTCAAGAGCACCAAGAAGGAGAAATAATGCGCATAAATTCCATGTGAAAACAATCTATCCCAATGGACACGGATTCATACCTTATTTTGTCTTAAGTGGGGCTGAACCAGACATGTTGGCAGTCAGGGGACCTTTGTGACATGACACAATGACATCCCTGGGCCACTAATTGTCCGCATCGGTCCTCTGACCACTCATTGGCCGCATCAGTCCTCTGACCACTCATTCTCCACATCGGTCCTCTGACCACTCATTCGTCCACAACGGTCCTCTGACCACTCATTGTCCACATCGGTTCTCTGACCACTCATTGTCCACATCGGTTCTCTGACCACTCATTGTCCACATCGGTCCTCTGACCACTCATTGTCCACATCGGTTCTCTGACCACTCATTGTCCGCAGAGGATGCGGTCCCAACCGGGCCCAAGAGGCTTTGGGGGCCCATAAGGTTTCACTTTCCCATATGAGAAGACTACTACTATAAACTTTACATTATAATCGGGGGCCTGGCACAGACTTTGCACTGGGGCCCATCAGCTTCAAGTTACACCACTGCTCCCACTATTGTATTAAGATAGCATTACATCCACATCACTAAGACCTCTCACTTATATAGTACATGAAATGTAGATCACTATAGGGTCTTTGGGTGATCTACAGGTGATTTAGTAGAATAGGTGGACATGTTTCCTGGTGTCACTGCCATACTACAGATCTTATAATTTGGTTGCGTGAGGCTTTGCTCACATTTTCCAATATCGAAGCTAGATCACATATTATTCGAAGTGCATCGAATGTTGAATTAGTGTTGGAGAATGGGAGATAATGGGAATAGGGACAGGAATATCATAGGCCTAGCTAAAAAGATGTGACTCTAGGACATTTTTGAATCCGTTTAATCTGATTGTCCTATGTAGTGCATTCCAGAAAATTTGGTACATCTCAAGAGAAGCCTCAGAGTTGGAGGTTTGGATTATAGAGAAAAAAAATGATGGAGTCTTGGAGATACTTGTGAGGGGCAGTTGACATGAGTTTGCAAGTCACTTAATATAGGGGTTGAAGAAGAGGTCTGAGTTGAACAGAACCCAGCAGACATGCTCCCTCAGATTTAAGACAATACCTGGGAAATGTCAGATGGGGGTCAGACATCCAGGACCCCGACTGGTCAGCTGATTCCAGTGTGGGAAGCAACAAATGGGGATCCAGGGTGTTGGGTATGGATGACCACTCCAGGAAACTGGGATAAGATAAAAAAATATATTTACCCTGATGTAGCTATGCAGGACTTAAGCCTCTGCTCCTTAGCTGCACCTAAAGTAAACAGTAAAAGTAGACTGTGATTCCATAATAAGCAAAAATATTCTAAAATCTCTTTCTGGTCAGTCAGATCTGATGATGTACGTGGTCATATCCCCCACATTTTCTCATCCGTCTGTTCATTCTCCCAAAGTAACACTAGAGAGCAATGGCGTGTAAAATATTTTATAGTAATCTGATACTGAACATACATCACAGGCTACATTTACATATGCTGGTAGATGTAAAACAGTCTGAGAAGAGACACTTGGCCGACATTCACGAGAAGCTTCATCTAGATAACCAAAGAGATGATGTTTTTCATTTAAACATCTTCCATGATTTATATTATTCCAGGAAGTAACCCAGAGACCTTTGTGAGATGAGCGCGATGCATGAGCTGGGGTCCAAAAAGTTTTTTTTCTTCACCATTCGAAATGATTTTGCAGCAGAGAAAAGAACTTGTGATTGGCCAAATCAGCATGAAGAGGTTATGACCTGTCACCTCTCTGCTTTTTAGAAGGCCCTCCTCTGCTACTAGAGAAGCAGTCAATGGTGTGGATTGCAGGGGCTCACATTTTCAGGTTCCACCAACTGGTCCACCATGGATGATGAGTAAATCCTGGAAAGATCCAATGGGGAACCAGCCATTCTGACTGAAAGCAGATCTCTTGTTACCAAAGTTTATGTTTTACGGTTAATAAGGTTAAAAACTCACATTACATTTAGGGGATTTTGACTGACAAAATTCCAATATGGAACCTCAGGTAACTGGAGTCAAGAGCACCAAGAAGGAGAAATAATGTGCATAAATTCCATGTGAAAACAATCTATCCCAATGGACATGGATTCATACCTTATTTTGTCTTTAGCGGGGCTGAACCAGACATGTTGGCAGTCAGGGGACCTTTGTGACATGACACAATGACATCCCTGGGCCACTAATTGTCCACATCGGCCCTCTGACCACTCATTGTCCGCATCGGTCCTCTGACCACTCATTGTCCGCATCGGTCCTCTGACCACTCATTGGCCGCATCGGTCCTCTGACCACTCATTGGCCGCATCGGTCCTCTGACCACTCATTGGCCGCATCGGTCCTCTAAGCACTCATTGGCCGCATCGGTCCTCTAAGCACTCATTGGCTGCATCGGTCCTCTGACCACTCATTGGCCACATCGGTCCTCTAGCCAAATTTGGGAATTCTGCTGGTATTTTTTCACTCTTGATATTAGCAAAACAGGTCTTGGGAATTATAACCTTTCGGAGAGTGAGGTACCTCTGTTCATCCTCGATGTTGCACTTTTATTCTGGTGATACTTAGGATTACAAACACTGACACATTGGGGCTCATTTACTAAGGGCTTTCTTCTAGGCTAAAATGACTTGCACAGGTATTTAACAAGTGTGTACACGACTATTGTGTCACACGTAACCCTTTTGTGGTACAGCTGCGCTGGCTTCCATGCACTACAAATAAGGGGGCGTGCCCTGGGTCGTTCTCACTGATTCGGACCAAGCACCGTATTTAACTTGCAACTTGTGTCGCACGCCCTATGTTAAAGGTGCACCACAAAAAAGATGGTGAACTCGGTCGGGCCAATGCGGGGAAGTGACAGATCTGTGATTTCTGGTGCATGATCTTGCATGAATCGCCACACCCAGCATTATACACGGAAATAGCACTTTTAGTGAATTTTCCCAATTTCTAAGTAAATGTGCCCCAGTGACTACAAACCACATCCTTACCCCAACCTATCCTGTTATTAAGGCTTCATGCACAGCCATGTGCTGTTTGCAGGACACAAACTATGGCCAATGTGCCAATGTTTGTAGCCAAAAAGTGCCATTCACCCTGCCGACGATGTCCATATAAAATGCCTGGCCGCACCTCAAATCTGGGCTGGAATGGGACTTGTTCTATCATTTACCCCGTGGTTGTCTGGCACATTCACATTGTGGTGAGACTTGTTGCATGCACCGTGCCTGACCACACCGTGTCCGTGTACAGTAGAAGTCAGCAAGGCCGTGAATTATCTGCCAAATTTACAATTAGCTCACGGCCCTAAAACTATGGTCCTGTGCATGAGCCTGAAGTGTTATAATGGGTAGGTTACATCTATTATAGGTAATTGCAATAGGCAAACTTGCGCCTCATAGACACACTTTTTTTTTTTTTTTAATGTGAAAACAACACCAGAATTTTTTTTTTTTGCATCTAAAAACTGACCCCATTGACTGAAATAGGAAATACAGCTGTATCTGGTTACTGTATTTCTCACCACATTGTGAACTGGCCGCTATTTTTTTAATGTTTTTGTGGTATAGTCCCTTTATAGAAGTCTATGGGAATCCAAAAAAGCGGCCTACATATGGTAGTGTCCAGTGTATACGACCTGTTTTTTTTTGCGGTGGGTTGGCCCAGAAGACCAGGCCATGGGAGTGTCAGTATTTTTATGCGGAAGTTTACAGTGGCGTATGGGTTACATATGGGTGACACACGACCACAAAAACGGGGAGTAGTCATGTGCATGAGGCCTTACAATGATGACCTACCCACCAAATATTTTCTGAAGTATCTGTCCGTTTGGGACAGAAGAAAATGAGCTTTACAAACTAACTGTATGTGCGGAGAATGACTTCTCTTCTAATGGGGAGGAGGAGTGACAAAGGAAAGGCTTTTCTGTGCCTCAGGTTGAGTCCAGACAATCCCGGCCTGTATTCTTATTCATGGAAGGCCTGACGTTGTCTCCTTTGTTGTCCTTCCAGTGGCTTCACTTGTGAGCATCCTGTTTTCTTTGGCGGTCGTGTTTGCAGTGTGTTGGGTAAATGATATTGACTCTTTATCTGACTGCAGGCTGGTATATGGTCCATCTTCTGCTTGTTCTGTTGTGGCACTTCCTTAATAGCTTGTTGCGGGGATCTCTTTAAGCTCGGCTTTGTACTAAGTCAGCAGAATAAATATTTTATGGGCTGGATGTGCAATACTTGTAAGTTTGGAATCATTATTCCTGACCTTGTTTGCTCCAGCGTCTCTTCCTGGATACATTTTCACGTCTGGAATCCTAAGAACAAACGTATCGAGTGCACAGTAGTGTCAGCTCCGGGATCTTCCGAGAAAACGGGTCACACTGTACAGATTTTTAATGAAAACTTGTAGTTTTCTGTGTACGCCATCTACGTGTGTGTCCCATCTTGTATCCATCCGGTGTTGGGGTGAAACTTGTTGCCTGACCTTGTCTGTTTCCTGATTCTTTATGTACAAAGGGGTTCGTTTGCTGAAAGAAAGGACTTTTCAAAAATATGTAAATTAGCTGGAGGCAAACAGTGTAGAATTTCCTAATCAAAAGATAAAATTTGTAACCAGACAACCATTGTACGTGAAATGCATGAAAATATAGGATGGTGTAGGTCAGTGTTGGCGAACCTATGGCACGCGTGCCAGAGGTGGCACTCAGAGCCCTTTCTATGGGCACTCATGCCATCACCCCAGGACAGAGTTCACCAAACACTGAATCTTTCTGCAGTCCCAGGCAACTTAAGAGATCCTGCTCTTAGTGCTATTTGACACTTCGTTGGCTGTTTGGAACTGAGGGAAAAGTGAGAAGGTTTTGAACTGCATCCCGAGAAATAAGGTTCCCACCATCTACACTTTAGATAAGTCTGCCTCGGCTTTTAACAATAATATTTTTCTGGTTTCCAGTTCCGCGTGTGTATTTTATGGAACCACAAAGCAGTTTAGGGATTCTTGAGGTAGTAGAATATGTTCCATGTTTTGAGGCAAATAGTAATAGTATATCATTTCATATTGTTTTATTTTTCCTACATTTGTTTATAAGGTTCCACCGAACCGAAAAAATGCCATGTTTTTGCATTTTGTTTATGGTTTGTTTAGAAAAAAAACCCATATGAAAATAATCTCTGCAAAAATGACCTTAAGATCAAGTGTAGCGTATAATAAAGAGTCTACCCAATACCACAGGGTGGAAACTCTAGCATTTAAGTAGGGGCACCCCAGGGTGAAATTAAATGTGGCATTACTCGGTAGTTTTTTTTTATGATATTCATAAAAACACCAGATGATCTATGGCATGGATGTCTTTTATGGTCTGGAGGCCACATTGTCATATTGAACCGCTCTTAAGGACCACAATGAAGCCTAAAGTGGTATAACAATATGGACACGTCTATTGAGAGAATGGGGTTCCCCTTCTCAGCCACAACCCCCCCATCTTCCCTCTCCGACAGGAGAAGACCATTAATGTGTAAGATCTCCTATGTTTCCCAAGTTCACTTAATAATAATATGATTGTAGATTATGAGTATGGGAACAGTCTATCAATTCCTATAAACTACAGTAGAGATGGATGACCCAGTGTTCCATTAGCATATGCCGATTCTTGTTCCTGACCTCCATACAGTCCTCTTCTCTTGTACATGGAATATACATGAGAGCAGTCAACACAGTATTTTTGTGTCCACGTGGCTAGAGGACCAAAAATGAGACTGCAGGCAGATTATGCCCCCCTGGTCTATAGGAATGCCTAAATGAACATGCCCAATAATACCTATACCTACCGCAGGACCTGAGGGGATGGTCAGTAAAACAGGATTCTGGTAGCAACATAGATAGATAGAATTTCAAGCTTTACAGCCTTTAAGGGGTAATTTCGGAAAACCCAACTTGGGCACTGGCAAGTGTAAGGCACAAAAATACATTGTATTTACCGGACTCAGTCTTTACTTATGATGTCCGGTCACTAGAAGTATCGGCACTGACGAGACCATGTCGCTGGACACTGGTGATATAGAACAAGTGTCATCACTGGGGTCCACTGAGGACATTTCCAGCCCAAATGGCAGAAGCAACAGGGCAACTTGGAAATGGTGCTTGCTCCCATGGGATTTCTCTAGAAGACCCATTGCAGTGTATCTGTTTTTTTTTGTTTTGGAAAGAACCCCCTAAGCCGAGTGCAGAATTGGAGATTGTTCCCTCTAGGCCCCCACAAAATGTCTCCTTAGGTGCCAGCACGGGATTGCAACCTTGGTCTACTAAACATTCACTTGGACCATTGGACATGATGTAGACTTGTAGTAGTGCAGGCAATGTATATTGTGCAGACCAGCCCTTGTCAGATTGTACTATCACCATCCAAAAGAGTTTCCACTAGCAATATAAACGCAAGAAGAAGAAATGATGACGCCCCATAAGAGGACCAGCCACATATGGGCTTCAGGGATGGATATACAAAAAATTCTTGTACGTCGTCAAATTAATATTGTAGTCATTGTACATAGTAATGGGGCAAGACTGTGCAGATATGTAAAAGGTGCTCTCCAGACCCTACATATGGGAGAGATCTGTAAACAGTCCATTGAGCCTTCTGTTACTTCCATAATCCAACAATATCCCACAAGTATTCCTGAACAAGCCCAGAAGGATTAGGAGAGCATTGACTATGTAACCAGCATGCCAGTAATATCCTCCCACCGTCCTCAGCTCTCACTGTTCATTATGTGGAGTGACCTCTCCTCTCCACTCCGCAAAACCCATAATGTTCCGCCAGTCAATAAAATACGGCTGATAGAGTAAACACTGAGCGGGAAGGGTTACGGCATTAAACCAAACCAAATGTTCCCCCGGCTATACATTTATTACCAGTGTATGATATGCAGGACAAGTTCACAAGTTCAGCCATGATAGAAGGCAACATATGAGAGCAGATCTCCTTGTACACATCGTGTACTGCTATATAACTAATCTACACTTTATATAGTTTTACATATAGACCTAAAGATCATGGGATCTTTCTACTTTTACTTGAAGCTACTCAAACTCAAAACCCTCTACAAGTCAGGGTCACTTTTCTGCCTTTCTATTCTCAGTCTGTGCCCATCATAGAGCACTTTCATGTTTCCTGCCTCTTGATCAGATTAGTATTAAAAATTATACAGCAAAAAACAATGTAGGATTTAGAAATGGCCAAGACCGGTTGAGGAGAGTCACTGGGTGTAGAGCAGTGGTTCTTAACCTGTGGGTCGCGACCCCGGCGGGGGTCGAATGATCAAAACACAGGGGTCGCCTAAAACCATCGGAGCCACGATTTTATTGCATTTTTTGGCACAAATACAATATTCTTGTACATGGTTTGGGGTCACCGCAACATGAGGAACTGTATTGCGGGGTCACAGCATTAGAAAGGTTGAGAACCACTGGTGCAGAGGAAATGTCGTTTTAGGCTTCATGGGAAAGAAGGTATGAAAATGTCAACCAAACTCATGGACTCTTCCAAAAACAAGAGGTTGGTTGGTTGGATCACTGATTTAGGAAACATTAGGTAATTCGGTCCAGTAACCATAGTGGCTTCTCCTTTGGGTGAAATCCTGTGGCCAACTCGTATAGTAGATAAAAGCTGTATTACCCGCAGTATCATGTAACCATTGCCAAGAGTTGGCAGCCGCATGGTGGTCATACTACATGCCATTCACTATGTGGCTCTTATGTGTCTCGCAGTCCAAAAATCTGTATCAAAGTCTACAAAGCACAGTGCCATGAATGGTATAGTGGCTGTGTTAGGTAATGCAGCTCAACCCCACCCAACTGAATGAAACTTAAATGCAAAAATGTGATGAATGGGTGTGGCGTCAGAGCGAAGATTCTCACTAGAGACCATGTCCAGGGTCAGTGTCCCAATGATCTAATACCGATGATGCTAAATAAATACCAGAGCACCCCTTGAGGAAGTCCTGTGCACTACACTTAGTCTGGATATGGCCCTTATTTGTTCTGCTAGCGCTGACCTTAGTCTGGTTAGGGACCTTACTTGTTCTAACAGTGCTGACTTTAGTATAGATATGGACCTTAGTTGTTCATCCTGCACTGACCTTAGTCTGAATATGGACCTTACTTGTTCTGCCTGTGCTGCTCTTAGTTTGGATATGGACCTTACTCATTCTGTCTGCCCTAACCTTAGATATGGACCTTAAATGCGCTCCCTGCACTAACTTTAGTCTAAATATGGCCCTTACTTGTTCTGCCTGCGCTGACCTTAGTCTGGATATGGACCTCACTTGTTTTGCCTCCGATGACCTTAGTCTGGATATGGACCTCACTTGTTCTGCCTCCGCTGACCTTAGTCTGGTTAGGTACCTTACTTGTTCTGACAGTGCTGACTTTAGTATAGATATGGACCTTACTTGTTCTGCCTCCGCTGACCTTAGTCTGGATATGGACCTCACTTGTTCTGCCTCCGCTGACCTTAGTCTGGATATGGACCATACCTATTTCTGCCTGCACTAACTTTAGTCTGGATATGGATATTGTCACGTTAGTTATGTGTAATCTGTATAAAAGTCACACATTGTCTGGGCACGCTATACTAGATTATACTGTAACATCACCAGCATGGGAAACAATTGTCTTTATTTGGGCGTCTGAGTGAAAATAAAAAAGTGAAAACCTGTGGTCAGGTTGGGATATGCTCTGAGTTTTTTCTTGCTTGCTTGGAGTTCCCCAATTACAAGTGTGTGGTGGTGATAGGCGTCAGATGCTAAACACTCAGCAAAGCCGGCTCTTTACATCTGCTGTGTGGTGATTTATCATAGCGGCCTGTTGTGGTTTACAGCCACCATAAATGATGGTCCCCGAGGAACACTTTAGATGGTAATAAAGTAAACAGCATAAAACATCATACACTATACTGTATAAACAACAACAAGAAGAACACAGAGCTTCACATCGCTAAGGATGTGGTTTATAGGTGAAAGAAGCTTCGTTTTGGGGAAGTCCTGAAAGTGTTGGTCTTCAAACAGAAAAGTCTAGGGCAGTGATGGCGAACCTTTTAGCAGCCGAGTGCCCAAACTGCAACCCAAAACCCCCCTTATTTATTGTGAGGTGCCAACCAAAAATTAAAGCAGTAACTTATTGCTCCCTGTTCTTCAACAACATTTGATCATATTGGCCTCCTGAGGACAAGATGGAAAATTTGCATCATTTTAGCTTCTTTCCAGTGTCCCTCTGTACACAGAGAATCATGGGGCCAGCAGGAGGTCCTCCAAAGATAATTTGGCCCTGTCTACACATTCTCCCCCTTCCTACAAACCCAAGTAATGAAGTATCACTTAAATATATGACTGAAAGCAGCATCTTTTAAGTTGCTTGGAACTGCAGGGAGATTCTTTGAGTCCTGTCTGGTGTGCTTGGGTGATGGCCTGAGTGCCCACAGAAAGGGCTCTGAGTGCCGCCTCTGGCACCCGTGCCATAGGTTTGCCACCACTGGTCTAGGACATGACATGTGATGGGGCAGCTAGCTGGTCAATCAGTCCTGTGCCCCAGGTGAGGTGTCAGGTGGAGTGTCTTCATACAGTACTGAGAAACAAGTCCAGACGACCCATGTGGGATTTCATAAATGCTGCTCTCCAGATGATCCTTCTCGGAGGCATCAATCATTCGTATTTCTCATATTAAAGCAGAACATTTTTTTTCCAGTGGATGAAAGTCTTGTCTTGTACCCAAAGGTTGAACATTAAGATATCTTGAATCATAAACCACAGCAACTTTACGCAACGTTTGCAGCAATGACAAGATCATCAAAAAATAACGGCGATTGAGAAATGGTTTTTCTTTTTAAGACCAGGAACTTTGTGTGAAGTTATGAAAGAGCTGACACAAATTCTCAGGTTTTCTCTGTTCTCGCCGGCTTTGTACCAGAATTTCAGGAAATGTTTGGTTCTTTATATTTTATATTCGATGTCTGCTGCAGAGAACTAGTAGATTGCATTTCTAGAATTGGCCAGAGGTTGTTCTCGGTACAAGAGCTGTCGGTTGCATGTGGTGCAATTTTTCTTATATATATGACTCTGATTATCAGAGATGACCTTTGAGTGTTTCAGATTTTGCTGACACGTTTGCTTATTTTGCAAGAAAATCTTCTGCAAAGGGTTTTGTTGTGAGTTGAAGCAGCTGTTTTATTTAGAAGGATGGATACAACACGCGGTTGTATGTTGTACATCGGTCCACCTTGCATGTCTGATACATCAAGACATGATCTCTACAGGATCTTGGAAGGTGTAATATGGCACTGAGGAACTGTCAGCTGATCCATGTCCTGTAAGTTCTCAAGGGGAAGCCTCCATGGATTAGACATCCCAACGATAAGTGATCAGATGGTGTCTAATAGATAGATGTTCGTGACCAAGGAACGTGCATGTGTTTCACATCATCAAGTTTTTTTTCTCAAGCAATACCCACAATGCAATTTCTGATGTTTGATAAGGGAGCATTATCCAGCTAAAAGAGGCCACTGACATTACCAAATACTATTCCCATGAAGGAGTTAAGTTAGACACCCAATGCCAGCAACCACCATTCTCCAGCAGAATATTGGCCATAGTATTGGAGTTTCCACATAAGCTTACACTCTTCCTATGATGCATCCCGATTCTGTCTCTTCCTCCAAACCATGGACATGTTTCCAATTGACCATACTGTGATTTATCACACCAGGCCTCATCTTCTATTGACCCATGGTCCATGTCTAATGGTCACATGTCCCTTGAAGGCATAGTGGTGCTACTGTAGGACCAGACAAGCTCAACTTTGCTCTCCATGTGTATGAAGTGTACTTGGCTGCCTGGTTACCTTTTGTCAGAAAACTTTTGGTAGGCACTAGCTACAAGATACCACCAGTTCCAGGTACAGCCACTTGTCGGATGAAAGGTGAAGAAGATTTAGTATTACGGCAAATTCCATCTATTAGGAATCAGACCCCAGAGATCTCACCCTGAAGATAAGCCATGCATGTGGAAGTCCTAGAAAGCCCCCTATTTCCCCTTGGAGACACGAGCCATGGATATACATGTGGGGGGGGGGAGACGCACATCTTGCTGTACTTAGTGATACTGAGTTGCAATATGAGCCTGAGGAACATTTTAAGATTTTCAGGTCACGTGGTACAGTAGGGTGTCGGAGTGGAGCAGACAGGTCACAGATTTCCATAATCTTGTGCAGTAGAATGATGCTACATGCTGCGCTATTCCTGCTGAAGCCGCGGTGGAGTTAGCTCAGCGGCAGCCAACATTTTGGTAAAATGTGCTCATGACCCTTCCTTTTCATGGATCACGACCAATACACAACCAAGACACACGGTCATGTGAATAAGACCCTTAGAAGTTCACCTCAGGCACACAGACACTACACATTGCCAAATGGAAAAGAGTAAGAGAAGTTGCATTTACAATTATCAAAATAATGCAAGAAACATCTGGATGAGCACAACACATGGCACGCACATTATCCGGGACGCTGATGGCTGTCGACTGTGTTTTATCATGTGGCTCCCATGTGCTCGATACAAACGGCGACTTCGTAAGGAACTGTATGATTCATAGTATAGTACATTGGGCAAAAATAAGCAAGTAAGGAGTTAACTTCAATTACATAAAGCGGCGAATGAAGTGATTTTCACTTTCAGCCTGTACTTTCCCTAGTGATAACATCAAAGGCCGTGGCGGCTAATGGGAGATGGCAGTGTGACAGCCGGCCGCTACTCCGGGGTTTTCCCTTCTATATTTTGACTGTAGGCATTCGGTATCGTTACATGAGGCGATAGGACGGAGCACAGTGTTGTTATAGTACGTAAGGAGTGGATGATACGTGTAAACCATAATGACGTGCGGTAATGGTCTGCCATGGGGTATAATGGTGACCCATTCCCTGTACCCACAGGTTATACTATCATTTACTCATCCCAAGATGACAACAGACTTGGCAATAAATTATCAGGACTTGTACAATTGAAGGCTGTCCTGGCGCTTATTTCCCCCCTTATGCCACCTCCACACCAAATAGGCTGGGCCTGCCATAAGACTGCTACACCGGCACAGCCACCCATCAGATTTATCAGGTGGGGCAGAGATTACATTATATGCTGTTGCACCTAGCACCAATGTGTGATGGGGGAGATTTATCAGAAGTGTCTGAGAGCAGAACTGTTCTAGTTGTCTATGGCAACCAATCAGAGCTCAGCTTTCATTACCCCACAGCTGCTTATAACATTAAAGCTGAGCTCTGATTAGTTTCCATGGGCAGCTAGAACAGTTTTACCTCAGAAACTTGATAAATCTCCCCCTATGTTGCTAGATATGCTATATGTGGGCTAGAGAGATTGGGGCCACTTACCTGAAAATGTGGCCATATGCAGCTAGGGTTTACTCCTAAAAATGCCCATATCAACGTAATAGAAGGAACAAATTTAAGGGGTTGGCCCAAGCTTTAATACTATCCATCATCCTCAGGATCGGGAATAATATGGTGATTGGTGGGAATCCAAATGCTGGGACCCCCAATTATCATTAAAACATGGTTCCATCCTGTCTAATTGGAGCAGTCGGGAGAGCCTGATCCGTACTGTTCTAGTTACTGCGTATGGGCATTTGTGAGGTCGGTCACTACAGGGCATGACTATCCCCATCAGTGCCCTAGTGTATGCTGAGCTGCCCACTTCATTCAGACAGGGAACCGTTTTCTTTTCTTTATGGTGGTCCCACCAATCATTGTGTGTGTGCATTGCACAGATTGAGCCAATTGCAGTATTTCTCACGTCATGGCACATACATATTTAACCTTGCGATAAAATATCTATATTTGTGGACATTGGGGCACATTTACTTACCCGTCCCATCCCGTTGCGATCCCCGCCATGCGTTGTCCGACGAGTTCACCTTCTCCTTCCTGGTGCATGCAAGTGCTGATCTTGCGACACAATTTGGTTTTTAAATTCTGCGGTTTGTCCGAATCAGTCGGGTTGTCCGACGTCCACGCCCCGATTCGTGTTGCATGAAAGCCGGTGCCGATGCGACACAATCCGATCGCATGCACCAAAAACCCGGGGCAATTCAGGGCAAAACGTAAAAAAAGTTGTGAAACCCGACTAAAATGCAGCGTTCAGACCCTTAGTAAATGTGACCCAATGTGTGGTATTACTCACCTCCCAGCTGATATTGCTTCCCTTTATTTTTTTTATTTATCCTAATATATATGTATTGTCCACCATGTCCAAATCATGAACATGCTCCACAAGGAGTCACTTTACACCAGACCTCATCAGATTTCTCGGGGGGTAGGGGGCACTTTATCTGACTGCATACGACTCATCTTTGTGATTCTAATACTGTTCTCTAATCTAACCCTGGCCTTTTTTTTTTCCCCCACGTCTAAAGTCCGATCTGCTCAATTTAACCAAGCTTTGCAGACGATCCGAAACTCCCATCATACCACACTCCAGGGGTTAGTCATGGGGAAACAGGACAGAACAATGTAGATGAGTGTTCTGTAAAAGAGCAGTATCAAAGAATGCTGAAACCAAAGAATTCTGCCAGCAGCTCCGGTTTCCTAATTGCACGTTGGCGCGGTGCCAGCCGAGGCAAAATTATAAGTCGTATTTATCTAAACAATGAGCGGTTTATTATGCTGTAAATAATCATACATCAGGGTGCAGGGGGGGCAGTTCCTCAGAACAAAGCCTAAGCCGTCACATAAATACAAGCTCTGGTATGTAAATATTTTACAAACTTTTTTTAAAATTTTATCTTCGCCCCTTTGCAGAGCAGCAACAGGCCGTATCGCGCCAGCGCCGTCCCCGATTAAGCATTGAAAAACACAGGGTAACTGATTGTACCAAGGCCAGTAAGAGAGGTCAACGTTTACAATGCCAGAGGTCTCGTCCATAATGCCTGGACCTGATTTTTGTTCCGCTGCCAGGCTGAGATAAGGTTGGCTTCAGACAGCATGTGCAGCCAGATTTATTCTAATGAGCAAAATTAATTGCACTCCTTGATGTCCACCAGGGATTTTCTTTCTTGTGCTCACATGTATTGGTGTCCTGTCTTGCAATCTATAATAATCTGATGGGCAAGCGCCGTACAAAATTCAGTCCAGCTGGGAGGATCCATACACTCCCTAACGCATGGCTTCCTCACGGGGCCCGGCCATGAGCTCGGGAAGGACACAGATAAACATCTGAACGGACCGTGTATGCTCTTTCCACGTGCACATGTGTTTTCTCCCACAAAGCAAAACAAACCAGTGAACTTCATCCAAATCTGGGCCCATTGAGGAAAGGTTGAGCTAAGGTTCAGAACTTTTTCAGCTTTGCTGGAGACAGTGTTTCTTGCCTATCTCTTGTGGCACGGCCCTCCGGTGCTCTGTTACTCCCAGCTCATAGAAATTGGACGAGTGATGTTCAACAGCTGGATCCAGGCTAAAATGTGACTATAGTATAGCGTAATGTTGGCTATACAGGACATAGAGGAACACTATTTTTCGCTCAAAAGTAGAAAATCATGTTGTCCATTTATTAAAACAGGATCTTTTGATGGGCCCATAAGAATTGGTCCTGTAAGGTGCAACACAAGGCAACCCAATTTGTAGGTGACTTTGGTTGCAGTCTTTTGCCACTAGGGTTTTTTTCCTAAAAGGGGGCATCCGGTGTCAGACCCCAAATAAAACTAATATAGGGACCCACAAACAGACCCAACCGACCTCCAAATTAGGTTGTCTATAAGATTCAGTATAAATTTAGAGCCTGGGACCACTAGAGGATCCTCTGGTGAACCATCCGTCACTGGGTGCATCATCTTCGATATATTGATAATTTTTGCATAATACAGGCAGTAATATCAGCTCGGTGGGGGTCTGATTGTCTACATCCCCACAAACAACTGTTTCCAGTGCTGGGAGCGCCACATTGGTTGAGACCAGTATGTACATTTCAGTTTCTAGTCAAGAGATCGCGAGCTGAGTTTCTGTGACCCAACTACTATACAGAGAACAGAGGTTTTTTTTTCCAGTATTACTCTTTTTGTCGCACCCTAAAACTGGGCCAACCACTTTGTGGGTCAAAAAAACCCCCACTCCAGCATTGGAATGCAAAAATCTTATGTATGGTAAAAAATCAAAATGCAAACTTCTAAGAGAGTCACTTTTCTTACATTTTTGCATAATTGTGGGTCCACTTACCAAAATGAAATCCCCACGGTGGCCTATTATGTATGTGCCCTTCTCTAAGTTGCGGTTCTCACATATTTTTCATATAATCTGACCGCTATGTAACCCAACAATCCTATATCTATTATACTGTACTTATATGGCCACTATTACCCTAATCCAGATTTATGGAAACTTCAAATGGAGTGCTACTGATAAATGAAGCTCTGGCCTCCCCCCCCAGGGAACACTACACATGAAGGAGCCATTGTGGACAGACAAGAAGTATCCGAAAATAAAACTGAAGATCCAGCAGGAAATTGCAGATCTCTGAGAAAGAAGCGGAGGTCACAGCAAGGGGGTCGGGATGGGGGCCAAGCAAATGTTAGACACTGCAGTGTCATACAACAGAAGTTGCGAACCCGGGAGGAACCGCATCTAATGTAATTTTCCATGACATCCATAGTAGAAATAAACAAAGAGAAAATATATAAAGAGAAAGTAATAGAAGAAATCTATCTAGTCCTCGTCTTTTAGGAGCTTTTTACTTATTAAATAGGTCACCCCATTTCATACAATTGGAGATTGTCTTTGGCCGGAGTCCACCTCTCGACTGTATTCACGGGGGAAGCCGGGCCAAGAGGATAATAATGCAGAAAGCACATGTAATGATGGCTAAATCTTCTGTCTGCATTCCCTGTATAGAGTGATTGTGCAGTTTATTTCTAATTTAAGCCATGGATGGATAATGTTCTGCAGAGAGTAGACTAGGCTGTGACCATGTGTTTGCCGAATCACACCGTGATAATATGGCACCAGTGGAGAGATTTACTACGAGTGTCTTCTAGTTAGACAGTACAAGCTTTGACACTCTAAATCAGTGACACATACTGGAAGTTTACACTGACTACTCTACCTTTGCTCCACCTACTAGTTTGTCAGAATCGGCGTCCTAAGTCCTACCTCTTTTCAAAATAGTGAAAATTTTTTCCAATTTTTGGAAATTTCTTCTAATCTTATGAGATGCAGTCACATTGCTTGTGAAAAGTCAGTGACCCCTTCCACAGTGGAGATCCACAAAGGATAGTCTTGTAGCATCATGCTCAGGTACGCGAAAAGGTAGTGGAAATTGACTTTCTGCCAGGAACCCGCTAGAAAATTAACCTTTTTGCCAGAATTGTAGTCTGGTTGCATAAGGTATGTCCTTTTTTATGATTTTCCACCACCTTCTCCTGCTTAGATATTCTCAATGCTATTGTCGGACCCCCCCTTGATAGGAATGTATTGTTAAACCAGCTCGAAATTGTACCATTCATGTGCTCATGGAACCACCATGAGAAGGGATTACCATGGTTCATAAGAACAGGGGTCCCATTCTCAGTACAGGCAGTACAAGATAGGTTCTTTAGATTTGTTTTTAAAGGAAACCTACCACCATGGATCTATCTAAGGTAGATCGGGTGGTAGGTGCCTCTATTGCATCTTTTTATAACTTTTATTTCCCTAATATACTAATTTTCTAAAGAGGCTACTGGGGCGTGGAGTAGCTGGAGCTGAAGCTACTCGGCGCAGCTACTCCACGCCCCAGTAGCCTCTTTGATCCACCTACCCTGACATCTTTGGCGCGCAGCTACAAGGAGCTGCGCGCCCTCGTCCGCAGAGGCGGAATTTTGCGGATGCGCCGTAGCTCTGGGTTCAGAGCAGTGACAGTGCAGCCGCGGGCCTGCGTTCTGCATGGGCAGAACGCCGGCTTCGCAGACAAAGGAGCTGCGCGCCGATGATGTCACGGTGCGAGGATCAAAGAGACTACTGGGACTACTGCCGCGCCGTGTAGCCACAGCTCCGGCTACTCCACGCCCCAGTAGCTTCTTTAGAAAATTAGCATATTAGGGAAATAAAAGTTATAAAAAGATGCAGGTGACGTGAGGATTAGCCCTTAAAAGCCCTATAGATGCACCTACCACCCGATCTACCTTAATAGATAGATCCGTGGTGGTAGGTTTCCTTTAAGTTGAAATTGTATGCAAGTCGGAATTGGTATATTATGTAATTGTATCTCTAGAAGAAATAGTTTTTCAAATTTTTTTGTCATGGGAACAAGGATCAATAATAAAACTTTATTACAGACACAATTACTATAGGCAGAGAAATCCGTCTGCTACTAGAGGTCTACAGTAAGTCAGGTGTCCTTAAGTCAGGTAACGCCTATAATTGAGGTCCATTCAATACTACAGGAGTTTCGGAAAGTGCACAGTTCTCAGAGATCTCTTCACTGACTATGAGAGTGTCTATTCTTGTGAACTGCCGGGTCCGTGCTCATGATTCCAAGAGTCCAATCACCATCAATAAGATTGATAATAATAATTCTACTTTGGAGATATTCGCAATTGTCCAATACACTCTCTGACAAATATTCTTTTAGTAAAACTGAATAAAATAAATTTGGCACAAAATATTTACAAGGTATCGTGGAATCATTTCACATTCTCTTCCCCACTGTGCGTCGTATAATGGAGATATTGTCTCCGAGAAGCGATGCTCCGGCAGACATCCCTACATTGAGCACCATATGGCAGCGCTCATGTGAGACTCCTCACGGACATGATAGACTCGAAAGGTAAACCGTGCCTCATAGTTTATAGTCTATAGTCTACACTTGGCACAGTCTCACCATTCACTAAGCCCGAAATTATTAACTACAGAGAGGCAAACCCCCCCCATCATAACTCAATACCCGGCATTGTATAAAGTATTCCTAAGCTTCCTCATTGGTTCCATATATTATTTCTAGGTGTGTAGATATCCTGCGGACTGTACTCCTCTATGGTACGTTGTCACATCCGTGTGGTCGTGCGCGAGGCGCTACATGAATACCTCTTTTATCATTCGCGCTAAGAAAACTATAGCACTGGAGACGAGGAGAGGACTCTCCAATGGAGAAATCTAATATTTCACACCTTCCTTACATCCACCGTTTCCCAGGCCGTGATAGATGAGATTTGGGGAGCTGTGCGTGTATGCTCATGTACACACGCTGTGAAAATATGTTTCTTCTAGCAAGAACAGGGAAATTAAAAAGAAAGCTTGTCTTGATTAATTTCCGGCCAGCTCAGAAACTCAACAGTAGCTCGTTCTCCGAGAGAAATTTGTCCTATTCATTTCACGCTGGACCGTGAGTCTTTGAAGTGCCAGAATGTAATAAAACACAGCTGTAATATAAGCTTTTACTTGTCACATAGAAGCTGAAATATAAATATATATATATCTATATACGTGTGTGTGTGGGGAAAAGTTAGTGAACCCTATAAAAGTTTATCAAGCTTTGCATTAATATATAAGGAGAAGCCCACTGAAACTATCATTACCAAATAATTCCGTGCATACGATTAGAGATGAGGAGAACCGATGGTCGGGTTTGGCCTCCTGAACTGGACATATTGCCGGATTGGCCAAACATTTGATGCCCCTAGCAACTAGCCATGGCCATGTTCCTTAGTCTTGGTCAGACGGCCAAATCCAACTATCAGTATCACTCATCTCTACCTACAATACAGCAGAAGAACTAGAAGAGGGTCTTTGGCTGTGGAGGACCCAACAGGCTACGCATACTAATACGGTAAAATAGGATGTGTAATGCTTTATTTTTCCTGTGGAGGTGCTGTAGGAAACATTGGGGCTCATTTACTTACCCGTTCCTGTCGCGATCCAGCGGCACATTCTCGAACAAGGATTCGGGTCTTCCGGCGATTCACTAAGGTCATGCGCCCGATGTCCACCAGGTGTCGCTGCTGCGCCGAGGTCAGCTGGAGTTCACCAACCTATTCCTGGTGCATGTGAGTGATTGATTTTGCAACACAAATCCGATTGCGGGCGCCAAAATGGCCGCAAAATGGAAACATTCGGGAAACCGGGGGAAAAACCGCGATTCGGACCCTTAGTAAATGTGCCCCATTGTGATATCCTTATCATAGGGGGAGATGTCTAATTCATAAAAAAAGGACAACTCTTGAGAAGGTGGATGGAATCTCCATTGTTTTGTCTAACTTTCATTTTCTTTATGGAAGTCTCTCTGTAGAACTTGCCTAGAAACTGTTGGTTTATTTGTAGACACCGATATTCTTAAAGAAAGTTTAGGGTTTTTATTTATAAACGGCTTTGTTTGGATTACCATCCTTTATAAAGGGATATTCCAGCCCAAAATTATTCGAGGACAGGTTATCATTATCAGATAGATGGTGGTCAAACACCAGAACCCCTATAAATCATTTGTTTTCATCAGTTGATGGAGAATGGAACAGGTTGCAGACTGCTCCATTCTCTGTGTAGTGGTCAAAATAGGTTACTGCAGATTTCATGACTTGAATGGGAAATAAGTTTTAGTGGGTCGGTTTAGCTACTATATAGAGAACGGAGCTATCTACTTCCTGGTTTGCTCTCTTTTTATCAGCTGTTGAGAACAGCTGATTTATGGGGTTATCGGACTCAATTTTATGTTGATGACGTATTCTATAGATATGTTGTCAGTACTTTTATCCCCATTAAAGTACAACTGTAAATTATAAAAACTTTTGCCTAATCAAAAATAAGCAGTTCTCTAATTTACTCGAATTCGCTATCCGCAGCTAGGTTTTACCTTGCCCCCCAGGCTAATCTCCATTTGCCATGCTTTTTGGTTTCAATGGGAAACTGTATAGAACAGCTAGAGACGACAGGAGGCTTGTTGAGAGGGGCTGTATGACCTGTAGTGATGACCATGCTTTGGGTCGGCCAATTACAAACAAGCAGTCCTGCATAATTTGAAAGTACTTAATGTGATGCAAAGGACCTTCATTGATGTCACAAGCATGTGACATGTGATCGGTCAATTACAAACATTCTGGCTTCATTGCCCTGAGCTGTTGTCACAACCTGGCAGTGACCACCCACATCAGGAGTAGCTGAATCTGAATCTAATGTTAAATATACCAGATGTATCTCAGGCTAGGAAGAAGCCAGCAGCATGATACAGGTATCGTTGGAATTGTGGTCTCAGGCTCTCTCCAGCTGTGCTAACACTATTTTTTGTCAGTAACTTTGCAGTTACGCTTTAAGTTATTTAAAAAAATTCAGTGGGTCGTCTTCAGTACCAGCTTGCAGTCTTCCGGTACCAAGCATCGAGGTGATGGCATATCTAAGCTCTTTGAAAGCACATGAACGTCTATGACACCCTGAGGCAAAGTCCACGTGTCCGGCTCTTATTTGACTCATGTAATGCCCAAAACTTGTAACCTTCGGCCGGTAATGATAATTCTGCGCTTTGCACTTTTAACTCAAATATTTGCTGACGAACGTTTCTGTGTAGACTGGATACAGGAGTAAACATGTGCAATCACGTTGTATTCCTCACTGGGTAATAAAACATGAAGATTGGTGGCCATCATCGTCACGAGGATCATTGTAGAAGGCCACGGTAGAGAAGTATATCCCATGCACATCGTCCCACGGAAATAGGGCAATGCGCTGCTGGCAAATACAAACTGTGTAGGTATGAACCATAGGTTCCCGATCATTGCCCCACTATGTCCACCCATAATAATGAGGGCTTTAGAACATGGTTACGTAATGGGCCGTGGACCTGGGTGATCAATACCTGACCTGGTCAGATTGTCAGAGTAAATAATGAAGGTTAATCTAGTAGAGATTTCCATGAATGTGATGGTCTGAAGTGCATTAGAAAATTGTGTAATGTTTAATGTATCACTGATTCCATTTTTATTTGATGAACCATGAAAAAACCCTTCTAAAGCTTCTGGGCGCCATAAAGACTATGGTGTCATTACTATCTGCTGACTCCAATTGTAATTAGCAAAATCATCTTGTTTTTTTATGCACATTGTATTATTACACCATGATTTGGTTTTTATAGAATCTCCCTATGATCATCACTGAGGAAGCTACGGCCACTCAGAAGTTTCACATTCAAGGAGGGGGGGGGGGGTGCACCACTATGTGTGCTTGGTGTACAATCCTTCATCCTGGTGGTAGATGTCCTTTAAGAGAGGATTCATTAGCCATATCTGTAACGTGGTGTGGACCATATCTATGAAGTGAGATTTTTTTTTTTTGGATAAATGTCCAACGTGGATGGCCCAGGTTCTGCTACAGCAAAAGCTATCTCAGTGATATGTAGTTCTCTCCTGGTCTTACATCTCGAGATGATTAATGTAGAGTCCTCAGTTCTTGTGAAGCTTCACGCACAATGCGGCCGGGACAGATGTATGCACATTAGTATTCTCGTAGACAGAGGTATGTGGCGTCCACCCCCGCTCCGCTGTATTACACACCTACACAGAGATGAGATATCACAGGCTCATGCTTACTGTACCTTGGATGTACATTATAGGCCATTTCCCAGAAATTGGGGGGTCTCGAGCTGTGTGGGGTGAAAAATGACACCCAGGCCTGGTAAATTCCGGGTGGGGATTAAGCAGATTGTTTCAGGAGTATCACCTTACCCTGTGTACTAGCTTTATGGTAAAATGAGCTCATCAGAGAGATTTAAGATTAGATTTTATCCTCTCCAGGTGCGGGGAGAGCTATCTGATGTTACTCTGTGCCATCCCCTCCTGTGTTTAGCACGCTGCCACCTCGGAAATGTCATGTTGATGGACGTCTAATATGAAAATGAAAAATGCATTATGTTCCTTTTGTCTTTTCTCACTGCTCCACCTCGTTCTCCATCACGTCCCCAGTTATATCCCAAATGTCAGCAAACGTGTCTGGATTAAGTTAGTAGGGGGCCCCCTGTTGCCCCAGGTCAGTTCTGGGGAGGCAGAGGCATGGGTTGACGGTCTACAAAGCTAAGCACTCCGCTTCACCCGCCAGATTGGCAGCACTTTTTGACTTATTTGACAGCAGAAGCCTTCACGAGTAAGATAAGTGCATGCTTTCCAGCCATTTCATGTAACTCTAGCCTCCCTCTTCTCGGTTATTACAGGTTTTATTGTAGCTTTCTCTTATATGATGGCCGGCTCCGCTGCATCGTAACTGTCCTGCCCTGGATGGGAGAAGCTCTGATTAAACATTTATCCTGGGATGAAACAAGCAGATACATTATGTTTCGAGTTGCTTGAACTTTTGGGCTTCTTAATAGTTGCTCAGTGTTCAGATCTTGACTTTAAAGGAAGACGAACCCTAAAGTCCATGGCTGCGATCACCAGATATATGTGACGCAACGTAGAATGGAAAGAGGTTTAAGAGGACCTCCTGTTAGGTGAACAATACAATCAGCTCTATCCATTCTGTAACAGTTCATAACAAGGAACTATTGATTTGATTTTCCCCCAACATCAGACAACCATCTAATACAAGTCAGAGGATTGGTGGGCCTTGCTGATATCCTCCGGTTTGGCCATCGGAGAAGTTCGATGCATCAGATACAGACCATATGCTGATTGCATTTCCCAGACTGAGCAGGGACTCGTGGTGCAATTACTTTCCCGTACTACGGTCTTCACGGGAAGATAGTGACTCCTAGTATCGTAGATGACTATGATCCTTGGAGGCCAAGTCCTCCGAGAAATATACATTCAGATTTGGTTGTATGGGAAACTATGCGTACGTAGAATATAAATATGTCTATCTCAAGTCTTCTACACAACCACCATTCCGTTCCTCCACCATTCCGTTCCTCCACCATTCCGTTCCTCCACCATTCCGTTCCCCCACCATTCCGTTCCTCCACCATTCCGTTCCTCCACCATTCCGTTCCTCCACCATTCCGTTCCTCCACCATTCCGTTCCTCTGATGCCATTTGGTTTTTGTGCTAGGGCTTTGCAATAAACTGGTTCCTCTGGCATTTCTGTAGTTCTCACTACGGGTGCATCTAACACACCCAATTCTCACCGATAAAACTACCGGCCAGTACTGACTCTTAGAGGGTCTATCAGTTTTTAATAGCTGGTACAGACTAGGAAACACCGTTATAGCTCTGTATAAAATATAAGGGGTTCAAAGTCCCAGTCATATAGGACTGTGTTTACTTCCAGTTTACACTTCTATCTCCCGCAGGTTACAGTTCTATGCCCCCTCTTATTCGTTATTATCCCCCGTTAAGCAAATCACATGAGAGCTCTTCAGATATTACAGAAGATCGATTCCTATCAATTATTTGTACACCCTCTCCATGGCCTGGATCACACGTCCATTAAGGTGGGAGGAGGCGGTAACGCCGATCCCATCATACCCTGTGTTATGTATTTACATGCCCCCCGGGGTACTTCCTGCTGCTCATCACCCCTGACATGTGGTCCTCAGGGACCATGTTAAATCATCTTGGGTTGGTTACTCAATGTTCTACTATATGCGGAAGACGACTTCCTGGTTATCAGTGACGACTCCTCCGAAATATGTCCAGCATTTGGTAAATTGCCTGTGCTCGTCGCGAATACCTCACAATTATTACAGGGTGTCATGTCTAAATAGGCTGCGTATGGTTCTATATATTAAATCTGTCATCCTACACTTTATGCTGCGTTCATCTCCACTGCTCGAGCTTTCTCAGAAGACCAATAAAGATGATGTATATCCCCCCGTGGAGCGCTGGAAGTGCACTCCCATCCAGCTATTTCTCAAGGCTGAAATTCTATCTATCATATAAAGTTGCATAATAATTAGAACATGTTGTTGTTCCCTATATATTAAAATTCAATTAGAGATCCTCTACAGATCAGCAATGTAGAGGGGTCTAAAGTTCACGTGTATGTATAATGGCTGGATGAGACCAGAAGTTCTCTTTTAACTATTACATGACTCGAGAACATTGACAGCCTTGTGGACTCTAAACCACCAGCATAGTGGCCCCACATAGTCCTATGCTAAGGCCAACTGCACGCCAACATGTTCAGCCTGTGGAAATTGATCTGTATGTTGGTCCAATGCCACGGACTGAACACATCGTACAGGCAGGAGTTTTTGCATCAGACAGAAATATGATGCAAGGACTCTTGGCCTGCTGCCCAAACTCCAGCATCGGTATTGTAAGAAGAATTGTGTTGGCGCTGGAGTTGGGGCAGCTCCTGTGGTCTTTCCATTGTATTTCTGTATGTAGAAAGGACTCACATCCTATGCAGTGTTTTTGGTCCAACGTTTCATTGTTGTTGGGTTCATTTTCACAGGCTGAAAGTGCGGCCGGCCTCGAGTCACACCTGACTCCTCTCCGGTTTCCCCAATGTCTCCTGAGTTACCGTACTCACTGAGTTGGGGGCATGTACAATTGTTGGTGAAGATTACTTCCCTGACCTCAGTGAAGAACTTCTTAGAATCTGGGTGACCATACACTTTAGATGAGTATGACATGGACAGTTACATTAAGGCTGTTTGGGACTCAAAGCCACAGACCTAAAGATCTATGGGAAGGGGGGGGGGGGTGATAAGTTCCCTTGAATTGCTTGAACAAATGAACCATCTCTTTATAGAGCCATGTGGACACAACGTCCATATTTATTAAGTCACTTAAAATTATATGGTGCAGTGTTTAGCAAAAAATAGACCATTCCAGATTTCTCAAATTTATTTGTCTTTTGTTGGATACTAATAGTTTTTAAAGGGAACCTGTCACCAGCAATTAACCTGATCAACCACTTCCAGAATATTGTGAAGCAGTGTAACACCTTCTAGTTTTTGTTTCTTTCATGGTCCAGTGTGGTGACATCATCCAGAAAATTAACTTTGAAGTGAGCTGTAAATTGGTTGTATAAAGTCAAGGAGGAGGAGAGTTTAACACTGAAGTCAAGGTGGGGAGCTCTGGACACCTCCTCCTCTGTGATTGACATCATGCATCAGACTTCAGGAGATCTGCTAGTGATATCTTTGGATGCAGGACCATCAATTACAGTGTATGGGGCTTTTTGAGGAAAAGAGAGCTTGACTTCAGTGTTAAAATCTCCACCTCCTTGACTTTATACAAGCAATTTACATCTCACTTCAAAGTTAAATTTCTGGATGATGCCACCACACTGAGCCATGAAAGAAATATCATCTGGAAGGTGTTCATCTGCTTAACAACATACTGGTAGTGGTTTATTAATCTGCTGACAGGTTCCCTTTGAATTTTATACTTTTTATTTGTTGGCACCAAATGACGGAGCGCGTTCCTGTCCTGAGTTTGGATTCTTACAATTTCTTCCCTTTTGTAAATGACATGTGAGAACTAAACTTGTGATCTCCTGACATGTAACTCCTGTAGTGCCCACATATCACCCTCCTCCTTGCTTGTATGCCCCTGTCAGGGTGGCACATTGCTGGGCACAGACATTCATGACTAATAATGGATCCTTATATCTTGTGGTAGTAATGTACATCACGCTCCAGGTGTTAGTCCTCTCCTGACGTCCTCCAGCTTCTGTCTTCATCACGGCTGTGAAGGCAGAACATTCCTCCGATGCATCTGAGGAGAACGGATGTGGTGTGGATGGAGCTTGCGAGTAATAACGCACTGGATCTCAATGACGAGCACTAACTTGCATCATTTTAACATTTATTGGGTGGTTATCATAAGACACAACTGGTACCACTGTACATTTAGGTAGTATACCTACAGTAGTGTCACATTGTGGTCAACTAAGGTGAGGCCTCAGACACAAGGCCAGGGCTGCACTGCTACTTACTGTAGTGGTAAGGGTGGATTTTATCCATTGGGATACAGGTGTAGTTTGTATTCATCCACAGGATTGGAGGGATTGTGAGACCCAGCACAGATCAGCTACAGCGGACGCGCAGGCTCAGATCCCATCTATTACATGGGATTATTAAAGGGAACCTGTCAGCTAGGAACAGGCCCTAGTAACTGAATGCTACCCTTCATTTAGCTAAAAATTGGTTCCCTCACATCCCCATAAAATCAGCTTTGTTATTATACCTAGCATCCAGCCAGATCCTGCAGAGAGTCAGAGGGGGGCGGGTCCTGCCCGCCATTCATCACTTCATGTCATGTGTCCGGGGTGATGTCATCTACGGTCATTTACCCAATAACATTTGCAAAATCTACCCCGTGTATGTATCTGATCATTAGTAATCACAACAGCCTCCATGGATTTCTACTCCTCTCTCCATGCTCCATGGAATTCAACTCCTCCCCATCCTCAATGGGAGGCTGCTGGGATTTCATGTGATCAGATACATACATTGGGTACATTTTGCAACTGTTATTTAGTAAAGGACTTGAGATGATATCACCCCGGTCACATGGTATGAAGTGCTGAATAGAGAGGAGGATTCATGGGAGGAGTCCCTGGACTCGGCCGAGCAGGACACACCCCTTTGATTTGCTGCAGGATATGGCTGTATGTCATGTAAGATAACAAAGTTGTTTTTATGGGGATATGAGGGAAACAATTTTTAGCTAAAAGAAGAGTGGAATTTAGTTACTAGGGCTCTATGGGAACCTGTCACTAGCTGTTTATGTGAAAAATGTGGTTACAGGTTCCCTTTAAAGAAAATCTACCACCAAAATCCATCATGATAAACCAGGGACACTTACTCATAGATCCAGGCACCGTGAGTTATGGGGGACCAAAGCCCCTCCGTGCTGTAGCTTCACTGGCTGTTACACTGTGCAGGAGCATATCTCCCCCTGTTCCCTTGTCAATTCCCCCTTCCTCTGGCTGCTGTAATCTCACACAGTAGGAGAGGGGAGTGTAACAGCCTGTGAAGCTATGGCATGGAGAGGGTCTGGTAATAGCCCCCATAGCACTTTTGGCTGAATTTTTGAAATTTTATAAGGGAAGGAGGCCATGGATAACAAATGTAAGAAGATTATCAGTCACGGTGCCTGGATCTATGAGTAAGTGTTCACTTTTTATATGTTAATGTCATAGTCAGCCGGAGAAGTTTTGGGGTCCAAGGACCTCTGATCCAGTCACCCAGCAAGTAACGGTTTTCTAGATTTTGATCGACTCCTGCCCTCCACTGGTGTGTGTTAAAGGGGTTGTCCGACCCTTTTTAAAATCCTGCAGGGGGACTGGGAAGGTATTTTCAAATAAAACAAACCTATACTCCCCTCCTCCGACGCTCACGGTGTCCTACGCCACCATCTCACCAGGCCGTGCTCCTGTTTGATTACAGGGGTACGGAAGCACCGCTGCATTCGGCTGTCCGGGGTGGCCGGCTCTACCCACCCGTCCCTATATCTCAGCGCCTTATAACGCTTGGAATAAGTACGGTCGGTGTGACCGGCTGGAAGCTGTGATTAGCGGAGCCACGAGACGGTGGCGCAGGACTCCGGGAGCGATGGAGGAGGTGAGTACAGCTTTGTTTTATTCACAAAATACTCCCCCAGCCCATGAAGAGAGACGGGCAAAGGGGGCATTACCACAGCCCCTCCTTACTGCAGCTTCACAGGCTGTTACACTGTACAGCAGCACTTTTCCCTCCCACTTTGTATGATTACATTATGCAGGGGGGGGGGGAGTGCTGAGGGAACAGGTAGGAAGTGCTTATATCCTGTGAAGCTACAGCACGGAGCTGCTCTGGTAACACCCCCAGAGCCCTTCTGGTTCATTAGCATAATTGTAAAAGTAGATTTCAGAAGAAAGGAGGCCATGGATAACAAATATATTCATTGTCCCCTTAGTAAGAATTTCTAAAAAAAATTAAAAAAAAACAAACAAAAACATTCATGGTGAAGCGGATGTGACTGTAAGTAATGAAGAAACGCTGATCCTAAAAACAACCGAAAACTAATTGTACGGAAGAGACTTGTCTCCACATTCCTTGCAGTCGCTTTACTCCTCTTTCCTTCGGAATGGATAGATTTGTAGCGAGTCGGAGCAGGCGCGGCGGCCGGTGCTGCCCGTGTACCGTGTCACAGTCATTGGATAAGGCAACACAATGTTCCTCAAGAAAATAAATCTCACACTTGAGGGAGATTGTGCAGGAAGGAAGGTATTGCCGAAATTCCTCTCCACTATATATTACAGACGCCGCACATGTGGATGAGGTTTAATGTATTGACAGGACTTCACATCTTTGGAATTTCATGTTCTGTTCCCTCCTGTGGAATTGTGGGGGCGGATTTGTTTTCTTGATCTAGTTTCTAACAGTGGTAAATTCGGGAACCTTCTCTTCAAGTACAGTTGTAGCTGATTTGATTTTTTAAAAGTGTAAAATTTAATTCCAAATTCTCAGAATGACAGAACTCTGTACTACAGCTTCAAAGGCCGTTACACTGTCTCGCGCTGCAGGTTTAGCGTCAATTCAGATGCCGCTATCTCTGCTTCTATGGTACGCACAATCACGCTTTTGGTTTCATGTTAAAGATAAGAATCTCATATTTCAGATATCAGCAGATTGTGGGTTTACTTTTTAAAGAAGCGGAGATCCAGGCATCATTGGAAATGTGAGTTACAGATAAAAATCTGTTTTTAACTGTTTGTATCTCCGGTTCTGTAGCTCACAGAACCACAAGCCCGAAGCAACCTGAAAGATGAAATATGAACAAATAGTATTTTCTAGATACAATACAACAGAAGATGGGGGAGGAGGGGTCTGAAGTGACCATTTCCCTACAGCCTCCAAAGTTGACTCATCTCAGGCAAAAAGTAAGTCATCTTTTACTCATTTGCCTATGACTTTGGAGGAGTCTTTTTTTATAAAGTAAACTTCTCATAAAATAGGGAATTTTCTAAAGGACATTTCATACCCTGCCCCCTGGTGGGGTAAAGTCGGTTGACAGAATCTCTTTAAAGGGGTTTCCATCTACATACTATAAATGACCTATCCATAGGATAAGTGATCAGTAGGGGTGCGACAACTGTTCTGTAGACGCACATAACTCCATCTGTAGTGTACCATGCAGCCCAGATACCCTACACAGAGCTCTGTACTTCTAGCTTTGTCCATAGCATAAAGCAGCTGATAGGTCAATGATAGTTTAAAGATGGAAAACCTCTTTTAAGAGGACCGGTCACCAGGTTTTACCACTTTAAACTAGTCCCATCAGGTGGGGGATGGAATGTCCCTTCTAGAATTCCTTCTTTTATGATAGATGTCATCCATTTACCTCTCCTCCAAAGTCATGTGAAAATATGACTCTTCTCATCTCATGTTCACATGAGATGAGTCAAGTTTAGTGGTTACCGAGTCACTTCAAAAGCCTCTACCTTGTGTTCTATAGCAAATAGAAACATGCTTTATGTTATTACAGATACATTCTGATAAGACTCTCATCTTTCAGATCAAAGCTTACAACTTTGTGACCAATAGAACCGAAGATACAGATAATTTATAACTTTATATGTCCGTTCTGTAGCTCACAGAATCATAAGCCGCATTGCGTATGAAAGATGAGATTCTTATCTTTAAAATGCTGTTTCTAGGGGCTATAGAACAGAAGATAAGGGCTTCTGAAGTGCAACCACTAAACTTGACTCATCTCATGTGAAAATGAGGTGAGAAGAGTCATATTTGCCTGAGTTTGGGAGAGATTTTTTTATAGGTAAATGGATGAGATTTCACATAAAAGAGGGAATTCTAGAAATTTCATCCCCTACCTGAGCGGGCAGGTAGTTTAGTGGGGTTAAAGCTGGTGACGGGTTCCCTTTAATCCATAGAAGAACACGTGTGAAGTATAAATCCTTACTTAAAGTCTCCCATCTAAATAAAGGTTTATTTTTTGGCACAATGAAACCCTCTGCTGTCTGGTGGGGCTGTACATAGTGTTGTACTTGGTTGTCCCCCTGTCAGGCCTGAGTCATGTCCTGCTTTCCATCAGTATCAGTTTACACAGTGTCAATGGGGGGGTGGGGGGTCGTATATTAAAGGGAATGTTTGTGTGTGATGTTTACGGCTCGGATTGTTTACAGGAGGGGAATGAAGCGCAGTTTGTTTGTAATAGCGGAGCCGGGATTGTGAAACGATCCAGTCCCCTGCATGTGGTGGATCCTCGCCCCGGGTCCATATTTAGCCAAGACTCTGCTTAGGAATTGCCATGACGCCACGCAGCAACAATGTCGGATTCGTTCTGATTTACGTTTTACGAAAATCTCGTGTAAAGGGATTTTAAGCCCATTTTAGAAGTCGCCTCCCTCTAATACATTCTCAAGTTTTGGATACATTTCCCCACCCCCCAGTCATTAGGGTTAATGTAAGTCGTTTGGCATAAGTGAGCGTCGCTCCGGTACTTCCTACACTGGCATCAGTTTTCCCGGGAATGTAGACACTAAGGATACGAGGTAAACAATCCCGGGGAGGCGCAGGCAGCACAATGAGGTAAACAACAAGCAACAATCTGAGTCATCGCTACATTAAGCAGAGCTAAAGCTAAAGTGCTATATAACGGGATCCGGACGCTAATTAGAGGAGGAAGGGCAGGGCTCCGCCAGCGCTGGATGGGATGTGACAGGTTAATAAAGTGTGGCCTGATTTATTTACGTCCGAGATCCTGCGCGCTTCCAGAACAGCGAAGCCGGGGGCAAATGAAAGACATCCTGGCCCGGGTTCAATTAAAAGTATAGTAAAAAGCCAATAACAACATGGACTAATCCATCTATGGTTCAGCCGCACCCGAAACGGGGCAGGTTTTGTCTTTTAAATCATTGATTCTGTTTAAATCTACTTTTAATTTAGGTTTATGGGATCTTCAGTGTCGCCCTGTGAGGGTCACGTAGCTGCAGGCCGTACATATAGGAGAAATCTGGAGCTATAGGTGGGGTATGAGGACCACAGGGATGTAACATGTCACAAACAGATGGGCGATCATTTGTGAATAACAGGAGAGGGTGATACAATATGACAGGTCTCCAATCCATAACGTACATTGGGGGGACTCGTATACGATTGAGTCTACCAAGTACGATAAACTGGGGGCACTTACTCACAGATCCAGGCACCGGGACTTATATTTGTTATCCATGGCCTCCTTCCTTCTAAAATGAACTTTTCAAATTATGCCAATGAGCCAGAGGGGGCATCACCACAGCCCCGCCTTACTGCAGCTTCACAGGCTGTTACACTGTGCAGGAGCACTTTTCCCTTCCACTTTGTATGATTACATTAGGCAGAGGGAGAGGGAATTGCTGTGGGAACAGGTGGTAGTGGGAGACATTGATATATCCTGTGAAGCTACAGCAAGGGGTGCTCTAGTAACAGCCCCAGAGCCTTTCTGGCTCATTAGCATAATTGTAAAAGTAGATTTTAGAAGAAAGGAGGTCATGGATAATATAAGATTATCACAGTCACAGAAAAAAAGGGGTGGCAAATGATGGCACTAGACAAAAACGGTTACCACTGCTGCACAACTTGTAGTGGTGTGAACACGGGTGTAGGCTGTATGCACATCTCCTGCGATTCACTAAGATTGTGCGCCTGATATCCTGCATCTGTCGCTTTCCTGCTCAGCTCCGCCAGAGTTCACCTTCTTCTTCCTGGTGCATGTAAGTGCATTGTCTTGCAACACAATTTAAAAGTTAAATCCCTCAAATCAGTCCGATTGTCCAACGGCCTGGCCCCCCGATTTGTGTCAAATGGATGATGCGTCAAAATCTGATCGTGTGCCTTCTAAATCACTGTCCTAGCGGTGCGATCCCCGAAAACATCGGAAAACTTTGTTTTGCTACAAAGAGCATTTCCTGGAGGACCCAATCGGATGTAATCATGATCATTTAAGCAGGAATCATGTAATTCTTCCTCTCTCCTGCGGAGGCACTGCAGAAGTGTCAAAAACTTACTACCAGGTTCCTCCACAGATTACATGGATATTTTATGATCAGCTTCTTTTTTTTAAGGGGAACTTTGCCTTGAAGGACAACCCCTTTAGAAAACATTACAGTCTGTGATAGGGATCGTATGTATTTACTGACCGCTCCATAGATAAGAGATCTGTTTCCACCCAAGCAAATAGTGAGTGTAGAAACATGAAGTACAGGAGTGCGGCGTCTAGACCATTCAGTGTGGCGGATGTTCTTCATACTACCTCCCTATTTATACACCTGACACATAAGAGAGTGATTGATGGTGTTTATACCTCCGTGTATCATCTGCCACATTCTATCTTTCCTTCTTGTTTAATTCTATGTTCCATAAGGTAAACACACAGGGGGGGCGGGGGGGTATTAATCACTTGTGGTCCGGCAGCTCTGCCAGTGCTTTCTCCTCCGGCTCTGGTGTATACCCCAGCAACAGGTGGGAGATCCGTGCCAAACCACAGCAGACATTGGAGGAATGATCATCATAGAGTAACAGCCTGTAGTCTCGCAGGATATACCATGCGCTGGATGTGTACAATCCCAGGAATGTGTTGGCTACAGGAAGCTGCTGGCACAGTATTGCAGATTATTAGTTTGCGTTTTTTTTTAGAGCCTCTTCCTGCAATGTGAGATATCATACACAACATCATCTTCTCATCGTTCATCGCTGGTCAGAGGGTTTATTATTAGACTATAACATAAATGGGTTCACCGTCAAGGACAGAGGTCTCCACCCTCATCCAGGAGACATCTGGCTATGGTTTCCATCCTACAAGTGGGCAGAAGATGTCGGAGCCCACTATGACTACTGGTACCCAATACTTAGTGCTGCCCCGTCACATGACAATATGTTCACGAGACAGAATCCACAGTTGTACGGGAAAATAGGAAGGAACAAATAACCTATAGCAGTGCTGGTGAACGTTTTGTAGACAGAGTGCCCAAAATACAACCAAAATCCACTTATTTACCGTGGAGTGCCAACATGGCATTGTAAGCAGTAACTTACAGCTACCTGTTCTTACACATCTTTCAATCGTATCGGCCCCCTGAGGCCACCAATACAGTTGAAAGAAGGAGGGCAAATTCAGACTCTTCTCTCCAGGGTCTCTTTGTAAAGGTAGAACGTTGGGTCCAGCAGGACGACCTCCAAAGATATTGGTGTTCTGTCAACACCTTCTCACTTATCCTGCAGTTACAAACATCCAATGAAGCGTCGCTTTAAAATAGCGCTGAGAGCAGCATCTGCTAAGTTGCCTGAGACTGCAGGAAGATTTGGTGGATTTGTTCCTATTGGGCGAACTGTCCTAGGGCGATGGTCTAAGTGCCCACAGTAGTGGCTCTGACTGCCACCTCTGGCACGCGTGCCATATGTTCGCCACCACTGACCTAGAGTAACATATAACTATGCATGGATTACTGATATCGGCAATTGCCAATTTTCTGGAAACATCATCAGATCTTAAATTACTTTTTGAGGTTTTTTTTAATCAGCTGAGTAGAATAGGACCGACCAGTAACTCCCGGGGCTGTGTCCCTGATCAATTTGGTGTTTGTTTTGTAAAAATCCGCCCACCCGTTCATAAGATATGGCCCTCTAAAGTTTGTGTGTGAATTAGCGCATTCTAGGGGCGGTAACCTATTTTTATGGGGGTGTGTCTTTGTCTTAAAAGTTACCTCCCCTATTACGCGCTAACTCGCATACACAGACTTTCCGTGATCATATCTTCTGAACGGATGGGCGGATTTTCAAAAAAGAAATACCAAATTGATTGTGTAAACGGCGCCAATCACGTGAGGCGTGACATTTAGCATTATGTACTTGGTGACTTTATGGCCCCTTTGTAAGTGAGTGACTGATTTTAACTAAATAACAAACCGCTTGCAAGCTGAAACGTATCAATCTGGTAAATGATGGATCATTAATGCAAATGTTTCCTACGTGTGTTCTTTCTCCAGGGTTTCAGTACTGCATAGTCAGTCCCCCCATGGCTTTGGACCTGACCTTCGGGATCCTGTGTGAGCTTCTTCGTCAGTGGGATCGTGTCGCATGTGGTGTCATTGTTCTCCTTGGATGGCTTCTAGGGGAAGATGATCTCAGCAGTCCAGAAACCACAAAAATGGTAATTATGTGACCAGCGACCACGTAGGCTGTAGGCGTGAGAATTATCCTGGACACTCTGTGCCGGGTCTGACGTAACCCGCAGGACACAAATGTTGTGTTCTTCATATTACCAATTAGCCGCACAGGTGTTGTGCATAGCAATGCAGTCATTTTACAAGGGGATATGGCATAATAATAAAGCTATGCAGCGCGCCCAGGCCAAGGGGGGCTCGCAGGACCTTTACTACGACAGAATGAAAGCAACATAAACAGTCGAGGTGTTTTAAGAGCTGTAATGATTATAGAGAATTGCTCCAATGTCTGCCCAAACAGGAAAAGCTTTCTAGTTTATTCACCTCTCCCAGTGACGGGGGAAAGTATAACTTATTCATTAGCTTTACTATTACACAGAATAATCTGATCTATATTCCAGTATTTGGTACATGGAGATTGTAGGTTTCAAAGATGTTATTAATAAGTTACAGGAAGGGGAACAGGACATATCAGGGGGATCACTAATCAAGATAAATATGGATCATTTTTTAAATTGTCTGATCTAGGTTTTTAGAATTGAATACCAAAAAAAAAATGCGTAATTTAGAAATTTTGAAGGAACTTTTATCATGCTAAAGCTCAAGTCTGAGAAACTCACTCCATGTCCAACTTGGGCCCTATCTACAGATTAACTTGCTGATCGGTGGGGGTCTCAGTGATGAAACCCCCCACAGATCACGAGAACCGAAGCTCGATGTAGCAGCCGGGCTGCCCCATTTGTCTCTATGGGGATTGCCGCACTGCCCTGCGCAACCGGCTTCCCCAGTCATCTCAGGGAGCGACGAAAGGTTCGACGAGGGTACATCGGACCCCCTGTTCTCGTGATCTGTGGGGGTCTCATCACTGAGGATCACTATGGATAGGGCCTAACATGTTTTGTGGGAAAGCCTCTCCTCGAATAACTGAACTCAATTTATCTATTTAGTTTAGTGATCCTAGATTTGGTAGGGAAGTTCCGCGAGGGCATGGATCAAGTTTCTTGGAACCAACTCGCTTGCGGGCAACTGTCCTGAAGAGTATATATATATATATATATATATATATATATATATATAGAACCTGTCCCTAGAATCCCTCAATATAAAACTGCTGGGGGTCTAGCTGTCAGTACTCACAAATCAGCTGTTCTCCGCATTAGTGAAAAGCGGACCCCAAACCAAGACTTCGGCAAAACGTTTCGAATCCCCTCTCTACCCTGGTGGAGTGTGCCTACATCACGGGAGCGTTGATTGTCTGAAAAATGGTGGCACGTGCTTTGCTGGCTGCATTTAAAGAGTAACACCCACGATTGGTACCAACATCGATCACAGGTGTTACCAGCAGGTGTAAGCATTCGGGCCTGGATAACTTTCATGCTCGAGTTAGGCCGAACTCCGCTGATGACAGTGGAAGGAAGAGGAAGACGAGAACGTCATTCTCTTTGTAGTGGTTAGCGGACCGGTTAGTGCAGATAAGATATTCGTTTGAATAGGAGCTAAGCTGCAGTGACTGAATTCAGCCACTACACAGAGCATGGCACTGTCTCTTTGCTATTCCATTTTTAGGGGTATTGATATGGGTTATCAATATTTTAAAGATGGCACATGCTTCCAATGCACCCCATTCCCTGTAGGTGTTCCCCTAGACCAGAACGTATCATTTGCGGGAGTATCTGGCAGACAACCTACAAACAACACAATTATAGAGAATTTTTACTCAAGTTATTTGTTGTGTGATCGGCCATTTATACAACTACCTGAATAGGGTACATGGATGTATGGTCTTGGGACCCCCCTTTGGTTTCCTTATTGGAGAGCAATAACACACAGATGGCCCATTCAGTGAGTGTGGTTTACTGCTCCACTTCCTTAGGTCCTGCCTGCCGCTTCCACTGGCAATAACACATCATCTTGTAACACGGGGAGTGCTTTGCCAGGAAGGTGCTAATGTAGCCTGGAATGTGTATGAGTGCAATTCTTGAAAGCACCTTGTATAACGTTTCTCATGCCGCCTGAATTTTTCGTTTCAAAAAGACGCGTTGACTTCATTATTGACAATAACGGTGAATTATCAAGGTCCCAGTTATGTCAGAGCAAAAATAGTTTGCCGTTGCGGTTTATCCATAACTTCATGTGCAAAAAGTTTAGTCTGGAGCTGTCCTGAGTATAAATAAACATGTCTCACACATATGTAATAGGAAGCACAGTCGGTTGACAGCTAGCTCTTCTAGGAATGTCTACAGGTGGGCTCCTGTCCTCTCCGCTCCTGCAAGGTCTATGAGGACGTAAGGCGTGACCCATATGCTTTCCCATTGTAAAATCTAGAATGTCCATGAATAACGATGTTCTTCACTCTTGTAGTGGTAATGAAGGACGTGGCAGATGTAATGCTGAAGACTATAAGCTTAGGTCACTCCATTAACTATATTGTATCATCGTAGGTGGAAGATGATCTCTTCGAGAAGGGTGAAGCCAACTTTTGGGCGGAGAAGCTTGTGTACGTCCGGTTGCTCTCTAAACATCTCAAGGAGCTCATAACCTCAACTATCTTCTATCTACCACCCCAGGATCCAGAGCTTCTCCAGATATCCAAAGCCGCATATGAACGATTAGACAAAGTCCAACGTAGTCTTCATGGTCTATCGCCTACACCGGAGTTCTTGAAGACCACAGAATATACCAGATTAATGATTCACAAAGAAAGGACTGAAAATTGTCTCCAGATCCTGGAACTTATTCTTCAAAGTAGCCTTGATCATGAGATGGGCAACCTTTAGTTGCCAGTGACCCTGGAGGTTGAGGGTCAAGTACGGCTTAGACCTTCTCGAGACTTTTTTTTAATAAAAACTTCACATTGTTATGGTGTCACCGATTATTTTACCAAAGTCATGCAATAAAATAGTTCATTTTTTTTTCAATATACGTCATTCTCAAGGTGTTTGGTATTTCAGATGTGGCCTGTTTATTGCTGCAGGGACCATAAATCTCGAGATCTCCATGTGTTTCAGAAGATTATCAACCACCGAAGGAGGAGCCGTTCGCAGAGAGAGTGAAATACGAGTTGCAACACATTTTGTTCCTTGAAAAGATCTTAGTGAAAAACAGGATGTTGAGAAGCAGATGCTGAAGATTTACCTCCCCATCTAATAGAATGATTGTGTATTGTAGGAGGAATATTTACGCAAATAGAACAAACTAGAATTTTGGAATTCGGCCCCTCGCTCCGATCACTTCCAGCAAATGTCGTACAAAGCTCCAAGTCTTGGCTAGCCGTGCATTGTACGCCTTAATAGGGACCCAAATTAGACACAGTACAGACAAGTCAATGCCAGAAATAAGCTTTGATGGCCACACATATCTCCCTGCCTGAGCTAATATAATGTGAGGACATGCTTATGGTGAATTCAGCCTCCTAGGGTTACACTGGGGAGGAAATAGTCCTGTACATTCTGTACTGCCAGGTGTCAGACACCTGTGGTCAATCTTATGGTCTAAAATATACTCGGGGGATGGGTTGTATCACACATCTACATGGAGGGTAACATACCGAGCAAGTGCAATGTTTAATGGGAGGCCGTCGGCTTCTCCTAGATAAATATACACTAAGCATATGTCCTTGTAGGTGACGTGTCCTGCATTGTAAGGAAATCTCTGCCTTGAATACAGAGCAATCTTTACTTTCCTTTTATATGCAAATGAGAGTTTGAGTGCATCATGGGCGGGGCCTGAAGCTACGGTGCGACGTCTTTTACCTAGTTTCATACGGGGAGCAGGATAGGTTGGAGAACAAATATAATACTTGAAATAGATGGACCTAAACCTTCCATTTTAAAGGGGTTTTCCCACCAAACAAGTTAGGCCCTAACTCTATAGGGTCTAACTTGCTGATCGGATGACCGGCGTAGCCGATCGGGGATAGTCGAACTGTGGGTTCATCTCTGGAGGCTACTCTGGTCGTCTTGTGGAGCAACAAGCGGTCCGACTGGGGTACATCGTGTGCCCTTTCTCGTGATCTGTGGGGGTCCAATCGATCAGCAAGGTAGGCCCTTTCCTGTGAATAGGGCATAACTTGATTCGTGGAAAAACCCCTTTAAGGCCAGTTTCAGTAATTTTCCGGTTTGTAAATGCTCAGGAATATAAATAGTATAAAGTGAATGTGTCTCCAGTTTTGACCATTTGTCTCCAGTTGTGTCTCCAGTTTTTCGGCTTCCCTCACGCGGCTGTTCATTTTAGATCAGCCGCTCTTTCTGCAGCTAGCATACGTATGTCTCTCGTATGGGCTCATGCACAGGGCCATTGTTTCTGCTGCCGCATGTATGAGCTGACTCCTGCCCCATGTATGAGCTGACTGCCTATTCCTGCCCCATGTATGAGCTGACTGCCTATTCTTGCCCCATGTATGAGCTGACTGCCTATTCCTGCCCCATGTATGAGCTGACTGCCTATTCCTGCCCCATGTATGAGCGACTGCCTATTCCTGCCCATGTATGAGCTGACTGCCTATTCCTGCCCCATGTATACTGACTGCTATCTCCTTTCCTGCCCCATGTATGAGCTGACTGCCTATTCCTGCCCCATGTATGAGCTGACTGCCTATTCTTGCCCCATGTATGAGCTGACTGCCTATTCCTGCCCCATGTATGAGCTGACTGCCTATTCCTGCCCCATGTATGAGCTGACTGCCTATTCTTGCCCCATGTATGAGCTGACTGCCTATTCCTGCCCCATGTATGAGCTGACTGCCTATTCCTTCCCCCTTGTATGAGCTGACTGCCTATTCCTGCCCCAGTCATTTTTAAAGCTTTTATTCATAAAAACAAGGGCATAAGAAGCTTAAAGAAGAGCAGATACTACCTTAGAGAGCACACACCAGCATGTCAGTGTGCTTGGTTTACAAACCTTCATCCTGGTTATAGATGTCCTTTAAGTCGGCAGAACAAACCCCTCCTTTTTGTGCAGTGTGTTTTCCTAAATAAGATATTTTCCTATTGTATTAGAAAGAATATACAATGAGTCACCTCCATTATAATCTTTACCATTGTCTTACACCTTCACCTTTTGAACCGTCTCTCTGTACCAGACACCGACTTACCGGGTGGCAAGAAGCAAACAGAATAAGTTTGAGGCGTCCGCCCCTGCAGCTCCTCGCATATTGCAGTGCGTGGGATGAAATCTGCCTCCAACTTTTTATTTCAACAAAGTAAAATATACAAGAGAAAAAAAAAAAAAAAAGCCGCACGATGATGAGGTGGGAAACGGTCTGAGGATCAGTTCCACGTCTATCGACTGCAATGGGATTTAAATGACTGGAATGAATCACAGATTTTATCCGCCGCGAGTGAACTTGACGTTTTTCATCCCTTGTTTTAATATAAAAAAAGTCTTTTGGAAAAGAGTTTAACTTTTTATATATTTTTTTCATCCATTGTTTACATGTCAGGCACAGAAAGCTCTGAGTAAGCATCACCAAACCAGAAACAGAACAAGAGGAGGGGGGGGGGGGAGCGCGAAAAAAATGGAAAATTGTGAAATATTTAAAAATAACATTATTTTCATCTCCGTACAGCAGGAACACTTGGCCGTGACGAAATTTCGACGATGAGTAACTGGTAGATCTAAGTATCTTCCAGGAAAACTTGATAGCAATTTTTTTTTTTTTAATTTAATCTGATTCATGTTTGGAATTCATCAATTTTTTTTTTTAGATTGGACAAATACCAGAACAAATCACAAAAAACACTACCATCAAAATCCTGCAGGATAAACCAAGGACACTTAGATCCAAGCACCATGACTGTGGTAAATTAATGCTGATGAGTCTGAGAGTCTAAAGAGCTATGGGGTGCGTTACCTGAGATACTCCATGCTGTAGCTTCATAGGCTGTTACACTGAGCAGCTAGGTCTCACCCTCCCACTTGCCTGCTGTAATCTCAGGGCAGCAGGAAATTTCAGCACACAGTGGGAGGCTCTGGTAACGCCTCCATAGCACTTGTGGGACATTAACATAATTTTGAATGTTGATTTTAGAAGGAAGGAGGCCATGGATAACAAATATAAGAAGATTACCACAGTCACGGTGCCTGGATCTATAAGTAGGAGTCACTGGTTCAACATGATGGATTTTAATGTTAGATTTCCATGGTACAAGTTAGAAGGTAAAACCATCTTCATTTGTTTAGGAGATTATATAAATAAATTCACATATAGATACATTAATGGCCTATACAGTAATAATAATAATTCCTTTATTTATCCAAATCAGTCCCTTTCCTCAATGGGGCTCACAATCTAATCAACCTACCAGTATGTTTTGGATTGTGGGAGGAAACCAGAGGACCCAGAGGAAACAAACGCAAACATGGAGAGAACATACAAACTCTTTGCAGATGTTGACCTGGGTGGGATTTGAACCCAGGACCCCAAGGCTGTAGTACTAACCACTCAGCCACCATGCCGCCCCAGTAGTGGTAGAGTAGACCATCCAAGGAGAAATACATAAAAATCTATGACTATTGTTTTCACCATAACATGCGGCCCCCACATTCATCTTGCCTGACTCCCCTGTAATTAATTATCTAAACAATAAGGAGAAGCGGCTTCTAGAACCATCGAGGAGCCAAATATCTTGTAGGAGAAGATCAAAGGAGCAAGCATGGAATCTAAAATGCCCAATTTTTCCTTTTCCTGTCTGGCTGTTGTTACCTGAAATGTTGAGCACGTGCAGCCAATGTTGGGTATTGTCCCTGGAGAGATGTGTGAGCATACTTTTGTGTATAATAATAATCCTATTCAGTAGCACTTTATAATTCATAGGGAACATATACAAATATAATATTACATTACAGTACAAACAGTCATATGGAACAATAGGAGTAGTGTGTATGTGGTTAGTAGCAGCAGGACTGTGAAAAATGGGTTTATCATACCTCACAACTTTTACAGTGCAAACAGAGGGGCAGAATGTATTTTTTGCCTTTCTTCAAACCCCTTACTTCACCCCCATGCAGTATAGTTTATCCTCTTAATGCCCCCCATCTCCCTCATATTGGGCCCCCCTGATATTGTGTCCACAGCAGATCCCCCTTGTATTAGACCCCCCCCCTCCAGTAGCTCCCACATATTAGCCCCTCCCAGCAGCTCCCCTTCATATTAGACCCCCTAGCAGCTACCCCTCATATTAGCCCCCCGAGCAGCTACCCCTCATATTAGCCCCCCTAGCAGCTACCCCTCATATTAGCCCCCCGAGCAGCTACCCCTCATATTAGCCCCCCAGCAGCTCCCCCTCATATTAGCCCCCCCAGCAGCTCCCCCTCATATTAGCCCCCCAGCAGCTCCCCCTCATATTAGCCCCCCCAGCAGCTCCCCCTCATATTATCCCTCCCAGCAGCTCCCCCTCATATTATCCCTCCCAGCAGCTTCCACTCATATTATCCCTCCCAGCAGCTCCCCCTCATATTATCCCTCCCAGCACTCCCCCTCTATTAGCCCCCCCAGCAACTCCCCCTCATATTAGCCCCCTCAGCAACTCCCCCTCATATTAGCCCCCCCTCAGCAGCTCCCCCTCATATTAGTGGGCGGGCAGGCAGGGTGACAGCACATTGCACCTGCCAGTTCAGCAGAAGAGGCACAGTAATACTGTATTCAACTCTGTCGGGGTCTGGAGGATGGCACTGGAACTGATGTCCTGGGAAGTTCCTCCAATCGGGAAGGACAGCGGGACACAGCCCGAAATCCAGCTGGATCTGGGACAGTTGGGAGGTATATATTCCAGAATTGTAGCTTCTGCTAGTGCACTGGGGGCGTGTCCTCACTGTGCTGTGCTTTTATTTCTCTGCAGTGAGCTGCCCCCCCCCCCTTGAATGACTGCTGTAATATCCAACCAGAAGCCTTAATCACATCAGATAGGAAGAACTGTAGTATAAGGACAAACCTCCAGTGCACACAGGTGAGGTCGAGTAGCTTTTCAAGGATAGCAGCAAGACATTGAGGGCAGTTTTACAGTCTTTTATCGTGTAATATTAGAAGTAGGGAAGAGGCGAGGTAATATTACTCTGTTATTTAACACCATTCTAAGTTTTTAGTGTTTGGCCAACCCCTTTAACTGTTCTGAATCCCCTGGAAGCTGCTCATCATCTTCAAGATGAAAGGTTCGGGTATTATATACCTTTATAATAAGGCCATCGCAGCTTATTATTACACGGCACTTCTGCTGCGGTATAATATCTGCTTGCGATATGTGTAATCCCCCCAGCAATCCCTTCATTACCTGCTGCAGACACAGGCGCCTCGCTGCTGCTGGGAAAGTGTCCTGAAGGCTACCTGTCATTGTGAATTATGACATAAGGTAGAAAACCAGGGAGGTTCATATTATTAGGCGCATTTATCTTTACAGATGTGTTTCCTGATCACAGCTCACGTTTTATTGGATTCCTGGTGTCCCTGACGTTCCTCATAGAGGATAATGTACAGGCTCGGGGGGCGGGGGGGGGACAGAACTTACTTGTATCTGGAATCTACATCTACATCTTTAAGGTGTTTATGTATCAATATTGTTACTCTCCTTTATAGAAGAGAATATACTTCACAATTCTGTATAGAAGGTGATTAAGAAAAATCAAATACCAACGCAATGACCTCAGGACCTGGAGGACTACCTGCCTGCCAAACATACAATGGGGGATTTATAAAGCACTGGCACATTGTCCACTGATGCTTTATGTTGTCCCTTCCCCCAAGGCTACGTAAGATGTACCAAGAGGCTCCGGCATCTGTGTTTATCCGTTTGATTGTGCTCCCTGGCGGCTACGGCAACAGGCTAGTGCACCATGCAGGCTCACGCCCTCCCCCCTGTAGGTAGCTTAAGAGATGGGGGGAGTCGTGGGATATTTGCAAATTGCTGTCAACAGCGCTCGGATATCTATGGAATTCTCTTTCACAGTCTATAAGTGTGCAAGAGATACTTGAGCGCTGTGCTCAGCAATTTCCCAGGCTCCCATAGTAATGAACAGAGCTGCAGTGCACAAGCCTAACCTGTCATTTCATTAAACAATGACAACAGGACCCCTATTCTTGTCATTGGCAGTCAGACACCCCACCACTGGTTGGTTGGTACAACTGGCCCTTCCTCTGTGGTCCATGGAGGCGTCTCACTGACTACTATATGGAGCATGCTCAAGCTGTCGCACCATCAAATAGTGAAAGCAGAACCCCCCTTCTCGTGATTAAAGGGAAGTCCCGGCAGTCTGCCCCCACAGTTATAAGACTGTTATCCTCTATCCTGTGGTAACAACTAGAGATAAGCAGTCGAATTCGACCACCTGACCTGGACGTATTACCGCATTGGCGGAACTCCCCCTGGCCAATCGGCTTGGCAATACGACCTGGGTTCAAGCCACAGGGTCAACATCTGCAAAGAGTTTGTATGTTCTCTCTTCGTGTTTGTGTGGGTCTCCTCTAGTCCTCCGGTTTCCTCCCACACTCCAAAACATACTGGTAGGTTGATTAGATTGTGAGCCCCTTTGGGGACAGGGACTGTTTTGGCAAAGCTCTGTGCAGCGCTGTGTAATCTGTGTGCACTTTATTAAGGAGTTAATATTATTCAAACGCCCTGGTAAGCCAATACCAGACGTTGTGACGTTCATCGCTAATAACAATCCAAGCTGATACAACCCCTTCCAATGTGGTCAGTAGAGGCACCGCATTGCATATGGATCCAAGCCTGGGTGCATGCCGGTGAATGAATTGTCAGTTTTGGAATGGGCGATGCTTATTAAGAGTCCTTTTCACGTAAAATGATCATGGTGGACACACAGCTAGGAGCAGCAGTAATCTTCATAGAAATCTCTCAGTTTTCCTATCACACGGGATATCGAACATTGTGTAGTTAGATCGATGGGGCGGTCAGTGCAATGTAGGAGACTCTTTGAAGGCAAATTTTACCTAGTTTTTTTTAGTGAGGATGAGGTCATCCATTCTTCATAAACTCATCAATTCCTCATCGGATAGTTGGTTTTCCGAAACAGAAACTTATCTAAGGCTGGAGATAAACAATTGTTTGTCCTTCAGTTTCACTTTTCAATCTAAGGTTTTGGTTTCCATTGACTCGCTTTGGAGGCCTCAGTCACATGGCAAATTCACTTAGAAAATAGAAAATCTCTGCAGCCTTAGGTGCTCCATACAACAGGTTGTAAAACGAATTTCTGTAAGTAGAGAGTATAGCATCTTGTCATGGTGCATGAGCCCCGGCTATCGCAAGAGTTCAGCAAAGATTGCAAATTCATCATTAATTGTTTAAAGGAAATCTATCGGCAGTTCTGACCATACAAAGCTGGAGGCCGTATTAGATATTGACCACCCAGGGATTTGTATAACCATATCGGTTTGTGGTGTTAGTAGCAGCAGGGCTGCGAGATAGCTGCTGGACTTGTTGCATGGAAGGAGTTTCTTCACACTGTTCTGTTCTTTGATCTCTGCAATCAAACTACTCCCCAGTCCCTCCCCTATGCTGTAATATCTAACCAGAATCCTTCTACAGCATTGACTCAGAGCAGAGAATAGGTCAGGAGTGCACCATAAACTCTGCAAGAGAAATACAAATTCTGCAGTGGTCTGAACATGGCCATGGAGATGGACACAGATCCCAGTGAAGGAGAGAGGTGGACAGTCACCTAATGTAAAGTTGTAGACTTAGGTTGATGTTGTGCAGGTCCAGGTAGATCACTAGAAGTCGCCTGCATGTTGTGGAAAGGAGGAATTGTGGAACGTGTGCTACGTCCTCCCTTTGTCAAGGATACATGGGGGATTACGCAGCAGGGGGCTCCATATGTCAAAGCAATTAAGTCAATGCTCCAGTCCCCAGTGCTGATCCATGGTGGAGGACGGATCCTGGATGAAAACTTACACACTGCTGTGCTGCTTGGGATCAGTTTGAAATCCTTCAAAACAAATGGGATCTGTCAAAGAACTTACTGTCAAATACATGATGACAGAATATAGAAAAACCTCAGCAGCGGCTTCTCCTGCTCTGAATATTGTTCCTACAAACAATGTCGTAATAGGGGTTTGGGGTTCTGCTTTTGATAAAAGATTCGTTTGCATTTTTACTTCTCCGTTTACAGCATCTAACTCGGTTTTCTGTAAAAGGGAAGATTTTTGTTACATCCGGAGACTTGAAAACTTTTATAGACCTAAGGGTGATGCCACACATGGCGTTTTTGGGCCGTTTTTAACCATCCGTTTTCAGTCCGTTTTTGGCTGTTGACCATGCATTTGGCTGCTTACAACCTGTTTATCTATTAAGATAATTGGGAAAAACGGACTAAAAACTGACCAAAAACGCCATGTGTGGCATCACCCCAAGGGTGATGGCACACGTTCAGTTTTTCAGATGCAGTTTTTGAAGCCAAAAGCAGGTGTGGATCATAATGGGTGAGACAAATAATTGAAAGATGCTGCTCCTCCTACTACTTTTACTCCATTCCTGGTTTGGGCATCAAAAACTGCATCTGAAAAACTAAATGTGTGACATCACCCTAAAGCTGAGGGTCAGGGGCCCCAAAGATTTCACATGGGAAGCAATGGCTTCAACGTCTCATCCGATTCCATCAAAGAGCTAACACAAACTACTGCTGGCTATGATAGGTGTCAGATGATATTGTAACGTGCTACACATGGGCCATGATGACTCCTCCACCTCTGTCCACCTCTCTAAGCTCTTCCAATAGGCACATTGGTACCAAAACTAAACTATGGGGCTGGGACTACTTAGTCTGGCACACCCGCGCCTGCGCAACTTAGCACGGCCTGTGCAGGCGTGAGTGTGCCGGAGAGCTCGGTGATGTCACCTGCTTTCCAGCACTGCAGAATCCAGCGCACGCACGGACGAGCGCATAGGGCGCCGTGCCCTAGTGCGGTGCGCCGAGATAAATGTTAGTATAACTTATACATCTGTGATACTGGGTTTATTCTACTATTGAAAATATGCTCCGGCACCAGCTCATGGTGCCATGTAACTGTGTGTAAGAACTAACACTTTTAAGTGGTAGGTTTCCTCTAAGAGCCTTAGGCTGGTGCCACACGCACCGCTTTGTCTGCGTTTGAAAACGCAGACAAAGCCGCACCCACCGGGGCCGCGGCCCAATCGCAGGCCTTTCCATAGAACGAGCCGCCGGTGTTTCGCATTAAATTAACGCAAAACACCGATGGTAGAAACGCCGAAGCAATCAGGCCGTGGCCCGCCCCAGTGGGTGCGGCTTTGTCTGTGTTTGCAAACGCAGACAAAGCGGTACGTGTGGCACCAGCCTTAGGTATACATCAACCGGTGCGGCCTTCAGTGGGAAGAGATCATCTGTCTTCAGTTGTCACACTGGACAAGATCTTAGTGGTAGAATTTCAAAAAAGGTTCTCTCTGGATGTAGCAAATTATGAAATTGAAGTTGTTGAAGGGGTTTTATTTGGAATCTTTAAAACAAACGCGTTTCAGGCTGCAGCCTCGCCTCTAGCCGCCCATTTACATTTAGCAGGAAGACACTTGGATTAGCTGCCATCTAGATAAGAGATAGAGAGCGCCAAGTTCCCAGAATTCAATGATCTCTACTGCAAGTACTGCAACGTGTATGGACATGACTGGGCCCCCAGCTTTTCTTAATTTTACACTTGATAAAGGGGTACTGCACCCCGAAACGTGTTGTGTTCTTAAGATTCCAAGTAAAACGTTTTCCACGACTTCTTCAATTTCATATTTCCACTGAGTGCGCCAACCAGACAGACCCTTTTTCGAAATTTTATTAGAACAAGGCACGTTCCTTTCAGATAGCACCAGCAGTGTAAGCAAGTGCAACTTTCCAGCCGGCGTGGCATGCAGACTGATCTGATTGGCTGGTATAGAAAGTGGAATGGCTTCTCCCATGGGCAGTCATCTCCCATACTTTTGTAGGCTCTGCTACATCAGCAGCTCTCACTAGAATCTCAGAGAGGTGAGACCCAAAAGACAAGACAGAAGAAAGAGCATTTCCTCATCTCGGACTCTGGAACTTTCTAGGTAACCAGCCGATCAGGAAGAGCCTGCATCTCAGGTGTCTGCAAAAGACACTTTAAGGCTGCATACACACGTTAAAAATGCAATCCAGACGCAGCCTAAAACAAAACAATTAACCCTTTAAAACACACATACATAGATAAAAAATTAACCTAACAGTAGATGTCATACTGGGATACACACAGGATAGCGGAGCACACTTCATAAGGTGGCAGAAAGCTACTGTCTTAGGCTACATTCACACTGCACTGGGAGAGGAGGAGGAGGTGAGCGCAGCTCACCCCCGCCCCTCTCCATAGGAAGATTTGGCGCACAGCGCCGTATTACGGGAAAAGATAGGACATGTCCTATCTTTTTCCCGGGTACGGAACGGTACGGTGCCGCACGTGTTCTGCAGCGCTGTGCAGATCATTGGGTACAAAATAAGGCATCATTCCAACAGTAGTAACAATAGGAATGAGGGCCCTATGTGTAAGGCCCCTTCCACATTGCGTGAAAAATTTACGTTTTTGGCTACGTTTTTGGTCCTTTTTTCCTTGGAGTCATTAGCGTTTCCGCGTTTTTCACGCGCGTGTTGTTCGCGTTTTTCTTGCATTTTCGGTGCGTGTCTCACGCTCGTTTTTTAAATCACATCTTTCTTAAATTTGTACTTTATTTCACATCACCTAGCAACCCATCCGTTTAAGATGTGTCTCCATAGACTTGAATGGGGCATGAAAAACGTGCGTGAAACGCAAAAGTAGAGCATGCTGCATCAGTGAATGTAAACACTCTCATTTACATTCAGGGGCAAAAATTTGTCCTTAGTGCATAAAAAAACAATATTGCATGGAAAAAAGGTGCAAAGAGGTTGCACCTCCAAATTCAGTCTGAATACATCCTTATGGATAAGAGGTGAGCACAGAAATGTCTCACTTGGTCCATGTTTCAGTCTTGCAACCTACAAGCTCTACAATCCCATTTGCTCTCAGTAATGTTATGCCATTGTATCCCTGACACAGCTACATCACATATTGCACGCCATGCTAATCCGAAATACTATGAACCATTATGCACCAGTCCTCCAGCATCTTATCTCCAGTAACTTTACATAAGACTCCAGTGTCCATGCTCTGTGCTGCTTGTCCTCTGGATGTCTGCACTGATGGCTGCAACACTGACACACACTGGTCACGGAGGGGTACTACGCACCACATAAAAGTCTCTCTTTTTAGACAAGTACCAAAAAAATTGGTTTTAGTGGTAGGGGGTACTGCCCAAAAGGAACAAAATAAAATCTAATATTTGTGAACATCCTAGGTACTGCAGATCTGATCAAGGATGGAAAGAAGTGCAACTCTTAAAGGGGATGTATTAATTTTGATTGTTACACCTGAGGCCGCGTTCACACGATGCTTTTACATTGCGCTTTTAAACACATTACAGTTTTGAAACGCTTTGCAACAGCCGAGGACAGGCGATTTGCCTAATTAAATTATTAACAATTGCCTTTACAAAACGCAATGTAAATGTGACATGAACGCATGGGTTTATGCATTCGTTAACACTGTTAACGGTTGTGTTTTGTAAACACAAATGTAAACAATAATGCAACTAGGCAAATCACCTCTCCTCAGCTGTTGCAAAGCGTTTCAAAACGCAATGTGAACACGCAACGTGTAAACGCAGCCTTATCCACAGGACAGGGTACAATGTAACCTTAGCATGTGATCGCAATTCAAGCCTTTGGAAAGCGTCGAAACGCAGCGAAAACCGTGACAACATGCTGTGTGAACGTGGCACGAAGGTCTGACTGCTGAGGGACCCTCACCAATCACCATGACAGAACAGGGAATGAGCATGTGTCTTGCCGCTCCATTGAATAACAAAGGAGTGTTCCCAAGCACAGCGCTCTGGTTTCTCCAGGACTCTAATTCATTGTCTATGTCAATGCCAGAGATATCTGAGCACTGTGCTCTGCAATAACTAACATTCTATAGTATTGAAGGAGCGGCAAGACGCGTCCTCAACCTACCACTCCATCCATTATTCTCCACTCCTGGTTTCAGCTCACCCATTAGGGTGCGGTCACACGTTCAGTTTTTCAGATGCAGTTTTTGAAGCCAAAAGCAGGTGTGGATCACAATGGGTTGAGACAAATAATTAAAAGGTGCTTCTCCTCCTCCTACATTTACTCCATTCTAGGTTTGGTCATCAAAAACTGCAGCTGAAAAACTGAACGTGTGATTGCGCACTCAGGGCACTTTCACACGATGCGTTGGGTCACGTTTTTTGATGCGTTTTTGGAGCATTGCAAAGGCTTCAGCCTGGATCACGTGCTGAGGTTACATTGCGTTTTAGCAGATGAGCTGGAAACGGAACCTCAGCACGTGATCCAGGCTGAAGCCTTTGGAATGCGCCAAAAACGTATCAAAAAAAGCAACCTCACTGATGCCAAAAAGCTGATGTGTGAACTGACTCTTTAGCCCCACCCCGGTACGTCTCCAAGCTGCCCTGGGCTGCCCATGTTTGGGTGGAGTTTTCATAAGCCCCTCTCCATCTTTGAGCTTGGAGAAGCTGAACCTGCTTCAAAAAAAAAATCAGGCAAAATCTAAAGGCAAGCTCTATGGTGAGATTCCCCTTCCACGATGTCTCATCCCTGCAGGTATTACCAATAACAAGGTGGTGGATTCACTGAGCTGTTTTTGCACTGAGAATGTGAAAATTTTGCAGCTTCAATTCACCTTTTCCAAGTTGTTCACGGTGTCAAAAGTGTAACAAATCTTTGTTGAATGCTCAGCTATAAACCCAAATCGATGTGCAGTCTCTTCTCCTCACTTACCATGAAAGCTGAGCTGTAGGGGCTTATAGGGGTTTTTTGAGCAGTACGTTAAAAAAAAGGATGTGTTTTTGACCAGTTTGAATTAAGATAATTAGCCGAACCTGTCAAAAATGGATGCGGTTTTTTAACACATGCGTTTTTGGACGGACTGCTTAAAAAAGGACCAAAAACTGGTTAAAAACGCCATGTGTGGCATCACCCTAAGTAAATGTGCCCCATAGTATCAAACTGTGCAGACCCCTCCTCCCAACTGGTGCCACCCAGTCGACAACCTGGGTCACTGGGCCAACAAACCGGGTGTCTAATCATATGATTTTGGCCACTGTAAGATGTTTGAATCATGTTTTGAAATGCAATGCGGAGGGCGTATGGCGTCTACACTGAAGGCACATTCGCACCATGGGTTGTGTCGCGTTTTTTGATGCGTTTTTGACGCATTCCAAAGGCCTCAGCCTTAAACATGTGTTGAAGTAACATTGCGTTTCCATTGCATTTACTAAAACGCAATGTTGCTTCAACATGTGATCAAGGCTGAGGCCTTTTTAATGAGTTAAAAAAACTCATCAAAAAAAAGCAACGCCCTGAGGGCGCATTCACACGTTCAGTTTTTCAGATGCAGTTTTTGATGTCTAAACCAGAAGTGGAGTTAAAAACAAGGAGGAGTAGCAACTCTCAATTATGTGTTCTCACCCATTATAGTCCATACCTGCTTTTGGCTTCAAAAACCGCATCTCAAAAACTGAATGTGTGACCGCCCTCTGATGATGCGCTCAAAGCGTTTCAAAGCGCAATCCAAATGGAATGGGATGGCATATGCGTTTCAAGAGAAATCTGTAACGAGTGTCCATTGTTTCGCAATTTTAAAACGCAATCCAGGTGGAACGTGTGAACACAGCCTGAAAGACATTCTGTAACGAGTATTATGTGGGAGATTTATCATAGGTCTCTTAGGGCGCTGTCCCATGTTGCAGACGCAGACAAAACCGCGTCCACTGGGGCTGTCCGATCGCATCAGCGTTTCTATGGAAACGGTTGCGATCGGCAACGAGCCACCGGTGTTTTGCATTAATTTAACGCAAAACACCGGCGTCTCGTACCGATCGCAGGCGTTTCCATAGAAACGCCGATGCGATCGGGCCGAGGCCCGCCCCGGTGGCCGCGACTTTGTCTGCGTTTGCAGACAAAAGCGCCACGTGTGGCGCCGGCCTTAGGGTGATGTCAAACGTGGCGCTTTGTCTGCGCTTGCAAACGCAGACAAAGCCACGCCGACCGGGGCGGCCCGATCGCATCGGCATTTCTATGGAAACGCTGCGACGGGAACAAGCCGCCGCTGTTTTGCGGCCCGCCCCGGTGGGTGTGCCTTTGTTTGCGTTTGAAAGCGCAGACAAAGCGCCACGTCTGACATCACCCTTAGAGCAGAACTGTTCTAGTTGCCTACAGCAACCAATCAGAGCTCAGCTTTCACTTTCCCACAGCTGTTTTAAATGAAAGCTGAACTCTGATTGGTTTCCATGGACAACTAGAGCAATTTTACCTCAGAAACTTGATGATAAATCTCTCCCTATGTGTTTACTTTGTTCATGTAAGGTCAGGCCCCTCCCCCTTCCAAAATTTGCCACATGAGAACACAGCAAGTTCTGATCAATTTCAGTCCTGGTTCTATCCAACCATTGTTTTTTATAGTCCTAGTGTCTTCGGTATTGGGCCAGACTTTCGCATCCAAACTACTTCCTAATCTGATTACAATGGCGTCCAAGTGCTGTATGTTTTTTTTCACGCACTTATTGACTTCAATGGTCAAGTTACGAGCATGACATGCTGTGACGTGTGGCGCTTTTTATTCAAATCTCAGACACAGAATCTTTGCTTTAGCGTTTGTGGTGCGCTTTCTTCTTGTTCGGTTGCGTTTTTAAAACGCAATGCTTGATGTGCTTTGATTGTAAAAAAATGTGTCTCTCTTGGAATTTGTAAAAGCGCAGGGATCTTGTTCTTCCTGCTGTATTCACATGTGATCGCATTTGTTTCAAAACGCAGACCACAAATGCACGCGCTTTCAAAAACACAACCACTCTGAAAATTGCAATGAAAACACAACTCAAAAGAGCAGACACAAAAAATGCAGAGAAAACGCAAATTAAAGACAATTCTTCCAAAAAGCCATTAAAAATGGCAAGACGCAAAACTAATGCGTTTTACAAGGTCACTGACCTCTGACTTCAAATTGGATTTTTTATTTAGTGTCTTGTCTTTGCACATAGTGTCCTATCTGCAGACAGTAGAGGCAAGAGGTACTGAGCAGATTGTATATAGTGTCCTATCTGCAGGCAGCATGTCATAGAGCAAGAGGTACTGAGCAGATTGTATATAGTGTCCTATCTGCAGGCAGCATGTTATATAGCAGGAGGAGCTGAGCAGATTGTACATATCATCCTATCTGCAGGCAGCATGCTATAGAGCAGGAGTTGTTGAGCAGATTGTACATATCATCCTATCTGCAGGCAGCATGTTATAGAGCAGGAGGAGATGAGCTGATTGTACATAGTGTCCTATCTGCAGGCAGCATGTTATAGACCAGGAGCTGATCAGATTGTACATAGTGTCCTATCTGCAGGCAGCATGTTATAGAGCAGGAGGAGCTGAGAATGATTTTCCTCAGACCTTCAGTAGCCATAAATTCCACAAGGGAATTTTTTGCATTAACCAAATTTCTATAGGACTCCATAGAAGAAATATTCTGGTCTTTCTTTAGTCTATATTTGTATACTTGTACAATAAAGTTGTTTATGGATAAGGAACCTTGCGCACACATTTCCAGGAGGAATAACAGAGGAAAATCACGACGCAAGGGTTGTTCCAGAATCTTTATTCATGTCAGGAGAGGTCGGAGCGTCTTTAAGTAAATCTTATAATAAGAAGTGATCTCTAATAATATTTTCAGATCTTATTAGTGCACATTTATGTCTGGGAAAACTTTTAGTGACTGTTCCAAGGTCACCATGTGCCGCCCCTGGGATCCCCAGTGTCTCTGAATCATGGCCGCCTTAAACCACTGTCCTCCTCCCTCTGCCTTTGTTACAAATGCGCTTTTGTTTAGGAGAAAATGACTGTTCGGAGACACAACCTCTATTATTACAGCCGTATTGAATGTCATTTTAGCTAGAGGGAATCTTATCTCTCGACATGTCTCTCACTTCCATGTGGCAGGCAAGTTTTTTGTTTTGTTTCCCCCATCCCATCCCATTCCATTCAGGCCACATGCGCTACCAACCTCGTCCACTTGGGGGAGATGTGCCTCTGCCAAAGTGGCGCTACAGTAATTGGCGTGGTAATCCTGCCTTTGAGTAAAGGAATCTTTTTGAAAAAAAAAAAAAAGTTAAATTAACCCTTTAGGAAGAGCAACGCTGGGGATTATAAAAGTTTTTCTTGCACCTTTTGTGTCCCTGGAGCATTGAATGTATTTTAGCTGGAATGATAGGAGGAATCAGCAGCGCTGTGTAGGGTGTAAGCTGGCGGACAGACCGTGGGCAGCACATCCATCAGTAATCTCCTATTTAAAGGGAAAGCTCCATTAAATCTTCTCTGGTGGTCCTGACGCATAGGACTGTGAGGTCTCGCAGACAATTAACCCAGCACTCGCCACGCCGGTCTCATAGATAGATTGTAAGCTCTTGTGCGCAGGGCCCGGATTTCCATGGATGTTATTGCTCCGTAATGTCTCATTTTAATAATAATTAATAATTCCTTTATTTATACAGTGCACACAGATTACACTGCGCTGCACAGAGTTTACCAAATCAGTCCCTGTCCCCAATGGGGCTCACAATCTAATCATCCTACCAGTATGTTTTGGAGTGTGGGAGGAAACTGGAGGACCCGGAGGAAACCCACGGAAACATGGAGAGAACATAACAAACTCTTTGCAGATGTTGACCTGGATGGGACTTGAACCCAGGTCCTCAGCGCTGCAAGGCTGTAATGCTAACCAATGAGCCAGCGTGCTGTTTTTACATGTCCCCCATGATCTGTACAGCGCTACGGAATATGATGGCGCTATAGAAATAAAGATTTATTATTACTTTCCTATGTGGTAGGGGGGACCTGACAACTTCTCTAAGTGTCTTTTTTTGAGAGGTTGTCACTGTGCCGTTTCGGGGACCCGAGTCATTCTTCTTCTTCTATGGCCAAAGAAACCAAATTTTTTCTAAAAAGATGGAAAACTCTAGGACCAGGAGAACTTTGTACAGTTAAGGTACGTATTAGGCATACCGTCCCTTTAAGACAGTTGTTAAGTATCTGCTTTCTCGGGGTCAGCAGTGCAGGATAAGATTTATGGCTCCTTACAGATACTTCCTACTTACCTGCTACTGTCCTACACTTGCACATTGTTCTCTGGAAGCATTTTATAGATTTCCATAGATTCTTCGGGACACGTCCCGGATTTTTGGGTTTGCTTTGCCGTCCCAGACAGCGTCAGGTCTGTCCTGTATCTGAATATCTGTGACATCCAGATGCAGAGTTGGTTGTAATAATGACGCAAGGAGTCGCGGGTCTACCCCTGCCACTGCTTTGTGAGTCTGGGAGGACGCCGTGTGATGACATCATCACATCTACAGCTGCAGAAGAGAAGGATGCTAAGCAAAATTGGAGGGGCTTTCAAAATAGTGGTGATCTGGTGGACGGATTTACAAAAAACGAACACCAAACTGATCAGGGACACAACGACAATCACATGAGGGTGTGATTTAGCAGTATTTTACTTGGTGAAACATCTTTTTAAGTGTAGGAAACCCAAGTGTCGGCTGCACCCAGGGCTCATGGCTGTATTGTTAGAATAGATCTCTGTGTACTTAGATACCTCATGTTTGTAGTATGTCGGTATTTTAAAGAGCTGTGTTGTGGTATTAGGTAGGTGTGTTACATGCTCATGTGCACACTGTATTACATTGCACTATAGGGAAGGTTGCCAGCGTAAGGCGGGCCCTGGGTTTGACAATCAAATTCCAACTTTCTACAACGTTTCATTCATAGAAATCTTGGCGCCATGCCATAATTCTTTATCTCGCATCTGAAAATCTTGCCCCCGAGGTCATGTTTTATTGACACTTTGTAGTCAATGGTGAAAACTATCCAAAAAGTAGCTGCTACTTTCCCCTGTAATTCTAAGGCTACGTTCAATTTTTTTGGATACATTCAGCATCCCCAGCAGGAAAGCTCAGTCTCACACAGGTGGGGGTTCTCCTGTTTGCCTCCGTTTGCTCCGTATACTTAACATCCAGCACTGGATGGAAAAGCGCAGTAGACTGCACTGTATCATCCTGCTTCCTGCTGGAGAGTTCAGTGTACGCTCAGCGGAGGCCATTAGAGGCTATTGGAAACGGATGCAACTGTATGGCATTCATACCCAGCCTCTGCTGAGTGTATACTATGGCCGTATACCTGGTGATGTACCTGTCCAAATATGGACAGCTATGTCACTTGGGAGACACCCTGAATCCTCCCACCATATCCTTCCAAAAGAGGAAGGTAGCCTTACTGTTATCTGCATGTAGATTTTGCAGCAGCTGTAAAGCAAGATACTGAAAAGCAATAAGTGCTCCCTCTGGTGGTCAAATTTATATTATGTATCTTGTTATACTATAATTGTCTGACTCCATGACTCCCTGAATCCAAACTTGTGCCACCTTGCCTCTAATTCCACGCACCCATACATAAGGGTGCCCATACCCAAAGATCGGCACCTGCAGAGGGGCCTTAATTCTCTTTCTGGTTCAACTTGAGTGAGACATACCTTGCCTTTAGTCAAGTGAGTACATGGACGTCACTCTGCCCTGTCTTGATGAGATTGACCCTTTTAACTTTGCGCCATGCCAGATAGGACAAGACACCAGTAGCCTCCCCTATTACCAAACCCAAGGTCCAAACGTGTAGAGGGGCACAATCTTTCACTACATTTACCCTACTCTAGCTAAGCCCACCAAATTCTGAGAAGAGCCATAAAAGCCAAATGACAACACCTCTCAGTGGAAACCATCAGTGGGGTCTAAGCACAAAAACCCCTCAATCTATCCAGTTTGATCCTTAAGTGGGGTCTTATAATCTGGTCCCAACTGAAGAAACCGTTCAATATGTCAAATAACATGTCAAGTGTTTTATAAAAGCTTTGTCACCCCAGTGGAGGGGACCCTATGGGGTATGATGGGGTCTTGTATTAGGATCTTATGGGTTCCCCTCATGTTTTTGAGCTTTGCACGTTCTCTTGAATGGAAAGCTCTATTCTTGGGCGGCAGCCTAGATGTACACTAGGACCCAAATGGGTCATCCTAAGCATCGTAAGCCTTTAACTTTTGGGTAGTGTCTAGTCCTCCAGAGCAGGTGTTACTGTATGCAGTAACCCTTCTCCGTGGTTAATAAAGGGGCATCAATGCCCTCACAATGGTCACGACTCATTGTTCGCCATTGCATGGTAGATCATTTCCGGCAGAAGGTTTTAGTACTTTGGTGGGGACCAGCAGCTGGGACTTGCCTCCTTTTTGTCATCAGACAGGTTTGGCTGGATTCACATGAAAGTATTAAGCATTTTTATAAGTGTGTACAGAGATGTCTCGTCTTGGGAGGAGATGGGCCGGGAGGATTAGGGCTCCTGGTATTTTTCCTTTTACAACAGTTTTTTTTTCCCGGCTCCATTGGAAGCTGATATTGTTATGTGTCTGCAACTACTGGACTAAGGATCCCTCTAGGTCGCCCCCTATTGTGGCCGGAATTTTTGGAGTTGCAACGTTGACAACCCTATGGCGACTGATGGCCTCCTTTCCAATGGTCTTAAAGTCCTTGTCAATAGACTAAAAATGGGCATGGAATTGAGTTTATTTTTTTGGAAAAAGTTTGGAACAATAAGAACAGGTGAGGGATGTATAAGGTCACAATGTTGGTGGGTATGGTCATAGGGTCGGGGGTGCACATTAAAGCTTTATTTTCATAGCAGTTTATAAAGCTGTACAGATTTTATGGTGAAACTGGAATAGACCAAAGTGGGGTTATTATAAGTTTGGGGGCAAAATAGAGGGGACATTATAAGTATGTGTAGGTACAATAGGGGGATTATAAGTTGGGGCACAAAAGGGTAGGGGTATTATACAATGTGGGGGCTACATTACAAGTTGTGGGGGTTATGGGGGGATCTTATACCATGTTGACCTTTCAGAGGGGATTATATAAAGCAGGGGCGACTGCGGTATTATAGGGTATGGAGACACTCGGTGTAGACTTAGGTGCAGGGTAAGCGTTGCCCCACTTGCCACATCATGAAACTTCTTTCTGTTTTTGTAAAGTTTAGAGGTACACAACCCAAAAAGTTCACAGAGCATCAAGCATGTTTGCAGTAGTGAGATGACAGCCCATGATATGAGGTTGTACACAGTGACATGTCGCCGGTGCGGCTTGGTGCGCTGACGTCACTCTCCATTGTTCGTGCACTTTTGTGTGTGTCATGCTCGTACACTGGAAAGGAAATTTGCACATGTACAAAACCCCCCTCCAGCTCTAGTTCTAACCAGTTTTGTTGTAAAGCAGCTGACACATTGCAGCAGCATGCGGAGGCAGCGAGGGAGAAAGGAGGGAGGGAGACAGCAGCCGGAGAGAGGAGAGAGGGAGGGGGAGCCCTGGCCATAAAGACAGGAGGATGCAAGACAGGGAAATAGGACACCCAGAGCAGAGGAAGGGATGTGAGGGCGATGGATAGACAGATACAGTTAGGGCCAGAAATATTTGGACAGTGACAAGTGGACAAGTTTTGTTATTTTAGCTGTTTACAAAAACATGTTCAGAAATACAATTCTATATAATATGGGCTGAAAGTGCACACTCCCAGCTGCAATATGAGAGTTTCCACATCCAAATCGGAGAAAGGGTTTAGGAATCCTAGCTCTGTAATACATAGCCTCCTCTTTTTCAAGGGACTAAAAGTAATTGGACAATGGACTCTAAGGGCGTCTGAAGGCGTCTCCCTCGTCAACCTGTAATCAATGAAGTAGTTTTGCATTTGGAAGCTGTTGCTGTGACCAGACAACATGCGGTCAAAGGAACTCTCAACTGAGGTGAAGCAGAACATCCTGAGGCTGAAAAAAAAGAACAAATCCATCAGAGAGATAGCAGACATGCTCGGAGTAGCAAAATCAACAGTCGGGTACATTCTGAGAAAAAAGGAATTGACTGGTGAGCTTGGGAACTCAAAAAGGCCTGGGCGTCCACGGATGACAACAGTGGTGGATGATCGCCGCATACTTTCTTTGGTGAAGAAGAACCCGTTCACAACATCAACTGAAGTCCAGAACACTCTCAGTGAAGTAGGTGTATCTATCTCTAAGACAACAGTAAAGAGAAGACTCCGTGAAAGTAAATCACATCTAGATGCAAACCATTCATCAATTCCAAAAATAGACAGGCCAGAGTTAAATTTGCCGAAAAACACCTCAAAAAGCCAGCTCTGTTTTGGAAAAGTATTCTATGGACAGATGAGACAAAGATCAACCTGTACCAGAATGATGGGAAGAAAAAAGTGTGGAGAAGAAAGGGAACGGCACATGATCCAAGGCACACCACATCCTCTGTAAAACATGGTGGAGGCAACGTGATGGCATGGGCATGCATGGCTTTCAATGGCACTGGGTCACTTGTGTTTATTGATGACATAACAGCAGACAAGAGTAGCCAGATGAATTCTGAAGTGTACCGGGATATACTTTCAGCCCAGATTCAGCCAAATGCTGCAAAGTTGATCGGACGTCGCTTCATACTACAGATGGACAATGACCCCAAGCATACAGCCAAAGCTACCCAGGAGTTCATGAGTGCAAAAAAGTGGAACATTCTGCAATGGCCAAGTCAATCACCAGATCTTAACCCAATTGAGCATGCATTTCACTTGCTCAAATCCAGACTTAAGACGGAAAGACCCACAAACAAGCAAGACCTGAAGGCTGCGGCTGTAAAGGCCTGGCAAAGCATTAAGAAGGAGGAAACCCAGCATTTGGTGATGTCCATGGGCTCCAGACTTAAGGCAGCGATTGCCTCCAAAGGATTCGCAACAAAATATTGAAAACAAAAATATTTTGTTTGGGTTATGTTTATTTGTCCAATTACTTTTAAGCTCCTAAAATGTGGAGTGTTTGTAAAGAACTGTGTACAATTCCTACATTTTCTATCAGATATTTTTGTTCAACCCTTCAAATTAAACATTACAATCTGCTCTTGAATTCTGTTGTAGAGGTTTCATTTCAAATCCAATGTGGCGGCATGCAGAACCCAACTCGCCAAAATTGTGTCACTGTCCAAATATTTCTGGCCCTAACTGTATATAATGGGATGGATACAGAGATAGAGAAGGAAGAAGGTAGTATAAGATGGGGATAGATAGAAGATGGATGGAGAGAGAGAGAGAAATATAGGAGAAGTAGGTACACAGCAATAGGAACATAAAGGAATTTGAGATGGGATAGATAAATAGATCAATAGATATAAAATGGATAAATGTATAAGAGATAGATAGATAGATGATAGCTAAATAGTTAGATATGAGAAAGATAGTTATGTGATAGAAGATGGATAAAAGAATAGTGGATAGATATATATTAGATAGATATATGATAGATAGATATGAGATATAGAAAAAGGCTCCTTTCAAGCCGAAACGTTGCTGCACATGGAATAAAAGGAAACCACTTTTCAACCACAATTGGACTTCGGAGTGCTGCTTGTTTTGACTTTATAGATAGATATATAGATATATATGAGATAGATAGATAGGTAGATAGATAGATAGATAGATAGATAGATAGATAGATATGAGATAGATAGATATATATGAGATAGATAGATAGATAGATATGAGATAGATATGAGATAAATAGATAGATAGATATGAGATAGATAGATAGGAGATAGATAGATAGATAGATATGAGATAGATATGAGATAGATAGATAGATATGAGATAGATAGATATGAGATAGATAGATAGATATGAGATAAATAGATAGATAGATAGATATGAGATAGATAGATAGATATGAGATAGATAGATAGGAGATAGATAGATAGATAGATAGATATGAGATAGATATGAGATAGATAGATAGATATGAGATAGATAGATATGAGATAGATAGATAGATATGAAAAACGAAAAAAAGAGCAGCACAGTCTATCCAAAGTCAAAAATAAATGGGTGTTTGTGGGTGCTATCCTAGTACTCTTACCAATAGAGTCCAAATGTAGAAAACAGAAACTGGCAGCACTCCGTTGGGAAAGGCTGGGATACAGCTGAAACGTTGCATAGGATGGAATAAACGCCCGTTTTTTTCACACTAACGGAGTGCTGCCAGTTTCTGTTTTCTAGATAGATAGATAGATATGAGATAGATATGAGATAGATATGAGATAGATATGAGATAGATAGATAGATGATAGATATATATGAGATAGATAGATGATAGATAGATATGAGATAGATAGATAGATAGATAGATATGAGATAGATAGATAGATAGATAGATATGAGATAGATAGATAGATATGAGATAGATATGAGATAGATAGATATGAGATAGATAGATAGATAGATATGAGATAGATATGAGATAGATAGATATGAGATAGATAGATAGATAGATAGATAGATATGAGACAGATAGATAGATATGAGATAGATATGAGATAGATAAATATGAGATAGATAGATAGAGATGAGATAGATAGATAGATAGATAGATATGAGATAGATAGATATGAGATAGATAGATAGATAAATATGAGATAGATAGATATGAGATAGATAGATAGATAGATATGAGATAGATATGAGATAGATAGATAGGAGATAGATAGATATGAGATAGATATGAGATAGATAGATAGATATGACATAGATATGAGATAGATAGATAGATAGATAGATATGACATAGATATGAGATAGATAGATAGATAGATAGATATGAGATAGATAGATAGATAGATAGATAGATAGATAGATAGATATGAGATAGATAGATAGATAGTTATGGGGGTCATTTATCTTTTTTTTCCTTGTCGTTGGTGAAGGGGGAAATAAGATAAATGACCCCCCCTGTGTGTACAGTGTGAGTATTTCTCCCGCTGGTGTGATGTCCTGTAGGATCAGGGTAGAGCGATGCTCTGCAGTGCAGGATGACTTGTACACGTTACAGACTATTATGTCCTTATAAAACCCGTCGGTTTTCATGCATATTACCCATTCCTGCCCTGTGTTCCTCAGCATGGAGCATTAGTCAAGGAGAAGACGGCACAGAACCTCTCAAGTGCCTTGAATGTTTTATGAAGATGGGAAAATCAGAACTAAGACTGTAATAGACGGCGCCATGTATATTTCCAAAGTACAGTGTCTGTTACCAGCACTGGCATCACTGATGGGAAAGGATACTCAAAGCCTGTGGCAAATGTGTAACCTGCTCTTCTTAAAGGAGATCTGTCATGTCTGACATGGAGTCTTATTTACTGCTGGCATGTTATAGAGCAGGAGGAGATGAGCAGATTGTACATAGTTTCCTATCTGCTGGCAGCATGTTATAGAGCAGGAGGAGATGAGCAGATTGTACATAGTTTCCTATTTGCTGGCAGCATGTTATAGAGCAGGAGGAGATGAGCATATTGTACATAGTGTCCTATCTGCAGGCAGCAAGTTACAGAGCAGGAGGAGCTGAGCACATTGTACAGTGTCCTATCTGCGATTGCCTCCAAAGGATTCGCAACAAAATATTGAAAATAAAAATATTTTGTTTGGGTTATGTTTATTTGTCCAATTACTTTTGAGCTCCTACATTCCTACATTTTCTATCAGAAAATTTTTGTTCAACCCTTCAAATTAAACGTTACAATCTGCACTTGAATTCTGTTGTAGAGTTTTCATTTCAAGTCCAATGCAGAGCCCAACTCCCCAAAATTGTGTCACTGTCCAAATATTTCTGGCCCTAACTGTAACTACTTTGGTAGTACTAGTGACTGGCAGTCATAAAATCTCAGGGGCCATTGCCCAGTGTGGGGGTTGGGGGAAGGGGGTTGTATTGCACATTTGGGAGTCTTAAAGGGGAAGTGTCTGTTTTGGTGAGAGCCATTTGTCCTGTGCTTTGAAGACACAAGGGACTGTGGTGAAGAGTGAAATCTGTCAGGACTGTAAGACTTTTGTTTGTTTTTTATGGGGAGACCGGCTTCTAGGATTGGAAAATATGAATAGGACCAACTGTAGATTCTCAATGTAAGAGATAGACAATGGAGGGAAAGTTTTTGGAGTTTTTTTTTAATAAAGTTTTTCAATTTTATGGTTCTATATTCGATGATGAGTGTGACAAGCGGGTGATGATATCTAGAAATGTATAGATATCCCACTTCAGACCCCGAACTATAAGCAAGACAAGAAAACATCTTGCATAGGGAGGACCTGGCAGGTCCATGTATGACACTGACTGTTCATTGACTTTAATGGACAATGTGCAATGCTTTACTTCCCCCAGTGGTGGCGCTGTGGGGAAAACAAACACTTCTTCATGTTATAAATGATCGCTGGGGTTCAATAAGTAAATACAGGCAGTCCCTGGGTTATGTACAAGATATGTTCAATAGGTTTGTTCTTAAGTTGAATTTGTATGGAAGTCGAAACTGTATATTTAATAATTGGCAATTTTTTTTTTTTGTCCCAATGACAATCGGAGTTTCTAAATTTTTTGCTGTAATGGACCAAGGGTTATCAATAAAGCTTCATTACAGACACTTTACAGCTGATCATTGCAGCCTGGGAGTATAGTAACATCCAGAGAGCTTCACCAGAGGTCACAGTGGGCAGAGAGGTCCGTCTGTAACTATGGGTCGTCTGTAAATCGGGTGTCCTTAAGCTACAGGCGGTCCCCTACTTATTATTAAGGGATCTTTCTAACAAAGAGGGGTGTGTGAAGCAGTGACCCCACCCCCCCACCTACCCCCATAATACGCAAGTTGCAGTTAAATGGGGCCCTCCAGCAGTTAAGGTATTGAGTTT